>JAJEOU010000631.1:3312-603312 GCA_021534815.1 Acrocephalus arundinaceus | reverse complement strand
TGCCTTTGTTAAATTAATTTAATTAGAAAACACTATTTTAATGAAAGGGGATACTGTAGCTTCCAGAAATGAATTTTCATCCGCAGAGTGCTTGGAAAAAATAGCAATGAAAATAATTTTGATAAGTAACTCTCAGCCTGAATATCTCTATTGTCGCTCGTGCCCCGAGGTTATATTTTTAATTGCATGTAATAAATATAACTTTATTAATTAGGAATTATCTGGAAAGGAAAGAGACATTTTTTTTTCCTACTTGATGGTGTAGAGAGGCTTAAAATAAAATCCCTGTTCCTTGGGGTAGGTACATTTAATCCACCTTTGGTTTTTTGTTTTTAGGCTGGCAACAAAATCAAGAATATAAAATCCTGTCTTGTCTGTGGTGGGGATTTTTGCTAACTGGAGAAGGAAATTTTCAATCTTTCACTGAAGGAAATTTGGGATGTTTCTTATGGGATTGTTTCATGGTGGGACTCTCACTGCCAACCAGCCCAGGGTGGCCTTTATCTTTGTTTTTTCCTTGCACCAGTTTTTAGATCTCATTTCTTGCAAAGCCCTGATGTTAATTTATTATTCTGAGGGATGTTTCCACGTGCAGAGCACCAGTCTGGAGGGCAATGATGGGATTTGAGATTGGGGACTTGGCTGTAGGATACAGGGAAAGGGGAAAGTGAAGCAGGGATGGGTTTTGCTCTTTTATCACTCTAAAATCTAAAATGACAAAAAAATATCCCACCCTAGATTTCAGATATTTTCACTGGAGGGAATTTTTCTCAGTGCAGGGCCAGAGGAGCTCACACGTATTTTAAGGCTAAGTTGTTTCAAATTTTCCTCTATTTTATATTTAGACTGAGAGAATCTTTCCCCAATCTGGGCTGTGTGCTCACTGGGGCTTCCCATCAGCACCTCCCACTCCAGGAACAGACCTGGGGGTTTTTAGGAATATTTGGGTGCTTTGGGTGCTGCAGGTCTGGGAGGAGCAGAGCTGGGTGGGCTCTGTCTGCATGGGCTCCTCGGGGTTTCCCAGATGGAATTTTGGTGGCTCCAGGTCCTTGGCAGAAGCTCAGCCAGGCACTGATGGAAGAGGAATCACCTACTTTGATTCCTGCTCCTCTCCAGCTGCTTTGCCTTCCTTTGCCAGCAAAGACCAGAGGTGCTTCCAAAGCAAAAATCCCACGGGTTTCCTTCCTTCCTAACAACACCAAAATATTCACCTCCCATTGAATGATCTCTTCCTAAAGATAGCTGGTTTTTTAGCTTGGACAAAAAAATCATCAGGCTCTGATTTCAGATATTTTTCTGCCCCATTTGCTCCTTGCAATGGTGATCAGACACAGAAAGTTCTTTATTTGGGAAGATAAATGCATTTGTGCACTTAACTCCCTCAGTGTGCAAGGAGGAAATGCACAACGTGCTGGAGAAAATGAATTATAACCTTTCACTAAATAATTTACGTTAAAATAGCAGTGATTAGTGAATAAGAGGGATCTCTGTGATCTCAAGACTTGCAGCTCCAGAACTTGCTCCCACCTTGGCTCAAACCAGGAGCCCTCTGGGATGGAGCTGGGCAGGTGCCACTGATGCCTTGAGTTTTATTTCCCTGTATTCCAGGCTCTGTGGTGCCCAGGGTGCAGCTCTGAGCTCACAGTCAGGGTCACTCAGCTCTCTGCACACAGCACGGACACAAAACAAATCCTTGTCCTGCTGCACACCAAGGACAACTGGGACAAGTTTCCAGGCCCCAAAGCACCAACAACGGGGGCTGCAGGGAGAGAACAAGAAGGGTGGGACTGCATCACCTGGAGCTGGGATTGGACAATGAAACCCCAATGTGCAAATGGACCCAAACTGATCAAAGGGTGAGACCTGGGGACCGTTTGTCCATTTTGTGTCCATTTTGTGTCCATTTTGTGTCCATTTTGTGTCCATTCTGTGTCAATTTTGTGTCCATTTTGTGTCCATTCTGTGTCCATTTTGTGTCCATTTTGTGTCCATTTTGTGTCCATTCTGTGACCATTCTGTGACCATTCTGTGTCCATTCTGTGTCCATTCTGTGTCCATTCTGTGTCCATTTTGTGTCCACTTTGTGTCCATTCTGTGTCCATTTTGTGCCCATTTTGGGTCCACCTTGGGTGCAGCCCTGGCCAGGCTCTGTCCTGCCCCAGGTGTCCCCTAAAGGCCTTTCAATAAATCTCTGCTTTATTCTCCAGCTCTGCCCAGTCTCTGTTCCAGCCCAGCCTTCCCAAGGCAGCAGCACCACTCACACCTGATTTTCCACCACCCTGTCCCAGCTCTTGGACTCGATGATCCACCTGGATTTCATCCAGCTCAGGATATTCTGTGATGCTGTGAGCCAAGCCAAGGGCAGGGGAGGGGCAGGAGCAGGAATGGGTGTCCAGAGAAGGCTCCAGGCTGCAATCCTGGCTCCCTGAGGGGCTGAGGCTGATCCCAGGGGCTCCTGTCCCTGGGCCATTCCCAGCAGATCTCCTCATCCCAGTGAAGCCAAAGCTGGGCCAGGACTGAGCATCTCTCTGCCCAACCTGTGGAAATGTGTCACAAACACTCCAGAGACAGAGGGACCTTTGATTTGAAAGCAAACCCAAATCGCCACCGGGATTCGGGAGAGAAGGAAAAACACCAAAAGGGAAAAAAACAATAAAGGCAGAAGCAGAACCTAGGGAAATGTGGAAACAGCTGGGAGTTCAGGCCAAGGGGCTCGGGAAGCTCTGAGTGCCAGCAGTGGGGATGGCAGTGGGGAGGAGCAGGAACGAACAGCCCCAGCAGGGTCCTGGGCTGCCCCGGGCACAGCCCCGACCCCGGGCCGGCGGGGCGCGCTCCCCTCGCTGGGCAAGGGCAGGGTGAGTTATTCCCCTCCGGCTGCGATAATGAAACGCTTTCCATTCCCTCCGTGACCGGGAGGGTGTCAGAGAGCGACCGGTGCCCGTCTGTGAAGCAGCGGGAGCACAAACTCCGTGCCTGAGCTCATTAAAAAAGGGCCGGGGAGCTCCGGGGGCTGCAGAGCTTTGGGTTTGTTTGTCTGCTGTGCTCCACAAATCATGGATCACCGGGAAAAGAATGTGGGAACACGGAGCTGATGGCACAGCGGGGTTTGAAATGCAGTGGGGTGTGCTGGAGTGCCAGAGTCTGAGCGAGGGGTGGGAATGGATCAGGGAGAGCTGAACTGGGAATGGATCAGGGAGAGCTGAACTGGGAATGGATCGGGGAGGGCTGAACTGGGAATGGATCAGGGAGAGCTGAACTGGGAATGGATCAGGGAGAGCTGAACTGGGAATGGATCGGGGAGGGCTGAACTGGGAATGGATCAGGGAGAGCTGAACTGGGAATGGATCAGGGAGAGCTGAACTGGGAATGGAGCAGGGAAAGGTGAACTGGGAATGGATCGGGGAGGGCTGAACTGGGAATGGATCAGGGAGAGCTGAACTGGGAATGGAGCAGGGAAAGGTGAACTGGGAATGGATCAGGGAGGGCTGAACTGGGAATGGAGCAGGGAAAGGTGAACTGGGAATGGATCAGGGAGGGCTGAACTGGGAATGGAGCAGGGAAAGGTGAACTGGGAATGGAGCAGGGAAAGCTGAACTGGGATTACCTGAGTGTCCCAGCATGGGGACCCTGTCCCTGTGCCCCTGTGCCCCCTCAGGTGAGACCTCACCTGCAGAGCTGCCCCACCCTGGGGACACTGCAGCACCTGGAGCTGCTGGAGAGAGCCCAGAGGAACCCACGGAGCTGCTGCAGGGCTGGAGCCCCTCTGGAGCCAGGCTGGGAGAGCTGGGAATGTTCCCCTGGAGAGGAGAAGCTCCAGGGAGAGCTCAGAGCCTAAAGGGGCTCCAGGAGAGCTGCAGAGGGACTCGGGACAAGGGCTGGAGGGACAGGACACAGGGAACGGCTTCCACTGCCAGAGGGGAGATTGGGAACCGGGAATTGTTCCCGTGAGGGTGGGGAGGCCCTGGCACAGGTGACCTCTGCTTTAGGACTTTGCCTTTTTAGGAATCACTCCAAGCCCTGCACAGGCAGAGAGTGAAGGCACCGAAAGGGGGAACAGCTCTGACCCCCAATCCCAGGCCAGCAGGGAACCAGCTCTCCCCTCTCAGGCCGGGCAGGCACTCACAGTTCCAGCACGCTTCAGGAAATTCACATTTCTTTGTAAACCTCTTAAAAAGGCTTCCTGGGGGGGCTTGAGTTGAACTTTGTGTTGTCCAGAAATAGCCAGGTGCTTCAAAGGGCAGCCCCTGCCTTGCTGCAGAGCTCCACGAGATCTTTTGTATCCTGTGCCAAGAAAAGGGTTTTGGAAAGGTTTTCTGAGTCAAAGGTAATGATCTCTCAAGGTCTTGGCAAAGGAGCGAGGAGATTTTAAAGCTGGTGAAAGGACTGAACAGAAATAAACCCATCAAATAATGTATTTAAAAAAGCTTCAGTGAAATGGGGCTGCTTAAATGTTTAAATGCCACAGGTGTGGGACTAAATAATCTTTGATGTCCCTTCAAGGTCTGTAAGGTCCCTTCCAACCCAAACCATTCCAGGGTCCCGTGCAGCAGCTCCTGTGTCCCCTCTGTGCCTGGGGCTCTCCTGGCCCTGCTCTGCCACATTCCAGGCCTGGCCAGGCAGCAGGGACAGAGAATTCCCTGGAAACAGAGCCAGGCAGGGACACCGGGATGTGGGGATTTTTATTCTTCTGTCAGAGTCAGGATTCAATGCTTGGGAGATGCAGTTTCATGTTTGGACTCAGATGTTTATTAATTCTTATCTCTGTTACAGTCTCACAAGCTGTGAGTTGAGCTAACAAAGTTAAAATGGTTCCCTCTCTACCTCTCTACAAAGTCTTTTAAGCACAAATTGTCCAATTATGAAATGACACCTGAATTATTTTTACTTTTAACCCAATAACCAACCACCCCTGGCCCACAATGTGGATTTTTCTACCCAATTACAAAATCCCACCCAGAGCCATGGAGAAGAAGGTGAAAAAGCAGGACTGGCCTCTGCCCTAAATCCTCCACCTTGCTTTATATCTATTCCTGTGTTCTAAACCCTTAAACTCTCAGTTTTGCACCCTGTGATCTCACACACTTCTATCCAAACTGCACCCCCACAATCCCAGCGCTGTCACTCAATTTTGGGAGCCTTTTCCACGGCCTCAGGTCAGTGCAGGGTTTGCTTGGGGGTCAGTGCCTGGCAGCACAGAAATCCTGGAATTCTCCAGGGTTCCAGCACTGGGGCCCATCTGTGGGAGGGCTGAGGGGACTCAGAATTATTCAGGTTGGACAAGACCTCCAGGGCCATCGAGTGCAACCACTGAGTGCTGGGAAGGAGATGCTCTCACTGCTGTCCCCATGAATGAGCAGTGCTGGTACTGTGAGACACTGAAACTGCATCCATTATTTCTTCATAAAATGGGAAATGATTAAAAAAAAAAATTTACTTTCCAGCTCAGCAGTGAGACCACACAGAGAGGAGACAAATTCCAGGAGTGGGAGCCTGGGAATGCAGATTCCATCCCCTTCCTTGGCTTTGCAGTGAGGGTCAGCCCTGTCTCTGCTTCTCCTGGGAGCCCGTGCTGGGGCTTGGAGCAGCCTGGGACAGGGCAGGGGTGTCCCTGGATGGGGTTTGAGGTCATTTCCACCCCCAGCCATTCCATGATTCCCTGGCTGGGGCATCCCCAAACCAGAGTGCCTTGCTCCAGCCACTGGTGTCCCACGGCCAGGTGAACAGGGGGGAAAGCAGAGCTGAGAAAACTCTGTTTAATGGTAAATAAAAAGGGAAAGGAGCAAGGAAAAGGAAAAGGAAAAGAAAAATGAAAGGGAAAAGAAAAAGGAAAAGGAAAAGGAAAAGGAAAAGGAAAAGGAAAAGGAAAAGGAAAAAGAAAAAGAAAAAGAAAAAAAAAAAAAAAAAAAAAAAGAAAAAGAAAAAGAAAGAAAAAGAAAAAGGCACCAGAATAAGAAAAAGGTGCAAGAAAAAGAAAAAGAAAAAGAAAAAGAAAAGAAAGAAAAAGAAAAAGGCACCAGAATAAGAAAAAGGTGCAAGAAAAAGAAAAAGAAAAAGAAAAAGAAAAGAAAGAAAAAGAAAAAGGCACAGAAAAGAAAAAGGTGCAAGAAAAGAAAAAGAAAAAGAAAAAGAAAAAGGCAAAAAGAAAAAGGTGCAAGAAAAGAAAAAGAAAAAGAAAAAGAAAAGAAAGAAAAAGAAAAAGGCACCAGAATAAGAAAAAGGTGCAAGAAAAAGAAAAGGAAAAAGAAAAAGAAAATAAAAAGAAAAAGAAAAAGAAAGGAGCAAGAAGAAACAACCAGATGGTGGCTGTGGCAAGTGACATTTACCTGTCACCTGCCAACTTGGCCAGGAGAAAATACAGATTTAGCTTAATTAGTTAATTAATTAATTAATATTTACATAGATGCTTATTTACATATATATACTTTATAATAAATATGAAATATAAAGACACATATGCTTATTTACACATGTATACTATACAATAAATATTAAAATATTATATTTTTATATTTATTATACATCTACAAATATAACAGCAAATATCATTGTGTACTATATAGAACATATGCATAATTTAAATTATTTATGAACAATTGTAAAATCTCCCTCTGCAGTCGCCCGTGCAGTGAACTCTGGCAGAAGGAGGAGGGGAGGAACCTCCCAAAGGTGAAGCCCTTGAACATCACAGGTTTTTAATAATCCAATACCTGATCTTCTTAATTAGTTACTTAATTAATAACTGTTTTCTATAAATCTTCATTTAATGAGATCAAAGCAGCAGGAAGGAGGCTCTTCCCTGACCCCTGAGTTCCCCAGCTCCCCCCAGAGCAGCAGGAAGATTTTCCTGGGAAACTCATCGGCTGCTGGCAGTGAAGCTTTGGAAATGGAAATGGAGGGGAAGGGAATGAGCCCTGGGAATCCCTGGAGGTGCAGCTGGGATCTGCACACTGGGACTGGGGCTGTGGGAGGTGACTTTGGGGACCCTGTGCCCCCAAACCATGGCTGTGACATGGGGCAGGCAGCACCCCTGGGCTATCACAGGAACACAAAATCCCACAATGGTTTGGGTTTGAGGGACCTTAAATCCCACCCAGTGCCACCCCTGCCATGGCAGGGACACCTCCCACTGTCCCAATGTCCAACCTGGCCTGGGGCACTGCCAGGGATCCAGGGGCAGCCACAGCTGCTCTGGCAATTCCAGCCCAGCCAGGAATTCCCAATTCCCAATCTCCCACCCAAATCCAAGCAGAGCCATCAGTGAGTGCCCAAGGCTGGGGATGGAAATGGGAGATGCTGCTTTGGACAGGCAAATCCTGACTTTGTCCATCGATATTTATCATTTCCTAAAAGTGAAAGACTTGGTTGAGAATAAAAAGCCTGGAGTTGTAGTGATGCCTTTTCTCAATCCTTCCAAAATCCCAGGATTTGGCTTGGGAAGGGACCTTAAATCCCATCCAGGGACACCTCCCACTGTCCCAGGCTGCTCCAAGCCCAATGTCCAACCTGGCCTGGGGCACTGCCAGGGATCCAGGGGCAGCCACAGCTGCTCTGGCAATTCCAGCCCAGCCAGGAATTCCCAGTTCCCATCTAAACCCACCCTGCGTTACTGACTCATCCCCTGAGACTCTAATTCAGGATAAAAATCTCTACATAAGGTAAATTAAGAACCATTCCTGCCCTTTCCCAAGCGTTCCTTTCCTCTCCCCACCACCAGCGCGGCGCTTTGACGTTTCTCCCGTGGGTTTTCCTGTCTGCCTCTCTGCAGAGCCCAGGGCTCAGAAAAGCTCTCAGGTTTTCCAGCGGGGGTGCGGGGCTGGGGCAGGCAGGGAGGGAAGGTTCAAAGCCTCTGACAATAGGAAGGATTCCCAAATAATTTCCTTTCACGCTTGGTTAGAGTGAGACTCCAGTCCTGGAGTCACGGCTGCTGCACATAATGATGTAACTGTAATTGCTTCTCTCTACAAAGGTATTAAATTAAATTCACAAAATGTCAAGGTCCTTTGCATTTAAGTACAATTCAGCAGGGGTTTAGTGCCTGTTACTCGCAGCCCTTTAAACGCTTTAAACGAGCTGATGTCAGTTGTTTGTCCAACTCGGCCTCTCAAGTGCCCAGACAACAAAACACTTCAGGCCGCGCCTGGGGCTTCATTTCCCGGCGTTTGGAGCCGGGAGGGGAGACCCCCCTGTGGAGCATCCCCCGGGCCTCCCCCGCCCCGTGCCCTCGCTAAAGGGCACGGGTGGGCGGTAAAAGCCAGCTCAGTGCCTCGGATGGTGTGTGCTGGTCTGAAAGCAAACCAGTGAGGGACTCCGAGTCAGAAATACAATTTAATAAGAGGAAAAGAAGTAAAATAAAATAAAATAAAATAAAATAAAATAAAATAAAATAAAATAAAATAAATAAAATAAAATAAAATAAAATAAAATAAAATAAAATAAAATAAAATAAAATAAAATAAAAAATAAAATAAAATAAAATAAAAAATAAAAATAAAAATAAAAATAAAAATAAAAATTAAAATAAATAAAATAAAATAAAATAAAATAAAATAAAATAAAATAAAATAAATAAAATAAAATAAAAAAAAATAAAAATAAAAATAAAAATAAAAATAAAAATAAAATAAAATAAAATAAATAGAAATAAAATAAAAAATAAAATAAAATAAAATAAAATAAAATAAAATAAATGCAATAGTACGAAAGACCACTGGAAAAAAAATACTGAAAAGTGTTTTTAGAAAGTACTTTAAAAGTATTTTTAAAAAATACTGAGAAGTATTTTTAATTTTGAATATTTTCTGTGGCTGGGCGAGCTGCTGGAATTCCGGCAGCCCCCGGACCTGGAGAGGAGGGAGAAGGGGGAGAAGGATGCCCTGGAACCCGGGTGATCCCCGGATTTATCCCTCCAGCCACTCTGCAGGCACCTGACATCCCCAGGACTGCAGCACCTCCGGGCACTCACTGAATTTCCTTCTGCAACAAAAGCAAGGGACAAGGGCCAGGGAAAAAAAAGGGAAAATTGATCTGCAGTCACAGCTCTGCACGTTGCTCTGCTTTAAAAGTTATGGTGGCAATCAAAAGAATATGTGTAAAACTCAGGAATGGTAATTTCCCTGCAAGATCTTAAAAGGGTTTTGCCCTCGGTGTTGGGAAATAAGGGAAAGGGCAGAAGATCTGGAATTAGCAACAGCACGGAGATCAATAAATCCAGGGATTTGTGAGGTATCAGCAGCGCTGCCCATGACACCAACAGGTTACAGAGGATAACTCTGAATTTCCTTACTGAGAATGGGAATCTTTGGCCATGCTGCGTTCCCACAGAAAAGCTGGAATTGGGTTTTTCAAACCAAAGCTGGAATTGGGTTTTTCAAACCAAACCTGCACTGGATTTTCTAACCAAAGCTGGCATTGGATTTTCTAACCAAAGCTGGCACTGGATTTTTCTAACCAAACCTGGCACTGGATTTTTCTAACCAAAGCTGGAATTGGATTTTTCTAACCAAAGCTGGCACTGGATTTTTCTAACCAAAGCTGGAATTGGGTTTTTCAAACCAAACCTGGCACTGGATTTTTCTAACCAAACCTGGCACTGGATTTTTCTAACCAAACCTGGCACTGGATATTTCTAACCAAACCTGGCACTGGATTTTTCTAACCAAAGCTGGAATTGGATTTTTCTAACCAAAGCTGGCAATGGATTTTTCTAACCAAACTGGAATTTCAACCAAAGCTGGCACTGGATTTTTCTAACCAAACCTGGCACTGGATTTTTCTAACCAAAGCTGGCATTGGATTTTTCTAACCAAAGCTGGCACTGGATTTTTCTAACCAAAGCTGGCACTGGATTTTTCTAACCAAAGCTGGCACTGGATTTTTCTAACCAAACCTGGCACTGGATTTTTCTAACCAAACCTGGCACTGGATTTTTCTAACCAAACCTGGCACTGGGATTTTTCTAACCAAAGCTGGCACTGGATTTTTCTAACCAAAGCTGGCATTGGATTTTTCTCACCAAACCTTTCAGCTGCCCAGCAAACGCTCGGTGCCCATGGGAAAATCGTCCTGGTTCTGCAGCTCTCCTCCTGCCTCAGCAGCTCCTCAGCACTGCCAGCACTGGGGACACTGTGGGGACTGTCAGGTTTGGGGACAGGTTTGGGGGCTGTCAGGTTTGGGGACAGTCAGGTTTAAGGACAGGGAGGTTTGGGTTTGGGGACAGTCAGATTTAGGGACAGGCGGTTGTCAGTTTTGGGGCAGTTCAGGTTCCCAAGAAATCCCAGAATTGGATTGGCAGGGAGCTGAAATCTGAAAAGCAGTTTTCCCTGGAATATCTCTAAGTGCCCATGCCAGCTCAGAGTCCCACTGCTGACCCTGGGGAATATCCCAAACTCTGCCCCGGCACTGTGGGAGATCCCTGGCTGTTGGAGAGCCCAGAGCACAGTGCTGGGGCTGAGAGGGGAAATCCGGGTCAGAGCCATGGAAAAATCCTTCCCTGGGAGGCTGGCGAGGCCCTGGCACAGGGTGGAGCTGTCCCTGCCCATGGCTGGCTGGCACGGGATGGGCTTTGTGTCCCTTCCCATCAAAACCTTTCCAGGGTTCTAAATGATGCCATTAATTAATTACTCCTCTCTAATTGCAGGTTAATTAATGCAGCAGCATTCCCCCCCAGCCCTGCAGGGCACGGGCTGCATCCCAGCTGTGCCGTGCCCAGGAATTCCCGTTTTCCCCTCTGCTTTGTCACTGCTCACGGGGCTGTCCCGCTTGTGTCCCCTCCCGCTGCCGGTTATTTATAGCGGGGCCATACGGCACCGGGAGAAAACAAACACAGCAAGGGCGGCTCGAAAGGCGTTTTATGGAGGGAAAAACGGGCCCCGAGGAAGGAAATGAGGATTTGTCTTGGATCAGCGCCTTATGGAAGGGGCTTTTCACACACAGCTCAGCGTGCACTGCCCCGTGGGGAAAAGGTGCATGAAATAGAATAGAATAGAATAAATTATAAAATAAAATAAAATAAAATAATATAAAATAAATTTAAAAAATATAAAGCAAAATAAAATAAAATATAAAATAAAACATAAAAATAAAATAAAATAAAATAAAATATAAAATAAAATATAAAATAAAATATAAAGCAAAAAAAAATAAAATAAAACAAAATAAAATAATAAAATATAAAGTAAAATAAAATATAAAATATAAAGTAAAATAAAAAAATAAAATAAAATAAAAAGTAAAATAAAAAATAAAATAAAATATAAAGTAAAAAATATAAAATAAAATAAAATATAAAGTAAAATAAAAAATAAGAATAAGAATAAGAATAAAAATATAAAATAAAATAAAATAAAATAAAATAAAATAAAATAAAATAAAATAAAATAAAATAAAATAAAATAAAATAAAATAAAATAAAATAAAATAAAAACAGAGCAGGGAGAAAAACTGGGAGTCCCTGAGCTGCTGAGGTGGGTTTAGTGCAAGGGTTCGGGTAAAAGAGAGACAGAAATAGGAACACGAGCCCCTGGAAGGATGCCAGGCACTCTGCTGCTGTCATGGGGGTGTGACAGTGCCCCGCAGCCGGGGGAGCCCCGAGTGCTGAGCCCGGGCTGTGCCAGAGGCACTGCGGGCACCACCCGCGAGCAGAGAGGGTTCATTTATTGCCAGGCACTTTGGATTGGTGCTCTGACCTGTCCCTGTGCCATGGGAATGGCTGCCAGCCCTGCACAACAACCCCAGCACTGCCCTGCCAACCCCTCGGCACTGCCTGTGCAGGAGTCACAGAATTCCAGAAGGGTTTGGGTTATAAAAACCTGAAATCCCATCCCGTTCCAGCCCCTTCCATGGGCAGGGACAATCCCAGGCTGCTCCAAGCCCAATGTCCAACCTGGCCTGGGGCACTGCCAGGGATCCAGGGGCAGCCACAGCTGCTCTGGCAATTCCAGCCCAGCCAGGAATTCCCAATTCCCAATCTCCCATCCATTCCTGCCCTCTGGCAGTGGGATCCATTCCCTGTGTCCTGTCCCTCTTGTCCCCAGTCCCTCTGCAGCTCTCCTGGAGCCCCTTCTGGCAGTGGAAATTGTCCCCAGCCGGGCTGAGCCCTGGTGCCAGTGCCCCAGTGTCCCCTGTGACCCCCTGGCATGGAGGAAAACAATCCAAGTGGAATAATCCTGGCTGGAAGGGCAGTGAGGCCCTGGCACAGAATTCCAGATTTGCTGTGGCACCCCTGGATCCCTGGCAGTGTCCCAGGCCAGGTTGGACATTGGGGTTGGAGCAGCCTGGGACAGTGGGAGGTGTCCCTGCCATGGCAGGGGTGGCACTGGGTGGGGTTTAAGGTCCTTCCAACCCAAACCCGTTCGGAATTCGGTGATAAACACTCTAAATAACCAAATCCCTGTTAAATAACCCCAGGAAATCTCTGTGCCTCCTTTTCCGCGGCCTCAGTCCCTGAAGGTCACAAACAGGAGAGGAAATTCCCCATGCACGAAACCGAACAGGCCAATCCCACAGGGATCCTACCCCACATCCCGCTATCGCTGACCTCGGGGCCGTAATTCCCGAAGTGCTGATGAGCTGTAACGCCCCCATTTCCCGGTGGGATAAAGGAGAGCGATTCCCTTTCCCCCGGGGAGCTTCACCCTCCTTTAGCCCAGAGGATGCTCCATGTCACACCTTCCCCCGGGGCTGGCACAAACCCCTGGCAGTCCCTGCTGCAGGGAGGCAAAGCTGCTGCTCAGGGAAAACGGGGAAACACAAAAATCGTTGGGCTTTGTTATTTATTAATACTGAAATTTCCTTTTAAATCCTCAGTAAAAAGCTGCCGGTGCCTTTAAAGGAGGCAGAAAGCTGAGAATTGATACTCCTGCATTTGGGGGATTGGCAGTGCTGGGGCACGCAGCAAACACACAGGATTTAGGTTTCTTTTTATAAAATCCCGGTTTTAAGGCAGGTGCTGGATTTAACCTTTTCCCAAGGATGCAGATTCCTCTCTGGCCGGCAGGGCCGGGACAGGAGCTGGGTACAGCCAAGGATGCTCCCATGAACACGGGGTGTGCCTTTGGTGTCTCGCAGCTCCTCACACCTGCCCAGGAGGAGATTTGGGTTATAAAATGCTCTGGAAATTCACAGCAAACCACAAACTCCAGCTCACAGGTGGCTTGCACAGGTCAGGACTGAAATGGAGCCTTTGTCCCTTTTATGTGCGGGAGCAAGCGCAGGTTTTATTCTTCTGTTGGAACGGAATTGTGATAAAAACCCCTCGCCGTGGCAGCCTGGTAAAGAGTGCTTGTTGTAGCAGCTTGTTGTAAGAAATAGTTTGGGTTCTGATTGTGATGGTGTGAATGGTAACACCTGCACTGCCTCACCCTTCTCATGAGGCTGAACATGGAATAAAAGTTTTAAAACACCTCTCAGCTGCCCCATCCCTGGGTCAGAAAAAGGGATAATTCAACATCTTGGGGTGGCACTGGGCACTGCCCATGGATGTGCCAGGAGCCCCTCACACACAGCAGAGCCCCCAGGGTGGCACTGGGCACTGCCAGGAGCCCCTCACACACTGCAGACCCCCGGGGTGGCTCCGGGCCCTGGCTGCCCCCCAGCAGCCCCTCACACACTGCAGAGCCCCGGGGCGGCTCTGGGCACTGCCAGGAGCCGCTCACACACTGCAGAGCCCCGGGGCGGCACTGGGCACTGCCAGGAGCCCCTCACACACTGCAGAGCCCCGGGGCGGCACTGGGCACTGCCAGGATCTCCTCACACACTGCAGAGCCCGGGGTGGCACTCGGCACTGCCAGGAGCCCCTCACACACTGCAGAGCCCCGGGGTGGCTCTGGGCACTGCCAGGAGCCCCTCACACACTGCAGAGCCCGGGGTGGCACTGGGCACTGCCAGGAGCCCCTCACACACTGCAGAGCCCCGGGGTGGCTCTGGGCACTGCCAGGAGCCCCTCACACACTGCAGAGCCCCGGGGTGGCACTGGGCACTGCCAGGAGCCCCTCACACACTGCAGAGCCCCGGGGCAGCACTGGGCACTGCCAGGAGCCCCTCACACACTGCAGAGCCCCCAGGGTGGCACTGGGCACTGCCAGGAGCCCCTCACACACTGCAGAGCCCCAGGGTGGCTCTGGGCACTGCCAGGAGCCCCTCACACACTGAAGAGGCCCCAGGGTGGCACTGGGCACTGCCTATGGCCCATGGATGTGCCAGGAACCCCTCACACACTGCAGAGCCCCGGGGCGGCACTGGGCACTGCCAGGATCTCCTCACACACTGCAGAGCCCCTGGGGTGGCACTGGGCACTGCCCATGGCACTGCCAGGATCTCCTCACACACTGCAGAGCACCCAGGATGGCACTGGGCACTGCCCAGGGCCCATGGATGTATAAGGATCTCCTCACACACTGCAGAGCACCCAGGATGGCACTGGGCACTGCCCATGGCCCATGGATGTATAAGGATCTCCTCACACACTGCAGACCCCCAAGGTGGCTCCGGGCCCTGGCTGCCCCCCAGCAGCCCCTCAGAGCACTGAGAACAGGCTGCTGTTTGCAATGTTGCCCCTCCCAGGCACACTCACATCACTCCTGCTCCATCCCTGCTGGTTTGGATCCTCCTCCCCAGCGCTGCCCCTGCCCAGCTGTCATTATCTCTCCAGAAGAAGGAAGGGACGTGGGCATCTGCTCTTCCATCAGCTGCTCCCGTGCTGTGAGGACTCCCCTGAGCTCCCAGAGAAATCCCTGGCAGCTCTGCCCTCCCTCCCCGCGGGCTCCTGGTGCTGGCAGTGCCCCCAGACCCCCCTCCCAGCCCCCACATCCCAGTCAGGGGTGCCACATCCCCGTGGCGGTGCCACTCCTGTCCAAAGCTCCCTCCTGTCCCCGTCACGGAGCTCGCTGAGCCGTGGCTGCTCTAACGCATCCCCCCAGCAGCAGTGCTGGGTTTGCAGGGCCTGAGCTGCTGCCAGGGCTGCCAGCTCCCAGCAAATGCCTTCCCTCTCAGCTGCTCCGCTCCCAGCTGCCAGGAGCCGCCGTTTGCATCTGTCAGGGCCATCCTGCTGCCCTAAATCCAAGCCCATCACCATTTGGAAGCAGCACAGCCAACAATAAACAGTCTGGGGGAGGCTGCAGGCCAACAAAATCACTCCAGTCCTGACTGCGAGGGATGGGCAGCAGCAGAAGCTCTCCTCGGGGTGGGAGGATCCTGGGGGGCTGCAGGGCAGGTCCTGAGGGATGGGGGGTTCTGGAGGTGCCCTTTGCTCTGCCCCACATCCCTGAGCACAGCTTGGGCATTGCCCATGGATACAGGAACCTGGGACAAGGGGACAAAGGGGAATGTCTTCAAGCTGAAGGAAGCCTTGCCAGGGTCTCGGACCACCCATGGCAGCCAGAGAGATGTCCTGGGTTCCGACACTGCCAGCTGAGCTCCTGTGGCAGCTGAGCTCCTGTGGCAGCAGCCTCAGCTCACTGCTGCTCCCTCTCATCTCCCCGAGCCCGTTCAGGCTGTCTTAAATTCCCCACTGTGAGATTTCCCACACAGGAGTAGCATTTCCCTTTGTAGGGACAGGGATTAGGGCAGGCTCTTTCCCATCTGTGCTGCTCGGTCCCACAATCCCCCCTCGGGCAGGGAGGGTGGCACTGGTGTGACCCAGCTGCCTGGGCAAACAGCAGATACCTGCTGGGCTCACACTGGGCAAATCCCCTGGAAAATTCCAGTTCTGTCTCTTTCCCCTTTTATTTCAGCAAATGTTTGCCCTGGGCTCAGCCATCAGAGATGCACAGATCCCCTGAGCATCATTCCTTCCTTAGCAAACTGCCTGAGATGGTGATGTCTGATGTGCCAGGCGCCCCTACAGCTCCTGGAGATCCTCAGAGGGCACAAAATCCAAGTCCAGGCACGTACAGGCACCCCCTGCACAGCCCCGAGTTTCCCCAAAATAATCCTGCCCAGATCCAGCCTCTGGCCTGAGGAAATCTCCTTCCTCGCTCTGACAGGGATTCGATTTTGGGAGATTCTGTTCAAAAGTAATAAGGTACCAAAGGCTGAGATGAGTCCAGGCTGTGTAGGGACTCCCTGACATCTGTTTTCCCTGTGGCACTGCAGGATGTAATTCATGGAATAGAACAGAATCCCAGGATCCCTGAGGCTGGAAAAGCCCTCCCAGCCCATCCAGTCCCAGCTGTGCCCGATGCCCACCCTGTCCCCAGAGCTCTGTGCCACCTCCAGGAATTGCTGGGTTCACACCTCCTGGTGTGAAAAATGAGGTTCACTTTCTTAGAAAAGGTTAGAAGTTTAATAAAAAATAAAAAGAAAATAGACAATTAGGAGAGACAAAAGCAAAATACATTTTCTTGGCCGAGGGTGCCTGGCACAGAGGCAGCCAGCACACACTAACAAAGAGTTTGTTCTTTAAAAGTCTCAGCCTGTTGCACATTGATAAATTCACATGCAGGATTCAAACATTCCTTTTGAGTGTGAATTTCTTTGTTCAGTTTCAACTCCCCCCAACCATTTTATCTGGTGGATCTGTCTGTGGGTGGCTCCGTTCCATCTGATATCCCAGGTCCCATAAATTCTTCTCCCGGGGTTCTGGTCATCTTCATTTGGACAAGACACTTGATAACAGAAGTTCAATCGCTTTTTTGGTCAGCAATCTTCATGCAGGAAAACAAAATCCCCAGTCTTTACTTCTAACTCCATGTTACAATCATAAAAAATATCCATTCATCACATTTCTAACTTCTGTTAATAAAGGAAAACACAGGACAATCTTCCCACATCATACACACA
This sequence comes from Acrocephalus arundinaceus, assembly GCA_021534815.1. Classification (NCBI taxonomy): domain Eukaryota; kingdom Metazoa; phylum Chordata; class Aves; order Passeriformes; family Sylviidae; genus Acrocephalus; species Acrocephalus arundinaceus. The sequence goes on along the minus strand of JAJEOU010000631.1, from coordinate 586,536 downwards.
GTATTCATTTTAATATCTGTGAAACTCTATACCAGGCATTTTAACACAGGGATGGGGAATCCAACCCTCCCCGGGCACTTCCAAGGCCTGAGCCCCCTTTCCATGGGGAAATTCCTGCTGCTGCCCACCCTGAGCCTGCCCTGGCCCAGCCTGAGGCCGTTCCCTCTCCTCCTGTCCTGCTGAAATTTGGGAGGTGCTGGGTGAGCCTCCCCTGCCCAGTCCGGGCTGCTGAGCTGGAGATGCAGCCAGGGACACCCGGCCCTGCTCAGAGGTGCCCATTTCTCCCGCCCAGCCCTGCCCAGAGGTGCCCATTTCTCCTGCCCATCCCTGCTGCAGGATCCTCCTCAGTGCTGCTGATCCTCCTCACTGCTTGTTCCTCCTTCAGCTCTGACCAAGCTGTGCCACAGAACCCCAGAATGGTTTGGGCTGGACCTTAAATCCCATTTTGTCCCACCCCTCCCCTGGGCAGGGACGCTCCCCACTGCCCCAGGCCGCTCCAATCCGGGCTATTAATTATCCTTGTAAATAAAGCACCATCCCATCTCTAAGTGGCTTTTGAAGAGAAATGTTATCACACGTCCGTGTTTGATGTATTTGACGTATTTAGAACAAACAAAAGGTCAGGTCTGAGAGCCCGGACGGGGAGATTTCATTTCTCATTACCCTCAATGCTTTAATGACCCTGACGATTTCTCAGGTTTAACAACACACAGGAAAAGTGTCCTCGGGCAAGCTCCACATCTCAGAGCCGTTAGCCGGGAATGGAGGTGTCACGAGGAGAAAACACACGGCAAAAATGTATTTGTGGGGCCAGCCAAGCCGTGAGCGAGCCGCGCTCTCCTTCAGCACCGGGAGCTGTCCGAGCCCGACAGAGCCTCCGGGGCGGCGGGAGAACAGCCGGGATAAACGGGAACGGGAATGGGGCACGGAGACACCCAAACCGGCAAAGAGCGATGTGCCAGCGGGGAACTGCGCCCCGGGACACTCGGGCCGTGACAGCCACCGCGGGGGGACAGAGTGGGGCCGCGGAGGCAGGGCTGGGCACAGGGACAGGGGACAGGGGACAGCCAGGATGAGCAGAGGGAGAGGGGACAGCCAGGCCGGGCTGTGTCACAGCTCAGGGGACACGAGGGGACAGCCAGGCTGGGCTGTGTCACAGGGACAGGCTGGGCTGTGTCACAGCTCAGGGGACAGGATGGGACAGCCAGGCTGGGCTGTGTCACAGGGACAGGCTGGGCTGTGTCACAGCTCAGGGGACACGAGGGGACAGCCAGGCTGGGCTGTGTCACAGGGACAGGCTGGGCTGTGTCACAGCTCAGGGGACAGGATGGGACAGCCAGGCTGGGCTGTGTCACAGGGACAGGCTGGGCTGTGTCACAGCTCAGGGGACAGGAGGGGACAGCCAGGCTGGGCTGTGTCACAGCTCAGGGGACAGGATGGGACAGACAGGCTGAGCTGTGGCACAGGGGACAGGCTGGGCTGTGTCACAGCACAAGGGACAGGAGAGGACAGCTAAGCTGGATTGTGTCACAGAGGACAGGTCGGGCTCTGTCACAGCTCAGGGGACAGGCAGGGGACAGCCAGGCTGGGGCTGTGTCACAGCTCAGGGGACAGGAGGGGACACACAGCCTTTGGCAGTGTGAGGAATGCAGGCTGCAGGAGAGACCGAGAGCTCCCCCAGCCTGCCGGGGCCATCCCTGAGCAGCCGATCCCCAGCCCCGAGCCCCCCCGGAGTCCCCCCGGAGCCCCTGCCCCAGCCCGTCACCCCGGCTCTGCAGGGGGAGCACACAAAACTCCCCGGAGCAATTCAGAGCAGCACACGCTGAGGAGCTGCGGTCACACTTTGTGACAGCGCAGGTTTTTCATGGAGTTGTTACAAGTCCTGGGAAAATGTGATAAAGAACTTTTTAACAGCCAATGGAGTGAAGGAAAAGGCTTGTGAGGGAGCCCAGAGCAGCTGTGGCTGCCCCTGGATCCCTGGCAGTGCCCCAGGCCAGGTTGGACATTGGGGCTGGAGCAGCCTGGGACAGTGGGAGGTGTCCCTGGATGGGATTTAAGGTCCCTTCCCAAGCCAAATCCTGGGATTTAGGAAGGATTGAGAAAAGGCATCACTACAACTCCAGGCTTTTTATTCTCAACCAAGTCTTTCACTTTTAGGAAATGATAAATATAGATGGAAAAATTCAGGATTTGCCTGTCCAAAGCAGCATCTCCCATTTCCATCCCCAGCCTTGGGCACTCACTGATGGCTCTGCTTGGATTTGGGTGTGAGATTGGGAATTGGGAATTCCTGGCTGGGCTGGAATTGCCAGAGCAGCTGGGGCTGCCCCTGGATCCCTGGCAGTGCCCAAGGCCAGGCTGGACATTGGGACAGTGGGAGGTGTCCCTGCCATGGCAGGGGTGGCACTGGGTGGGATTTGGGTCCCTCCCAACCCAAACCATTCTGGGATTCAGTGATTACAAGTAAAAAACTGGGAGGGGGAGTTTAACCTCTAAGCTGCAACAGCTCATGGTCCTACACACAAATTTGGGAGACCTTTGGAAACTCCTCCTGTCCCGGAGGAGCATTTGATTTCTTTTTGGGGCTGCAGAGAGCACAACAACCTCACATGAACCTTTACACCAATTACCGAACTTTTCTTGCCATCCTTATTTAAATGATACAATTATCTCCCAATTTGCTGCCTACTTAGCTGCTTGTGTTCTCCTCAGTTATTATTCTCATCATATCTCTTTCCCTCTTTTTCTTTCCTCTTATTTTTCCAGCTCACAATTGCTTCCACTGTATTCTCTGATTACTGCTGTATTTAATCTTTCTCTGTAACGAGCTGAAAAAAAATCCCCCACAAGCTGCACTGCAGCTCCAGCAGGAGCAGGAGCCCTGCTGCTCATTATCCCGGGCACTCCTTGTTCCTGCTGCCAGCACTGCCCGGGTGTTCCCCACCGACCCCCTGCTTCCCGCGGCTCTGCTGCCCTTCCCCATCTCCTGTCCCAGCTCCTCTCTGCTGGAACCCTGGAGAATTCCAGGCTCTCTGTGCTGCCAGGCACTGACCCCCAGGCAAACCCTGCACTGACCTGAGGCCATGGAAAAGGCTCCCAAAATTGAGTGACAGCGCTGGGATTGTGGGGGTGCAGTTTGGATAGAAGTGTGTGAGATCACAGGGTGCAAAACTGAGAGTTTAAGGGTTTAGAACACAGGAATAGATATAAAGCAAGGTGGAGGATTTAGGGCAGAGGCCAGTCCTGCTTTTTCACCTTCTTCTCCATGGCTCTGGGTGATGTTTTGTAATTGGGTAGAAAAATCCGCACTGGGGGCCATGGGTGTTTGATTATTGGGTTAAAAGTAAAAATAATTTAAGTGTCATTTCATAATTGGTCAGTTTATCCTTAAGAGGCCTTGTAAAGAAAGAGATAGGGGCCATTTTTTTAACTTTGTTAGCTCAACTCACAGCTTGTGAGACTGTAACATAGATAAGAACTAATAAACATCTGAGTCCCAACATGAAAAACCATCTCTGGAGCATTTAATCCCAGCTCTGACAGACAAGGAAGATAAGAAAGCAGGTGAGTCCCTGCTGCCTGGGGGTTTGGGTCCCTCCAGCAGCGAGGGCTCACGGAGCATTTCACAGGCACAGAACCAGCTGGATTCAGAGGTTAAATTCCATTCAGGCCTCAAATCCCACCCAGTGCCACCCCTGCCATGGGTAGGGACACCTCCCACTGTCCCAATGTCCAACCTGGCCTGGGGCACTGCCAGGGATCCAGGGGCAGCCACAGCTGCTCTGGCAATTCCAGCCCAGCCAGGAATTCCCAATTCCCAATCTCCCATGCCTCCCTGCCCTCTGGCATTGGAAGCCACTCCCTGTGTGCTGGCACCGTTTGGTTCGTGTCACTTCTGTTCAATAATTCTGCATTAACCAGACCAGAGCAGGGCACTTCTTTCTGCTGTTTTTTTTTTTTTTATTATTATTTTTTAGGTAGTTTGGGTTGGGTTATTTTTAGATATTCCAATGTTGTGGAAAGCCCTCCCTTGTGTCCCTGTCACTTTATGACAGGAATTACCCCACGGGGCAGCCCAGGGTGAGAACCTGGGGTGTTGCAGGTGTCCCTGCCTGTGGCAGGTGACCCTGAGGTGTGGCAGGTGACCCTGGGGTGTGGCCGGTGACCCTGGGGTATGACAGGTGTCTCTGGGGTGTGCCAGGTGTCCCTGGGGTGTGGCCGGTGTCCCTGGGGTGTGGCCGGTGTCCCTGCCTGTGGCAGGTGACCCTGGGGTGTGGCCGGTGTCCCTGGGGTGTGGCAGGTGTCCCTGGGGTATGACAGGTGTCCCTGGGGTGTGCCAGGTGTCCCTGGGGTATGCCAGGTGTCCCTGCCTGTGTCAGGTGTCCCTGCCTGTGGCAGGTGACCCTGGGGTGTGGCCGGTGTCCCTGGGGCGTTTCAGGTGTCCCTGCCTGTGCCAGGGGCTGGGATGGGGCTGCAGGTCCCTGCCAGGAGATCATCCCCGCGTTCCAAACCCTGAACTGCTCCCAGCTGGGTTCTGCAGCTCAGCATTTCCCCTTTTTGCAGCACCAGCACTTTCCTGGCCCAGAGAGGCTCCCTGGGAGCCGTTCCCACCGAGGCCTTGGCTCTCCCTCTGTTCTCCCAGCTCCAAGGAATCTCATTTTGGAGGAGCAGATTCTGCAGACCCTGTGATTTGCCTTGTCAAAACAATGTGTACAAGCGTGGGATTTTGACATTAGGACTTTGGGGCTAAATTTTGATTGGGTAAATTTAAAAATGCTGTCATTTATCAAGCGCCTCTTGTCGGTGGTGAAGGCAGTGAGAAATAATGATTGATACGGGGTTGGGAGCTTCTCCTTCAATCTTCTCTGGCCTGTCATTAAAAAATATTGCAGCTCAGTCCATGGCCTGTGCATTTGTCTTCCATGAAATTCTGCAAGGTCAAAGGATTGTCAACAGAACATCAATATCCACAATGTATTATCCTGTATCTTGAGAACAAGTTCAGAAATAACAAGTTTGCTGCCAGCCTGGTAATACCAACTTACATCAGTCATTTATCAGGAGCTGGAGCTGATAAAGAAGAAAATCTCTTTGCCAGGGCTGTTGTTTTCTGAGGGTTTTTTTGGGTCTGTTTGTTGTGTTTTCTGGATTTCAGTAATTCCTGCCTCAGTACAGCTGCTGCCAGTGGGAGGCTTGGAAATGCTCAGTTTTAAGTTATAAATATGGCCAGATTTGCCTTAGGGTACACCAGGGAGTGTTTGATGGGGTCATTAATTTCTGTCTGGGGTGTGATGTGTTGGTGCCTTCATTCCCTGGGGGCCCTTCATTCACAGCCCTGGAGGCTCTGATGCCAATTAAAACGTGGCCCTTTGCCCCTAAATTAATTAAATTAATTCTCTTTCAAAAGCAATGGCTGGAGAGCCCCACACGTGCAGAGGGGTTTGTGCTCCTCCTGGAGGGGCTCTGGGGACTGAGCTCTGGGCTTGGGGGATTTTGGGAAATCCTGGGATGGTTTGGGGTGGAGGGACCTTAAATCCCACCCAGTGCCACCCCTGCCATGGCAGGGACACCTCCCACTGTCCCAAGCTCCAATCTGTCCCACCTGGCCTTGGACATTTCTAGAGATGGGGAAACAGCAGCAGGGAAAGAATTTCTTCCCAATATCTGACCTAAACCTTTCCACTTTTTAAACTTTTAGTTTAAGACCATCCTCCCCTTGCTTATATCAGGATTTGCCCGCTGGTTCCAGCAATGTTCATCACCAAAACAAACAAATCTGATTTTCTCTCCCACCGCCCCCAGTCAGCGTTTTTGGTTCGTGTTAGGTCAGGGCAAACCTTGTCCTCTCATGGTTATACCAGGAACAAGCGTGGCAGGCAAAGCCACTAAAGCCTGATTTGGGACAAAACTGGGAATTCTGATTCTACACTAGAAATGGGATGGATAATATGTGTAAATCCATGGTTTAGGGAAAGGAGTTCTGTCACCCTGGTTTTCAAAGCCTTCTGATGTTTACATTCTTGGAGTTTCTCACACATTTTACCAAAACACTGTGTTTTGTTCCCATTCCTTCTTGGAGGAGGAGAAAACTGACAGACTGCTCACCTGGCCAGTGTGGTTGAGAGGTGGGATTTCATCCTCCAATCTGCTGTCACTTTAGAAAATCTATAAATTCTGAAATGCGTAAAAAAAAGTCCCTTTTTGCCTTGGGCGACTGAGCGTGTGGTGCGTGCTCATTTCGTGTCCCAGTGCGACAGAGTTACCCCAGTGTTTTAAAATGCAATTTCAACCCCTCAATTGCAGTTTTAAAAGACCTGTGGTGTCAATACTCCTGCTGTGATTGACCAAACTCAGCCTAGCAGGGTGAGCTGGTCCTGGCTGGGCCCTGCCCAACCTGAGCTGGCCCTGCCGAGCTCTGGGTGGCCCTTCAGAGGAGGCACTCCAGGGAATCCTGGCTTTTCCAGGAATGGAGAGTGCTGTCAGTGCTGCTGGCTCCTGCTGGGAGCTCAGGGATTTGGAGGGGTGTAGCAGGACCAGTGCCCGAGTCTTGATTCTTATTTCTGTTTTTCTGCTCTTGTGATGCTGGAATGAAAGTTTAATCTGGTTTAATGTGAGTGTCCAAAGAAGCTGCTGAAAAGGGGTTAAACCCTCCTGGGTTTTGGGTTGTGAGGGGTTGTGGGTGGGGCTGAAGGGAATTTAGAATTGGCTGCTGTGTGGGGTTTGTTTTTTGGTTTTTTTGGGGTTTTTTTTTGGTTTTGTTTTGTTTGGGTTTTGTTTTTGTTTTTTGTTTTGTTGTGGTTTTTTTTTTGGTGGTTTTTTTTGTTTTGGTTTGGTTTTGTTTTTTGTTTTGTTGTGGTTTTCTTGTTTTTGTTTTTTTGTTTTGTTTTTGTTTGTTTTGGTTTGTTTGTTTGGGGTTTTTTTGGTGGTTTTTTTTAGTCTTTTTTGGGGTTCCCAAGCCTGCCCTTCCCTTCCCCTCCCTTTCCAAAAGGAGAGGTTTGGAGCATCAGGTAACTTTCCATTCCTGCTTCCCTCCCCAATCTCCCCGTTCTGACAGAGCTGCAGCTCCCTGCTCGGTGCAGCCTGACACTTCTGCAGTCCATTTTCTCCCTGTCTGCTCTGATCTCTGGGTTTTGACCCTAATGAGCAGAGACTGCTCCGGAAGCGTGCAAGGGGGGCGGTTCTGGGCCTGAGCAGGAGTGAATTCCCTGTTCCTGTCAACAGCTTTTCATCTAAAGCTGCTTTGATCAGTGTGCCCCTGCAAGGACCATAAAGGTCCATCAGATCCATGACCTGACAGCTCTGCCTGGTCACCACGAGAGCTGCAGGGGCTGGGGAAGGAAATATCCATGTCCTGGAATTCTGGAGTGGTTTGGGTAGGAAGGGACATTAAAGCCCATCCTTCCCACCCCTGCCATGGGCAGGGACACCTTCCCCCACCCCAGGCTGCTCCAAGTGTGGGAATGTGTGTGGGAACAGCCCTGGGGTGGCCTGGGAAGCCCCCACGGAAGCTCAGCTGATCTCATCTCCACATTAAAGTCAGAGCTGTGATGTGCAGGAGAGGCGGCTCAGCAGGGGCTTGGCTTTTAAGAACAAATTAATAGATGGCAGGAATAAAACAAGCTGTGAGAGGCTGTTTTCTTTGCAATTAGGGTACACCGGGTGAAAAGTACAACTGAGGATTGCTTTTTTAGCAGGAGAAGTTTCTCTGAGCTGGCTGGTGGAGCAGCAGAGGTTTCTGTGGCCTGGGGAGGGGGACACAGGGGAAGGGGGGAGTCTGTGCTGGGCTGTTGAGCTGTGTGAGTATCAGAGGTGTCAGGGACATCTCCGACCTGGCAGAGCTGAATTTTGTTTGTCCTGCCTCACCACAGACTGCTGTGGCCTGGGAGGGACCTCAGAGCCCCCAGCCCCTGTGGGGGACATTTTACACTGGCCCAGGCTGTGATTGTCCAAGCCTTGCCCAGCCTGGCCTGGCAGCAGTGAGGTTTTCCTCGAGGCATCCCAGCAGGAGCTCTCCCATTCCTGCCCTGGGAACTGCTCCCCTTTTAACGGGCATCTCCTGCTTTTTTTTGTTTCTGGGTTGTTCAGGTGTTGTTCAGTGAAACCAGCACTCCCAAATCCCTGAGGAGATGGGCACTGGTGATCTTTGTTGGGCTGGAGTTAACTGCTCCTCCCTGGAGGGAGGCAGAGGCCTCAGGTTCCTGCCTCTCTGCCCTGAGTGAGAAACAGCAAAATTACCCAGTGCAAACTGTTTATTGCAGGTGATGGGGAAGGTGCTGGATTTCCTGCTGGACTGTTCTGGAAACAGCGCCCAGGATGTGAGAAATTGGGCACTGAGCTCCTGCTGCTCTGGCACAGCTCAGGCTGGGGAGGCTCTGGCCAGAGGGGCACGGCTTTGCTGGAGCTGGGATGGGAGCAGCAGGAATTTCCTCCTCTCTCAATAGGCTGCCTGATTCTCAATGCCACATCAGTTTTCAGGGGAAATTCTTGCACACTCCCTGCATGAGCTCAGCTGAGGCTCTGGAATCTCCAGGCCCTGCCTCAGCCCAGGCTCCCCAGTGTAGGAACGCACCCCACACCTGAGTGAGGCCATACAGGGAAAGGTTTGGGATCACCCCTTGTGTTCCTTACAAGGCAAAGAGCCCAGAAAGTTCTTTGCTGCTCTCACTGTGACTGGCTCAGTGCCAGCACAGAGGCACCGATTGGGTTTGGAAAGTGGAAATCAAAGCCTGGGGCTGATTTCATTGGGCCAAAGAGCCCCTGAACCATGGAGCACTAAAGAGAGAGCACAGAGGAACCGAGGAGCTTTTTAGGGTGTCTGAGCAAGGGGCAGAGGCTTCTCAGGCACCTGGGCTCGGCTTTTCTTTTATTTCTGTAAAGTTTATTATTTTGCATTGATTAAACCTTTCACTTTCACAAAACACACCTGAAGAGCTGTCTCACTAATTACTGAAGCTATTTCTCTGCAAGGCTGGACCCTCAGAGATGTAGGAAAAGAATCCTAAACCCAAGGTGCCAGCTCCTCTGCTCGGCTGCAGCACGGTCTGGAACAGCCCCACCGGGGCCGCAGCATCTCCCTGAAGGGCTGGGGGGTTTATCCAGACATCAGTGCAGCTCTGGGGAAGCAGGGGGAGGCACAACCACAGAACGTGACACGGCATTGATGCAGCGCACCCCCACAGTTTAACAGGTGTTCCCATGTTAGGAAAAGAGTTGGAGCCTCACCCCTGAACTTTTAAGGAAGAAGAACAGAAAGTTCCAGGCTCTTCTCACCATAACTGTCCCAGTGCCAGCACAAAGGCCCCTGTTGGACCCTCGAGCTGTTCCGCAGGGAATGTGGCTGGTTTGTGTTGGGCAGCAAGCCAAAAACCCCTCCTGGATCATTAAATACATAACAGAGAGCTCGGAGATCCTCGGGGCCTTTTGGGGTGTCTCAGCAGGTGCAAGGGCCCTCCCTGCACTGTGCACGGCTTTGATTCTTTTGTTCTCTATGGTTTGTTATTTTCTCTTTAATTAAAAAATTTTCTGCCGTGGTCCGTGGGAAGGTGCTGAGGTGAGGGGCTCGGCTCTCAGGTTATTCCCGGGGGTTTGAGGTCCGGGCGAGGCCGCAGCAATCCCGGGGCCGGAGCTGTCGGTGGTGCTGGAACCGAGCGGCGGCTCCGGGGAACGGGAGCGGGAGAGGCGCCGGGGCCGCTCGGAGCAGCCCGGCTGACGCGGAGAGTCTGGAGCGGGGAAATCAATGCTGCCCAGGCTGTAATTAAAGGTGCTTAAGGCCCATTAGCAGAGCTTGTAAAAATGCTCTTTAATCCAGTTTAATAAACGGGAATCCTGGTTTAATTGCTTTATAAAAATTGCGTGTGGGCTGCTTTCCATAGGTGGGATTGATGTGGCTGTGATAGGAGCCAGGGCCATCCAGGCTCCAGCCTCATCCCGTCTGGAATATCAGGAGTTCTGCTGGCTGTGACACAGGTCAGCCTCTCGCTGTGACACAGGGCCAGCCTCTCGCTGTGACATAGAGCCAGCCTCTCGCTGTGACACAGGGCTCCAGCCTCTCGCTGTGACACATGGCCAGCCTCTCGCTGTGACACAGGTCAGCCTCTCGCTGTGACACAGAGTCAGCCTCTCGCTGTGACACAGGGCCAGCCCCTCGCTGTGACACAGGGTCAGCCTCTCGCTGTCACCAGGTGCAAACGCTGCCTCAGGACTTCCAGCACCAGCTGTCAGTGGTGATCTCCTCCCCTGGATTTCAGGCTGCAGGGCTGTACTGAACGGGGGAAGCTCCAAGTGCTGCTAAACGTGGGGCTGAGGGCTTCTCCCAGCTCTGCCGGGACAGCCTGGCTGAGGAGGAGCTCTGGTGTCCCTGCCCACGGAGGGGTGTCAGAGCCCAGGAAATCCCTCTGGGTGCCCTGGGTGGCCCCAGACCCTGGCAAGGGGTCCAGAGACCCTGGCACAGGGTGAAAAGTGCCAGAGCCTTCAATCTCAGCCCATGGGATAAATTATCAACCTTGTGTGAAGGTTTACTGCTACAGTGATTGGGCGGTGAGGAAAAGCACACACATAGTTCTTGGCCATCAGAAGCTTTTACTTTTTGAATCTTTGTGCTTTTATAAGATGCTCCACAAAAGGGGCTGCCATTGGTCAGAGAAGGACGGCGTCTGTTCTCCTTCAGCAAACAACAGGTGACAGAGATTGTTTGGGGAAACTGGCGTGAGAAGGGCAAAGCTCTCTTTAGTGTTTACAAACCAACAAAGACATTGCCGTGAGAATGGGAATGTGTTCCTGTGGGAAAGAGCCAGCAGTAGCCAGCAGTAAAAATCTGAAACCCCAGAAAATACACAGGGCAGCAGTTTACAAGCCACGAGAGTTTGATTAGGCTGAGAGTTAATTTATCACAGGGTGCAAATGTAGAATTTGGGGGTTTTAATGGGGGATCAAGAAGGCAAAATGGAGGAATCTGGGCGTGTCCCTGTCCTTCTGCTCTTTCTTCTTGTCCTCCATCTTCTGCTGTGGTGGTGGCATTTTTGGATTGGGTTAGAGTAGAAGTGAACTGTCTGACACAGGTGAGAAGTGTTGGTATTTAACAGCAAACATGGAACACGCAGTGCCTGGTATAAAGAGTTCAGACCACCCTGGCTGGGGTCAGTCAGCCACCACCAGCCAGCAGCAAGGACCCCAGCAGGGCAGGGACTGAATGTAGCAGATAAGAAACAATAAATAATAAACAAACAATAAACAACCTTGAGAAACTGAGCCAGTGCATCTCAACCACTTCTTCTGGCATGGGGAACCTGGCATGCTCATGGAAATCAAACTGGGAGCTGCTGGGGTGCTGCTTGCACCTGCACCTCTGCTGGGCAGGCCTGGAGCTCCTGTGATGCTTCCCCTGATTTTTGGGTATTTTTGTTAATATTTCTGGATCCCCAGAGTTTGGGAAGGGAGGGGAGACCTCTCCCAGCCCCTCAGTGCTGGGAGTTCTGGGGCTTGATGATCTCAGTCAGAATCCTTGTTCTAATTCACCCTGGGCTGGATCAAACTGCAGCTCACCTGTCATGTGGGTCTTGGAACCAGCTCTAGTTTGAAGTAAAGTTTATAAAAACAAAGGGGAAACATGAAGAACGTGAGGATAAAATGACCAAGTGACTGTTAATGATAATTATTATGTCTACTCTCCTTCACTCCTTGCCAAGGTACGGCTGTGGTGTTATTGTTCCAGTCTCCAGGTGATTTTCCCTTTCCTGGCTCCCTGGGCAGCAGGGAAATGCAGATCCCTCCAGCCTGTGCAGCCTGCATTCATTATCCTTCAGCCTGGGCAGCTCCCACCGGCTCTGCTCCGAGCATCTGTCAGTGCTACAGCTGGAAAATCCCTCCTGCCCCGGCTCTGACTCGGCTGTGTGGATCCATTCCGGATGGAAACGTGCCCGTGTTGAGCTCCTCTGGAGCTGTTGTTTTCCCTTTCCTGTGGTCATTAAGACAGAGTCACTCCATCATTCTTAAGCTAGATCTCTTTTAATCCTTCTGCTTCCTTGGCTTATCTGCCTGGTTGTGTTTACCCTGCTCTGTGGTTACAGGGCAGAGCAGTGGATGTTACACACAAATGTGGTGCTGTAGGCAGAGCCATTAAAGTTCTAAAAAACCCCAAACACAAAAAATCCCCAACCCTGGGGGCTGTGGTTTGTGCTCGCAGTGAAGCTCAGTCTGCCCCTTCCAGCGTTTCCAGACTCGTGGCTGACAAGTTTCCCTGGAATTCTGGATTTTACAGATTCCTGCCCTTTGTTGTTCCTGCTGACCCCCCAGGCCTCACCCAGGCATGGTCACGGGTGAAACATCTCCTCCTCCACACAGGACTGGCAGGTGTCCCTGCCCATGGCAGGGGTGCAGCGAGGTGGGATTTAAGGTCCCTTTCATCCTAAACCCTTCTGGGATTAACTTATTGGCAGTGCCAGAAATCCATCCTGAATATCTCATGTCATGAAATAAGGGAATTCTCAGGGAACTCTGTCAGCCTGCAGCTCCAGGGATGTTCTCCCTGAGCAGGGATGGGAAGAGTTGGAAATTCAATCTGACACGTAGAATTCAGCCACGAAACCTCCTGTTGTGAGCCAGGAGCACGACGTGGCCTGCTCTGCTCCCCCACAGGTGCTGCAGTGGGCAAGGCTCTGCTGCATCTCCTCCATCATCCCTGGGTTTCCATGGAATTCTCTGGCTTGCAGCCGCCCCCTCGGTGCCTTCGTGCTGCATCAGCTCTGCAAGCTGCCTTTGCCCCAAAATGTTCTTGATGATCTTCGAGGTCTTGTCCAGCCTGATGGATTCCGTGTTTCTGGAGTGTGTCCCAAGGCTGGAAGGGGTGACAAATCCTGGGCTCCTTCCACCTCTCCTGAGGAATGCCTGGGATGTGGGAGCAGAGCCTGGGGGGCTCTGGCTCAGTCCCTGTGCCTGGGGGGGCTCTGGAATGTTCTGGGCGCCCCTGGAATGTTCTGGGCATCCCTGGAATGTGCTGGGCACCCCTGGAATGTGCTGGGCACCCCTGGAATGTGCTGGGCATCCCTGGAATGTTCTGGGCACCCCTGGAATGTTCTGGGCGCCCCTGGAATGTTCTGGGCGCCCCTGGAATGTGCTGGGCGCCCCTGGAATGTGCTGGGCATCCCTGGAATGTTCTGGGCAGGAGGAGCCCTGGCTGCTCCTGCCTCTGTGGGGAGTTAATCTGTTGTTTAATGAACAAATAAATGCCATTCAGTGCTTGCTGGCACCTCTGAAATACACCTCAGTGCCTCCTCTGGGAGCTCAGGGTTTAAATCGGTGTGGGCCAGCTGTGCCTGCCCCAGAGTGGCTGCCGTGGATCTCTGTGCAGGGAAATCAGGGACAGGAGGGTTGCAAGGTCTGAAGTGACTCAGGAGCGGAGCTGGCTCTGATGGAATTTGCTGTGTCCCTCTGGATCAGCATCCCAGCAGCCCCCCCGAAACTCCTGCTGCTGCACTGAGCCTCTCAGAGCAGGAGCAAAGTTAAAATTTGAGGGTTTGGCAGCAAATTCCTGAGCTTCAGAATGTTTTGTCCTTTGAAATCCAGCACAAACCCCCCAACGCCTTCCGTGCACGTTTGATGTGGCATCTCCCACTCAGAAAGAGCCACTTAGAGGTATTTATCCAGTGGCTTGTTAAAGCAGCTATAAATAATCCATCAGTGCTGCAGGGATGTCTGGTAATGCTCCTTTATTTACGGGAGGTGAGCTCTGTGCTCTCCTTAACTCCGAAATTCCCAAAGTGCTCCTGTGTGGACTGCAATATCTGACAGATAACGTAGGCTAGAACACAGATCAAGATATAAATTAGCAAAAGTGTGTCCTGAGGCTTCTCTGATGGTACACGCAATGCTTTCCCCCTTAATTATCTTGTCATGATAATTTCCTTTAATTATCTTGCCATAATAAATTCGGTAGGTGAATTAATGTGGAATAGTCACGGAGCAGCGTGTGACTGTGACAGCTTTGGATTCGCTGTCAAGGTTTTTGCTGACAAACCAGAATCCCCCCGCTCCCTGCAGGAGCTGTTTGATGTTCCCAGTGCCCTGTTTTCCTCACATCCCACAGTTCTCCGTGACAAAGCCGAAGGCAGGGCAGAGGGAATTGTGCAGTGAGTGGCAGAGCTGTGATTTGGGCTGTGGGAAATCAAACCTGGTGGTTTAAACGGGCCAGAGAAGTTCTGCAAACCTGTGCTGAGAGGGTTTGCTGTTTGACTTGGGGGCTGTGGGGCTTTTGGAGGGGTTTTTGGTGGGTTAAAAAAACCCAAACCCACAAAACCCCACTTTTCTTCTGGTTTAAGATCACACGGAGCCACTCCAGCTGGAGGGAGCGAGGGATCCCACAGCCCTGGTGGTGCTGGGGTCACAGCCAGGCCTTGGGGTGGGGTTTTCTTCATGGAGGGAGAGATGGGAATGGCTGTTCTGGGAGGGATGGGATGAGTACACCGTGGGTGCAGCCACGGGCAGAGCTGGGCTTATCCCTCCCTTCCCTCACCCGAGGCTGTGCCAAAGCTTTGGGGAGTGCCCTGAACTCCGTGGGACAGAGGGGAATGGGCCCTGCCCCTGGGATAAAGGGGAATGTCCTGTGTCCATGGGATAAAGGGGAATGTCCTGTGTCCATGGGATAAAGGGGAATGGCCATGGGATAAAGGGGAATGTCCTGTGTCCATGGGATAAAGGGGAAATGTCCCTGGGATAAAGGGGAATGTCCCTGGGATAAAGGGGAAATGGCCATGGGATAAAGGGGAAATGGCCATGCGATAACAGGGAATGTCTCCTGTCCATGGGATAAAGGGGAATGTCCCATGTCCCTGGGATAACAGGGAATGTCCTGTGTCCATGGGATAAAGGGGAATGGCCATGCCCAGGGGACAAAGGGAAATGTCCCCAGGATAAAGGGGAACGTCCTATGCCCATGGGATAAAGGGGAATGTCCATGGGATAACAGGGAATATCCCCTGTCCCTGGGATAAAGGGGAATGTCCCCTGTCCTTGGATAAAGGGACTGTCCCATGTCTCTGGCTCTTGTTAGCTGTGCTCGGGGCAGCCCCGTGAGCGGTGCTGCAGAGCAGAGCGGGGCCATCCATCAGAGCTGTCCCTGCCTCGGGGCTGTCCCTGCCCCAGGGCTGTCCCTGCACCAGGGCTGTCCCTGCCCCAGGGGGCTGTCCCTGCCCCAGGGCTGTCCCTGCACCGGGTCTGTCCCTGCCCCAGGGCTGTCCCTGCCCCAGGGCTGTCCCTGCACCAAGGCTGTTCCTGGCAGCCACGAGGAGCCCGGGAAGTTTTTGAATGCAGGCAGCTGCAGCAGGGCTGGGATCAATGACTGCAGTGGTGCTCCCAGAGTGCCCGAGCCAGGCCCGGGCTGGGGACAGCCAGCAGCCATTCCCTGCTGTCCCTTGGGGTTTGGGCACAGCCAGCAGCCATTCCCTGCTGTCCCTTGGGGTTTGGGGACAGCCAGCAGCCATTCCCTGCTGTCATGGGGGGTTTGGGGACAGCCAGCAGCCATTCCCTGCTGTCCCAGGGGGACAGGGGACAGCCAGCAGCCATTCCCTGCTGTTCCTTGGGGTTTGGGGACAGCCAGCAGCCATTCCCTGCTGTCCTGGGGGGACAGGGGACAGCCAGCAGCCATTCCCTGCTGTCCCTTGGGGTTAGGGGACAGCCAGCAGCCATTCCCTGCTGTCCCAGGGTGACAGGGGACAGCCAGCAGCCATTCCCTGCTGTCCCAGGGGTTTGGGGACAGCCAGCAGCCATTCCCTGCTGTCCCTTGGGGTTTGGGGACAGCCAGCAGCCATTCCCTGCTGTCCCTTGGGGTTTGGGGACAGCCAGCAGCCATTCCCTGCTGTCCCAGGGGTTTGGGGACAGCCAGCAGCCATTCCCTGCTGTCCCTTGGGGACAGGGGACAGCCAGCAGCCATTCCCTGCTGTCCCTTGGGGTTAGGGCACAGCCAGCAGCCATTCCCTGCTGTCATGGGGGGTTTGGGGACAGCCAGCAGCCATTCCCTGCTGTCCCAGGGTGACAGGGGACAGCCAGGATGAAGAACCCTGACCCAGCTGGATTACCAGGGGCACACCACACACACTGCTGGGTGCACCCTGCACTGCAGCCCAGGCAGGGACCCTCCCAGCCCACGAGGCTCCACGATTCCATGAAATGATGCTGCTGTTACTAAAGGCATTTCTGTGTCCCGCTCTTGTTTTCTAATGGCCAAACAGCAAAACATTCCAAAGATTTTGGCGTTGTAAGGAATAAATAATCTCAGCTCAGAATCCAGCGGTGGTAACAAAACCCTTGACACCTCGATGTTGTTCTGCCAGCTCTTCCTGCCGATGGAAGTTCTCTAATTCTTTGGATAAGCCTCACTCCCGAGGGATTCAGGCATGTAAAACTCCTGTTCCTCACCCTCCTCTGCTCCCTGGATGTGGGAGAACGTTTGCGGTGTGCTTTTCTTATTTCCTTTTAAATAAACCGAACCCCTCATTTGCGGTGGTTCCTAAGCAACAAAGTACAGGGGGGAAAAGCCAAACGAGCGCCGGGTAATTTGTGTTTCCTTGTTGGCGCTTTTGAACGATGCTGAACCGCGGCTCTGGGGTCTCTGACAGGGGGAGGATGCTGGCAGTGAGGTGCTGCTCATTCCTCTCTGCCATCTGCAGCTCCTCAGCGTTTGATTTAAAACATTTTGTTTTCTCTGGCCCTTCCCGAGCTCTGGAGAGGAGCTGGAGTTTGGCTAATTTAGCCCGGAGCACTGAGATCAGTGAGAGTCACTGCCCTGGGAATGTGGCTGGCGGTTCTTTCCAGGCATGAGGGGAGCTGGGAGAGCCCCAGAGCTGTGTCAGAGCCGGGGAGGGGACAGTGCCACTGCAGACCCGGGGAGGGGACAGTGCCACTGTCCCCGAGGTCACACAGCCACAGCACTGGCCCCAGCTGGCTCTCCTCACTTCCCAGTTATGCAGCTTCAGCACACGGATTTTACTCTATTTTATTTCTTTTTTTTTCAGTGTTGAATTTTCACATTTTCAGGGCTTTAATGGTTCCTGACAGAGCAGCTTTGCCCAAAAGTGTCACACTCCATTAGAATTTTTTTCCTCCTCTTTTTTTAAATGTTGTTTTTCCCCTGCTTTTCCCTCTGCATTCTCTGGTTGCCGTCAGGAGCTGGGATGGTGCCTGGAAGGATTCTCTGTACTACAGCACTGGTGTCATGTCAGGGAGAGCTCTTTTGTTTCCACCAGCCTGTCAGGCTGCTGTGAAATGTTTTATACCCTTATTCCATTTGTGTTTCTGCCTGGAAAATGCTTCCCGAGCAGTGGAATTGTGGTACTGAACACGTGAATCTGAATTCTGGTTTTAAGCTTTCCTTGGTTTGTTTTGCCATGGATGTTTTGTAGCTCATAAAGGGGTGAGGAGAAGCACCAGGTGCTTCCCACAGGTCTCTCCTCCAGCCCTTGCTCATTTTGTGACAGATTTGGCTCTAAATTGTTCATACCCAGAAGTATCAGTAGAGAAAATGCTCTTTCCTCTTTTTTTTTTTTTTTTTTCCTTTCTTCCTTATGGAGAATTTAATTACTAATTACCCCAGTTCTTCTGTTCTGGCTGGTTTATGATGTGGGACTTCATTGCCCAATAAAGCACCGGCTGTGGGGTTTGTTCCTGAGCACAGTGTTCCAGCCAGGAGCTGCTCCTGTGTTGGTTTGGGTTTTACCAACACCGAGAAAAACACTTGGACAGGCCAGAAACGAAATTCTCATTTTCTCTTCAGCTTCAGCCCTTGTAAACACAACAGAGCAGGAACAGAATCCCAGACTGGTTTGGGTTAAAGGGACCTCAAATCGCACCCAGTGCCACCCCTGCCATGGCAGGGACACCTCCCACTGTCCCAGGCTGCTCCAACCCCAATGTCCAACCTGGCCTTGGGCACTGCCAGGGATCCAGGGGCAGCCACAGCTGCTCTGGCAATTCCAGCCCAGCCAGGAATTCCCAATTCCCAATCTCCCACCCAAATCTCCCCTTTCTCAGTTTGAAGCCATTCCCTGTGTCCTGTCCCTCCAGCCCTTGTCCCCAGTCCCTCTCCAGCTCTCCTGGAGCCCTTTTAGGCACCCTCAGCTCTCCCTGGAGCCTTTTCCAGGTTGAACATTCCCAGCTCTCCCAGCCTGGCTCCAGAGCAGAACACTGCAGGATGAGGAATCCCCCGGGAATTTTTGGTGCACCTCAGGAACTGGAAAGCTTCCCCTGAGCTTCATCAGGAAATCCCCCAGGGCTGGGCCGTGAGTGGAGCCCCAGCAGTGGTGAAAACACTGCCACGCTCCCAGCTGGGCACCTGTGATGGGTGCACAATCAAGGCATTAATTAAGGGTGCACAATCAATCTGTGGGCAATGATTGATGGGGTAAAAGGGAGAGAAGCGGAAATTCACGGGCCCTGGGTTGATTCCAGGGATTCCCTCGGGGATGATGTGAGATGAGGGGTCACTGCGAGGGTAATATGGAAATGGGAACTGATGTCAAGCAATTGCCTGTCAGGCAAAACTTCTCCTTCTCCCTGAGAGCGTGGAAAAGCTCCCTGGATTGGATTCCGTGGAGCTGTGGCTGTGTGTGCAGTTAATGGCATTCCAGGCACACCCGTGGGAACGGGGTTATTTTGCAGGAGCTCATTTGGGGAGTTAATTTCTGAATTCGGGATTGTTTGGGAGCAGAGGAAGGCTCAGGCTGCTAATGACAGGATTTTTTACAGCCCAATAAAGAAGCTGACACGGAATTTTGGTTCCTCACCAGGACAATAAACCCCAAATCTGTGTTTGCAACCAGCGGCTCTCCCGGGTGCCGGAGGAGCCATCCTGCCCTGGGCACTGCCAGTGATTTATTCCTGCAAACTTTGCCTTTGCTGGGATTTACAGCAGGGATTTGTGGCTGGGAGCTCCTGCAAAGTAAAGGCAGCTTGTAAAGAAGGTTTCTATTGTAACGTGAGCCGTTAGTTAAAAAATAAAATGATCAGAGATGGTTGTGACTCATAAAATGGGTTGGGTTGGAAGGGACCTTGAAGATCGTCCAGTTCCAACCCATCATCTTTAATTTTGTGTGACGTCCCTTAAATCTGACAATTCAAAGAGAAATCTGGCTGCTTGATGGTTTCCCTGGCCTGTCCCTGACGCTGTTTTACACCACAACAACACAGATTCTGATATTTATAAGTCTAAAATGACTCATTTATTTAGGGATGTGTCTCCCTTTTTCACTATTTTACACAGACCAGTTTGACTGGTGAAACAAAGGCAAACCTCTCCAATCACACTGCTCAAACCAAGGGACATCAGGAGGAAATCCCTCCTGTGAGAAGGAATGAGTAACACAGGTACAGCTACAAAAACATTTCTGTGGTGTACAGAAATTCACCTGGGAAAAGAATTTCAGAACCCAAAACATCTCAGGAGTGAAACCAGGGCTGTGGTTTGTGTGGGATCCAGAGCCACAAACCCCCCTGGGCACTGCCAGGTGTGGGGTTTGTGTGACGGTGTTTTACACCACAACAACACGGATTCCAAAGTTGAGAAGGCTAAAAATGACTCATTTATTTTGGGATGTGTCTCCCTTTTATTCTGTTTTACACAGAGCAGTTTGGTTGGTGAAACAAAGGCAAACCTCTCCAGTCACACTGCTCAAACCAAGGGACATCAGGAGGAAACCCCTCCTGTGAGAAGGAATGAATGACACAGGTACAGCTACAAAAACATTTCTGTTGTTATCAGAAATTCACCTGGGAAAAGAATTTCAGACACCAAAACATCTCAGGAGTGAAACCAGGGCTATGTGTCCCCACTGTGGATGTGTGTCCCCACTGTGGATGTGTGTCCATCATTTCACCTTTTGTTCAGCACTCCCAAAAACCTGGAAAGGAACCCAAAGGTGTCCCTGGGTACAAAGGAGCAGAGGGAAATCTGTTGTGAGCCCCTCTGCCCATCCCAAAGGAAAACTCCTCCAGTCACCTCTGCCTTGGATGTGGCTGGTTCCAGTCTCCCTGTTAAACAGCAGGAAATATTCAGCCTTTAATTATTTATTCCAGTGCTAAAAGGGGACACAGAGGAAAGGGGGAGAGGGGCTTTTCCCAAGGATGGGGAGAGATAGGACAAGGGGGAATGGGATCAAACTGAATGAGGGCAGGGATGGATGGGAGATTGGGAATTCCTGGCTGGGCTGGAATTGCCAGAGCAGCTGTGGCTGCCCCTGGATCCCTGGCAGTGCCCAAGGCCAGGTTGGACATTGGGGTTGGAGCAGCCTGGGACAGTGGGAGGTGTCCCTGGATGGGATTTAAGGTCCCTTCCCAAGCCAAATCCTGGGATTTCAGAAGGATTGAGAAAAGGCATCACTACAACTCCAGGCTTTTTATTATCAACCAAGTCTTTCACTTTTAGGAAATGATCAATAGAGATGGAAAAAATTCAGGATTTGCCTGTCCAAAGCAGCATCTCCCATTTCCATCCCCAGCCTTGGGCACTCACTGATGGCTCTGCTTGGATTTGGGTGGGAGATTGGGAATTCCTGGCTGGGCTGGAATTGCCAGAGCAGCTGTGGCTGCCCCTGGATCCCTGGCAGTGCCCCAGGCCAGGTTGGACATTGGGGTTGGAGCAGCCTGGGACAGTGGGAGGTGTTCCTACCCGAATGGGTGGATTGGGATGATCCTGAAGGTCCCTTCCAGCCCAACCCTGGCTGATTCCCTGAGGGATGAGGAGGGGCAGCCCAGGCCAGGCTGGCTGTGCCCAGCCCGGAGCAGCTGCAGCCCTGCAGTGCCTGGCTTGGGAATGGGCTGGGGGACGTGCAGGGCTGGAAGGACACACAGACAGAGGGACAGACAGGGCTGTGTGGCAGCCGGAGCCTCCCCCTGGCCCTGGCTGACACCCCCGGGGGGACGTGGCTGTCACCAGCCGAGCCCAGGGGCTCACCCCGACCCTCTGCAGTTTCCCTTCCCATGAACTCTTCCCCCTTCCCGTGATTATTTCCCACAGCAAAGCTGCTTCCAGCAGCACCTTCCCAAACTTTGCCTTTCCTAAGCCTCTCAGTCTCACCACAACGTCCTGACTACTGCAAACAATCGGATTTCTGGGAGCAACTTCCCATTTTTATTGAAGACAGGCTTAAAAAAATAATATTTTCCTTATTTATTTGCTTACGGGGCGCACATTGAGTAAAGGTTTTTGCTGTGGATCCAATGATTGTTTTTTATTCCCGGCAATTCTGGCCACAGCTCTAAAAGTGGTAGAAGAAATATTACTTAATTCCCTTAGAATCATGGAATATTTGGGGTTGGAAAGGACCTTTAAATGCCGTCTAGTCCAACCTCCTTGCCATGGGCAGGGAGGGTTTTTATGAGACTCACACTGAATTGTGTTAGTGAAATAAGTTTTCCTTATTTTCCATCCCTGCCATTCTGTTGTCTCCTGCAAATCCGATCAGCGCCGATTTTCTGTTTTCCTCCAAGGGCCTGATTAAATCTCTCAGCAGCCTGGAGCTGCCCATCAATTCCTGCAGGGCCGGGATTGCTCCGCGGGCTCCCAATCACCGAGACAGCGTTAATTGTTTAAAGACCCGGCTATTGATTGGGTATTTTTCTACTTTCTTTGTTAAGAAACTGCGCGGTATTGACCGAGAGCTTGAGTAGATTATGTCAGGGCTGCTCCCCGTGCCACCAGAAGGTGTGACCCCCTTCCAGCAGGGAGCTCGGTGCCTTATTTGTGCTCCAGGAGCTCCCCCAGCTCACGGAAATAATGGCACTTGCTCCTTCACTCAGGATCATTATTTAGCTCTATTTTTACCCTTTCCATGACTTGAATCGTTTTTTTTCTCAGATCAGCAACGAGCTGTATTTTCTAGACAATCCTTCCCCCATCCTTTTTAAAACGCTGATAGATGGTCGCTTTTCTTCCCACCTCCCTGGTTTCCCTTTCTGTTTTCCCAGTTATTTCCCAGCAGTTCCAGAGCCCTTTATTTCCATGGGAAAATAAAAGTATTGTTGAGCACCTTCTCTGCAACTGGGGGGAAGAAAAGCAGTGAGAGCAGTTAGAGCTACACCTGGCATGGGAACACTCCACTCTTTTCCAATGCCAAGGAGAAATCCAGAGCAATTCCTATTTTTGGCCTGGCTGATAATTGCACTCTTTCTGGCTGCATATTAATGAACAGCGTTTTCAGCACCTCTCATGAATTTTTATCAACAAGCACAAGGGGCTGTGTCTGCTGGCAGAGGTTTGTTAGGTGTGTCAGAGCTCCGCAGAATTCCTGGATTTATACGGATTTGTGTGTTTTCCTTTCCTTTCCTGCTCGTGCAGAGTGCAGGGCTGGTGTCTTGGCTGAGAGACTCTTTGAGGCACAAAAGTTCTTTGTGAGCAGCTTCTTTCTTCTTCTTCTTCTTCTCTTCTTCTTCTTCTTCTTCTTCTTCTTCTTCTTCTTCTTCTTCTTCTTCTTCTTCTTCTTCTTCTTCTTCTTCTTCTTCTTCTTCTTCTTCTTATTATTATTATTATTATTATTATTATTATTATTATTCCAGACTTCATTCCTGGCAGTGTCCAAGGCCAGGTTGGACATTGGGGCTTGCAGCAGCCTGGGACAGTGGGAGGTGTCCCTGCCCATCCAGGGA
Organism: Acrocephalus arundinaceus; assembly: GCA_021534815.1. Taxonomy (NCBI): domain Eukaryota; kingdom Metazoa; phylum Chordata; class Aves; order Passeriformes; family Sylviidae; genus Acrocephalus; species Acrocephalus arundinaceus. Next base: position 563,910 of record JAJEOU010000631.1, on the reverse strand, counting down.
TGGGATTTGAGGTCCCTTTTACTCCATGAGATTCTCTGTGCTCTCAATCCTCAGAAGGATGGAGAGGGAGGTTCGGGACTCTCCCGTTCCTTGTCCCTTCTCCAAGCTCCATGCTCAGCCCCCTTCCTCCTCCACGTTCCCATCCCGCCATGGATTCCCCCTTGTTGGGATTCCCACTGGGAATGCACCAACAGCAGAGTGGCCAGAGCTCCCAGAGCCAATCCCAGGGATAATCCCGGGGCTCAGCGGTGCCTGTGGAGGTGTTCGGAACTCCCTGGAATGGCAATCCCACACCCCGAGCATTCTGACCGCCCATCCCAGCGCTCCCCTGCAGGCTTGGAGCCCCCTGCCCCGGGCTGCTGCAGGGATCAGGGGGCAGTAACCCAAATATTCCCATTTTTTTCCACTCCAGCACCCCTGGGTGCCGTTTGATGAGCAGACGAACATCACAAACCAATTAAGAGCAAGAGAGATCTCATCTGGCGTTTTGCTGACTGAGATGGAGAATTAAAAGTCATTTTAGATCCAGGCTTGACGTTCCAGGTTTCCAGACCAGGTGGTTTTTAAAAGTATTTTATTTTTCTTTCTAGTTGCACATTCAGTGGTGCCGGGCTGGGAGCTGGAGGGACACGGGACACGGAATTGGGTGTGAGGGATGGGACAGCCCAGCCCTGGCCCTGCTGCCCCCCAGCACCTCCAGGGCCATCAGTGGATGGCAGACAAGAGCTCATTTCACCTCTCTCGAAAGGTTTTTTCCAAACCTTGCCTTTTCAGTGGCTGTTTACCGTACCTGAGCCAAGATTCCCTGAAAATATCGAGGGGAGGCTGCAGCAAAGCCAAGTAATGACACTCATGGTGTAGCTCAGCCATGGGTGAGAAATAGCTTTGCAACTCCATGAATTCAAAGTGCTTCCCAACCAGACAACAATATTGATATTTTACATGGCTTTTTTGGCTGGTCAAATGTTTTCCAGGCATCAAAATGTTTCATATGGCTGAAAGTTTGGAACACAATTCCAAACCTGAGAGGCTGGAAGGAAAGGGTGGGCTGGGATCTTGGAGATCATTTCCAAGCTAAATGATCCTGTGGTGTGAGGTTAAATAGGTGTGAGGTTTGTGATCTCCTGTGCTCCTGACAGCCCGGACCTTCTGGCACAGGATCACCAACTGGGACAGAAAATATGCTACTAAAATTAACCAGAAATTAAGTAAATGAGGCAGCCCTGCATCCTTTTTAAAGCTGCCTCTGAAGGAAAACAAATGAAATGTCTGTAATTGAGGACGTGCTGGAGCCTCTCCCCAGGTGATTTTTGGATGTTGTCACGTACGGGAGGAACTCGTGTTAGTGCTGATGATAATAGACCTGCAGAGCAGTAAATGGATTTCTGTGCTATTTTCCACCTGAAAGGATGACCCTCGGAATTCAGCGCCCTGAACGCCGAGATTGTTATTGGAAAAGAGGGATAAGGAGGCGCCTCTGGTGCACGGCAGAAAACAGATGATTATGGGGAAGCTTTGCAGGGGGGAGCCTCAGCCTGGCTGCCTGTGGAGCTGGGGCAGGGTTTGGCCACCCAGGAGGTGCCTTTGGCCGGGATGTGTGGGGTGCAGGAGGGGTGGGAGCTCTGCCCTGAGCTCTGGGGTTCAGGGCAGGGAAGCTGGGATGGGAACAGCACAAAGAGCAGGGGCACAGGGGTGTGGGGTGGGAGGGGTTTGGGTGGGTTTGTGTCCCCTCACCTCTTGTGGCACCTCTGTGATTTGTAGGGACCGACCCCTCCGGGCTCCTTGGGTGCCAGAGTGTGTCCAGGGAAGGGAATAGAGCCCCATTCCCACCCAGGAGTGTGGGCCTGACATTTCTGGCTCTCAGAGATTTCAGCCTGCTGGCAGCTGTGAACTTTTTCCCAAGGGAAAACTTCTCAAGAAATCTTCTTCTCCAAACTATCTTGGCAAACAACTCTCCTTTCTCTGAACAATTTTCTCCAGGTGGTGTTTTGCTGTTTCTCTGCTTTAACCAATGGGATCAGAGAGGTGTCATTCCTATTCACCAACCATGTTAATCTGTATGGGAACACCTTATAAAAGGTGGTAAGAATTAGACAATAAAGCTTTTTTTCCTATGCTCTTTACCTTCTGAAATATTTGGAGTCTCTCATCTTTCTTTCATGTCCTACAACGGCACAGGAGGGGCTGAGGAAGCTGGGAAGGGGCTGGAGAATCCCTGAGGGAGCTGGGAAGGGGCTGGAGAATCCCTGAGGGAGCTGGGAAGGGGCTGGAGAATCCCTGAGGGAGCTGGGAAGGGGCTGGAGAATTCCTGAGGGAGCTGGGAAGGGGCTGGAGAATTCCTGAGGGAGCTGGGAAGGGGCTGGAGAATTCCTGAGGGAGCTGGGAAGGGGCTGAGCCTGGAGTAGAGGAGGCTCAGGGGGCCCTTGTGGCTCTGCACAAGTCCCTGCCAGGAGGGGACAGCCGGGGGGGTCGGGCTCTGCTGGCAGGGACACAGGGACAGGAGGAGAGGGAACGGCCTCAGGCTGGGCCAGGGCAGGCTCAGGGTGGGCAGCAGCAGGAATTTCCCCATGGAAAGGGGGCTCAGGGATTGGCAGTGCCCAGGGAGGGTTGGAGTGCCCATCCCTGGAGGGAATCACAGCCCTGTGCGTGTGGCACTTGGGGACACAGGTCAGTGGTGGCCTGGGCAGTGCTGGGAACTGAATTTCTGAGGGCTTTTCCAGCCTGAGCTGTTCTGTGATTCCCTGATTCCCCAAAGCCCTGCTGACCCTCCAGAGCTGCTGCTGCAGCATCACAAGTCTGTGGTCATCACCTGTGTACTCAACAGACCAAAGCCCTTCCTGGCACTCAGAGGTGACATGCAGAGGTGGCACACACAGGTGGCACTCAGAGGTGGCACTCACTCAGAGGTGGCACTCACAGGTGGCACTCAGAGGTGGCTCTCAGAGGTGGCACTCAGAGGTGGCGCTCACTCAGAGGTGGCACTCACAGGTGGCTCTCAGAGGTGGCACGCAGAGGTGGCACTCACAGGTGGCACTCACAGGTGGCACTCAGAGGTGGCACTCAGAGGTTGCACTCACAAGTGACACTCAGAGGTGACACTCAGAGGTGGCACTGAGAGGTGGCACTCAGGGGTGGCACTCAGAGGTGGCACTCAGAGGTGGCACTCACTCAGGGGTGGCACTCAGAGGTGGCTCTCACAGGTGGCTCTCACAGGTGGCACTCACAGGTGGCACTCAGAGGTAGCACTCAGAGGTGACAGCTGTGGCTGCAGGAGCTGCCAAGGCCGTCCCAGGACACTCACTCCGTGTCCCTGCAGTGACTCTCAGCCCCCAAAGCTGAGGGGCAGCTCCTTCCCCTGCAGAGATCACAGAGCCCGGATGCAGCGGGGCTCTGGAGCTGTTTTTGGGGGAGCTCAGTGGGAGCTGTGCTCCAGCAGCACCCACCCCTCACCAGATATTGTCCAACACGCTCCATCTAAGGAAATCTCCTTCCCTGCTCTCTCCCCTCATCTGCCAGTTCAGAACTCCCTCATTAAGGAGCTGCAGGGGAAACGAGGAGAGGATTTTTTATTCCATGAGCTCCTGGCTGCAGCAGCTCATCATATACATTAAATAAATATTAAATGGCAATAATTACTCAGCTCTGACTCGCTATATCAAACATAAAATGCTCATCTACACTGAAGCACCTCCGTGTTCTTTCTCTGCCTAATTGATTCATTTACCAAATCCATTAGGAAGAACTGGAAAGGACACTTGGATTGCAGAAGGAAGGAGAATGCCACGGGGAGGTGGGAGATTTCACCTCCAATGAGAATTTAAAGCTCAGTCCTGGCAGCCAAACCTGACAGTTATTCACATCAAAACTCACATAATAAAATAATGGAATTGGGCAATAGGAACTCCCAAGGTTTGCCCTTGTGCTGTCGCAGGCTGAAAATCAAAATACCCTGGCAGAGCAACTTGGTTTGGAGGCTAAAAATGCAGATTATGGGAATGTTCTGTAGTGTCAGCTGTCATCATCCCTGTGGGATTTTCTCTCTGTCCCAAAGTTTTCCTCTGGAGCTCCCAGGGAGGAGCAGGGTCAGCAGGAATCCCACGGCAGCAGGCCTTGGAATTTCATACCAGAATTTCTCCTCTGCTTTCCTTTGCAGGGTTTGGCCACGAGCAGAGGCAGGGCTGGCAGTGACCGGGGCAGGTTCTGCTCCTGCCCTGTGCTCCTGGGGCACGGAGCAGGGCCAGGGCCAGGCTGGGACTGAGCCTGGGGCAGCACTGCCAACACTCAGGGCTTGGGAAGTGGGGATAAAGCTGAGTTTTATCTGCTGAGACACCAACCCCGGGTGTTCCTCTGATGCCTGAAGTTTTATTTCCCTGTATTCCAGGCTCTGTGCTGCTCTGAGCTCACAGTCAGTGTCACTCAGCTTTCTGCACACAGCACGGACACAAAACAAATCCTTGTCCTGCTGCACACCAAGGACAACTGGGACAAGTTTCCAGGCCCCAAAGCACCAACAACGGGGGCTGCAGGGAGAGAACAAGAAGGGTGGGACTGCATCACCTGGAGCTGGGATTGGACAATGAAACCCCAATGTGCAAATGGACCCAAACTGATCAAAGGGTGAGACCTGGGGACCGTTTGTCCATTTTGTGTCCATTTTGTGTCCATTTTGTGTCCATTCTGTGTCCATTTTGTGTCCATTTTGGGTCCATTTTGTGTCCATTTTGTGTCCATTTTGTGTCCATTCTGTGTCCATTCTGTGTCCATTTTGTGTCCATTTTGTGACCATTTTGTGTCCATTTTATGTCCATTCTGTGTCCATTCTGTGACCATTTTGCGACCATTTTGGGTCCATTTTGTGCCCATTTTGGGCCCACCTTGGGTGCAGCCCTGCCCAGGCTCTTGTCCCACCCAAGGTGTCCCCTAAAGGCCTTTCAATACATCTCTGCTTTATTCTCTGTCTCTGCCCAGTCTCAGTTCCAGCTCAGCCTCACCAAAGCATCACCTGGTGCCTTAAACTGCTCCTGGAGCTTCCCATGATGGGCAGGGTGTAAATTGGGAGTAAAGGCATGAACAGCATCCTTACCTGATGTTATTCAGATAATGAATTACATCATTATGATGATGATGTTAATAATAATTAACATCATAATGTTAATGATGTTATTCATTATCTGAATGAATATTAATTCATATTATTTTTCATATTATAGTCATATATATACTATGAATATATACACTATACTATATATACACCATAGTATATTATATATAATATATATAATATATATTATAATACATAAAATATATTATATATAATATATACTATAGCATATATAGTATAGTATAATATATATGAATATACTCTATTATTATATATATTGTGTATATTATATTATATTATATTATATATATTCACATATATAATATTTTAATATATTATAATATATAATATATATTATATTATATACTATATATAATATTATATATGTGAATATATATATGTGAATATACTATACTATACTATACTATAATATAATATTATATATATATTCACATATATAATATTCATATTATTTATTATCTGAATGAAAATTCATTCGTATTATTATCATTATCTGCTCAAGGAGCAGCAGCTGCTCATGGAGCAAGGACACCACCATAGGAGAAATGTCCCCAGTCCCTGTGTGACCCAGAGTGACTGCAGGCATCTTCCCTTCCCTTCCCTTCCCCTTCCCTTCCCTTCCCCTTCCCTTCCCCCCCCCTTCCCTTCCCCCCTTCCCTTCCCTTCCCTTCCCTTCCCTTCCCCCCCTTCCCTTCCCCCCTTCCCTTCCCTTCCCTTCCCTTCCCTTCCCTTCCCTTCCCTTCCCTTCCCTTCCCTTCCCTTCCCTTCCCTTCCCTTCCCTTCCCTTCCCTTCCCTTCCCTTCCCTTCCCTTCCCTTCCCTTCCCTTCCCTTCCCTTCCCTTCCCTTCCCTTCCCTTCCCCTTCCCTTCCCTTCCCTTCCCTTCCCTTCCCTTCCCTTCCCTTCCCCCCTTCCCTTCCCCCCCTTCCCTTCCCTTCCCTTCCCCCTTCCCTTCCCTTCCCTTCCCTTCCCTTCCCTTCCTTCCCTTCCCTTCCCTTCCCTTCCCTTCCCTTCCCTTCCCTTCCCTTCCCTTCCCTTCCCTTCCCTTCCCTTCCCTTCCCTTCCCTTCCCTTCCCTTCCCTTCCCGGGCTCAGCAGGCTGTGCCGGGGCTCTGCTCAGCGATGGCTTTTCCAGGATTTCTGAAGTGGTGATGGATGTGGAGCCTTGCTGAGCTGGAGGTGACGGATGGAGCTGCCACTGACCCCTGAGTACCCGAGCAGGGACCCAGCAGAGGCTGCTGCTGCTCTGAGCCCCTCAGAGTTGACTGAAACGCCTCATCTTTAATGCAACAGACTTCAGGCTTGCTTTTTATTATTCTTTATTGCATTAATGAAGTTTTAAAGTTTTGCTCATGAGCCTTTATTCCAAATTATACCGAGGACTCCGCAGTTCCATTTTCCTATTTTGGTTTTTATGACCGCTTTTGCTTCCTGAGATAGAAATACTCAAGGAGTCATGTTCTGTCCATGAGGATCATCAGATTTGGGGAATTCTTTGGCTTACGGTGTTGGATTGAAAGGGTTCATCCTGCACCAGCCCTGGGAGCCTCCTCTGGGCTTGCTGCAGCAGCTCCAGGCCCTGCTGGGAGGGCTGTGCTGAGGCAGCTCTGCAGGTGGGGTGCTGGAACCCTGGGGCTGAGAATTTCAGGCTTTCTGTGCTAAAAGGTGCCGACCCTCAGGGAAGCACCACATTTGACCTGAGACCTTGGGACAGACTCCTGAGATTGAGTGATGGCACAGGGATTGTGGGTGTGGAGTTTGAATAGTGTTGTGTGATCTCACAGGGTGAAAAACTTAAATTTGGGATTTTAGTATATAGCAATATGGATGAGTCAAGATGGAGGACTTTGGGTGTTGTCTGGGTCCTTCTTCTTCACCTTCTTCTTCCCTCTTCTCCATGGGTTCAGGTGGTTTTCTGTAATTGGTTGATGGAGTCAGCATTGCAGACTTCAAGCAGTTAGTTTTTGGGTTAAAAGTGAAAATAATTCAGGTGGCATTTCATAATTGGACAGGTTGTCCTTGAAAAAACCTGGTAAAGATCGAGAAGCACTCCGTTTTACCTTTGTTTTCTAAGAGCTGTTGTAAATAGATAAAAGATAATAAACATTTCAAGTCCAAACTTGGCGTTTCCCATGTCTCTAATGGAAGAGAAGAAGCCAAAATTGTCACAGGGGAGCACTGAGGTGAGAGTTCCAGAAGTTCCTTTAATTGCTGTGGCAGCCCGGAGCAGAGCCTGGCAATGTCCGTGCAGGGGGACAGGGGGTGGAGGAACAGGGTGGGATTGCAGCTCTGTGTCCAACTGGGATTGCAGCCCTGTTTGCAGCTGGAATTGCAGCTCTGTGTCCAACTGGGATTGCAGCCCTGTTTGCAGCTGGAATTGCAGCCCTGTTTGTGTCCAACTGGGATTGCAGCGCTGTTTGTGTCCAACTGGGATTGCAGCGCTGTTTGTGTCCAGCTGGAATTGCAGCCCTGCTTGTGTCCAATTGGGATTCCAGCTCTGTTTGTGTCCAGCTGAGATTGCAGCCCTGCCTGTGTCCAGCTGGGATTGCAGCCCCGTTTGCAGCTGGAATTGCAGCCCTGTTTGCAGCTGGAATTGCAGCTGGAATTGCAGCCCTGTTTGCAGCTGGAATTGCAGCCATTCCAGCAGCAGAGCAGAGCAAACCTCTCTGTGTCGCTGCTCCCTCCCCGCGCTGACCTTGGGGGAGCCGCAGCGATAATTACTGGGCACCAATTAGAGCTGGCTGCAATTACTGCACTAACTTAAAGACTCTGAGGCATTAACTGGCCCTATTAAAGCCCATCTGGGCCGCTCAGCAGCTCCAGCCTGGGCATTTTATGGCCCTGCTTAGCTCCTGGTTTACAGCGGGCTGGGTGGGGATGTGCTGGAGCTGTCCGGGGAAGGGCCGGGGCTGGCAGCGCTCCCAGCTCCCCATCCCTGGGGATTGGAATAAATAATGGAATTATTTATTCCCCTGGGATGAGCTGCTGTGAGGGGGACAGGGAGGGAGGGAGCTGCTCTGAGATCTGGGCGAATGCTGCTCCCACCTTGTTGCTTTTTATCTTCTTTTTTGCTAGAGTTGGGATTAAATGCTCGAGATGTTGTTTCATGTTCAGTCTCAGATGTTTATTAATTTTTGTCTCTGTTACAGTCTCACAAACCATGAGTGCTACAGCACTTCAAGCTAACAGACTAAAAATGGCTCCTACCTTTTTCTCTACAAGGCCTTTTAAGAATAAACTGTCCAATGATGAAATGACACCTGAATTAATTTTACTTTTAACCCAATAACCAACCACCTGTGGTCCACAATGCAGAATTCTTAATCTAATTAAAAAATCCCACCCAGAGCCATGGAGAAGAAGGTGAAAAAGCAGGACTGGCCTCTGCCCTAAATCCTCCACCTTGCTTTATATCTATTCCTGTGTTCTAAACCCTTAAACTCTCAGTTTTGCACCCTGTGATCTCACACACTTCTATCCAAACTGCACCCCCACAATCCCAGCGCTGTCATTCAATTTTGGGAGCTGTTCCACGGCCTCAGGTCAGTGCAGGGTTTGCCTGGGGGTCAGTGCCTGGCAGCACAGAAAGCCTGGAGCTCTCCATGGTTCCAACACCACCCCCCTGTTTAATTCCTCTAGAAATCAAACGAAGCTGTGAGGAGCCATCATCACCCTGGGCATGGAGCTCACAAATATTTATTTCTCCTTTGTGCTACTAAAGCTGGGCCTTAGGATGGGCTCCCATCCCCTTTTGGGGAACACTCTGGTGTCTGTAGAACAATTCCCAATGGGAACTGGGGCCACCACCAGTTACACAAACCAGAAGAGTCTGTGACTCTCAAGGCAGAACATTTCTGGGCAGCACCAGGATTTGTAGACAAATTTCCTCATTTAAAATAATTCTCTTCCCCCTGAATGCAGCATTTCAGGCTCTGGAGTGGTTCAGTTGAAAAGCCCAGTTTTAAAAATGATTATAAAAAGTCCCAGCCTCAAACCCTGGCTTGCAAAGCAGGAACAAGAGGCAGAACAGCTTCGGGTGCTGATTGTTTTTGTTGTTTGATGAGACACATTCCCTCCCTCCCCTCCTGCTCGTGCCTTAGCTCGTTTCAGCGCACAGCGCGGCTCCACCGTGCACCTCCGCGTACGGAGGGCTTGTCAGTAATTAAATTAAATTTAGAGAACATGAAATGCTCCCACGGCCCTGTCACCAGCATCAGTCCATGGGCGCTGACAGAGCGAGGCATCGGTGAGGTGGTGTAAAGGCTGTTGGAATGCTGGCAGGGGGGTTCTGTGGGTTTTCTGGGGGTTTTCCGTGGGTTTTTTGTGGGTTTTCCATGGGTTTTCTGTGGGATTTCTGTGGGTTTTCCATGGGTTTTCCATGGGTTTTCCATGGGTTTTCCATGAGTTTTCCGTGGGTTTTCCATGGGTTTTCCATGGGTTTTCCCTGGGTTTTCCGTGGGTTTTCTGTGGGTTTTCCGTGGATTTTCCATGGGTTTTCCATGGGTTTTCCATGAGTTTTCCGTGGGTTTTCTGTGGGTTATCCATGGGTTTTCCGTGGGTTTTCTGTGGGTTATCCATGGGTTTTCCATGGGTTTTCCATGTCTGTAGGAGGGAGCTGCCTCTTCCCATTGCTCACCCCTCACAGGGCTGTCCCTTCCCCTCACTCACCCCACATGGGACACTGCCAGAGGGCAGAGATGGGTGGGATATTGGGAATTGGGAATTCCTGGCTGGGCTGGAATTGCCAGAGCAGCTGTGACTGCCCCTGGATCCCTGGCAGTGCCCAAGGCCAGGTTGGACACTGGGGCTGGAGCAGCCTGGGACAGTGGGAGGTGTCCCTGCCATGGCAGGGGTGGCACTGGCTGGGATTTAAGGTCCCTTCCAACCCAAACCAGTCTGGGATCCTGGGATCCTTCACTTGGGGGGACAGCAGGGTTTTTTTGCTTTGCCTGGACTCAGAACGTGCTGATAAAAAGTGTGCCTGGAGGTGGTGCCCAGGGAAGCCCCTTTGGCCTTTAACAATTCCTCCAAGCCCTGTTCCAGCATGTGGGAAGGAGTAAAGCACACAGAGGAGTCCACCCACGGTGAAGACAAGGCTCCCCTCCCTCTGGCAGCAGCACTTGGGTGTGGGGTGAAGGGAACTGGTCCTGGCAGATCCATTTGTGAAAGGGACAGAACCACAGAGGTGCAATAACCACGGAAGTGCCATAACCACGGAAGTGCCATAACCACAGAGGTGCCAGAACCACAGAAGTGTCATAACCATTAAAGTGCCATGACCACAGAAGTGCCATAACCATAAAAGTGCCATAACCATAAAAATGCCAGAACCACAGAAGTGCCAGAACCACAGAGGTGCCAGAACCACAGGAATGCCAGAACCACACAAGTGCCATAACCAATAAAGTGCCATGACCACAGAAGTGCCATAACCATAAAAATGCCAGAACCACACAAGTGCCATAACCACAGAGGGGCCATAATCCTTTGTAGACCCATCAAAGGATCCCCTCTGAGGTCCCAACCTGGCCATGAAACCCCAGCCAGAGACACACAGAGCTCAGTCCTGCTTTCCCAGGGATTTGTGCCTGACCCTGCAGCAGCCCCTCAGCTCCCCCACTCCCTTTCCCCACGGAGATCACTCCAGAGCAGAGGGCCTGGCAGATTAAATGCCTCATTGACTCCCAAATCGCTGCTCTTCCTGGAAATCATTTGCCTACTGCTTCCTCCAGATGCCAGCCGGGACACCCCCTGCTCCCTTGGATGGTGACAAGCTCCAAGCTGTTCCCCCATCTGCCTGCTCAGAGTAGGGCTGGGCCAGCCCTGCCGGCTCAGAAGCGCAGGGAACTGCTCTGAGCTGGAGGAGGGTGCCTTTAATAGGGATTTTGGGAAGGAATTCCTGGCTGGGAGGCTGGGCAGGCCCTGTGCACAGAGGAGCTGTGGCTGCCCCAGCCCTCGGCCAGTGCCAAGTGTTGTGCCAGGGGAGGTTTAGGTTGGATATTGGGGAAATTCCTTCCTGGAAAGGTTTGTGCTTTCCCAGGGTAGTGTTGAGTGCCCATCCCTGGGGGGATTCACAGCCCTGTGGAGGTGGCACTTGGGGACACGGGGCAGTGTGACCTGGCCAGTTGGTGTTGGGTTTGACACGAGAGTCTGTTCCACCCAAGGGTTGCAGGATTCTGTTCCTGTAGCGTTTGGGGGACCCTCAAAGCCCTCTGCTGATTCCCTCCCGTGGCTCCCGAGGGCAGAACTCCTTTAATGAGGCCATTTCTGTAAAACAGCCAGAGAGGGAAAACAGCAGAGAAAGCCCCAAGAAACAACGGCAGCAGGGAGGAAATAAAGCCATGATAACTCCTGGGTGACAAACTCTGGAATTCTAAATTGCTGCTCTCCTCCATCCTGCGTGCGTGGAGATTGATTGCAAAGCAAACCAGCACTCGACTCAGCTCCAGGTCCTGAAGTGTTTACACAGTTTTTAACCTTTCCTTCTGCAAGGAAATAATATAAAAGCTGCAGATATTATGGAAGTTTGTAAAACTGAAGAACACCAGTGACCTGTGTAATGCACAGAGGCTTTTCAAAAGCTTTAACTCCAACATAAAACCCTCCAGTGTATTGAGTAAGACACTATGAAAGCAGAAGTTAAATGGATTAAGAGCACTGAAAAGGAATAGCTGCATGTTGGAAATCACTGCTGTGTGGAAGTGTTTGCACTAAGACTCTGCAGGGCCTCTCCAGTGCTGGAATCAATCCTTTAGAAGGATTTTACTGTTGATTAAAATGTAAAGAAAATCCACCAAAACAGTGGAGCAGCTCACGCTGAGCTAATGCTGAGCAGGAATCTGCCAGGTGGGGGAATATCCAATTTACCTGGCCCCTCGTGGCAGGGAGGACAGGGAGGGGCGGGACTGGGAATACAATTCCAGAAGGGAACTGGAGCTGGGGAGGGGCTGGAGCCCCAGGAAGGGCTTAGGGAGCTGGGAAGGGGCTGGAGAATTCCTGAGGGGGCTGGGAAGGGGCTGGAGAATTCCTGAGGGAGCTGGGAAGGGGCTGGAGAATTCCTGAGGGGGCTGGGAAGGGGCTGGAGAATCCCTGAGGGAGCTGGGAAGGGGCTGGAGAATCCCTGAGGGAGCTGGGAAGGGGCTGGAGAATCCCTGAGGGAGCTGGGAAGGGGCTGGAGAATTCCTGAGGGAGCTGGGAAGGGGCTGGAGAATTCCTGAGGGAGCTGGGAAGGGGCTGGAGAATCCCTGAGGGAGCTGGGAAGGGGCTGAGCCTGGAGCAAAGGAGGCTCAGGGGGTCCTGCACAATCCCTGCCAGGAGGGGACAGCCGGGTGAGGGGATCTTGGAGCTCAAGTCACTCACCGGAACTATTAACATTAATTAAATCCGTGTTCACAGCCACATGCTCAGATACATCAGGAGCCCCTGGAGCTCTGGGATGAGCCCTCCATCCCCTGCAGTGCCCCTGGCAGCCGGGCTCAGCTCAGGTCGGGGCACTCTGGGCTCTGTCAGCACAGCCTCACCCCTGGCTCTGAGCTTGGGTCTGGGTTTGCTTTTCTCTCCCAGTTAAGCTCCCAGATGAGCAGAGGTGCTTGTCCCTGTCCCACGTGCTGTGCCTGTAGTTGGATCAGTGACACATCTTGTGTGGCTGCTGCTTTTAAAGGCATTGCCCAGCTCCTTTCCTCATGTGCTCCTCTCATTTCTCACCAGTCTGGTGGTGTCATTTTGTTCCTCGTTCCTGTAATCCTGGAGATTCCACAGGCCAAAGTCCCACGGTTCCTTTTGGCTCCGTTCTGGGTGATCTTTACACCTGCAGAGATCCAGCCTGGCCTTGGGCACTGCCAGGGATCCAGGGGCAGCCACAGCTGCTCTGGCAATTCCAGCCCAGCCAGGAATTCCCAATTCCCAATCTCCCACCCAAATCTCCCCTTTCCCAGTTTGAAGCCATTCCCTGTGTTCTGTCCCTCCAGCCCTTGTCCCCAGTCCCTCTGCAGCTCTCCTGGAGCCCCTTTAGGCACCCTCAGCTCTCCCTGGAGCCTTTTCCAGGTTGAACATTCCCAGCTCTCCCAGCCTGGCTCCAGAGCAGAACACTGCAGGATGAGGAATGCCCCGGGAATTTTTGGTGCACCTCAGGAACTGGAAAGCTTCCCCTGAGCTTCATCAGGAAATCCCCCAGGGCTGGGCCGTGAGTGGAGCCCCAGCAGTGGTGAAAACGCTGCCACGCTCCCAGCTGGGCACCTGTGATGGGTGCACAATCAAGGCATTAATTAAGGGTGCACAATCAGTCTGGGGGCAATGATTGACTGGGTAAAAGGGAGAGAAGGGGAAATTCACGGGCTCTGGGTTGATTCCAGGGATTCAGCAATGGGGCTGCAATGGGGTTTGGTGCCCCTGTTGGGTGGATTGAAGGAAATCTCTTTTCCCCTTCACAGGAGACCTCCAGGGGTGCCGGGATTCTGGGATCCCACGTGGGGTCAGGGAATGTCCTGGGCTGGGGTGACCCACAGGGACCTCGGGCTGGGATCAGCTGGGCTGCTGAGCGCTGGTGCTGATAACACCGAGGCTGTGCCTTTAATCTCTGTGGGGGCCGTTAGGGGTTGGACTGGGTGCTCCTTGTGGGTCCCTTCCAGCGCAGAATATCCCGGGATTCTCTGTGATCCCGAGCCCAGCTCCCGGCCCTGCACGCCACAACCCCGAGGATCCCACCCTGTGCCTTGTCCAACCAAGCTAAATCCAGGTGAGGCATTTCTGAGCCCTGAAATTCCCCTCCAAACATTTTGAGAACTCGAAACATTATTTCTCATCATTTCAAGGTTTCTTTTCATATGCTTTTTGTTATTCATGCATTATTTTACGAGGCAGCAGTCAAACCAATGGCTTGTCATAATATGACATTATTGCTGAAACATTCTCTTACTTTAATGTCATTTATAAAAATCAGCAGCTATGACTGATCAGCACTGATTAAAAATAACCTGCTTTTCTGGATCCAGCTGTCTCTGCCTTATGGAGCAGGGATGGGGATGGTTTGGTTGCTCAGAGTGGCCAGGCTTGGGAAGGCTCAGGCAGGCACAGAGCAGTTGGAGTAAACTCTGTGCACATCCCACACTGTGTGCCCTGGGCCATCGTGCAGGAATTGGACGCAGTGCTGTCCTTGACACATTTATCACGTATTTCTGGTGGCTGCTGGTGGCCACAGCTGGTGTCAGTGGCCAGGAAATCCCAGAGGAGCTCCAGCCCCTCCTGTTTAACCAGCTGCCTTTGTTTGCTGAGACTGGTTTGGAGTCCTGAGGTGCTCAGGGAAGGGAAATCCTAAAATCCTGCCTGGTTTGGTGTCCTGGAGACGCCCCGTGTGTTGTCAGTCACAGCCTGAGATCAACAGCGTGAGGGGGGACCCTCCTGGGAGGGTGGGCAGCCCTGGCACAGAATTCCCAAAGAATTCTGAGCAGCTGTGGCTGCCCCTGGATCCCTGGCAGTGCCCAAGGCCAGGTTGGACATTGGGCTTGGAGCAGCCTGGGACAGTGGGAGGTGTCCCTGCCATGGCAGGGGTGGTACTGGGTGGGATTTAAGGTCCTTCCCAACCCAAACCAGTCTGGAACTCTCTGATTCCATTTCCCGCTCAGCCACGTGAATTCATCCCTGAGTTTAGGGACATGGACACACATTCCTGAGGGAGATGGACACACATTCCTGAGGGAGATGGACACACATTCCTGAGGGAGATGGACACACATTCCTGAGGGACATGGACACACATTCCTTGAGGGACAGGGACACACATTCCTTGAGGGACAGGGACACACATTCCTGAGGGACAGGGACACACATTCCTGAGGGACAGGGACACACATTCCTGAGGGACATGGACACACATTCCTGAGGGACATGGACACACATTCCTTGAGGGACATGGACACACATTCCTGAGGGACAGGGACACACCTCCGTGTCTCTCTGAGGCTGCACCGTGCTGGGATCCTGGGCTGCCCAAAGCTCCTTCATTAAAGCCCATCACCGATCCTGAGCTCCTGTAAGGGATTATTCCCCTCCTGACCGGGGACCTGCTTTGATTTCTGCAAATCCCTCACCCTCCTTCGATACTTTCCTTCATTTTCACAAAGGCTCCTCCTTGCTGCTGCCCCTCCCTGCTCCAGCCCTCTCAGTTTGCATTTTTTAGCCCTTTTTTTGCTGTTTCCCTGCTTTGGGGACAGGAGAGCAGGGTCAGAACACGACACCAGCTCCACTTTTTGTGCCCTCCTGGGACTCATCCTCCTCCACCTTGGCTCAGGAAAACAAAGCATTTTTTGGCTTTAATAAGCAAGAGGAGGCACTCCTTGTCTTGTAAGACCCTGAGAAAGCTGCATGCCCTGATTTAAGGATGGCCTCGTATCACAGCTGATGCCCCCTTGGAGTTTTTCATATTAGAATCTTGCTGTTATTTATGAAATCCCTGATAAAGCTGCACTTAATGCTCCCCTAATAGAATGTGCATCTTTAATTCTGCTGAATCCGTGGTTTGTCACTGATGCAAAGTGTTCTCATTAATTAAATAAGACTTAGAGACTCATAAAGCAATTGCTCCGAAATGAAATGTTATTTACATCTAAGGATATTAACAATTAAGGAAACCTAATTTCTCCCTGATACCAATCTGTCTTGGAATTCCTCCGATATTTTAACAGTCTCCTGATTTAATAATTGAAAATGAATTTTCGATATTAAACACATTTGCCAAGGAGTCGTGGATATTTCTCAATAAACACATTTGCCAAGGAATCGGGCAAATATTCTTCAAAATAAATGAGCCTGATACACAAAAGGCTCATTTTCCAAATAAATAAGCTCCGATTCTTAGAGGGGAACGAGAACAATGGAATGAAAACAATGTGAATTTCAGCCTATTTATTAAAGTCAACATTTTAATGGTCACAACAGCAGCAACGAGCCCTGGGATACCCTGGCGTTCTGATGGATTTCGGTGAGGAAAAGGGAGCCGGTCCCGCTCTCCTGGCTGCTGTCTCAGGCTCGTTATCTCTGCTATCTCTCTCCCGGCAATCAGCCAGCACCAGGCACATCCTGTCCCTTATCAGGAGCTTTATCAAGGGCTCATCAAGGGCCCGGAGCTCTCGGGGCCGCTGCTGGATTAATTCAGCTCCAGCAGACAAACCCTCGTTCCCTCTGTTGCTGTTGATTCCCCTTTCTCATGTAAATGGGATGAAGGATGCGCCCGTGTCTCCTTGGCCAAGGTCTCTGTCGCCGTGTTCGCTCTCGGTGTCATTAAAGTTTTAATAGAGCGGGGCTGGGAAGGTCGGGATTTCCGAGCCCCCCGGGAGGTGTCATTTATGGAAACATTAACCCGAGATCCGGGCCGTGCCGGAGCTCTCCTCGCTCCTTTGATGCCGGACTCGTTCCTCACATCACCTCCTCCCCTGCATCCCCACCCAATTAGCGCTCCCGGCTTCATTAGCAGCCTGCATCCCGGCCCGGTCTGCAGTGCCAGCCCTCGGGCTGTTCTCCTAAAGCTTTTGGCACAGAGGTACGGCCCTGTGAAAAACGAGGTTCGCTTCCTTAGAAAGATTTAGGAGTTTAATAAAAATTAAAAAGAAAATAGACAATTAGATGACACAAAAGCAAAATAAAGTTTCTCTGCCGAGGGTGCCTGGCACACACAAGCCAGCACTCCTCATTCCCTCAGACCTTTCCCCGTGTTCAGAGCTGGGTTAGAGGGCACAGGAGCTGATCCTTTTCCTGGCCCCGAGGCTGCCACAGCTCCAGGAGCCTTTGGGCAGCGCTGCCAGGGATGCCCAGGCTGGGATTGCTGGGGCTCTGGGCAGGGACAGGGGCTGGGATGATCCCTGTGTGTCCCAGTCGGGATATTCCAGGAATTTCACCTCATTCTCGATATTCCTGTAATAAATGGTATGATTTGTGCTGATAAAATTGAAACAGTAAAATCAAATAGTAATCAATATTTTAAGTAGTAACTTTTTAGGAGAAACGGGAAGGGGGGTTGGAAGTCCCCCTTCTCCAGCAGATGTTCAGGTTTGAGATAACAAACAGAAGCTAAAATTATCTAGCATGGGGAAGTTTTAGGATGATGTCCAGGTAGTTTGGCCCTGAAGTTAAAATTATCCAGGATGGGACAGTTTTGAGACAAAGTCCAAGTAAATGTTAATTAAAGATGAATTTATTGTCTTAGTGTACTATGAAATACTTTTGGATGTACGTATATGGAACACATAATGCAATAACAGGTTAGTGCACATTTGTAACCAGTGGGTTCATTGGAGGGGCACTAAGAGGAGGAGGAGGAGGAGGAGAAGGAGGAGAGCCTTCCTCCCCACGACCCCCGAAGGTGGGGAAGGCCACCAAAAATGGGTGACAGAGTCAGTGCAGTGAGGCGGAAATAGGCGGTGATAAAGGAGGAGACACAGGGGTTACAAATCGAAAATAGGAGGGAATGGGAGGTGACACATGGCATGAAAGGGCAAGGTTAGACATCATAATTGGTACATGGTGATAGCATTGGGGTTAAAATCTTAGCCGCTTAGAATCAAGATTTCAGAGGAGAGTGGAAAATCTATGCAGGGGTGGATGGAAACCAGGAGGCTGGTGAAACTATTCATGGGTTAGGTAGCTGGCTTTGCTTTGTACAGTTAACCAACCATGACCGTGCGTAGGTATAAGCTATTTAGTGTAATTAGGACCAATCAAGGGATAACGTAGGAATATAGAGAACAATTGTAACCGCCATATTCTTTCGAAACTCAAAGTCTTACGTTTCAGTAGAATCAATAAGAAGAATGGAAAATATTGAAGTTAGTCATTGATATTCCATGTAACTAAAAGGTATAAATTGTAAATCCAAATGTATCTCCACAGAACAAGATTTGGGTCTCAAAAAACCGCCGTCCTCTGGGCCCAAAATAAAAGCACTGCATACAGCCATGCTGCTGTGACTATGAGTTCTATTCCTACGCTAACAATGGGACAATGCCCATGTACCCCGCGGTAAAAATTTGTTTATGTATTAGAACCAATATTATCTTTCATTTAAAATTATTGTAACTCTATGCTGCTCGACTTAAACTTGCCGCTACATTTGGTTTGTTTGGGTTTTTATTTTTATTTTTTGATTGAAATTAAGCAGCACATTCATTTATAACATTCCCAAGGCTCCCACTGTAGTTCCTTAGCCACGGACATGAGATGTGTGATCTCCACACTCCTGGGGGTTTGTTCCAGTTTGCCCACACATGATATGGGTTGCACAGCACAGCCCAGCCCTGGCTGCTGCCATTTCCTGGGGTTTTCCTTCATCCCGCTCTGCTCCCTCCTCTCCCGCCCCTGGGAGCATCTGAGAACCGAGCCCAGCCCCTCCTGGTGAGCTGCTCAGTCAAACCCAGCCGTAACTGCAGCATTCCCCTCCTGTGATTTTCTCTTTATTAGCTGCCGTCATTAAACCCCAAACAAATTGATGGTGCATTTTCATTGATAAATACCTTTACATTTGTCTTAGCATCCAGAACACCGATAAAGCTTTATAGAGTTTTATACCTCAGAGTTTAATTTTGCTGAACGTTGATAGCAGAGAATTGGAATATAATGTCATTTCCTGGTGAAAACAAACACGTTTTCCCACCCACAGTTAATTGCATTTTGTTGTTGGGGATTTTTTAACAGAAGTGAAAAAAAATGCAAAAAAACCCTGAAACAACCTTGTGCTGTTGATGTCAGCACCTTGTACTGATCTTTCCAGAAGCTGTTCCTGCCTCTCACACAGAATATTCCAGATGGAAGCAAACAAACTCCAGACACAGTTATTGAACAATCCCAGCAGAGAGAGCCTTTGGGGTTAGGAATGTTCCAAAGCCCACGGGCGCTTTGTGGTTAGGAACATCCCAAGCATTTCTCCAGATCCTTGTGGAAGCTCCTGCCCAAAGTCATCCCCCACCCAGGACTGAAAAACAATATAGGATAACGTTAATTATCATTAAAAAATACAGGATAACGTTAATTATAATTAAAAACAATACAGAATAATGTTAATTATCATTAAAAACAATACAGTGTAACATTAATTATGATTGAAAGGAACACAGGATAACATTAATTATGATTGAAAACAATGCAGGATAACATTGATTATTATTAAAAAATGCAGGACAACATAAATTATTATTAAAAAATACAGGATAACTTTAATAATTATTAAAAAATACAGGACAACTTTAGTTACTATTAAAAACAATACAGGATAACATTGATTATCATTAAAAACAATACAGGATAATGTTAATTATTATTAAAAAAATACAGGACAACATTAATTACTATTAAAAAAATACAGGATAACATTGATTATCATTAAAAACAATACAGGACAACATTAATTATTATTAAAAACAACACAGGATAACATTAATTTTCATTAAAAACAATACAGGATAACGTTAATTATCATTAAAAACAATACAGGATAACACTGATAATCATTAAAACCAATACAAGGTAAGGTTAATTATTATTAAAACCAATAGAGGATAACTTCATAGTGCCTTGCTGTGAGGGTAGGGAGGCAGCCCTGGCCCTGGCACGGTGTGGCTGCTCCCAAGTTGGGCTCCATGGTCCTGGAAGCTCCATCCCAGCAGCTCTGGAGCCCTGGAGCTGTGCTGGTGGGATGGGAGCTCCATCCGAGCAGCTCCAGTACCCTGGAGCTCCACGGGTGTGATGGGATCTCCATCCGAGCAGCTCCGGAGCTCTGGAGCTCTGCAGGTGGGATGGGAGCTCCATCCGAGCAGCTCTGGAACCCTGGAGCTCTGCGGGTGGGATGGGAGCTCCCAGAGCCCTGGAGCTGTGCGGGTGGGATGGGAGCTCCATCCGAGCAGCTCAGAGCCCTGGAACTCTGCAGGTGGGATGGGAGCTCCCAGAACCCTGGAACTCTGCAGGTGGGATGGGAGCTCCATCCAAGGAGCTCTGCAGGTGGGATTTGCTGCCTGCAGGATCTGAGTGTTGGACGTTCTGTGTGCTCACCCGGGATCCTGCCCAAGCAGGGAGGTGAATTTGGTGTTTTTCTCTCTGTTTGCCTTGCAGGGGTTAAACCAGCTCAGCTCTGCTGGAGCTTTCCCATCTTCAGCTGCTGCCCCAGCTGCTGGTTCTGCCTGCTGGCCCGGATTGGAGACCCTTGGTACCTGTTGTTTCCTCCCTGGGAGGGCACTTCACTGTAATCAAGGCTTCTCCTCATCGTCTTTCTGATGAACTAAACAGATTAAACCCTTCAAATCTCTCCGGGTAAGGAACTTTTCCTAACAGCCAAATTATTCCTGCAGCTCTTTCCTGCCCTCTCTCCACTTCGTTGAAGGCTTTTCAAAACTTTTCCTTCTCAGCTGTGCCGGATTTCCAGCAGACATCTGGAGATGTGAAGTGGGGAGAAGGGCTGGGGATGGTGAGACTTCTCCCAGCTGCTGATGGAATATTCCATCTGCCTCCTCCTCGTGCCTGGGGGGGCTGGAAGGGGCTCCCAGCAGGGTGGATCAGGCTCCTGCCAGGATGGATCAGGCTCCTGCCAGGATCTCTCCCTTGTTGGCTTTCCCCTGATCCTTACCCCTTAATACTCAACCCCTTCATCCCCATCATGCTTTCCCTGTCCCCAGGTCCAGCCATGCCACCCTGGCTGTCCCCAGGTCCATCTGTGTCACTCTGGCTGTTCCCAGGTGGAGCTGTGCCACCCTGGCTGTCCCCAGGTGCAGCCCTGTCACCATGGTGGTCCCCAGGTCTGGCTGTGCCACCCCGGCTGTCCCCAGGTGCAGCCCTGTCGCCCTGGCTCTCCCCAGGTCCGGCTGTTTCATCCTGGCTGTCCCCAGGTCCAGTCTTGTCACCCTGGCTGTCCCCAGGTGGAGCTGTGCCACACTGGCTGTCCCAGGTCCATCCATGCCACCCTGGCTGTCCCCAGGTCCAGCTGTGCCACCCTGGCTCTCATGGCTCCCCGCTGCTGTTTCCCTGTCCGCTGTCACTGCCTGACCTTGTCCCCTGTGTCTGAGTCTTGCTGTGTCCCACAGGGTGACAGGGCAGCCAGGGTGACACGGAGTGGAGTTAATGGGACATGAATGAGCACAGCAGGAGCCCTGCCCTGGCAGGAGAGGGATGATTTTGTTGTTGAGGATTGCTCTGTTCTGCTCTGGGCTCCACTTCCCAGCCCAGCCCCCTCACACTCTGCCTCACCCAGCTCCTCCTGCCCCGGGAAATTGGGAATCAGAGAGTTGTAAATGGAGATCTGTATGTCCAATTCAGCAAACCACAAAGTTACATTTTGTAACAATTTTAATTGAAATTAAATAATTGAGATGAAATACAATATAAAGTTTGGCAGGGATTAATTGAGTATAATTTAGGTTTGGATAACTCAGAAGCAAAACCGACCATACAGGGCAGGATTACCTCAAACAAAACTCACACACGATGTGCTCACACATATTCATTGATATTTCCAGTAAATCTCCTCCTGTTTTCAATTCCAGAAATCCACGTCACTGCTCTCCATGGCCCACGCTTCACTTGTTGCTCGGGGGTTTTCTGCCTCCTTTGGTGCTCTTTGGGATGAAGGCTCCTCCTCATCCTCGTCACTGCCCTTTGAACAGCCCCACCAATGGCGCGTGGGTACCGAGCACTGCGTTATAAAACTGAGCATTGCTCCAAAAACAAACCCTGTTAAAGGCACAACTCAGGTTTCATACCTGGACTCATCTCAAATTTGTCCATCTCAAGGCCAATCCTCCAATTTTAGAGGATTACTTACCTCACTCCATCCTGTATCCCACTTTCCCATGTAACACCTGCAAACGGGGCCCATTTGTTCTGTAACACTAATTACTTATACTTTTCCTTTTCTACTTTATAATAATAATTTTCTAAAATATTAATATAATTACAATTTAGTTAGCACGAATCACATCCATTTATAACAAGAGCCCGGGCAGGCCAGCCCCCAGTTCAGGGGACAGCCAGGGTCAGTGGTGGCTTTAGGTGACATTGCCACTGTGGCACGTCCCTTTCAAGCACCCCCTTGGGTTTCCCTCCTTCCCCCCTTTGCTCATCGTGATAATGATCCACGGCTCCCGTCACCAGAAGACAAATAAAATTACCACAGGAAATAGGTTTGTTTTCCAACTGCGAGGCATCCTCTGGCACTACGCTTGGGAAGTGCTGAAATGTTTATTTTCTTTATTAACAAAACTGCAGACCAGGGTGGCATTATTTTTTAAGCTGTAAGAAATTAGATGGCGCCTAAACGGGGAGGGGGGGAAGAAAGGCCCATTTTTCATGATAAAGGAGGAGGATTTTGGAGATCGAGCAGCTGAACCATGACTGATGAGTTTAGGTGAAGTTCCCATCTCTACCAAAGCCTTGTTGTGCAACTCACATAATTCAATTTGTGTCTTGTTTTGCCCATGCCCAGCTTTTCCTTCAGTTTCCAGGCTGGACATTGGGCTTGGAGCACCCTGGGACAGTGGGAGGTGTCCCTGCCATGGCAGGGGTGGCACTGGGTGGGATTTGAGGTCCCTTCCCACCCAAACCAGTCTGGGACTCTGTGACCTGTGGAAAAAAATATGCATTAATTATCATTAAAAACAATACAGGATGACATTGATTGTCATTAAAACAATGCAGGAGACTACAATACAACACAGCCCCAAGAGTCTGCTGCAGGTCTCATTTGCCTTCCCTGGTTAAAAAAAAAGGGAATTATTATCAAAGTAACGTGACTTCCCAACAGCATTTCAGATTTTCCTTCTCAGTTGTCTCTCCAGGGGTCTGTGGTTCCGTGCTTTGTGATCAGAGACAACTGGCTCTATAACAACTTTTAATTTCTCATTCTTATTGAAAGCAGAAATTATCTTTTAGGCCTCCACAGGTATTCCTTAGCAAGGAGGAAGAAACTAAAGGAGGCAAAAGCTGAGATTTCTGGAGGCTGGGGAAGCTGTTAGTGAGGGGTTTGGATGGGCAGGGGCTCCCTCAGAGGGGAGTCCAGAGCAGGGATCTGGGCAGGGGGCTCAGCTGCAGCAGAGGGGCCTGGGGGTCCCTCCTGGCCTGGGGGTTTTTTATCTTCTTTTCTTCTGTTAGAGCTGGGATTAAATGTTCAGGAGATGTGGTGTTCGTGTTTGGACTCAGGTGTTTGTTAATTTTTATCTATGTTATAGTCTCACAAGCTGTGAGTTCCAGCTAACAAGTTAGAAAATGGCTCTGTCTTTAACTCTGTACAAGGCTTTTTAAGCACAAATTGTCCAATTATGAAATGACACCTGAATTAATTTTACTTTTAACCCAATAACCAACCACTCCTGGCCCACAATGTGGATTTTTCTACCCAATTAAAAAATCCCACCCAGAGCCATGGAGAAGAAGGTGAAAAAGCAGGACTGGCCTCTGCCCTAAATCCTCCACCTTGCTTTATATCTATTCCTGTGTTCTAAACCCTTAAACTCTCAGTTTGGCACCCTGTGATCTCACACACTTCTATCCAAACTGCATCCCCACAATCCCAGCGCTGTCACTCAATTTTGGGAGCTTCTCCACGGCCTCAGGTCAGTGCAGGGTTTGCTTGGGGGTCAGCACAGAAATCCTGGAGCTCTCCAGGGTTCCAACGCTGCCCCTGCAGCCGTGGCAGCACAAAGTTCCTGACCCTGAGTTCCAGTGGGTTTTGCTTTAACTCGAGGTAATGGATGGTGCCAGCGCCCAGCCGGGTTTGCAGCCTTGATAGCGGGATACAAATGAAGCGTCTGGGGTAGAAGAAGAAATGCAGTGTTATATTCCTATTTCGTTCTCATTAGTTCTTTTTTTATATAAATAGTAACTGTGCAGGGTGTAATACATCCTCTGCTGTCAGGATTTATCAGGGAAGTGCTCTGGCTGGGCAATTGCTCTGTGAAAAATTAAGGGGTTTGCCTCATTCTATCAACATGTTTTGGTTTCACTGGTGAATAAAAATAGATTTTTAAATAACAACCACATAAAGTAATAAAACCCAGAACAGAGCCTATTTCTGTTCCAGAGGTGGATTCAGCTGGAATAGATCACAGGGTAATTAATTACTGAGGACCATTATTACAAATACAACCAGAAAGTCTAATGAGTGTTGTGGTGATTTTTAATTTCTATCAGCCAACCGTGAGATGTCAGCGGCTTTTCCATGGGATTGTGTGGAGAGGAGGGGGTACAAAGGAGTCACTTTGCACTCTGGGGATGCAGCAGCTGTTCCTGGGTGCTGTGCAAACCCCCAGTGACTGAGGGCACAGAACTGGCTGGGTCTAGAACATTCTGCAGCTCTGAGGGCAGCTTCTTCCTGCCTGTGTCACTTATGGGGAGGGAGGTCCAGTTTGGCTGAATGGTTCCCAGTTAAATCGGGTGCTTTGGGGTTTTGGGGCTGTCGCTTCTGCAGGAATGTTCCGGAAGGATCATGGATGTGCTGGGATGATTCATTCCAACCTATCCCTGGGAGCTGCTCTCTCCCAAAGGAACCTGCAGCTCCCCAGGCACATTGAGGTGCTGTGGGGTCAGGCTCCAGGATCCCAAAACCAGAGATGATCCCGCAATGGTTTGGGTGGGGAGAGACCTCAAATCCCACCCAGTGCCACCCCTGCCATGGCAGGGACACCTCCCACTGTCCCAGGCTGCTCCAAGCCCAATGTCCAGCCTGGCCTTGGGCACTGCCAGGGATCCAGGGGCAGCCACAGCTGCTCTGGCAATTCCAGCCCAGCCAGGAATTCCCAATTCCCAATCTCCCATCCATCCCTGCCCTCTGGCAGTGGGAAGCCATTCCTTGTGTCCTGCCCCTCCAGGCCCTTTCCCAGGGGAAATGCCAGCCTTAAGGTCTGAGTTCCTGGAGAATTCCATCCTTTTAACCCTTTAGACCCCTTGGGAAGTGTCCCCGAGGAGCCCTCAGCTCTCCGTGCAGCCTCTGAGCCCCAGGAGGGCTCTGGATGAGGAGGTTGCTGTGACCCTGGTCTAACCCGGGTGTTTTTCGGGTTCCAGGCTCACTCTGGCAGCAGGGGAGCTTCCAGGCAGCGCCGGGCTCAGCGGGGAGCTGATGGAGCAGGGAGGATGAGCAATCAGGGCAGACAGCCGGGCTGTCTGTCAGACAGAGCTGAGCCATCAGCATCACCTGGCACAGCCCGGGGACAGAGCGCTATTTCTGGCAGGGCCTTGATTCCCAGAGAATGGAGATGATTTCTCATTAGGATGGGCTGGGAGCTGCACAGGTTCATCAGGCTGAGCATCCTGGGGCGTCCAGGGAGCAGGGACATGGGTTTTATTTCCAGCAGGGAGATGGGTTTTACCCCAGCAGGGAGATGGGTTTTTCCCAGCAGGGAGATGGGTTTTACCCTCACAGGGAGATGGGTTTTACCCCAGCAGGGAGATGGGTTTTACCCTCACAGGGAGATGGGTTTTTCCCAGCAGGGAGATGGGTTTTACCCCAGCAGGGAGATGGGTTTTTCCCAGCAGGGAGATGGGTTTTACCCTCACTGGGAGATGGGTTTTACCCCACAGGGAGATGGGTTTTACCCTCACAGGGAGATGGGTTTTACCCTCACTGGGAGATGGGTTTTACCCTCACAGGGAGATGGGTTTTACCCTCACAGGGAGATGGGTTTTACCCCAGCAGGGAGATTGGTTTTACCCTCATTTCCTTCATTCCCAAGGGAAGTGGCTCCTATCACCTCTGCTGGAGGGCAGGGGAGTCTTTGGGGTTTCCTCAGCTTGTGCTCAGATAGGAAATTCCATGGATTGCCATGGAGCAAAGGGAAATGGGACCTTGGCCAATGCTCTTGGATGCAGGGTCCACTCTCAGGACCTCAGGTGATGTTTTGCTTCAGGCTGGTGGAGTTTGCTCCTTCCTGGGCTTCCTGCACAGGATTCCCTGGGTGCAAGGGGTGTTCAGAGGGATGGAGCAGTTCTGCTGTGGGAAAGGCTGAGGGAATTGTTCAGCCTGGAGAGGAGAAGCTCCAGGGAGAGCTGAGAGCCCCCTGGCAGGGCATGAAGGGGCTCCAGGAGAGCTGGAGAGGGACTGGGGACAAGGGATGGAGGGACAGGACACAGGGAATGGCTTCAAACTGGGAAAGGGGAGATTTGGGTGGGAGATTGGGAATTGGGAATTCCTGGCTGGGCTGGAATTGCCAGAGCAGCTGTGGCTGCCCCTGGATCCCTGGCAGTGCCCAAGGCCAGCCTGGACATTGGGACAGTGGGAGGTGTCCCTGCCATGGCAGGGGTGGGATGGGATGAGTTTTAAGGTCCCTCCCAACCCAAACCTCTCCCCGATTCCCTGATTTTGCCTTTCTGGCGCCGGAGGTCCATGGATGGGTTGAAGGAGGTGGATTCACTCCGTTCCCACCCCAGGAGCTCCCAGCTGCCCCCGAGGGCTTTGCTGTGTCCTGGTGTTGGTGTCACCCGCGGGTCAGTCCCACCACACCGGGATCCCCCGGGAGGAGAGGTTGGGGCAGAGGAGCCGGGGAGCAGCAGCAGCCCCAGGATGCTCGGGAGGAGAGGCTGGGGCAGAGGAGCAGCAGCAGCAGCCCCAGGATGCTCCCGAGGAGAGGCTGAGGCAGAGGAGCCGGGGAGCAGCAGCAGCCCCAGGATGCTCCCGGGAGAGGCTGGGGCAGAGGAGCCGGGGAGCAGCAGCAGCCCCAGGATGCTCCCGGGAGAGGCTGAGGCAGAGGAGCCGGGGAGCAGCAGCAGCCCCAGGATGCTCCCGGGAGAGGCTGAGGCAGAGGAGCCGGGGAGCAGCAGCAGCCCCAGGATGCTCCCGGGAGAGGCTGAGGCAGAGGAGCCGGGGAGCAGCAGCAGCCCCAGGATGCGCCCGGGAGAGGCTGGGGCAGAGGAGCCGCTCTGAGCCCCGGCTCTGCTGCAGAGCAGAGATAGGCGCTGCTGAGGCGGTGAAAGGAATCCTCCAGACACCCAGAAATAAGGACAGATTACTGGGTGAGCATAAAGGAATAAACTCCTGCCCATAGAAATAAAGTCCGGGAACAGAAGGCACAAAACGGGCAAGGAACATAAAAGGCAGGGAGGCAGAAATGCATCCGAATGAGAGGAGTACAAAGGCAGGGGAGGGAAGCAAACCAAGGCTGAGGCCTCATTGTTTCCTCCTTCAGGAAAGGAAAATGGTGAGCAGACACTGGCTGCAATTATCTCAACGCAGGGTTAACGCAGGGGAGAAGAGATTACAGATAAATCAGATACTGATAAACCCAGCCCCAGGGTATGCTCTGAGTGGTGATGGAACCCCAAATCAGCCCTGGTTATCAGGGAGGGAGAGTGGAGGGTGCAAACCTCTCATGGAAAATTCCAGAGCTGAGGGCAGAGCGGAGGAGCTGAGGAGGCACCGGGAACACGATGGAATAATCGGTTTGTGGGTCGGAGAGGAGGTGGAGGTGAGGAGACAGAGCCCGCGGGGGTTTTCAGGGACACATCACACCGAGGCAGCGGCTTGCTGTGACAGGTGAGGGGCTCAGGGGTGAGGAGGGGACCGGGGCACTCGGGATGACCCTGAGGTGACAGTCACCTTCCCCTCAGGGCGGCCGTGCCTCGGTGCCACACTGAGGAGAGTTTCACTCCCTGTTCTTTCACCTGGCGGTTCAGAAATGCTCCAGGTGACAGCAGCCAACGGTGGAGGCACAGAGAGATGAAAAGAAAAGAAAAGAAAAGAAAAGAAAAGAAAAGAAAAGAAAAGAAAAGAAAAGAAAAGAAAAGAAAAGAAAAGAAAAGAAAAGAAAAGAAAAGAAAAGAAAAGAAAAGAAAAGAAAAGAAAAGAAAAGAAAAGAAAAGAAAAGAAAAGAAAAGAAAAGAAAAGAAAAGAAAAGAAAAGAAAAGAAAAGAAAAGAAAAGAAAAGAAAAGAAAAGAAAAGAAAGAAAAGAAAAAAGAGAGGAGAGATCCCAGCCCAGCCCAGCCCAGCCATGGCAGGGACACCTCCCACTGTCCCAATGTCCAACCTGGCCTTGGGCACTGCCAGGGATCCAGGGGCAGCCACAGCTGCTCTGGCAATTCCAGCCCAGCTCTCCCCACCCTCCCAGGGAAGGATTTCTCCCCCAATATCTAATTTAAACCAACCCGCCTTCAGCTTAAATCCAACCCAGCCCAGCCTGGGATTCTTTGCTGTTCACAGTGAATATTCCTGGAGATGGAGGATCCACAACTTGTCCAGGACCCTGTGACGAAGCTGTAATCCCACAAATTGCAGGATTTTCTCCCGATCTCAGCCTCCAAATATTTTCAGAGCTGTAGATAATCCCTGCACCTGCTGCTGCCTCTGTGTGCACATCCTGTACCGCTGAAGATGCTCCTCTTTCTCTGAAAGAAACAATTTCAGATTAACAATGGAACGCTACAAACGTGTTCAGTTTAAATCTCACATTTCAGATTCGTTCAGCCCGTTTGGAAAACCCTGGATTTGGTTAATGGGAACATCCCAGCTTGGGTCTGATGTGGTTTATGGGATGGGAAAACGTCCTTTCATGCAAAGGCTTTGTGGCAGCAGAGCCCAGCCAACCTTTTGTGCTGCTGCATTTATTTGGAGCAGTTCCTCCCAGAGCCTCCTGAGCTCTCAATCAAAGGCTGCTGGAAGCAGGGGAACGTTCCCAGGCTTTGTTTGGGTGTTCTCCCATAAAACCCCAACAGCAAAACCTTGAGGTGTGTCTTGAACGCCCATAACCAACAATATTGGGGAAAAATACTCTCATAAAGTCATTTTCCCCCTTTTGCAGCATGTCTTTAATAGAAAAATGAGACATCTGAATGAATTTTATATGTTCGCTGAACTGCTCCAACCTTTGAAATAACTCAGCTTGAGGTTTCAGTCAATATGAATGGAGACATTTAAAAAATCTGTGTGCTCTTCTGTCAATAAGAGATGGCAAAAGGCTAAAGAGATGAAAATAGAGAGTGCAGGCAGAGCTGCAGCCAGTGCAGAGCAGCCTCCACGGAGAGCAGCCCCTGGGAATGGGAATGGAGGCTTTGGGTAGGAATTAATGGCAGGGTTGATGCTAAAGGAGCCCCTTTCCTGCATTCCTTTGAAAATAAATTAGAGGCTAAACTTCATCAAAGCCCAGCCTGGTTTGATTTTTTTTTTTTTTGAAACATGAAAAAGTTAAGTAATTGGAGCATTTTGCAAATATTATTAATAGGAGCGAGCAAGAATCACAGGAGCAGGGAATCATCAAGGTTGGAAAAGCCCTGTAAGATTGAGTGTGACCATCAGCCCGGCAACACCACCATGGTCACTACTGGGCCGTAGTCACCACTGGGCCATGGTCACCACACTCATGGTCACCACTGAGACATGGTCACCACTGGACCATGGTCATCCCTGGGCCATGGTCACCACTGAGACATGGTCACCACTGGACCATGGTCATCCCTGGGACATGGTCACCACTGAGACATGGTCACCACTGGACCATGGTCATCCCTGGGCCATGGTCACCACACCCATGGTCACCACTGAGACATGGTCACTACTGGACCATGGTCACCACTGGGCCATGGTCACCACTGGGACATGGTCACCACTGAGACATGGTCACCACTGGACCATGGTCATCCCTGGGCCATGGTCTCTACAGCTGTGGTCATCACTGGGCCATGGTCATTGCTGGGCCATGGTCACTGCTGAGCTGTGGTCACCCCTGGGCCATGGTCACTGCTGAGCCATGGTCACCATGGGGCCATGGTCACTGCTGAGCTGTGGTCACTCCTGGGCCATGGTCATTACTGCCATGGTGACCCCTGGGCCATGGTCACCACAGCCATGGTCACCACTGAGCTATGGTCACCACTGAGCTGTGGTCACCACTGAGCCATGGTCACCACTGGGCCATGGTCACTACAGCCAAGGTCACCACAGCCATGGTCACCCCTGGGCCATGGTCACTGCTGAGCTGTGGTCACCATGGGGCCGTGGTCACCATGGGGCCATGGTCACGACAGCCATGGTCACCCCAGCCATGGTCACTGCTGACCATGGTCACCCCTGGATCAGCTGGGTCTCCTGTCAGGAGCTACACAGGAACAGAGGAGAGTTCATCCCCAGAGCAGGGAGGGAATTCCTGGTGGGGAGTTTTTGAGCCACATCCTGGGTGCTGTCCCTGGATCCTTCGTGCCGTGGGTCAGACTCATCTCATCTGGTGAGCAATTCCGCAGTCTAACCCGTTTGTAACTCCCTGGTGTATCCTGTGAGGAAGTCGTGGTTTGCCCTGAGTCAGCTGTGAGGACTCCAGGCAGCACTGACAGAATGAGAGGACGCAGCCTCCAGCTGTGCCAAGGGAAATACAGGATGGATATTTGGGAAAAGTTTTCCATGGAGAGTGATAAAGTCTGGAATGGTCTGCCCAGGGAGGTGGTGGAGTCACCATCCCTGGATGTGTTTAAACAAATCTGGATGTGGCACTGGTGCCAGGGTTTAGTTGTTGGGGCTGGGTTGGACTCAATGATCTTGGAGGTCTCTTCCAACTTAGAAATTCTGTGATTGTGTGATTGACTCTGTGATTCTGTGATTCTGTGATTGATTCTGTGACTCTGTGACTCTGTGATTCTGTGATTCTGTGATTCTGTAATTCTGTGATTCTGTGACTCTGTGATTCTGTGATTCTGTGATTCTGTGACTCTGTGATTCTGTGACTCTGTGATTCTGTGATTCTGTGATTCTGTGACTCTATGACTCTGTGATTCTGTGATTCTGTGATTCTGTGATTCTGTGATTCTGTGATTCTGTGATTCTGTGATTCTGTGACTCTATGACTCTGTGATTCTGTGATTCTGTGATTCTGTGATTCTGTGACTCTGTGACTCTGTGATTCTGTGACTTCCATCCCTGAGAGGCTCTGAAAACCTCAGAGCTGGGAGGGATGAAATCCCACGCTGGATTAAATCCTGTGATGCAGTAAATTGGTCAGCGTTTGAGCAAATAACAGCCTGAGTAACCTGGGAGTGTTCTCCTTTCCCAGACCCCGGAGCCAGCTGGTTGGACAGAAGTTCCCTGGGTCCCCTGAGGAGCTGGGGCTCTGGTTTATAAATCAAACCCAAGCACCTCATTGTGCTTCACAAGCAGCAAATGTTGCTCTTGATCATTTGGCTGGGCTTTTTAGTGGATTCTTCAGGCTGGTTTGGGAAATGGAGCTTTGTTCTCCTGCTTTTGTCCTCGTCAAGCCAAGTGGGGATCTGGGCAAGGCTGGAACTTTAAATATCCCAGCTGTAGGCAGTGCCCAGTGCATGGGTGTGGTGTCACTGCTCACTCCTGCTCCTCCTGCTGCCAGCTGGAATTCCCTGTGGGAAAACCACCACTGGGTGCACCAAAAATGGGAAGAGGAGATGATCCATGGATTGGAGGTCGTTATGGAATGAGCAGTGATCATTCTGCAGAGGGTTTCATAGAATCCCAGAATGTTTGGGGTGTAAGAGACCTGAAATCCCACCCAGTGTCACCCTAGGGACACCTTCCACTGTCCCAGGCTGTTCCAAGCTGTCCAACCTGCCCTGGGACATTTCCAGGGATTCAGGAGCAGCCACAGCTGCTCTGGGCAAAGCCTGGTTTATCTTTACCCCTGCCTTCCCCACCGAGGTTACCTGCCTGCATCCCTGCCACCTTCTGCATTCTCCTTTCCCCCTCCGGAGCCCATCCCCATGGAAACTTCCTCATCAGCGCAGCTCTTCTCAAAGAAATAATTGGCATGAGGAGGATCTATGGAAAATATATTCCTGTGTAATTAGGCAAAAAGCACCTGTTCTTCCTTCAGTGGGCACCAGGCAGTGGATGAGCACTAATAGTGCTGTTTGCAAATATCAAATAATAATGGGAAGTGTGACAATAATGAAGTAAGTAATCAGAGGAGCTGTTGAGTACAGGTGCCTCCATTTACAGCTCTTTCATCAAAGAGAAAATTAAGCGCTCTCAGAATATTATGGCAAATTGCTGCTGTTCCATGACTGCTAATCAGGTGGAGTGTATAAATGCAGCAGGAAAAATCTTCGGCGGCAATTATGGCGCTGGGTGATTAACACGCGGAGCACATCCTGGGACAGGGAGCGGCTGCAGGCTCTGCCTGCAGATGGAAACGCTTGTCACAAACACCAGCAGCAAGAGCCAGAGGCTCCAGCACCTCTGAGGTTCGGGTGATGGTGCAGGGCAGAGAATTCCAAAATCGTTAGGGCTGGAAGAGATCTCTACCATCATCATTCCAACCTTCCCTCAATCCCACCATTCCCACTAAACCATGGCATGAAGAGGCAAGGGCTGGAGCTGTGCTAGGGGAGGTTTTGGTTGGATTTTAGGGAAAGGTTCTTCCCCCAGAGGGTGCTGGGCACTGCCCAGGCTCCCCAGGGAATGGTGACATTCCCAAGGCTGCCAGAGCTCCAGGAGCAACACTCCCAAGGATGCCCAGGCTGGGATTGTTTGGGATCTGTGTGCAGGGACAGGAGTTGGGATGATCCCTGTGGGTCTCTTCCAGCTCAGGATATTCCATAAATCTCTTATTTTACTCGATTTTCTGACCATTCTCAGCATGGTCACTCGCCCAGCCCTGGGCACCTGTCCCACCTGTCCGTGTTGTGTCCCACGGCCCTGTCAGAGCTTAGAGTTCTCTTCCCAGGGCTCAGGACCACCAGGGAGGTAAATGTTCTCTCAGCTGGGATGTGAGGTAGGCACAGAAACACCTGACCCTGCTGCCACCCTTCAGTCAAGCTCCAGATGTTCCTGCCAGGTTTATG
Source organism: Acrocephalus arundinaceus (assembly GCA_021534815.1). Lineage (NCBI taxonomy): Eukaryota > Metazoa > Chordata > Aves > Passeriformes > Sylviidae > Acrocephalus > Acrocephalus arundinaceus. The sequence continues at coordinate 531,043 of JAJEOU010000631.1, read as the reverse complement.
GGATGTATCTTGGATTTAGGTGGCACACAGGCATCCTTTCCATTCACAGAATCATTAAGGCTGGAAAAAACCCCTAATCCCATCCAGTCCCAACCATTCCCCAGCTCTGACCCACGTCCCCAAGTGCCACAGCCACAAGTTTGTGGAACCCTTCCAGACCCCGGTGGCTGTAAGCCTCCCTCCATGGTCTGCCTCAAAGGCTGGGTCATTCCTGATCTGCAGGGCCTCTCCTCAGGGCCCTGGCCAGGCCCTGGTGCCTGGGAGCAGCCCGGAGTCACGGTGGGTGTGATGAGAGGGTTGGGTTTGGGTGTCCCAGCAGAGAGGACAATGTAATCCCATTATAAATATATATATATATATATATATAAAGTATCTCCATCTGTGCCTCTGCTCCTTTCCAGGTCTCTGCTGCTAGGCTGTGCCAGCCTCTCACATCTCCTTTCGTTCCTTTTCTGGGGAATTTGAGATGGTGAAGCTGTTCCTGTGCTGGCATTTGGCAGGGAGATGTGCTGATATCTGTCTGTATCCACCTAATCCATGTATCCCCCTAATCCATGTATCCCCCTAATCCATGTATCCTCCTGATCCATGTATCCACCTAATCCATGTATCCCCCTAATCCATGTATCCCCCTAATCCATGTATCCCCCTAATCCATGTATCCTCCTGATCCATGCATCCTCCTAATCCATGTATCCTCCCAATCCATGCATGGAGAAACAGCCTGCTGCTGTTTCCTTTGCTGTGCTGGCCTCTGTGGTACCTCTGTCATCCCAAGCCCTGCTCCACACCCAGAGCTCACAGGGGAGAGGCCTGAGCCCAGGCAGGGAGCTGAGGATGATTCCTGTAGGATCCCAGCCTGGTTTGGGTTGGAAGGACCTTAAGGCTCATCCCGTTCCATCCCTGCCACGGGCAGGGACACCTCCCACTGTCCCAGGCTGCTCCAGTTCCCATCCAGCCTGGCCTTGGGCACAGATTTTGGGTTGTGTTTTACAGGGTGTGAAGGGGGCACCCTGAAAAGGGGTTGGGGGGAGCCTGGAAAAATGTCCAGGCACATCCTGGATGTCTGATGGCACAGCCAGCTCTGCACGTCAGCCCCACCAGTGCTTTTTGTGAGGGAATTCCTGCTGAGCTGGAGGTCTCTGGAACAGGGATGGATTCACCTGGCTGTAGGAATGCACCCCGCACCTGAGTGCGTGAGTCCATATAAAGAAAAGTTTGGGACTCACCCCTTGTACTTTTTATAAGGCAAAGAGCCCAGAAAGTTCTTTGCTGCTCTCACTGTGACTGGCTCAGTGCCAGCACAGAGGCACCGATTGGGTTTGGAAAGTGGAAATCAAAGCCTGGGGCTGATTTCATTGGGCCAAAGAGCCCCTGAACCATGGAGCACTAAAGAGAGAGCACAGAGGAACCGAGGAGCTTTTTAGGGTGTCTGAGCAAGGGGCAGAGGCTTCTCAGGCACCTGGGCTCGGCTTTTCTTTTATTTCTGCAAAGTTTGTTATTTTGCATTGATTAAACCTTTCACTTTTACAAAACCTGAAGAGCTGTCTCGCTGATTATTGAAGCCATTCTCTGCGAAGGCTGGACCCTCAGAGATATAAGCAGGAATTCCTGTACCTGGCCAGTCCTTCCTTGCGCTGTGCATCCATTTATGGGGCTGTTTCCCTTGCCTTGGAGACAGAAACCCCAAACCTTGGGAGATAACCCCAAACCTTGGGAGATAACCCCAAACACGGAGCTGGGAGGCAGCACCGGCCCTGCTGATGGAGGCTCCAACTCTTGGCTACAGCCCAGCACCTGCAGTGCTGCCAGGCAGCTCTGGCCCCTCAGGGCTGCTCTCCTCAGGCCCACCCCGCAGGCTGAGCCCAGCCCTGTGCCCGGAGCCCAGCCCAGCCCAGGATTGATGAGAGCACTTTCCCTTGGCACGCTCTCTCCCGGCCCTGCCGCTGATGTCCCCCGGGGGGCCCCTTCACTCTGGAAGGTTTGCAGAGCTGTGTCTTAATTTGGCACCGGCTGCTGACAGCGCTGCACTGACACCGTCCTGTCCCCCTGTCCTCGGGCTGCGGCTGCAGGCACTGCAGAGCCCTTCCGAGCAGATGGACAGGGAAGGGAGGGATCTGCTCACAGAGCGTTTGTTAGAGCGTGGGGAGGGATCATCTCTTCAGGGGTTTGAGCCTCTCCAGGAAGGTGCTGCGGAGACTCCTGCATCTTGGAATGGCTGGGTTCTTCAGCTTGGAAAGTCCTCCCAGACCATCGAGTCCAGCCCTTCCCCAGCACTGCCAGGGCCACCACTGACCCCCGTCCCCAAGTGTCACAGCCACAGGGATTTAAATCCCCCCAGGGATGGGCACTCCAACCCTCCCTGGGCACTGCCAAGGCCTGAGCCCCCTTTCCATGGGGAAATTCCTGCTGCTGCCCACCCTGAGCCTGCCCTGGCCCAGCCTGAGGCCGTTCCCTCTCCTCCTGTCCCTGTGTCCCTGCCAGCAGAGCCCGACCCCCCCGGCTGTCCCCTCCTGGCAGGGACTTGTGCAGAGCCACAAGGGCCCCCTGAGCCTCCTTTGCTCCAGGCTCAGCCCCTTCCCAGCTCCCTCAGGAATTCTCCAGCCCCTTCCCAGCTCCCTCAGGAATTCTCCAGCCCCTTCCCAGCTCCCTCAGGGATTCTCCAGCCCCTTCCCAGCTCCCTCAGGGATTCTCCAGCCCCTTCCCAGCTCCCTCAGGAATTCTCCAGCCCCTTCCCAGCTCCCTCAGGGATTCTCCAGCCCCTTCCCAGCTCCCTCAGGAATTCTCCAGCCCCTTCCCAGCTCCCTCAGGGATTCTCCAGCCCCTTCCCAGCTCCATCAGGAATTCTCCAGCTCCTTCCCAGCTCCGTTCCCTTCTCTGGACACACTCCAGCCCCTCCAGGTCCTTCCTGAGCTGAGGAGCCCAAACCTGACCCCTGCACTGGAGGTGTGGCCTCAGCAGTGTCCAGTACAAGGGAATTTTTGGATTGCTCACAATTGCTGCACTTTTCTGACAGCTCAGGTAAGGCCTGGCCTGGCTGTTCCTGCAGCACAGGAGGCAGGAGCTCACTGGGGCTCCTCTGGGCAGGGCCTGGCTCTCCTGCAGGAGCTGGCACATCCCAGGTGGGTGGGATGGCTCCTGGCAGCCCAGGGCAGTGCCCTGCTGGAGGGGACAGAGGCAGAGCAGCCCTCGCAGCCCTCGCCTCTCCCAGCCTGGCTCTGTGGATGGTGAGGATGTGTCACCCTGTGTATTCTCTTGGGCTTGGGATTTTTACTGCTGGCTACTGCTGGCTCTTTCCCACAGGAACACATTCCCATTCTCACGGCAATGTCTTTGTTGTTTTGTAAACACTAAAGAGAGCTTTGTTGTTTTGTAAACACTAAAGAGAGCTTTGCCCTTCTCACGCCAGTTTCCCCAAACAATCTCTGTCACCTGTTGTTTGCTGAAGGAGAACAGACGCGGTCCTTCTCTGACCAATGGCAGCCCCTTTTGTGGAGCATCTTATAAAAGCACAAAGATTCAAAAAGTAAAAGCTTCTGATGACCAAGAACTGTGTGTGTGCTTTTCCTTGTGCCCAATCACTGTAACAAGGATGGATCTGCAGACACCCCGGGACAGGAACAGGGAACTCATCCAGGGAAGAGCAGATGTTAACCTGCCCACCTCCCAGGGAAATGATGACCCCAAACACCACAAACACCCCCAACACCCCCATCTCTGCAGCTGGGGCTGTTGGATTCCAGCTTAGAGGGGGCAGATGAGAAGAGGTGTCTGTAATTACTGACGGGTGACTCCCCATTGCTCCCACAGCTGGCATTGCTGCTGCTGCAGCCCCTGCATGCACCGTACCCATCACACAGCGCTGCCCAGTGCCTGCAGCTGCAATGGTCTCTGCATGTGCCAGGGGTGGCTTCCAGGGCCACGTGGGTCACCCTGTGTGACAGAGCCTCAGTCTGGAGCCAGGAAATCATTCCAGCTCCTCAGTGACCTGTGCACTGTCCCTTCCCCGCTGAACAACTACTCGAGATTCATTTCCACTGTCCCAGGCTGCTCCAAGCCCAATGTCCAACCTGGTCTTGGGCACTGCCAGGGATCCAGGGGCAGCCACAGCTGCTCTGGGAATCCATGCCAGGGCCTCCCACCCTCACTGTGTAAAATTATATCAATGTAAATCTCTTCTCTCTCAGGTCAAACCATCACCCTCACTCTGTTGCCACAGGCCCTGCTAAAATATTTGTCCCCAGTCCCTGGATGAGCAGGACAGGAAGGCTCAAGCTGCACAAAACCCATCTCACAGTGGCACACTGAACAAACTGCGTTTATTTACTTTACCCGATGAGAAACCCCCTGATCTCATCTCTACCTGAGCACCGTCAGGGGAGGAGGCGCCTGAAGACAAAGGTCTCTGATTTATCAGACAAAGGTACAACAAGGTCCAGTGCCCGGGAGCAGCAGGAAAACACACTGCAAATAGAGAAAAAACAATTTCAGCGTTGAGCAAATCAAAGCAGAATATCCAAGGGATGGTTCCTCTCGCTGGAAATCCACTCAAGGGCGCGATGCAATTCCCTGTCAGGCTGCAGAAAGGGAGTGCCCCAGGCCCTGGGCACACTCAGCTCCACCTCTGAGCACCTTGAAGCCAAAGAAGGGCAGGGTGAGGTGGGACATTGGAAAGGAATTCCAGGCTCTGAGGGTGCTGTGGCTGCCCCTGGATCCCTGGAAATGTCCAAGGCCGGGTTGGATGGGGCTTGGAGCAGCCTGGGACAACAGGAGGTGTCCCTGCCATGGCAGAGGTGGAGTGAGGAAGATTTTATTGTCCCTCCATCCTGAACCATTCTGGGATTCCATGGGGTCTCCCCAGGGTAGTGGCAGCCTTGGGAACGCTGCCAAGCCCTTCCCAAAGCCCTGGGGCAGTGCTGGAGCCTCAGGCCCCTCCAACAAATACGGATTTAAATTTGTGTTCTTTGCCAGCATTGTTTGTGCATCACAGCGTTCCAGCCCCGCTTCTGGTGTTTGCTGCTGGTGAAATCTGAACGCAAACCCTTCATCATCGCGGGTTTATTTATCTGTTTACTGCTTATTTATCTGCTCCCTTTCCCTCTCCCTTCCCTGCAGCTCCTGGGTGTCTGTGGGAAGGCAGAGATAAGTTAATCTGAACAAAACATGGGAATACTTGAAAAAGCCCTTCCCGCCGAATTACAGGGAACAACATTTACTTTTCATCTCTGCTCCACATTTCCGTGTCGGCTCTAATCACTCTCGACGTCAGGCAGCTCCTGCCAGGAAGGATTTGTTGTCCTGGATCACTGGGCTGCGTTTCCCCCAGTGATGACCAGAACCCAACAGGCTCCTGGAACTGGGGAGCTGGGGCGGATCAAAGGCACACGGAACAATTCCTGGGAAATGAAAACCAGGGAAAGGCAGTGCTTTCTCTCCAAGGCTCTGTCTGGCTGTGAGAACCTCACTGGAATACTTGAACCTGCTTTTATTTTTGATATTAAGGAATTTTTGTCTCCTTAAAATGTTAAATGATGTTTTGTGCTGAATTTGGGCTGAGTTTGAATAACACCACGGATTTCACTCAGTGGCCTTTGGAAATATCCCCGGATTTATTGACTCCAGTCAAAGCTGCCCCGGGAAGGGCTCCCCTGCCCCTGTGGCATCAGCAGGGCACAAGGGACAGCTGTCCCAGGGGTGGTGGCAGTGGCGGTGGTGGCAGTGGTGTTCTGGTGCTGGCACTGGTGGCACTGTGGCAATGGCCGTGCTGGTGCCAGCAGGGGAGGTGGCAGTGGCAGTGGGTGGAAATGGCGGTGGCACTGGTGGCATTTGAGGCAGTGACAGTGATGTTGGAGGTGGTGGCAATGGAGGCAGTGGCACATGGCAGTGGCAGTGGTGCTGGAGGTGGCAGTGGTGACAGTGGTGACAATGGTGACAATGATGACAGAGGTGACAGTGGTGACAGCGGCTGTGGTGACAGTTGGGACAATGATATCAGTGGTGACAATGGTGACAATGGTGACAGTGGTGACAGTGTTGACTCTGGTCAAGTGGTGACAGTGGTGACAGTGGTGACAATGGTGGCAGTTGTGACAATGGTGGCAGTGGTGACATTGGTGACAGTAGTGACAGCTGTGATAGTGGTGACAACGGTGACAGTGGTGACACTGGTGACAGCGGTGACAGTGATGAAAATGGTGACAATGGTGACAATGATGACAACGGTGACAGCGGTGACAGCGGTGACAGCAGTGACGCTGGTGACAGCGATGAAAATGGTGACAATGGTGACACTGGTGACAGCGGTGACAGCGGTGACAGCTGTGGCAGTGGCCGTGCATGCCCCCACATCTACAGCAGAGGGCAATCAAGCGAAGGCAAAGCCGCTCCTCGGTGGGACCCGCAGGACAGAGTGACTCCCACCCCTGTTAATGACCCGTTAATTAATGACCCCTTACTTAATGACCCACTAATTAATGACCCGTTAATTGCTGATGGAACCCGCCATTCCCGCCAACCTCCTGCCCGGGCGTGCCCCGCATCCCACCCAGGGTTTTCCCCAGGCTGTGCCCGTGGCCAGCCGGGATTTCTGCTTTTATTGGGAACTACAGAAACTTCCCAGGCTCGCCTGTCACCCGCCGGGTCCTTCAGAGCCGCCCGGGGACAGGGACAGCGGGATTGTTTCTACCAGGAATTGGGGATGCCAGCGGCAAACCTGGGATGCCTTGGGTGACGCAGAGAATCCAACTCCCCTCCCCTGAGCTCCTGGAAATGTCGCTGGCTCTGCTAAAGCTGCTCCGCTCCCCAGCCCTTCGGGGCAGGGGGAGAGGACGGGGCTTTGTCCCAAATATTCTTCACAATGAATCCCAGCGCTCGTGGCCAGGGATGAGGCAGGAATCCAGAGCAGGGAAGGGGCACTTGGGGCTGGGGGAAAAGGGAGCTGAAAACAGAGGCAGCGAAGGGGAGGCTGCAGGATGTGCTCAGAGTGACAGCGATGGGGTCCTGTCCTTTGGGGACAGGCACGGCAGGTTTGGGGTGGAGATCGTCACTGGGATGGGGATGGAGCTGCCCAGGGCTCTGCTGGACAGGGCTGAGAAGAAAATGGGCCACTGAGGCAGAGGGAATCCTGGCTGGGAGGTCGGGCAGGCCCTGGCACAGGTGCCCAGAGCAGCTGTGGCTGCCCCTGGATCCCTGGCAGTGCCCCAGGCCAGGTTGGACATTGGGGTTGGAGCAGCCTGGGACAGTGGGAGGTGTCCCTGCCATGGCAGGGGTGGCACTGGGTGGCGCAGGGGCAGCCGCAGCCACTCTGGGAATTCCAGCCCAGGGCCTGCCCACCCTCCTGCCCAGCAGCCAATTTCAATCTCCCCCTTTCAGCTCAAATCCAGCCCAGGGCAGTGCTGGACTCCCCGTCCCTGGAGGGATTTACAGCCCTGTGGGTGTGGCACTTGGGGACACGGTCGGTGTGGCCTTGGCAGGGCTGGGAGGACAGCCGGGCCCTGATCTGCAGGACCATTCCCAGTGTAACCAGTTCCGTGGCTGTTTCCAGCTCACTGGGTTCAGCTGCTGGGAGAGGGAGCCCGGGATGGATGCAGTGACTCAGGGGGGTTTGCGTGACTGAGGAAACCATCAGCGAGGTTTTGAAGCGGATCCTCCTCTCATCAGCCGCGTGTCCTGCCCGTTTCAGGTCACTGGGAATGGGAGAAGCCTCGGCAGGACGCCGGGGTGGGGAAGGACAGGGCAGGAAAAGCTCTGCCGGGCGGTGTGAGGGCAGCAGCAGCAGCAGCCCCCGCTCCCACCAGCCCCAGCCACGCTCCCTTGGCTCTGGGATTTGCCCAGTTCCAGGGCAGCTGCTGGAATGATCCATCCACTGCTGGAAGCGCAGCACTGGCATTTCAAAGCCGATGTGCATTTCTCATTTTGCTCCATCTCTGCTCTGCAGTGAAATGAGAATCCGTTCTGAGGCTGAGTTCTTGTAGCAAAAGCACTTCCCAGCCCACCTGGAGACCAACAGGGATGGATAATTTAAGCACTGAAGTGGTTTTTGTGCCATGCCTGGGAGTGCCTGGGAGAGCTGAGGCTCTGCCTCCCCAAATGTTGCCAGCATTTATCCAGAACTTCCTATAAACTTCCAAAGAGCCTCCATGGAGAGCAGGAAGGGAAGGATCTTCCCAGAGCCTTGGAAATGACCCAGAAGCTCTGGGTGTCAAAGTTTGCCCACCCCCTGAGCCATCTGAGGCTGTTCAGGGCAGCTGTGGCACCCCTGGATCCCTGGCAGTGCCCAAGGCCAGGTTGGACATTGGATCACCCTGGGACAGTGGGAGGTGTCCCTGCCATGGCAGGGGTGGCACTGGGTGGCATTTAGGGTCCCTTGTGACCAAAACCATTCTGTGATTCTTTTATTTCCACAGCAAATTCAAATGAATTTTTTGTTTTTTCCCACTTTTCCTTTTTCTGAATTTCCCCTGCTCCTGTCCCTATCACACATCCCAGTCACCACTTTTCACAACAGAACTGGTTGAATCTGTATCCAGCATTTGCTTCTGAGTTATTCCTCACCTGTTCTTGATTTCTTCAAGTGCGTTTTGCTCTCTGACATTGGGAAGGATGTCGAGGAACTTGCGGGATGTGTGTCTAGACAAGAATAATCCAATTTCTACCAGGCTCATTTTAAATATCTCATATTACATTTCTGGTGCTCCTGGTTTCAATATCAGCTTTTCCCTTTAATGGCTGAATGCTCTCTGATAGGAGCCATTGAAAGAGCTGAAGATTTTCAATATAAACGGATGGTTCAGCTGCCAAATATCTGAGGGGCTGCTAAATTTGGCTGCTCATTATTAGTTCCTCATGGCAGGAAGGTGCAGAGCCCTTCTAAAATCTGATCCCTCATGGGCTGACAGACCTTTCCCCCCCAGAAAACAAATCAGCAACAGCAACAATTTGGATGTTCCTGAAATTGGAAGTGAACTTGGGGTATTTTTATTTTTATCACATGCTCATTTTTTTTTTCAGTGTAAGTGAAATCAAAATAACTCCTAAGGAGGCAGCAAGAACACTTTAGGATCATGGGGAATATCCAAATGAGTTTGCTGGAATTAGCAGAGGAAGAAAGAGTGGAAAATGATGGTTGGCCAGATTATTCTCGGGAAAACAAGGAGTGAATAAAGCCACAGTGAAATCCAGTTCACCCCAATCAGCCAAAGCTGTAAAGACTTTTTACCATAATTTTTGGACTTGGGAAAAATGATGATTAATAGTTCAAACTAATCTGGAACAGGAGGAAAATCTGGAAAATCTGGGAAAGCGGGGAAAAAATGGAATTTTCCCATTTTTCCAAGTTTTTTTTTCCCTTTCCCAGCAGCTCCATAAAAAAATTCCAGGATGGAAGTGGGAATCTGGGAAGGATTTGGTGTTTTTTTTCCCTGGATTTGGTGGTTTTTTCCCTGGATTTGGTGGTTTTTTCCTTGGCTTTGGGGATATATTTTTTCCCTGCATTTTGGGGGTTTTTTCCTTGGATTTGGGGATTTTTTTTCCCCTGGATTTGGGTTTTTTTCCCCTGGGTTTTGGGGTTTTTTCTCTGAATTTGAGGGGTTATTCCCCTCTGGATTTGGGTTCTTTTCCCCCTGGATTTTGATTTCTCCCCCTGGATGTGGGGTTTTTTTCCCCCCTGTGTTTTGGAGGTTTTTTTGCTGGATTTGGGAGGTCTTCCTTGGATTTGGGTTTTTTTTCCCCTGGATTTTGGGGTTCTTTCCCTTGGATTTTGGGGGTTTTTCCCTTGGATTTTGGAGGGTTTTTTTTCCCAGATTTGGAGCTTTCCTTGGATTGTGGGATTTTTTTTTTCCCCTGGATTTTGGGACTTTTTTCCCCTGGATTTGGAATTTTTCCTTGAATTTTTTCAATTTTTTTTTCCCCTGGATCTGAAGATCTTTCCCTGGATTTGGAGTTTTTTCTTGAAGCTGGGGATTTTTTTGAATCCTGTTCAGTGCAGGTGCCCATTCCTACCGTGCCTGTTCCATAACCGTCACAGGCAAGGCAAGCACAGGGAAGTTGTTCCCGTGAGCACAGAGTGCCCCGAGCCTTGGCGCAGCCTCGGCCAGCAGCCCCGAGCATGAACAGCAGCAGGGATCCCCAAATCCTCACCGTCCAACACCAATTCTCAGTCTGGGCAGTGCCACACCAGGGCACGAAATGAGCACGCACCACACGCTCAGTCACCCAAGGCAATAAAGGGACTTTATTTACAGTTTTTCAGAATTTATAGAATTTCTAAAGTGACAGCGGCTTGGAGGATGAAATCCCACCTCTCAATTTTCTCCTGTCTGTCAATTTTCTCCTCCTCCAAGAGGGAATGTGAACAGCACCCAGTGTTTTGGTAAAATGTGTGAGAAACTCCAAGGTTGTAAACATCAGAAGGCTTTGAGAACCAGGGCAGCAGGGCAGCCCCAGCAGGAGCGAGGCTGTGCTGGTGTTGTCCAGCCAGGACAAGGCAGGAGACAAACCCCGAGGCAGAGCTGGAGTGCAGATTCAGGGAGAGTTCTCCCTTACCAAGGCTGTGGCAGCAGATGTGGGAGCCGGGGCTGTTCAGTGCCAGGAAAGGGCAGGGCTGCAGCACCAGCTCCTGCTGCAAACCCGGGGACAGCTGTGACTGTGACTGCCACCAGGGCTGCAGCACCAGCTCCTGCTGCAAACCAGGGGACAGCTGTGACTGTGACTGCCACCAGGGCTGCAGCACCAGCTCCTGCTGCAAACCCGGGGACAGCTGTGACTGTGACTGCCACCAGGGCTGCAGCACCAGCTCCTGCTGCAAACCCGGGGACAGCTGTGACTGTGACTGCCACCAGGGCTGCAGCACCAGCTCCTGCTGCAAACCCGGGGACAGCTGTGACTGTGACTGCCACCAGGGCTGCAGCACCAGCTCCTGCTGCAAACCAGGGGACAGCTGTGACTGCCACCAGGGCTGCAGCACCAGCGCCTGCTGCAAACCAGGGGACAGCTGTGACTGCCACCAAGGCTGCAGCACCAGCGCCTGCTGCAAACCAGGGGACAGCTGTGACTGTGACTGCCACCAGGGCTGCAGCACCAGCTCCTGCTGCAAACCAGGGGACAGCTGTGACTGTGACTGCCACCAGGGCTGCAGCACCAGCTCCTGCTGCAAACCAGGGGACAGCTGTGACTGTGACTGCCACCAGGGCTGCAGCACCAGCTCCTGCTGCAAACCAGGGGACAGCTGTGACTGTGACTGCCACCAGGGCTGCAGCACCAGCTCCTGCTGCAGACCTGGGGACAGCTGTGACTGTGACTGCCACCAGGGCTGCAGCACCAGCTCCTGCTGCAAACCCGGGGACAGCTGTGACTGTGACTGCCACCAGGGCTGCAGCACCAGCGCCTGCTGCAAACCCGGGGACAGCTGTGACTGTGACTGCCACCAGGGCTGCAGCACCAGCGCCTGCTGCAAACCAGGGGACAGCTGTGACTGTGACTGCCACCAGGGCTGCAGCACCAGCTCCTGCTGCAAACCTGGGGACAGCTGTGACTGTGACTGCCACCAGGGCTGCAGCACCAGCTCCTGCTGCAAACCAGGGGACAGCTGTGACTGCCACCAAGGCTGCAGCACCAGCGCCTGCTGCAAACCAGGGGACAGCTGTGACTGTGACTGCCACCAGGGCTGCAGCACCAGCTCCTGCTGCAAACCAGGGGACAGCTGTGACTGTGACTGCCACCAGGGCTGCAGCACCAGCTCCTGCTGCAAACCAGGGGACAGCTGTGACTGTGACTGCCACCAGGGCTGCAGCACCAGCTCCTGCTGCAAACCAGGGGACAGCTGTGACTGTGACTGCCACCAGGGCTGCAGCACCAGCTCCTGCTGCAAACCAAGGGACAGCTGTGACTGTGACTGCCACCAGGGCTGCAGCACCAGCTCCTGCTGCAGACCAAGGGACAGCTGTGACTGTGACTGCCACCAGGGCTGCAGCACCAGCTCCTGCTGCAAACCAGGGGACAGCTGTGACTGTGACTGCCACCAGGGCTGCCAGCGCTGCCTCCCAGCACTGAGAGTTGAGCTCTGCCACCTCAGCTGTGCCTGGAATGCAATCCCAGAGCCGGGTCAGCTCCATCCTGCCTGGCACAGCTGGGCTGGGAGCTGCTGCTCCTGGCTTCGGTTGGACTTGGGTTTGCAAAAACATGGAAATATAAAAACATTCCAGAAAAAAATCCACTGCAAGAGCTCAGCCTGGAGAAGAGAAGGATCCAGGGACACCACAGAGCCCCTGGCAGGGCCTGAAGGGGCTCCAGGAGAGCTGGAGAGGGACTGGGGACAAGGGCTGGAGGGACAGGACACAGGGAATGGCTTCAAACTGGGAAAGGGGAGATTTGGGTGGGAGATTGGGAATTGGGAATTCCTGGCTGGGCTGGAATTGCCAGAGCAGCTGTGGCTGCCCCTGGATCCCTGGCAGTGCCCCAGGCCAGGTTGGACATTGGGGTTGGAGCAGCCTGGGACAGTGGGAGGTGTCCCTGCCATGGCAGGGGTAGCACTGGGGGGGATTTGAGGCCCCTCCAACCCAAACCATTCCATTTTTCTATGAAAAGCTCAAATTGGATGATGTCCATTCACTCAAAGGAACATTTATTTAGGCTTTGGAAAGGTTTCCATTGTTTTGAGCTCTTTGCTTTAAAGGTGAACATTTTGCTGCCCTGGGCTGTGCCCTGCTCCAGCTGTCAGCTGTGGCTGGGACACGGCTGCTCCTGCTTTGGAGCTGGATAAAACATGGGGGTTTTGGGAGCTTTTCAGCAAGGCTGGTGTTCCCAGGAGAGCCAATTCTCTTTCTGTGTTGTGGTTTATTTTAGAGGGCACAGGAGCTGATCCTTTTTCTGGCCCCGAGGCTGCCAGAGCTCCAGGAGCCTTTGGGCAGCGCTGCCAGGGATGCCCAGGCTGGGATTGTTGGGGGGTCTGGACAGGGGCTGGGATAATGGTCCCTGTGGGTCCCTCCCAGCTGAGGATACCCCAGGACTCTGAGGACATCCCAGGACTCTGAGGACATTCCAGGACTCACTTTCTGAGCACAGGGCTGTCTCACACATCATCCCGGCGCCGCGGAAGCTGAGCTGATGAAACGATCTCAGAAAAATAAAAAATCTCATGTAGTCAGAGCTTAGAGAGAACAACCACCCCATGCGAGGCTTCCCGGAGCGCTACAATCTCCTGGAAATAAATGAACAGATTGCCATGAATGAATAAACTGCTTAAGACACTAATTCACATTCCGGAGGCCACGGGGCTGGGTGAGGATGACAGAAGTGTTGCGCTGTGATTGTTGCTGCGCGGAGCTGGAGGAGGCAAACAGAAGGTGGCCGTGCTCTGCACACAAACTGCCGGGCACAGATGGGGCTCCTGCCCACGGAAAGGGGCCGGGAGCCTGTGCCAGCCTGGCTCCCTGCTCGGGGAAACGGCGGGAGGAGCAGCTGGGGGCACCGGGATCCTCCAGCTGGAGAGGGGCAGGCTGAGGGCAGAGGGAAGAGCTCTGATCCCTGGGACAGGGACAGCACCAGGGCAGGGCTGGAGCTGCGCCAGGGAGGGTCAGGATGGAGAGCAGGGAAAGGTTCTTCCTTCCCCAGAGGGTGCTGGGCACTGCCCAGGCTGCCCAGGGAATGGGCACGGCCCCAGAGCTCCAGGGAAGGGCTCTAAGGGAAGCCGGTGCTGTCAGTGCCAGGAGCTTCCCAGCATGGACAAACGGGGATGGGATGAGTTCCTGGAGGTGACAAAGTGGACCCAAGAGAAAGATGGGTGTGAGAGAAGGGTTTGGTTTAATTTAGTCAGGGAAATCCTCAGCTGAACAAACAGCTCTGTGCCCAGGGAGCCAGGGAGGGGCTGCTCAGCCTTGGGGGGCACCGGGGCTGCTGCTGCTGCTACTGTGGGGTCTGTGGGGTGAGCAGAGCCCCTCTGGGCCCCAGAGCAGCACCCGAATGCCAGAGCAGGATCCTGACCCATGGAACAGCACCCTGACCCATGGAACAGCACCCTGACCCCAGAGCAGCACCCTGACCCCAGAACAGCACTGACCCATGGAACAGCACCCTGACCCATGGAGCAGCACCCTGACCCCAGAGCAGCATCCTGACCCCCAGAATAGCACTGACCCATGGAACAGCATCCTGACCCCAGAGCAGCCCCTGACCCCAGAGCAGCCCCTGACCCATGAAATAGCACCCTGGCCCCCAGAGCAGCACCCTGACCCATGGAACAGCACCCTGGCCCCCAGAGCAGCACCCTGACCCATGGAACAGCACCCTGACCCCAGAGCAGCACCCTGACCCCAGAGCAGCACCCTGACCCATGGAACAGCACCCTGACCCATGGAGCAGCACCCTGACCCCAGAGCAGCACCCTGACCCCAGAGCAGCACCCTGACCCATGGAACAGCACCCTGACCCCAGAACAGCACCCTGACCCATGGAACAGCACCCTGACCCCAGAACAGCACCCTGACCCATGGAACAGCACCCTGACCCCAGAACAGCACTGACCCATGGAACAGCACCCTGACCCATGGAACAGCACCCTGACCCCAGAGCAGCCCCTGGCCCCCAGAACAGCACCCTGACCCCAGAGCAGGATCCTGTCCCTGTCTCTCCCCTGCTCAGGTGCTTCCAAGCACCACCCAAAGGCTCTGTGCTACACCCTCAGGACAGGAACTCTCTCAGTGACCTGGGCACTGCAGGGCTGTCCGGGGGGTTCTCAATTAAAACCACTGTTCCAGATTGAAAGAAAATTATTGTTCCTTTATTTGCTATCAAAGGCTTCATTGAGGCCAGGGCTGGTTGGCAGCAGGTGAGTAAAACGTGTGAGATGGGGTTTGAGGAGGACAGTGCCTCCCCTGGCTGTTATTCCCGCCTTTCAGCAGTTCCTGTACGGGGATTTCTCTGCTGCTGCATTTAATGGTGGTGGCCTTGCACAAATATCCCCAAATTGCTTTTGAATCCCCCTGTCTGCGCCATCTGACAGCAGCCATTTCACTATGCATCAGCTGAAAATGCATTTGGTTCGTGCTAAACTTCTCTGAAGATCTTTCTGCTATTTAGTCTCCTTGAGAGTGGAAGACAACTGGAATATTGAGGTCATGGAAGAGTGGGAGAGCAAAGAGAAATGCAGTCCTGGAAGAGCAGGTGGGTGGGAGCTGTGCCTTTTTCCTTAAATCAAGTGCAGGAGAAGCTTTCCAGCCCGACTCTGGAGGATTTCCAGGCAGCACAGTAGCTATTTTTATTAAACTGTTTTCCTGAACAGCTGCCTACTCAGGAGTGTCCCTCTGCATTTACTTTCTGTCTCAATATTCCTTTGGTAATAGAACACAGTCATTTAGGCTGGGATAAAAAAGGGAATTAAAATACCTAACATATCCACGGGGCTGGGTTTTCTCGGTGCTTTGCTGCTGTGGGAGTTGAGTTTAACTCCTAATTACATGGTAGGGTTTGCAGCCCCGGCACTGTTGATGCTTTTTAGTAAATTCTAAATGGCAATTCTTAAACAAAGCTCTGGAGCTGCTCTAGGAAGAGAAGAGAAGAGAAGAGAAGAGAAGAGAAGAGAAGAGAAGAGAAGAGAAGAGAAGAGAAGAGAAGAGAAGAGAAGAGAAGAGAAGAGAAGAGAAGAGAAGAGAAGAGAAGAGAAGAGAAGAGAAGAGAAGAGAAGAGAAGAGAAGAGAAGAGAAGAGAAGAGAAAGAGAAAGAGAAAGAGAAAGAGAAAGAAAGAGAAAGAGAAAGAGAAAGAGAAAGAGAAAGAGAAAGAGAAAGAGAAAGAGAAAGAGAAAGAGAAAGAGAAAGAGAAAGAGAAAGAGAAAGAGAAAGAGAAAGAGAAAGAGAAAGAGAAAGAGAAAGAGAAAGAGAAAGAGAAAGAGAAAGAGAAAGAGAAAGAGAAAGAGAAAGAGAAAGAGAAAGAGAAAAGAAGAGAAGAATTTTAGGAATTACTAATTTTACTGACTGTCAAACTAATTTTTAAATCCCATCCAGGGACACCTCCCACTGTCCCAGGCTGCTCCAACCCCAATGTCCAACCTGGCCTGGGGCACTGCCAGGGATCCAGGGGCAGCCACAGCTGCTCTGGCAATTCCAGCCCAGCCAGGAATTCCCAATTCCCAATCTCCCATTAAATCTCCCCTCCTTCAGCTAAAATAGGAAGTCCTGTGGATTTCTCAGCAAGGACAGAGGTGCATTATAAAACTCAGAAGGTAAATAGGACTGAAATTCTGACAGAGAACCCCCCGTGCCTTTAGAGGAAACCTTGGCCAATGAAAAGTGTTGTTTCTATAAAATAAAACTAAAATTATAAAATTACAGTAATGCAAGCAGGACTGGCAGTGTGGTCCCAGCAGCTGCAGCTGCACACAGTGCATGCACAGTGCAAACTGCGCTGTCCAATGTTTACAATCCTGAATTTGGGAGCCTCTGCTTTGAAATGAGCTCTATCCTGGGAAGATTCTGCAGGATTGGAGCCGTAATAGGATCATTTATAACAGCGTGATTTTCTGCAATATTCTTCCCTTGCACCAAGAGCAAGAAATCATCGAGTTTTTCCTTGCCAATATTAATCCCAATTTTAAATGTTTGCAAGTTGAGCCTGTAAGGAAATGGGCAGGGAGATTTGGGAGGGAAGATAAAGGGTGAACTTGTCGGGGGACTTTGTTCTGCCCTGCAAACACAGCCCTGGCACCCAGCCCAGCACCCCAGCACCTCCCAGCTGGAAATTTAGGCTTTGCTTTATCCCAAGGAAGATTAAGTCTCCTGTAAAGCACAACCCATCAGCCTGAAATATCGCCATGGATTGTATTTTCAGGGCTCTGTATATATTCCCCAAACAAACCGCTCCTGCAGCAGGGAGAGGAGAAAAAAGGGGCTGCAATGTCGGTCAGGGCAGCAGGGAAGGGCTGCCGAGGGTAAAGGAGGAGGAGTTCTTCATCTTCACCTTCACCTTCACCTTCATCTTTATCTTCATCTTCATCTTCATGTTCATCTTCACCTTCATCTTCCTCAGGGCTGGAATGGCCCCAGCTCAGGGCACCAAGGGCTGGGGGTGCCCCAGGGCTCGGGGATTTCTGCACGGACAAAGTAATGAGGAGAAATGAACTCCTGGCTGCAGGAACCCTCGGTCACAGCATTGCAGATTCCGGAGGGGATCATGAGGAGCTAAACCACTCTGTGCTCCTCCAGCTCCTCCAGGGCTGGGGACAGCGGGGACAGCGCCCTGCAGAGGGATTGGGGACAGGGGATGGAGGGACAGGACACAGGGAATGGCTTCAAACTGGGAAAGGGGAGATTTGGGTGGGAGATTGGGAATTGGGAATTCCTGGCTGGGCTGGAATTGCCAGAGCAGCTGTGGCTGCCCCTGGATCCCTGGCAGTGCCCAAGGCCAGGTTGGACATTGGGGTTGGAGCAGCCTGGGACAGTGGGAGGTGTCCCTGCCATGGTAGGGGTGGCACTGGGTGGGATTTGGGGTCCCTTTAACCCAGACCAGTCTGGGATTCCCAGCAGACAGCCCGGAGCAGCAGGGCACAACAACCGAGGCTTCTCCCTGGCAATAATTCAAGCAGAGAATTTCTAGATTGGCTGAATTGATTCAGAAAGTTGTGATGTATTTCATTTGTAATTTTTACAAGAAATGTGCTTTAAAATGAAAATAGATCACTTTGACAGAAACTCTGAGCAGCGGAGATAAACTCAGGCAATTTTATTTTCCTAAAAGCTTCAATATATTATAGAATCCCAGAGTGGTTTGGGTTAAAGGGACCTCAAATCCCACCCAGTGCCACCCCTGCCATGGCAGGGACACCTCCCACTGTCCCAATGTCCAACCTGGCCTGGGGCACTGCCAGGGATCCAGGGGCAGCCACAGCTGCTCTGGGCACCCTGTGCCAGGGCCTCACTGTATTTTATTTTATGATCAACCATTAACATTTCATTTATTCAAAATGCATTTGCTAAATCTTCCTTTTTTCTTGTCTCAGTTCTGTTAAATAAAACGCTGATGGAGATGAGTAATGAGTTGTCTTTGCTTGTCCCAGTAATGATCATTATTTTCCACTTGAAATTAAATTACATTTAAATTTTGGTAATAAACAGCTGAGTAGTAATGAATGCTACACCATTATCTTAATATTCAGCAATTTATCACCTCTGAAAACAGATAAATCAGTCTGCTAAGGACAGCCAGTGGAACGCCAGGTCACAGACTGAAGACAAACAGAGATTTGTGCGGCATTAACTGTGCTCTGGTGCCACACACCTCTCACTGCCTTCACAGGTGAAAAAAAAAAACAAACCTCCCAATTCTTAAGAAACCTGAAATTTGGTTTATTTTGATAAGAACTTCCCTGCTGTTTAAAATGAACCCTGGAGTGTGAGCGAGCTCGGGGTTGGTGCCACCACTCCTGTGCCGGTTGTCCCCTCACCCTCTCCCCCCGCCTTTATCCCAGGCTTTATTCCTCCCAAATGCTCCTGTGTGCCCTGCAGGGGGAGGAGGAGGAGGAGGCTCCTGGGGCTGCTGAGGGCTCCTGTGTCCCCACAGGGGTGATGGAGCTCCGGGCAGAGGCAGGGGAGGCTGTTAAACATCATCCTGCAGGATGGATCCCACCTGGGGGCTCTGCTGCAGGGATCTTCTGGGATTTTGGGATCAGGAGATGCTGTTAAACATCATCCCACAGGATGGATCCCACCTGGGGGCTCTGCTGCAGGGATCTTCCGGGATTCTGGGATCAAAAAAGGCTGTTAAACATCACCCCACAGGATGGATCCCACCAGGAGCCTCTGCTGCAGGATCCTCTGGGATTTTGGGATCAGGAGATGCTGTTAAACATCACCCTGCAGGATGGATCCCACCTGGGGGCTCTGCTGCAGGGATCCTCTGGGATCCTCTGGGATTTTGGGATCAGAAGATGTTATTAAACATCACCCCACAGGGAGGATCCCACCAGGGGGCTCTGCCTGCAGGGATCCTCTGGGATTCAGGGAATGGGAAATGCTGTTAAACATCACCCCACAGGAAGGAACTCACCAGGAGGCTCTGGCTGCAGGATCCTCTGGGATCAGGGATCAGGAGATGCTGTTCAGCATCACCCCACAGGAAGGATCCCACCAGGTGCCTCTGCTGCAGGATCCTCAGGGATCCTCTGGGATTCAGGGATCAGGTGTTTCAGCATCACCCCCCAGGATGACCCTGCCAGGCCACCCCACTGGCTGATGCCGACTCTTTTGGGGATCCTGCCCAGCCCTGGACAATCCATTCTGTGGGAATTGCAGGCCCGGGCAGTGCCAGGCTAATAACTCCCTCCAACAAACACCAGTGCATGAAGTTTTCAGAAGCCAACTTTTGATGTAATGAACCTGTCCCCTCTCATCAATTTCATTCCAATCCTTGAGAGCAGAGAACCTTTTAGGTCTAATGAGAAATGTTAATAAACCTTCCCGTTGTGGAGAGGATTTTTTCCCTCATTCAGTAATTGCTGTCAGCGCCTTTCCCCACTCTGACCTTAACATGTTCCTGTGCTGTGCTGCCCTCGGCCTCTGCTCTGCTCACAGATCACAGGGGCTGCCCCACCCCTGGCAGTGCCTGAGGCTGGGCAGGGCTTGGGGCACCCTGGGATGGTGGGAACTGTCCCTGCCATGGCTGGGATTGGATGGGATTTGGGGTCCCTTCCCAGCCAAACCTCGGTGATTCCATCTGCAGCACCGTTTGTCCTGAGAGCACCCAGCCCCTGGCATTTGCTTTGCCTGGACACCTCCCACTGTCCCAGGGACACCTCCCACTGTCCCAGGCTGCTCCAACCCCAATGTCCAACCTGGCCTTGGCCACTGCCAGGGATCCAGGGGCAGCCACAGCTGCTCTGGCAATTCCAGCCCAGCCAGGAATCCCCAATTCCCAATATCCCACCTCTCCCTGCCCTCTGGCATTTCAGATCCTTCCCTCTCCCAGTCCCAGCACTGCCAGGGTGTCCCAGCAGTGCCAGGAGCTCCAGGGCCCCCGTGGGCTCCCCCAGCCCCAGCAATGTGAACCCAACCATCAGGTGGGTAATTAAGACCAACACGGGGAAGGAACGCCGTTTTTGGAAGGCAGGACTTGTTGGAACAGAATTCCTGATGTGGGAACACGAAAAGCGACAAATGGGAATAATTCCGTGCAACGTGTAATTAAACAGTACAACTTATTAGCACGGGGGGTTGCTATGGCAAATAATTCATACGAGTTGGGATGGGGAAGGCAAACACGGGCAGATAATGGCAGTACCTGGTTTATCTGAGCCCGGAGAGGAGCGCGGGTGTGCTCGGGCTGGGAGCTCCGACAGCTGCAGCCCCCAGGGCGCTCTCCCCACAGCCCCCAGGGCGCTCTCCCTGCAGCCCCCAGGACGCTCTCCCTGCAGCCCCCAGGGCGCTCTCCCTGCAGCCCCCAGGGCGCTCTCCCCGCAGCCCCCAGGGCGCTCTCCCCACAGCCCCCAGGGCGCTCTCCCTGCAGCCCCCAGGACGCTCTCCCTGCAGCCCCCAGGGCGCTCTCCCTGCAGCCCCCAGGGCGCTCTCCCTGCAGCCCCCAGGGCGCTCTCCCCGCAGCCCCCAGGGCGCTCTCCCCGCAGCCCCCAGGGCGCTCTCCCCGCAGCCCCCAGGGCGCTCTCCCTGCATCCAGACGTGCCCCGCTCCTGGGGATGCTCTCTCACATTCCTGGTTTGAATGGGAATTTGGTTGGCTCTAATTTAAAATGCGCTTTCTGAATAATTTTAGAATTATTTTCGAAGCTGTATAAAAATACCTTTACTTATCACAAATTTATTTTATGTATTTTATATTATATGTAATTTTTCAGATTTTTTTTTTTTTTTTTTTTTTTTTAGCTTCAGGATTCCCAGAGCAGCTGTGGCTGCCCCTGGATCCCTGGCAGTGCCCAAGGCCAGGTTGGACATTGGGCTTGGAGCAGCCTGGGACAGTGGGAGGTGTCCCTGCCATGGCAGAACAAGATGAGCTTTATGGTTCCTTTCAACCTAAACCATTCCGGGATTCTGTGATTTTTATTTTTTTTTTATTATTGTTTTTTGGAGCTGTTGAAATGGAACATCTCTGCTGTAAGATTTTCCTTCATTCTCCATTCCCTCTGGGAAGGGTCAGGAGTTGTAGAAAAAAACCTTGAATATATTTTGCCTGATATGAAGGTGACTTTTCACTGGATTCAGCTCTTTGCAGAAGAATTTAAACTCCTCTCTTTGCCTTAATTTTGTGCTCTAGTTATGAATGTTTATTGCTAATGTTGACCAGGTATTAGCTTAGTTATTATTTGCTAATTATTAATTGCTAATTGATGGCATCCTTGGACACCTCCAGGGATGGGCACCCCAAACCACCCTGGGCAGTTCCAAGGCCTGAGCCCCCTTTCCATGGGGAAATTCCTGCTGCTGCCCACCCTGAGCCTGCCCTGGCAGCCCTGGATGTGTTTGGATGTCCCTGGATGTGTCCCCCCAGCCCTGGATGTGTTTGGATGTCCCCGGATGTGTTTGGATGTCCCTGGATGTGTTTGGATGTCCCTGGATGTGTCCCCCCAGCCCTGGATGTGTTTGGATGTCTCTGGATGTGTCCCCCCAGCCCTGGACGTGTTTGGATGTCCCTGGATGTGTCCCCCCAGCCCTGGATGTGTTTGGATGTCTCTGGATGTGTTTGGATGTCCCTGGATGTGTTTGGATGTCCCTGGATGTATCCCCCCAGCCCTGGATGTGTCTGGATGTCTCTGGATGTGTTTGGATGTCCCTGGATGTGTCCCCCAGCCCTGGATGTGTTTGGATATCCCTGGATGTGTTTGGATGTCCCTGGATGTGTTTGAATCCCCCTGGATGTGTTTGGATGTCCCTGGATGTGTTTGAATCCCCCTGGATGTGTTTGGATGTCCCTGGATGTGTTTGGATGTCCCTGGACGTGTTTGGATGTCCCTGCATGTGTCCCCCAGCCCTGGATGTGTCCCCCCCAGCCCAGCCCTCCCTGCAGTGCCCCAGAAGCACCAGGATTGATTTGTTGTGTAAGTGCCATGAAAAGTTTGGCTCATACAGGAGGAATTGCCTCTATCCATTAAAAAATACCCCAAACAACCAAACACAGAGCTCTGGGTAAAAAAATACACCCAGGAGAAATCCTCTCTGTGGCCTTTTGGAGGGACAAAGCCCCTCTGGGGTAAAACCTTGGGAAGAGCTGCCTGTCCCTGGAGCAGCATTCCTGGGGCAGGCTGAGCCAGAGCCTGGAGTTGATTGCAAGTGCCCCTCACTGCCAGCTATCCCCTGGCTGATTCAAAGGAATAATTTTCCGATTATGAGTGTTTCTGGGCTGTGTATTAATCATTTACTATTCATTATTTCTGAACTGTGACTGACCACCTAAATTGAGTGCGCTATTTCTGGGCCTCAATTAGGTAATTGAAATGCTCTTTAAATCAGAGTAATTAGCAGTGTGGCTTTTCAGCTGAATTATTTTTTATCCTGAATTAATGGAGAATTTGGGGACTTGTGAGCTATTATGCCCATTCTTTGGCAATGATCTGAATTCTGTCAGATAAGGAGCAGCAGGAGTTTGTGCAGTGCCTTGAACAGACCTGACAGCTTCTATTTGTTAAAATATTCCCAATTCCAGGCTTGGAGGGCTCAGGCAGCTCCCACAGTTCAGAAATTTCAAACACAGTTTGTAGCCACCGAGGCACGTTGGTCACAGGAGCCACGATTTGGTGGCAGCAGGTTAATGCTGTGTCCTCGTGTCTTGGGCTGTAATATGTAACCAACAGCGTGTGCTCTGTTTGCCATCTGTTAAAACTGTTTGGGAGGTGGTTTTTAAATTTATTTCTTGTATAAAGCATTCCTCATAACTCTGGGGGAATCTTCTGTTCATGGGCAGCTGTTAAACCAGCTGGGGCAGTGCTCTTTGTCCCTTCCAGGACCCATCCCTCATAATTCCAGGGGATCTCTGCTGTCCATGGGCCACCCAGGCTCACTGCAGGGCTGATACAATTCCATCATCCCATGGGAGATGCCCCGCCCAGGGGGAGGAGCCCAGCATTCCCACCTGGATAAACCCTGGCATTCAGAAGCCCAGCCCAGCCTGTGTGCACGGCATTCCCAGAGGGAGCCCAGACCCATCTCACCCCACTGGAGCTCCAGAGGAAACTGCCCCTGCTCCAGGATCATCTCTGCTCCACCAGAGCCACATCTGGCACTGCAGGAGGGCTGGGCTGGGCTGCACCAACACCCTGAGCAACGGGGTCAGGCTGTGTCTGACTCTGGCAGTGGTTTCTAGGATTTTTTGTTTGGGGTTTTTTTGTTTGTTTGTTTGCTTGTTTTTTCTTGTGCTACTACATTTTTATTTTCAATATCCCTAGTAAAGAACTGCTCTTCCTATTCCCATATCTTTGCCTGAAAGCCCCTTAATTGCAAAGTTACAATAATTTGGAGGGAGGGAGTTTACATTCTCCATTCTCCATTCTCCATTCCAGCTTTCCCTGGCAGACACCTGTCTTTGCAAACCAAGACACCTCAAGATGGTGGAAATCCCTGATTCCCTGTTTCCCGAGCTCTGTTTCCATCGGTATCAGTGAGGGAAGAGCTGCTCAGACGAGCTGATCTCAACGCTGAGTGCTCTTTTTGGTGTCTCCATGAATTTGTCCCTGCTCCTGGTTTGTGTTCACACAGTGAATATTTCCCAGCACAGCATTCCAGCAGCCTGAGCCGCTCCTTCCCTGCTGGATGAGGATCCTCTGAATGCAGAGTTATGAATATTCACAGTGCCAATGAGACAGCGCAGCTCCGGAGAAAAGGGACTGGGAGTCAGTGGCTGAGAAATGGAGATTTTTGCTCCTAAAATCTCCTGGTTTGGTTTGTATTGTTCAAAGGTGTTTGACTCCAGCCATGGGGATGCTGCTGTTGGGCCTCAGACAGAGACTGTGCTTGGAGTCCTGCTGGACACCAGTGACCAGAGGTGACCCTCAGGGGTCCCTCAGGGTTTCTTAGGGTCCTCCAGGGTCCCCCAGGGTCCCCCAGCGTCTTTCAGGGGTCCTCAGGGTTCCCTCAGGGGTCCTTCAGGGTCTCTTAGGGTCCCCCAGGGTCTCTCAGGATCCCTCAGGGTCTTTCAGGGTCCCTCAGGGTCCCTCAGGGGTCCCTGCTGTCATTCCTTCCCCAGGACACAGACACAGGGCACCCTCAGCACCGCCAGGGGACACCCCCAAGGGACACATCAGCAGGGACCTGGACAATCCTGGATGGGATTTAATCCTTTTTAATGTCCCTTCCAACCCCAGACATTCCCTGGTCCTGTGATTGGTTTATGGAAGTTCCAGAGCCCACAATGTCTGGTTTATCTCTTACACAACAGCCCGATCTCCCTCTCAGGCTCTCCTGTTTTTATCTGTGTGGCACCATCAGAAAGCTTTGTACAGCCTGGCTATTCCTACTTGATATTCAGGACATGAGGCTTTACAAGAGGAAATGTCTTGATGTATCTGCTATTTTATTTTTAATGAAAACATTTCTTGCTCTGAAAAAAAAAGAGGTCACTGCGCATCTCCGAGTACAAATTATTGCATATGCACAGGAGCTGGGAAACCACTAGGTTTAGAAACCACTAAATTCCCACTCAACAGCACCTTTGGAACATGCAAATGAGGCAACAGCAAGCAGCACACTGTGGGGTTTGGAGCTCACAAAAATATCCTCCCCGGAGCAGTCCCGCTCCCCTGGGACTGTGCACCGGGGAGAACAGCAAGGGAAATCTTCCTTTTCAAAAAGCTCTGCAGAGCGGTGAAAAAATCCCTGCTGGGCAGAGGGCTGGAGGCTCTGATCCACCAAACACCTTCCCTGGAAGGGCCTGGGTGCCAGCAGTGCACAAAGAGGAGCTGCAGAGCAGGGGAGGCAGCGCTTGTGCTCCCTCAGGAGATCATTTGCTCCTGCACTCCGTTCCTGCCTCTCCCCTGCCGCCTCCGGGAGCCTCTCTGCTTCCCAAAAGAACGTGTGAAAAAATGGGGGATTTTTCTTTTTTTCCCCCCTAAATTATTTGTTCGAATTTCTTTGCAGCCGAGGGGGAAAACCCATCTCTGTGTGCAGGGAGAGCGCGATGCAATCCGCGGCGCTAATTTGGAGTTTCTCCTGGCGTTTTGTTTGCCGGGAGCAGGCACGTGCTGGAGGTGCTAACGAGGGATGAGGGCACTGGGAATGAGGGATCTGTCCTCCAAGGCCAGCTTGGAGCAGCCTGGGACAGAGGGAGGTGTCCCTGGGGTGGCACTGGATGGGTTTGGAGGTCCCTTCCAGCTGGAAACGTTCCGTGGGTTTGCGGTTCAGTGAAACCAAATATAAATTGCTGTGGTTCCCATCAGGAGAACGATGCCCCCGCACCGGCTGCTGCAGCACATCCCCACCAACCCCGCTCAGCTGCAGCAATTAAGGCTCTGGGCACAGCAAGATGTGGAATTCAGCTGTTTGGAAGCACCCAGCGACAGGATCAGTTAAATTTATCCCGTGCCATCTGCGGCAGCACGCGCCTGGGAGGGCACGTGAGGTAATCCGCGATCCTGGAGCCCCGTGTCATCCTCTCAGCCTCTTCTCTTCGCCAGAATAAATAAATTAAAGGATAAAGAACGAGGCCACGTGCCCCTGGTAAAAAGCAAAATCTGATTTCGCTTTCTGGGTGAAGGGTTTTCCATTTTGCACTCCCTGTCTCTGAGTTAATGGGGTGTTTGATGACGCTCAGCCCTGCCCGTCCCTGTCCTCAGGAGCTCTGGGCTCTCACACCGGGCTGCCGTGGATCAACGCTTGGTGTGACCTCCCTGCTCATCCCTGCACTGAAAATCCCCATTTCCCGATTTCCCTGATTTCCCTGATTTCTCTGACTTCCTGATTTCCTCATTTCCCTGATTTCCCTGATTTTCCCAATTTCCCTGATTTTCCCAATTTCCCTGATTTTCCCCCGGAGAGCGTTGCCCTCAGGTGAAAAACGAGACAAATCCAGGCAGGATTATTGGCAGCATTAGAAAGTTTGAGTGTTTGAGAGCCCCTGATTGGGAGCTGTGACCTGAAGAAATCAGTTTGCTTTAAGGCACAGCTTAACAAAGTTTGACCAAGTGTCATCAAACTCACTCTATTTGCCTCATCACTGGTTTCACTCAGATTGTAAAATGTTTGGAGGGAAGACATCTCTTCAGTTTATGTGTGCACTCATAAATTTCATGGCACCACAAGCCCAAACCTGGCCTGGCATATTCAGCTGCTGCCATAACCCAAGCCATAAATCAGAATTATTTAAAGCCTCCTGCTACTTTTCCTGGGCCTCTCCTCTCCTGCAGCTGCACCTGTGGATCCAGAGAGCCCCAGAAATAGATTTTTTCAATTATGTCGGCGTGATGGATACGAAACGGGGTCCTGATAATAGATCGGAATATTAATAATTCCTTCTGCTTAATTGAAAAGGTTATTTTAATAAAAATGGAGCACTTCAAACGCCTGTCCTGTGGGGATATTCAGCCGTGAGCTTGTTTCCCTGCGAGGAACGTGCCTGGTGCCTCCTTCTCCATTTCACAGCAGCCGGGGCTGATTTTTATACATTTCAGAGCAGAATGTGTTCAGTGCTCGTTCCTGAGGGGGACTCAACTAAAACCTGACTTTCCCCACCCTTCCCCTCAGCTGAAGCACAGAACATCCCCTGCCAGGGGCCCGGGGCTTGATCCATGGGCAGGAATTCCAGGGCTGAGCAAAATTATTCAAATAATTCAAATAATTTGAATAATTTCAAATAATTTCAAAATTATTGAAATAATTGGGACCAAGCTCCTGGATGTGCCACAGGGAGCTGAAACCTGCGCAGGACAAGGCAAGGCCAGGCAAAGCTCAGCCCCTGGGTCAGTACAACACCAAGTCATGCTGTGAACAATGACAAAAATTCTATTTATTGGTGTGAATTCTTTAACTCCTGGGCCAGCAGTGAGCCAGGCTGATTGCTGATTTAGGCTGCTTAGATCGTTGAGAATGTAAATTAATGACAAACTATTAAAATTAAGAAGCAAAGATATGATAATGCCTGGTGAAAATACGGAGAGGTGGAATGGCACAGCAATATAAGCAAATTATCATCTTCAGGAGCGAAAAAGAAATACAATGGATAAAAATCTCAGCAGATGGTGAAGTTTAGCATCGCTTACTGGAGGTATTCAAAAAAGGAATGTTTCGTGAGCATAAAGAGAGTGAAGAAGAATTTTAGTTGATGCTTGATGAGGTTTTTATGAGAAGACATTATGTCCCTGACTTGGGAAGCAGCAGAAGTTTCAGTGAAAATGTAAATGTAAACAGAAGCTGATTCAATTTGTGGTGGGGGGAAAGAAAAGACCAATTCAGGTTTCAGCCTAAATTAGACTAAAACCTTAAAATGTGAAAATAATTCCCGTGTGCCAGGCTTTTCTAGGCAGGCAAACCTGCATCAGGATGAGGAGCATTAAATCCTGGGCCTGCTGCTGGAGGCCTCCACGCTGTGCACTCACTCAGCCCCTCTCAGAAATGAGATTTCCCCCTGAAGGACGGCAGGAACTCCTGCTATTCCCTTAGAAAGCTTCTCCCAGCCCCGATTTCCTGGTGGATCCATGGAGCACCTGGGGATGGAGCTGTGCTGCAGCGAAGAATTACCTTCACTGAGGGAGGGGATTTTTAGGACACAATAATTTGGATTCGAGGACCTGCCGTGTTTCAGCTGCTCTCAGCTCCCGGCAGAGATTCCTCTTGGGATAGTGAGGGCAGCGGGGAAATCTGGAGCTTTTAAACCCAGAATTGTGAGGCTTCAAGTTGAGTGACTTCAGTGGACCTGAACAGTGCAAGGAAAGGGTAAAGACATGAACCACAGCAGCAAGAAAATCCACTTCTTTTTTCTTTTTTCTGAGTTTCCACTTCTGGAACTCAGCTTTCCGAGTTGAACCTCTGGCAGAAGTGAAGAATCTTCTACTTTCACCTATGAAACAGACGAATGAAAATGTTCCTGCCTGTGCATTCCTGCTCCTGTGACCCAGGGGACACCAAGGCAGGGACACGGGGCAGGAAGGGAGGAATATTCCCATAGCACGTGCTGGGAATGAACAGCCAGCTAAGAGCTGAAAGAAAAATTGGCTGCAGGAAAAATTTTCTGAGCAGAAAGCAAATACCAGGATCCGTTTTCCACAGTATCAAACCCAAACCTCCCCTGCTGCAATCTGAGGCTGCTCCCTCATCTCCTGCCCCTTTATTGTTCTGGAGGCTCAGTCAGGGCAGGAATTCCTCTATGGCCAAGTCCTTAAGGCTCCAACAGCTGCAGGAGGAGCAGAAGAGCTGCATGCACTGGAAATGTGTCTGCAGCCCTGCAATGGAAATGTGTGTGTGCAGCCCTGCAATGGAAATGTGAGTGTGCAGCCCAGTGAAATGGAAATGTGTGTGTGCAGCCCTGCAATGGAAATGTGTGTGTGCAGCCCTGCAATGGAAATGTGTGTGTGCAGCCCAGTGAAATGGAAATGTGTGTGTGCAGCCCAGTGAAATGGAAATGTGTGTGTGCAGCCCTTCAAAATGGAAATGTGTGTGTGCAGCCCAGCCATGGAAATGTGTGTGTGCAGCCCAGTGAAATGGAAATGTGTGTGTGCAGCCCAGCAATGGAAATGTGTGTGCGCAGCCCAGCCATGGAAATGTGTGTGTGCAGCCCTGCAATGGAAATGTGTGTGTGCAGCCCTGCCATGGAAATGTGTGTGTGCAGCCCAGCACTGGAAATGTGTGTGTGCAGCCCAGCCATGGAAATGTGTGTGTGCAGCCCAGTGAAATGGAAATGTGTGTGTGCAGCCCAGTGAAATGGAAATGTGTGTGTGCAGCCCAGCCATGGAAATGTGTGTGTGCAGCCCAGTGAAATGGAAATGTGTGTGTGCAGCCCAGTGAAATGGAAATGTGTGTGTGCAGCCCTGCCATGGAAATGTGTGTGTGCAGCCCAGTGAAATGGAAATGTGTGTGTGCAGCCCAGCCATGGAAATGTGTGTGTGCAGCCCAGCCATGGAAATGTGTGTGTGCAGCCCAGTGAAATGGAAATGTGTGTGTGCAGCCCTGCCATGGAAATGTGTGTGTGCAGCCCAGCCATGGAAATGTGTGTGTGCAGCCCTGCCATGGAAATGTGTGTGTGCAGCCCTGCAATGGAAATGTGTGTGTGCAGCCCAGCCATGGAAATGTGTGTGTGCAGCCCTGCCATGGAAATGTGTGTGTGCAGCCCAGCCATGGAAATGTGTGTGTGCAGCCCAGTGAAATGGAAATGTGTGTGTGCAGCCCAGCCATGGAAATGTGTGTGTGCAGCCCAGCCATGGAAATGTGTGTGTGCAGCCCAGTGAAATGGAAATGTGTGTGTGCAGCCCAGCAATGGAAATGTGTGTGCGCAGCCCAGCCATGGAAATGTGTGTGTGCAGCCCAGCCATGGAAATGTGTGTGTGCAGCCCTGCAATGGAAATGTGTGTGTGCAGCCCTGCAATGGAAATGTGTGTGTGCAGCCCAGCCATGGAAATGTGTGTGTGCAGCCCAGTGAAATGGAAATGTGTGTGTGCAGCCCAGTGAAATGGAAATGTGTGTGTGCAGCCCAGCCATGGAAATGTGTGTGTGCAGCCCAGCAATGGAAATGTGTGTGTGCAGCCCTGCAATGGAAATGTGTGTGTGCAGCCCTGCCATGGAAATGTGTGTGTGCAGCCCAGCCATGGAAATGTGTGTGTGCAGCCCAGCCATGGAAATGTGTGTGTGCAGCCCAGTGAAATGGAAATGTGTGTGTGCAGCCCAGCCCCGTCCTACTTCAGTCAGGAGCACTGAATGTCACTGTGCTCCCAGCTCTGCCAGCAGCTGGATTGAGGGGCTGGCTCCAGGATCACAGTGGTAGGTCCAAAGTCATGGTGGTGGCTCCAGGATCACGATGGTGGCTCCAGGATCAGGGTGGTGGCTCCAGGATTGTGCTGGTGGCTCCAGGATCATGGTGGTGGCTCCAGGATCATGGGGATGGCTCCAAGATTGAGGGGCTGGCTACAGGATCATGGTGGTGACTCCAGGATCATGGTGGTGGCTCCAAGATTGAGGGGCTGGCTACAGGATCATGGTGGTGACTCCAGGATCATGGTGGTGGCTCCAAGATTGAGGGGCTGGCTACAGGATCATGGTGGTGGCTCCAGGATTGTGCTGGTGGCTCCAGGATCATGGTGGTGGCTCCAGGGTCAAGGGACTGGCTGCTGTTTTTCTGCAAATTCTGGGCAGCTGCTGTTATCCTGTCCATCCTGTCCGTCCATCCTGTCTGTCCATCCTGTCTGTCCATCCTGACCCTGTGTGTGGCTGAGCTGGGAGCTCACAGGATCAGGAGCCCCAGCTGTGCAAACCTGGGGTGCTGCCTCTGGCACCAGGACAGACAGGGATGCCCCCAGAGCCACCCAGACATTCCTGGCTGGAATTGTGCCTCTGGAAGAGCTCTGCTTCCCAAAGTCATCCTTGGGCTTCCTTTTGCCACCTGCCATCAATTTCCAGGATATGAACATTCCCTGAGGAAATGGATGAGTGTTTTCCAATTCTCCAGACACAGCTGGGCTGTGCTGGAACAAGTGGACATTGTGCATATGGCAGGGAAAGCAGGTTCTGTCTGGGTTATTCATTTCCAGGGGAAAAGGAAAGGTTAATTTGAAAGAATGAAAAAAAAAATGGCTCATTGTCAAGCTGAAAAGAGAAAGGGAACAGGAAGAATTTTGGCATTTATGACTCTTGTTGTCATAGAAACTGAACCTGATATTTCCATAGAGCAATTCGGAGCAGTAACAAATGCTGGATTTTGTAGCAGGGATGAATTAAGATCAAGTTAAAATTTCCAATACATTGTCAGGCAGATCAAATATTGGTTTATTTTGTATTGCCAAGTTGTTACCAAGACTCCTTAAAAACGTTGGTGACAAATGTAAATGAAACTGATCTGGCATTTAGGGGATATGATCACAATTTGGAGGGGCTGGGAGAGAGATTTTACAACAGCCCAGGAAATCTCCCCAGATTTCCATGGGGACAGGACATGTCCCAAGGGACAATCCCCTTGCCTGCCCCACACGGCCTGTCCTGCACAAACCCCAGGTCTGTGCAGTTCTGGGTGCCTGGGGGCAGTTTCTGGTTCTGGAATGGAAAGGGAACCAGCAGGAGGGGAAGGGGGAGTTCCCTGAGCCCAGCTCGGGACCTGCTGCCCTCTCCAAGGTCTCACAGGTCAGGGACTTTGGCAGCTGGCACGAGCAGCACTGCTTGGCTTCCCCAGACCCAATAATTATATATATAATTAATATATATAATCAATTTTCTGCCTTGTAGAATAATGAAGTTATCCCCCTGTGTGAGGAGCTGACATTTTCAGCTGGTTTAGCTCATCCCACGGTGGCCACTGTGCATCTGGGACCACCAAACTCAGGTACTAAAGGGGTTTGGTTTTTTGACCATTTTGCTCATGAACCGTTATCCTCCGTGTAGTTATGACTGGAGGGCTTCTCTGAAGGAGGTTCTGCTTCAAAGTGAGCACGTCTTTAAAAGAGAAATCACATTTGATTTAAAAAATTCCACCAACGAGTGTCTTACCAGAGTTGTACATTACTCCTTTTTGTTTTAATACACAAGCAAGGAAACAACTTTTATCCTGCAGCCCCAAACCATCTTTAATATGGGTTTATTTAGCTTGGTTTCACACCTGGTTATATTTTTTTTTGCCTTTCATGGAGCAGGTTGGAGGATCCTCTGTCAAAGTCACCTTGCTTCTGTTGTTAGAAATTGGAAATTGTGTCTGGATAGACCTTTGCCTTTTCTTTGGCATGGAGCTGTGCCAGGGGAGGGTTAGGTTGGATTTTAGGGAAAGGTTCTTCCCCCAGAGGGTGGAATAGGCACTGGAAAAGCTCCCCAGGGAATGGGCACGGCCCCAGAGCTCCAGGAGCCTTTGGGCAGCGCTGCCAGGGATGCCCAGGCTGGGATTGTTGGGGGGTCTGGGCAGGGACAGGGGCTGGGATGATCCCTGTGGGTCCCTCCAGCTCAGGGGGTTCCATGACAATATTGAGGCAATTTTTCATCTCAGGAGTATTTTTCTGTCTTTTTCTGTTGTTGCTCCTCTCAAGACTCTCAGAGCCTTCTGCCATCGTGGTTTTAAGTGCTCAGTTCAGCCCTGGGCAGCAGAGTTTTAATGGATTAGCACGGAACAGGGAAGGAGAACTGCCCGAGGACTGTGTTGGAAATGCTGGAGCTCCTGCTGGCCAGCCCAGGGGCACAGTGGCTGCGGAATTCCCAAATCCCGGGACAGGGTGGCTGCGGAATTCCCAAATCCCGGTGCTCTCATCCCACAGGGATGTCCCTGCCCTGCCTCGGGAGCTGCTGCTCCCTTTGCTCCTGCTTTGGGAGCTGTCCCCGCTCCCAGGCCAGCATCCCTGGCTGCTCAGGGAGGGAGGCTGCGGAACCAGAGCTGGGAATGAGCCTCCCTGTGCCCCCAGGCAGAGCTGCACCCCTGGGCTCTGCAGGCTCTGGGTGACACCGGTGACACTGCTCAGTGCCCAGGGGAAGGGGACAGGAGCCTCTGCCCCTCCTGCCACACCCAGAGCAGCTCAGCTCCACACCCAGGCGACTCCAGGCTGTCCAGGCTCTCTTCCTGAGCTGAGAGATTCAAAGGTTGGAAGGAAAATAATTATGGGGCACGGTGAAAGGAAAAGGAGCAATGCAGGGAGGTGAAAGTGCTCAGGGGTGTTCTGTGGGCACTGGGGGTGTCACGTCCTTCTCAGGGAGGGTCATGCCCTGTTCCAGGCAAGATTAGCCTTTGTCCCAAACTTACACTGCCGGGGATGCTTTCCCTTCCTCCTTCCCAGGGAGGAATCCCAGAATCCCAGACTGGTTTGGGTTAAAGGGACCTCAAATCCCACCCAGTGCCACCCCTGCCATGGCAGGGACACCTCCCACTGTCCCAGGCTGCTCCAAGCCCAATGTCCAACCTGGCCTTGGGCACTGCCAGGGATCCAGGGGCAGCCACAGCTGCTCTGGCAATTCCAGCCCAGCCAGGAATTCCCAATTCCCAATATCCCATCCAGCCCTGCCCTGTCCATGGAAACCATTCCCTTGCATATGAATGAACAGGGTGAGAGTCTGGGAAGTAAATCCTGAAAATGCTTCTCTGTGCCACTGATAATGATGCCAGCAGGGACACACACCTTTGGGAAAGGGAACACATCTTTGGAATTAGGAACCCACACCTTTGGAATTGGGAGAACACACACCTTTGGGAAAGGGAACACACACCTTTGGGATTGGGAACACAATTTTTGGAATTGGGAACACACTTGTGGAATTGGGAACACACTTGTGGAAATGGGAACACACACCTTTGGGATTGGGAGAACACACACCTTTGGAATTGGGAGAACACACCTTTGGAATTGGGAACACACACCTTTGGAATTGGGAACACACACCTTTGGAATTGGGAGAACACACTTCGGAATTGGGAGAACACACACCTTTGGGATTGGGAACACACACCTTTGGAATTGGGAACACACACCTTTGGAATTGGGAACACACACCTTTGGAATTGGGAGAACACACCTTTGGAATTGGGAACACACACCTTTGGAATTGGGAGAACACACCTTTGGGATTGGGAGAACACACACCTTTGGGATTGGGAGAACACACACCTTTGGGAAAGGGAACACACACCTTTGGAATTGGGAGAACACACACCTTTGGGAAAGGGAACACACACCTTTGGAATTGGGAGAACACACACCTTTGGAATTGGGAACACACACCTTTGGGATTGGGAGAACACACCTTTGGAATTGGGAGAACACACTTCGGAATTGGGAGAACACACCTCTGGAATTGGGAGAACACACACCTTTGGAATTGGGAACACACACCTTTGGGAAAGGGAACACACACCTTTGGGAAAGGGAACACACACCTTTGGAATTGGGAACACACACCTTTGGAATTGGGAGAACACACACCTTTGGAATTGGGAACACACACCTTTGGAATTGGGAACACACACCTTTGGGATTGGGAGAACACACACCTTTGGGATTGGGAGAACACACACCTTTGGGAAAGGGAACACACACCTTTGGAATTGGGAGAACACACACCTTTGGAATTGGGAACACACACCTTTGGAATTGGGAACACACACCTTTGGGATTGAGAACACACCTCTGTAAGTACCTGGTGCCTTTATTTTAACTCTCACTTGGTGGAGCTTTAGCAGTGCTTGTTCCCAGCTCAGCACTGCACACAGCCCTCAGGCAGACGAGCTGAATTCTCAATATTCTCATTTATTTTTGCTAAAGCTTCAGAAGAGTGTGAGAAACTTCTCAGGGTTTTACCAGGAATTCCTGAAGCCAGACAAGGATCAGCTCCTCCTTTCCTGGAAATCCAGAGCTGTTCCTTGGAGCTCTGTGTTCCCTTCTCCCTCGGGAAGGGCTCAGCACCTCCTGCCCCCATCAGGAGGGAAATCAAAGGGGCGAGGAGCTGGCGTGGGCATGTCAGTGCCTGTGAAACATTCCACACACTCTGCAGAGCCCTCCTGGGCTTTCCTGGAGAGCTAAAGGCCGTTAAACGCTCAGGCACACGTCAATAGCCAGCTTTGATAGCTCCATCGATCCCGGCTGCTGCTGAGCCCTGACCGGGGCACGCAGCTCCTGCAGAATTGATGGAGCCCAGGGATTCATCCTGCTCCAGCCCCGGCCTGGCTGCCCTCACCAGCTCCAGGAGTGCCTCTGCTCCCTCCTCATCCTCATGGATGCTCCCGCTGACCGCGTCCGGCTGCGCGGTTCCTGGGAAACAATTTCTGCATTTTCATGGAGCCGGAACCGCGGAGCTGCCGAGAAATATGTGATGCTGAAGTGTTAATATATCCCCGTGTCTGGCGTTTAGGAGTGCATTTCCCTGAGAATACAGAAGCAATTGTTAATGTCATGTCTGATTTCCTTCCTGGAGATGGGAGACGGACAAAGATTTACTGGAAGTGTTCTTTTCCGTGGCGAGAGAGCGGATGCACATTAGGCAGCTGACAGCAAAGATGAATCCTCTGGTGCCACCGCTGCTGTCCACTGTCCAATCTCCCTCTATAATTAATGAGCTGTCAGAGCTGCTCAGGCCCCGGGAACGGATGGCTGGGACGCCAGGCAAATCGGCCCTGAAATGAGGAGTCAGCTCGGAGCTGCTCCCTTCCTGACCTTGCAACTCTCATTATTGATTCCGGGTAATTTCCACCTGTTTAGGGAAACCAAGAGTAAAGTCAGAGCAACAAAGGAGCTTTTCAAGTCTCCCTGTCAGGTTTTCCATCATTTCGAATATTTGGTCCCTGCGCCTCCAGGGAACCTTCAATGCATGAACTGCTCCAAAATATTTCCTGCTCATCTGGTTCTGAGCTTCAAAGGGAAAGTAGGGACCCAGAGCTCCTGTTTGTCACTGCAATCATTCATGGAGTAAAATATTCCTTGAGTAGCTGAACTGCATTAATAAAACTACTCACTCATTCCCAAGAGCTTATTAAAACTGAAGGTACTTATGGAAAAGAACCCCTCCGATTCCAGTGTGGAGTTGCAGTAACTGCATAATGTCCTTTATTACCAGACAAAATGGTTCAGTAATGTTGTATTTATTGGATTAATCCCTGGGGGTCTCTGGGTCACTGCCTTCAAGTGGAGTCTGAGGGTCCCACAGCCCCTGAGGGTCCCACAGCCCAAGGCTGATGTTTGCTTTGAGGTGTGCTTTTCCCAGGAGATATATTCCAGGGAGGAGAACCTGCTCCTGTGCCTGGTGGCACCTGGGGGGACATGGGAGCACTGGGCCCTCCTGTCACCTGTGCTGGACCCTCAGCACTGTCCCTTGTCACCCTCTGACTGCCCGGGCTGGCTGTGGTGATGGTTGAGTTCCAGCTTCCCTGTATTCCAGGCTCTGTGCTGCCCAGGGTGCAGCTCTGAGCTCACAGGCAGGGTCACTCAGCTCTCTGAGAGGGAATGGGATCATTCTGTGAGCAGTGAGGGAATGGGATCATTGTGTGAGCAGAGATGGAATGGGATCATTGTGTGAGCAGTGAGGGAATGGGATCATTGTGTGAGCAGAGGAAGGAATGGGATCATTCTGTGAGCAGTGAGGGAATGGGATCATTGTGTGAGCAGTGAGGGAATGGGATCATTGTGTGAGCAGAGAGGGAATGGGATCATTCTGTGAGCAGTGAGGGAATGGGATCATTCTGTGAGCAGAGGAAGGAATGGGATCATTGTGTGAGCAGAGAGGGAATGGGATCGTTCTGTGAGCAGTGAGGGAATGGGATCATTCTGTGAGCAGAGGGGAATGGGATCATTGTGTGAGCAGAGGAAGGAATGGGATCATTCTGTGAGCACAGAGGGAATGGGATCATTCTGTGAGCAGAGAGGGAATTGGATCATTCTGTGAGCAGAGGGGAATGGGATCATTCTGTGAGCAGAGATGGAATGGGATCATTGTGAGCAGAGGAAGGAATGGGATCATTGTGTGAGCAGAGAGGGAATGGGATCATTGTGTGAGCAGAGAAAGGAATGGGATCATTCTGTGAGCACAGAAGGAATGGGATCATTGTGTGAGCACAGAGGGAATGGGATCATTGTGTGAGCAGAGAAAGGAATGGGATCATTCTGTGAGCACAGAAGGAATGGGATCATTGTGTGAGCAGAGAGGGAATGGGATCATTCTGTGAGCAGAGGAAGGAATGGGATCATTCTGTGAGCAGAGGGGAATGGGATCATTGTGTGAGCAGAGGAAGGAATGGGATCATTCTGTGAGCAGAGGGGAATGGGATCATTGTGTGAGCAGAGGAAGGAATGGGATCATTCTGTGAGCACAGAGGGAATGGGATCATTCTGTGAGCAGAGATGGAATGGGATCATTCTGTGAGCAGAGATGGAATGGGATCCTTCCGTGAGCAGAGATGGAATGGGATCCTTCTGTGAGCAGAGAGGGAATGGGATCATTGTGAGCAGAGGAAGGAATGGGATCATTGTGTGAGCAGAGAGGGAATGGGATCATTGTGAGCAGAGGAAGGAATGGGATCATTGTGTGAGCAGAGAGGGAATGGGATCATTGTGTGAGCAGAGAAAGGAATGGGATCATTCTGTGAGCACAGAAGGAATGGGATCATTCTGTGAGCACAGAAGGAATGGGATCATTCTGTGAGCAGAGAGGGAATGGGATCATTCTGTGAGCAGAGGAAGGAATGGGATCATTGTGTGAGCAGAGGGGAATGGGATCATTCTGTGAGCAGAGGAAGGAATGGGATCATTGTGTGAGCAGAGAGGGAATGGGATCATTGTGTGAGCAGAGATGGAATGGGATCATTCTGTGAGCAGAGAGGGAATGGGATCATTGTGTGAGCACAGAGGGAATGGGATCATTCTGTGAGCAGAGAGGAAGAAATGGGATCATTCTGTGAGCAGAGGAAGGAATGGGATCATTCTGTGAGCAGAGAGGGAATGGGATCATTGTGTGAGCAGAGGGGAATGGGATCATTCTGTGAGCAGAGGAAGGAATGGGATCATTCTGTGAGCAGAGAGGGAATGGGATCATTGTGTGAGCAGAGGGGAATGGGATCATTCTGTGAGCAGAGGAAGGAATGGGATCATTCTGTGAGCAGCTCTCAGAGTTCAGTGCTCTACAGAGGCGCATCCCGATGTGATGGAAAGCAAGTGTGGCACTGCAGGGCAGGAGGAGATGGCATTCCATGAATAAATGAAATGGAAAAGCAATGCCGCCTTAAAACCAGAGATAAAAGCGGGCTCTGGATGCAAAGCTGGAGGCAGGAAGCTCTCAGACTCAGGAGATGTGTCCTGGCAGAGCCAACAGATTGGGATTCTGCTCAGGATCATCCGCACAGCCATCCCTGGAAGTCAGAGAATTAATTCTCATGGGAGGAGAGGGAGAAGGAAGGATCCTGAATTAACGGAGTGGGAAATGACCAGAGGTGACAAGTGTATCTTCAGCAGCTGCAGGGAGGGGAGTTCACTTCTCTCTTTTATTTGCCTTACAGGACATCCCTATTGCAAATTACAGTGGTCTGTTCCAACTCTTTTACTTTTTTAGAGTGGCCATAAATACATTTGTTATTTCCTCTTTTTATTTTTTCTTTTAGTCTTGTCTCATATCTGACTGTTTTACCAGCTGGATCCCACCTGTCCCTGATGGATTCTCATCTCCCTGGCCCCTTCCCACAGGGAATGTCCCTGAGGAGCTGCCTCCAGCCCTGGCACTGCTGGCTGCCCTCCTGCCACCCCTTCCAGCCACACATCTCCCGCCCCTCCGAGTCCCTGCGATCTCTGCTTTGCCTCATCCCTGCTCTGGTACCTCGAGTGCCTCAGGAACTCAGACCCAGGGAAGGCAGGAAAATGGCACAGAGAAATTATTTAAGCTGAGAATGCTGAAAAATGTTTCCAAGGAATTGATCCCAGCCAAAGACAAACCCTCATCTGAATGTTTGGGATAAGAGGGACCTCAAATCCCATCCCAATTCCACCCATTCCATGGGAAGGGACACCTCCCACTGTCCCAGGCTGCTCCAAGCCCAATGTCCAACCTGGCACTGCCAGGGATCCAGGGGCAGCCACAGCTGCTCTGGGAATTCTGTGCCAGGGCCTGCCCACCCTCCCAGGCAGGAATTTTTTCCCAATATCCCATTGAAAAAGCTGTGGAACAGTGGCAGGAGTAAATCCCCGAGCAGCCTGGCTGCTCTGAGCTCCCAGGGAACTCTCAGAGTTTGCTCTGAGCAGGAGGAGCTGCCATGAGAAGCTCAGGCTGGGATTGTTTACAGCACATTTCAGGATCCCTTCATTCCCACATCCCGGCTGCCATGAGAAGCTCAGGCTGGGATTGTTTACAGCACATTTCAGATCCCTCCATTCCCACATCCCGGCTCCGGGACAGAGTTCAGGCTCCAGCCCTGCTCCCGGTGCTCGGGAGGGCACAGTGGGAGTGGATCACTGAGAAAACCCCACATAAAACGGTAATAACCGCTTTGGGTTTCAATTCAGGGCTTTTTATGGCCCCACAAATCTCTGCTCAGCAGCGCCCGTGACACAGCAGGGATGGGCAGAGGGCTGGGAGAACAGAGTGGGGAGGAGGAGAGGACAGGAAAGGAGCTCTGCCACCGGGGGAATATTTATCAAACGGGTGCTGAAAGGGGAACCTGCCTCTTCCCATGACTAACTACAGATTTGCATACAAAACTAAAGATATTTATTAGTGTTTCACTGAGGCATTCCCGCCTTGCAGGCTCCCACTGAAGGATTTCTTTCCGGAAAACAAAGAGTAAATCCCACACTGCATCCTCCTTCCTGCCTTTCCTGGGATGGAAATCCCTCTTTGACTGCCCGTGCATGCTGTGCTCCCCCAGCCCT
The DNA here is from genome assembly GCA_021534815.1 of Acrocephalus arundinaceus. Lineage (NCBI taxonomy): Eukaryota > Metazoa > Chordata > Aves > Passeriformes > Sylviidae > Acrocephalus > Acrocephalus arundinaceus. The sequence continues at coordinate 491,619 of JAJEOU010000631.1, read as the reverse complement.
GTTTGCTGGGTATTGACTTTACACCTGCAATAAACAGAAGGAATATTTGAGGTGTGCTGTTCTCTGGGCACGTTTGGGTTTTATGGCATTGCTGTGACCATGGCCTGGCTCTTCTCTGTGCCACCAGCAACACATTTACCACTTGCAGTTAAATATTTTATTAAATATATCAGGGTCACCATTCCCAGTAACTGCTGCTCGCATTTTTCCTCCTTTAAAGTAACATAAAAGGAAATAGGATTGAAATTAAAACAATACAGAAGTTATAAAAACTCTCTAAATAAATTCTATGTTTCTATGGCTATTACCTCATTTTCCACTTCAGACTTATCTTTGGGTGACAGGAAGCCAAAATCCTGAAATGCTTTAATTAGGCTGAAAATCTTATTTAATAAAGTTCTGCTGGAGGAACACAACAAATGCTTTTAACTTCCACCAGGATCAGTCAGCTGAAGGCAGTGGTGGCTTTTACTCTGCAGATGACACCAAAAATCAGAACTGACACGAGGAGCAATAACTGGCACTGGTTTGCCATGGCTCCTGAGGTTGTTCTGAGGAGTCCCTCCTTCCCAAAAAAGTACTTTTTGTAAGGAAATCTGTTTATCCGCCAAATTCACAGGGGCTGGCGCAGCATGGGGCAGGATGGGATGAGCTTTAAAGGAATTTCTTACCCTAAAAATTCACAGGGGCTGTGCACAGCATGGGGCAGGACTGGGATGGGCTTTAAAGGAATTTCTTACCCCAAAAATTCAGAGCCTGCCTGCGCACAGCATGGAGCAGGACTGGGATGGGCTTTAAAGGAATTCCTCACCCCCAAAAATTCACAGAGCAGGACTGGCATGCGCTTTAAAGGAATTTCTTACCCCAAAAATTCACAGGGGCTGTGCACAGCATGGGGCAGGACTGGGATGGGCTTTAAAGGAATTCCTCACCCCCAAAAATTCACAGAGCAGGACTGGCATGCGCTTTAAAGGAATTTCTTACCCCAAAAATTCAAAGGGGCTGTGCACAGCATGGGGCAGGACTGGGATGGGCTTTAAAGGAATTCCTCACCCCAGAAATTCAAAGAACCTGCCTGTGCACAGCATGGAGCAGCATGGAATGGGCTTTAAAGGAATTTCTTACCCCAAAAATTCACAGAGCAGGACTGGGATGGGCTTTAAAGGAATTCCTGACCCCAAAAATTCACAGGGCTGGGCAGGCAGCTCTGAGCTGGTCTGAGGAACCAAGAACAGCTCCGAGCCGGGCCTAGAGATACCCGGTTCTCTGGGAACGATTTTGGGAAGCAAGGACAGCTCCGAGCCAGGCCTGGAAATATCCAGTTCTCTGGGAACGATTTTGGGAACCAAGGACAGCTCCGAGCCGGGACCGGAGATAACCCGCTTCTCTGGGTTCTCCGGGAATGATTTTGGGAATTTGATGGGCTGGATTTTTGCGAAACAAAGACCCTGCAGAGAGCTGGGGCACGAAGCCCCCGTGCCCGTGTTAAATCCCCAAACAAGACAGAGCCCCCGATGTGGCAGTGCCGGTGCTGAGCGGAGCAGAGCCAGCCTCGCCCAGCAAACCTGGGCGCACAAACAGCACCCGGCTGTGGTGAATAACTCTCCTCACCCCGACTGGAGATCTCCCTCCCGGGAGAGCCACGCCTGCCTCCCGAAGAGGCTGCAGAGACACAGCCCGGGGGCACCGGGCAGGCTGGGGGCACTGGGGACAGCCGGGGTGGCTCTGCTGTCACCGTGTCCCTGTGAGTGACAAGCTGTGCTGGATTTAGGGTGCTGCTCCTCGGTGTCCCAGGGAATGAGCTCAGGACAGGGGCAGTGGGAAGGCAGAAGTGCCCTGGTGGGTGCAAACACAGCCGGGATCATCAGCAGATAAACCTGCCCAGGAGGGGAATGGTGCCGGTGCAGGGTGGGGACATCCAAGGGAAGGAGCTGAACAACTGGATGTGGCACTTGGTGGCACTCAGGGTTGACAAGGTGGTGATGACTCAAATCTTGGGCTCAAGGATTTTATAAGTGTGATTTTATAATTTTTCCAGCCTCAGTGCTGCTATGGAGCTGGGATGGCTGAGACACCAGCGTGTGCATTTACACACGTCTGCACACATCTCTGTGTGCATTTACACACATCTGCACACATATCTCTGTGTGCATTTACACACATCTGCACACATATCTCTGTGTGCATTTACACACGTCTGCACACACACACATCTGTGTGTGCATTTACACACGTCTGCACACATCTCTGTGTGTGTATTTACACACATCGGCACACACATCTGTGTGCATTTACACATGTCTGCACACTCATCTGTGTGTGCATTTACACACATCGACACACACATTTGTGTGCATTTACACACATCTGCATGCACACCAGTGTGTGCATTTACAAACATCTGCACACACATTTGTGTGCATTTACACACATCTGCACACACACATCTGTGTGCATTTACACACATCTGCACACACACCTGTGTGTTTATGTGCCCCGGGCACTGGATCTCATTGTCTGACCTAAACTCAACCCTCCTGGGCACTTCTGGGGCCCTGAGCACAGAATGAGGTGAACAGCTCACCCAGGAACCTGCCCAGGCTCCAGGGATGCCTCTGGGTGGGGCCTGGCACTGCACAGGGAAATCTGGCCAGGAATTAAAACAGGCTGGGAGTTACAAAAGGATTTCAGTCCTTAGAGCAGTGGGGACATGGGATCACCTGAAATGGGGTCAGGGATTACTCACACTTGATCCACAGCTGGGTGGGTGTTGGTGCCTCTGGAATGCTGTGCTCTGTGCCTGGAATTTGGGGAATATGCCCCTGGATCCCTGGCAGTGCCCCAGGCCAGGTTGGACATTGGGGCTGGAGCAGCCTGGGACAGTGGGAGGTGTCCCTGCCGTGGCTGGGGTGGCACTGGATGGGCTTTGAGGTCCTTCCAGCTCAAACCATTCCAGGATTTATCTGGCAAAATAAAAGATCTCCTCTAAAGCAAATGATTTAAAAATATTTGCTCTAAAGGCAGATGTTCTGTGTAAAGGCACCTTGCTGGGTAACTTCCTGGCTGAGCACACCCAAGGAATGTCAGTCCAGCAGAAAACTTCGGAGGCTTTGACCAGGCACTACCAGAGGAGAGGAACTCTCAGGAATCTGTTACCCCTGAGGGAATCACAGCATTATCCAGAAAAATCCAATCGTTTTTGCAGAAGATTTTGAGTACAAAGTCATTCCCTGCCTTTTGTGGCAGATATTTTTGCTTCCCACTCTGTTATTGCTCCATCCCAGCACAAAACCCGGGATCTGTTTTTACTGCTGAAAACAGGGAATGTCTCACACGGACATCAAACAGGAAATAAAGGAACCACCCGGAGACAGGCAGGATGGCGAGGAAGAAGCAGAGCAGAGGGTTTATTAGACGGTTTTATTTCCCTTTGTTTCAGGCTGCATCAGGTGTGGCTGGGGCTGCCATTTAATTGCAGCGCCGTGCACCAGCTCAGGAAATGCTGGTATCAATTCCACGGGAAACAGATGGAAATTGGCTGTGAAAAAAACACTGAGCAGAGCAGACAAATGGCTCACAAAGTGTGAAAAACCCCTCAGAAACAGCACATTTGGAAGTTTCTCATATTGTTTGATTTATTTACTCCACAGTTTATAAACTGCAATGCTGGAATGGCTCTAAGGGGTGTTGATGGCTGCTGACAGCCTTGAAATAATTGACTGATATCAGTTTTGGTGCTGAAGGAAGCAGCAGCCCGGGCATTCTGCAGAGCTCAGAGTCACCAGGATGAGGGAGCTGCTGGCTGTGGTTTCCCCCTCCTTAATTCAGTGTCGGGTTTGGTGTGTGAGGTGTTGATCCAAACCCAGAGCTCACCTGGTCAATAATTCTGCTTCTCCCCAGTGCCAGGCACTTGTGCAGCTCATTTAGAGGGGCAGAGCTTGTTCTGGTAAATATCCACAAAACAATATAGATATTATTCTATTCCATTCCATTCCATTCCATTCCATTCCATTCCATTCCATTCCATTCCATTCCATTCCATTCCATTCCATTCCATTCCATTCCATTCCATTCTGTTCCACTGTGCATATTCTGCATTCCAATTTTAAAATAAGATATCTGCATATATATTTTAAAATAATAAATGCTCCACACCCAAGGGGTAAAAGCATCAGATGAAGCAAACCCAAGGTGCCAGGGCAGCAGGAGAGGAGGAGCAGAGAGCCCTGAGTGACCTCAACACAACAACAGACAGATGGTCAAATTCTGCTGCAAAGAAACGGTGGGAGGTGGATCCAGTGGGAGGCGGATCCAGTGGGAGGTGGATCCCAGGGGAGAAGGATCCAAAGGAACATGGATCCCATGGAAGGAAGATCCAGAGGAAGGTGGATCCAGTGGGAGGTGGATCCCATGGGAGGAGGATCCCATGGGAGGAGGATCCTGAATCCCATGGAAGGTGGATCCAGAGGAAGGTGGATCCCATGGAAGGTGGGTCCCAGATCCCACGGAAAGAGGATCCCATGGAAAGTGGATCCCATGGGAGGTGTATCCTGTGGGAGAAGGATCCAGAGGAACATGAATCCCATGGAAGGAAGATACTGTGGAAGGTGGACCCTTTTGAAGGAGGATCCAATGGAGGGAGAATCCCACGGAAGGAGGATCCCATGGAAGGAGGATCCCAGGGAAATTGGATCCCATGAAAGGTGGGTCCCAGATCCCATGGAAGGTGGATCCCATGGCAGGTGTCCCTCCCATGGCAGGTACAAAAGGATGAGCGTTGATATCCCTCCCATGGCAGGGGTACAATGGGGTGAGCGTTGATGTCCCTCCCATGGCAGGTACAAAAGGATGAGCGTTGATGTCCCTCCCATGGCAGGGGTACAATGGGGTGAGCGTTGATGTCCCTCCCATGGCAGGTACAAAGGGATGAGCGTTGATGTCCCTCCCATGGCAGGTACAATGGGGTGAGCGTTGATGTCCCTCCCGTGGCAGGGGTACAAAGGGATGAGCGTTGATGTCCCTCCCATGGCAGGTACAAAGGGGTGAGCGTTGATGTCCCTCCCGTGGCAGGGGTACAAAGGGATGAGCGTTGATGTCCCTCCCATGGCAGGTACAAAGGGATGAGCGTTGATGTCCCTCCCATGGCAGGTACAAAGGGATGAGCGTTGATGTCCCTCCCATGGCAGGGGTACAAAGGGATGAGCGTTGATGTCCCTCCCATGGGAGGTACAAAGGGATGAGCGTTGATGTCCCTCCCATGGCAGGGGTACAATGGGATGAGCGTTGATATCCCTCCCATGGCAGGGGTACAATGGGGTGAGCGTTGATGTCCCTCCCATGGCAGGTACAATGGGGTGAGCGTTGATGTCCCTCCCGTGGCAGGTACAAAGGGATGAGCGTTGATGTCCCTCCCATGGCAGGTACAATGGGGTGAGCGTTGATGTCCCTCCCATGGCAGGGGTACAAAGGGATGAGCGTTGATGTCCCTCCCGTGGCAGGTACAAAGGGATGAGCGTTGATGTCCCTCCCATGGCAGGTACAAAGGGATGAGCGTTGATGTCCCTCCCATGGCAGGTACAAAGGGATGAGCGTTGATGTCCCTCCCATGGGAGGTACAAAGGGATGAGCGTTGATGTCCCTCCCATGGCAGGTACAATGGGGTGAGCGTTGATGTCCCTCCCGTGGCAGGGGTACAAAGGGATGAGCGTTGATGTCCCTCCCATGGCAGGTACAATGGGGTGAGCGTTGATGTCCCTCCCATGGCAGGGGTACAATGGGATGAGCGTTGATGTCCCTCCCATGGCAGGGGTACAATGGGATGAGCGTTGATATCCCTCCCATGGCAGGGGTACAATGGGGTGAGCGTTGATATCCCTCCCATGGCAGGGGTACAATGGGGTGAGCGTTGATGTCCCTCCCATGGCAGGGGTACAATGGGGTGAGCGTTGATGTCCCTCCCCACCCAGTCCAGGCTGGGTTCCATGGCTCAGGAGAAGTTGTGTCTTTATTCCAAGGCTGTTCCCCGGGAGGGCAGAGAATTAAAGCATCACTGGAATTGCTCTCCAATGGGAATTTGAGGAGTGTCCGACCTGTCCCGTGCCCTCATTAATGCCCAGCGCTAATTGTGCCAGCCCCGTGGTGTCAGCCCCACCCTGGGCAGGGATCCCAGCCCCTGACAGCGCCCGCAGCCTCTGTGGCTCCCGCCCAGCTGTCGGCATGCTGGGAGCCGCCCGTTTATTTCTCCTTGGCTTTTATTAATGCCGAGTATTTATTTATCCATGCCCGCAGCAGCAGCGAAAGTTCAACCCCCCATATATATTTTATGAGCAATATTTTTAATGCTTTTTAATAAAACAAGAAAACAAGGCTCCCGTCTAAAATGCCCTTCATTAAGAATCAAAGCAAATGAGCAGAAGGCTCCAGTGGAATGTGAAGAGTTTTCCATTAGGATGGAACTAAACCAATAAGTTACCGTTAACTGGCTCGTTAAAAGGCGCCGTTCCCTCAGTATGAGCAGCGCTGCAGTGCCAGGGAGGGAAGGGATTGATGGCATTCCCAGGGCATGGAGGGAATGTTCCCTCCTTTCCTAACTGCACCCATCCCTGGTTACCCCAGTGCTGCGGGAAACCGGGCCCAGAGCGGGCACAGAACAGCCACAGCCACCCCTGCCTGGGAGCTGACATCTCCCCTGGAGGAGCCATCGAGGAGCAGCAGCTCCTCTGCTGGGAAGGGCCTGGGGGTGCTGCTGGGTGAGAGCTGGATGTGAAAAATTAACCCCTGAGCCTGGGCTGAGCCCCAGGAGGGCCGCAGGGAGGGAACCCTGCCCTGTGCCCCTGTGCCCCCTCAGGTGAGACCTCACCTGCAGAGCTGCCACCCTGGGGACACTGCAGCACCTGGAGCTGCTGGAGAGAGCCCAGAGGAACCCACAGAGCTGCTGCAGGGCTGGAGCCCCTCTGGAGCCAGGCTGGGAGAGCTGGGAATGTTCCCCTGGAGAGGAGAAGGATCCAGGGAGAGTTGAGGGAACCTAAAGGGGCTCCAGGAGAGCTGAGAGGGACTGGGGACAAGGGCTGGAGGGACAGGACACAGGGAATGGCTTCAAACTGGGAAAGGGGAGATTTGGGTGGGAGATTGGGAATTGGGAATTCCTGGCTGGGCTGGAATTGCCAGAGCAGCTGTGGCTGCCCCTGGATCCCTGGCAGTGCCCAAGGCCAGGTTGGACATTGGGCTTGGAGCAGCCTGGGACAGTGGGAGGTGTCCCTGCCATGGCAGGGGTGGGATGGGATGAGTTTTAAGGTCCCTTCCAGCCCAGGCCATTCCATTATTCTGTGATTTTTCCCAGCAGCACATTCATCCCAGGCACTGGTCATACTGGGAGCTCTCTCTGGATCCAGCAGGGGCTGGAAAAGCCTTCGGGTGGCTCCAGTATGCTCAGAATCCCACGCCAGATTGCCGGGGCTCCAGGCACTGCGGGACCATAAAGAAAACATATGGGCAGCTTTTTATCTGCTTCTCAGCCCTGCTCTTGATATAGCTCAGCACATGTGCACAGGAGGGAGAAATACAATTTGCATGAAAAACACTTCCTTTGCAGGAAAATGTGTGCGAGTGGAGAAAGTGCATAAAAATACGTTCCTGCAGCACTGTTATTGATAGAGCTGAGAGTGATGGATCGCTGGGGATTGCAAATGCTGGCAAAAATAAACTCCAAATAACCCTTCAGTGCAGAGCCAAGGATGGGGGAGCCCATCGTGTCACCCATGTGTGCGCCTCTGCAGGGCACAGACACAGACCCCTGACCCCAGGGCTGTCCTGCCAGCTTGGGCTGGGCTGCACTCCTGGCTTGGCTGGACCCCAGCCTGGATCTGCATTCGGCCAAGGAAAGGCACTTGGAATAGAATCTCAGACTGGTTTGGGTGGGAAGGGACCTTAAATCCTACCCAGTGCCACACAGGGACACCTCCCACTGTCCCAGGCTGCTCCAAGCCCAATGTCCAACCTGGCCTGGGACACTGCCAGGGATCCAGGGGCAGCCACAGCTGCTCTGGCAATTCCAGCCCAGCCAGGAATTCCCAATGTCCATCCCTGTCCAACCCTGTCCAACCAAGCCCTTCCCAGGCTGTCCTGGCCCAGAATTCCAGCAGATGAAATTCTCAGGGCTGAGCAGAGGGCAGGGTGCCCTCCCTCCGTGGCTGTCCCCGAGGCTGGTGGCCCTGTCTGCCATCAGACCCTTCCAGAAGTTTGCTCCCACAGCCTGTCCCAGCTCAGCATCCCATTGTTCCACAGGTGATCCCGCTGTCCCACAGGTGACCCCACTGTCCCACATGTGATCCCTCTGTCCCACAGGTGATCCCGCTGTCCCACGGGTGATCCCACTGTCCCACAGGTGATCCCTCTGTCCCACGGGTGATCCCTCTGTCCCACACATGATCCCTCTGTCCCACACGTGATCCCGCTGTCCCACAGGTGATCCTGCTGTCCCACAGGTGATCCCGCTGTCCCACGGGTGATCCTGCTGTCTCACGGGTGATCCTGCTGTCCCACAGGTGATCCCTCTGTCCCACAGGTGATCCCTCTGTCCCACAGATGATGCCTCTGTCCCACGGGTGATCCCTCTGTCCCACAGGTGATCCCTCTGTCCCACAGATGATGCCTCTGTCCCACGGGTGATCCCTCTGTCCCACGGGTGATCCTGCTGTCCCACAGGTGATCCTGCTGTCCCACAGGTGATCCCGCTGTCCCACAGTGATCCCGCTGTCCCACAGGTGATCCCGCTGTCCCACGGGTGATCCCTCTGTCCCACGGGTGATCCCTCCATGCTGTAATTCCTCGGGGAGAACACTTCCCTGCCGGCACGGGGCTGTTTTCCGGTGCCCGTGAGCTCTGGGGATCGATGCTGGCGCAGTGACACGCTGTGTAATGGGCTCTGACCTTTGCTGGCAGAGCTCACTGATGCCTTGGCTTCTCCCTCTCTCCTGTGTTTACTCCTCAGTCCCACCGCCCTTCGGGGGCCTCACAAAGCGGCTGCTCAAACAACACCCGGGATGCTGAAAAGGTCACAGCAAAGCATGGCCAAACAGCAGCGCTGTGTGAATCCAGGGAATGAGAGCTCCGGGGCAGGGAGCTCATCCAGGGCAGCCAAACCCAGCAGCTGCAGACACCGTCCCAAAGCTCTGTGTGAGAGCAGGGGGCCGGGAGCTTCGCTGCTGCCCCTGGCCGGGAATGCAGCCCCATCCCATGGCCGGGAATGCAGCCCCATCCCAGGGCCGGGAATGCAGCCCCATCCCAGGGCCGGGAATGCAGCCCCATCCCATGGCCGGGAATGCAGCCCCATCCCATGGCCGGGAATGCAGCCCCATCCCATGGCCGGGAATGCAGCTCCATCCCAGGGCCGGGAATGCAGCCCCATCCCAGAGCCGGGAATGCAGCCCCATCCCATGGCCGGGAATGCAGCCCCATCCCAGGGCCGGGAATGCAGCCCCATCCCATGGCCGGGAATGCAGCCCCATCCCATGGCCGGGAATGCAGCCCCATCCCAGGGCCCGGAATGCAGCTCCATCCCAGAGCCGGGAATGCAGCCCCATCCCAGAGCCGGGAATGCAGCCCCATCCCCTGGCCGGGAATGCAGCCCCATCCCAGGGCCGGGAATGCAGCCCCATCCCAGGGCCGGGAATGCAGCTCCATCCCATGGCCGGGAATGCAGCCCCATCCCCTGGCCGGGAATGCAGCCCCATCCCAGAGCCGGGAATGCAGCCCCATCCCCTGGCCGGGAATGCAGCCCCATCCCAGGGCCGGGAATGCAGCCCCATCCCAGGGCCGGGAATGCAGCCCCATCCCAGGGCCGGGAATGCAGCTCCATCCCAGGGCCGGGAATGCAGCTTCATCCCAGGGCCCGGAATGCAGCCCCATCCCATGGCCGGGAATGCAGCCCCATCCCAGGGCCGGGAATGCAGCTCCATCCCAGGGCCGGGAATGCAGCCTCATCCCAGGGCCGGGAATGCAGCCTCATCCCAGGGCCGGGAATGCAGCCTCATCCCAGGGCCGGGAATGCAGCCCCATCCCATGGCCGGGAATGCAGCCCCATCCCAGGGCCCGGAATGCAGCTCCATCCCAGAGCCGGGAATGCAGCCCCATCCCAGAGCCGGGAATGCAGCCCCATCCCAGGGCCGGGGACAGCTGAGCCAGGAGGGGATGGAGCAGCTCTGAGGGCCGGATCCCTGTGCAGCGGTGGTTCTGTTATAAATTGAGATCTGTATGTGCAATCCAACAAACCACAAAGTTAAATTTTATCAGCAATTTTAATGGAGGTGAAATAATTGAGATGAAATACAATATAAAGTTTGGCAGGGATTAATTGAGTATAACTTAGGTTTGGATAACTCAGAAGCAAAACCGACCATACAGGGCAGGATTACCTCAAACAGAACTCACACACGATGTGCTCACACATATTCATTGATATTTCCAGTAAATCCCCTCCTATTTTCAATTCCAGAAATCCACGTCACTGTTCTCCATGGCCCACGCTTCACTTGTTGCTCGGGGGTTTTCTGCCTCCTTTGGTGCTCTTTGGGATGAAGGCTCCTCCTCATCCTCGTCACTGCCCTTTGAACGCCCCACCAATGGTGTGTGGGTACCGAGCACTGCGTTATAGAACTGAGCATTGCTCCAAAAACAAACCCTGGTAAAGGCACAACTCAGGTTCCATACCTGGACTCATCCCAAATTTGTCCATCTCAAGGCCAATCCTCCAATTTTAGAGGATTACTTACCTCACTCCATCCTGTATCCCACTTTCCCATGTAACATCTGCAAACGGGGCCCATTTGTTCTGTAACACTAATTATTTATACTCTTTCTTTTTTTTTACTTTATAACAATAATTTTCTACAATATTAATATGATTACAATATAGTTAGCACGAATCACATCCATTTATAACAGTTCCACTCCACAGGAGCTGAATCCTCCCTGCAGCACAGCTCCATGCAAGGGGCAGCCTGTGCCCACCCGAGCTGCGGAGGGGGAATTCCAGAGTCCCCCATTTATGCAGGTCACAAATGTGCTGACAAATCCCACCGGCAGCCAGGGACACTGCCCGTCAGCCCAGCAGGAGCCACATCCCAGAGCAGAGCCCCCAACAGCAGGAATTCCCAGCAGCAGGAATTCCCAAATGCAGGAATTCCCAGCAGCAGGAATTCCCAACTGCAGGAATTCCCAACCGCAGCAATTCCCAAACTGCAGGAATTCCCAGCAGCAGGAATTCCCAACTGCAGGAATTCCCAGCAGCAGGAATTCCCAACAGCAGGAATTCCCAACTGCAGCAATTCCCAGCAGCAGGAATTCCCAACTGCAGGAATTCCCAGCAGCAGGAATTCCCAACTGCAGGAATTCCCAACTGCAGGAATTCCCAACAGCAGGAATTCCCAACTGCAGAATTCCCAGCAGCAGGAATTCCCAGCAGCAGGAATTCCCAACAGCAGGAATTCCCAACTGCAGCAATTCCCAACTGTAGGAATTCCCAGCAGCAGGAATTCCCAACTGCAGGAATTCCAAACTGCAGGAATTCCCAACTGCAGGAATTCCCAGCCGCAGGAATTCCCAACTGCAGCTGCCCTTCAGCTGTTCCAGCTCCCCCCTCACTCACATTCCCTTCCCTTCGTGCCTTGGCTTTACAGAGGAGCCTCCAGCACAGAGCAGCTCCTGCTGTCACCTGTCCCTGTGAGTATTATGGGATGTTCTGAGCCATTCCAGCCTCTCCCAGGGCTCTCCGGACTGGGATGCTGGGCACCTCCCAGCCTCCATCCCGCAGTGCTCCATCCCCAGCCCTGGGGACACTGGGGGGGATCTGGGGGCTCCTGCTCAGCCGGGAGCGGGGTGCAAACACCACCCAGGGGATTTTGGTCAGCTTTTACACCTCTATGGTGTCCATGGACAAAGGGTCTGGAGATCCTCCCGAGGGCAGCTCCCACCTCTGCTCTGGGACAGGGACAGCACCAGGGAAGAGCTGGGGCTGGGCCAGGGGAGGTTTAGGTTGGATTTTGGGAAAGGTTCTCCCCCAGAGGGTGGAATGAGCACTGGAAAAGCTCCCCAGGGAATGGGCACGGCCCCAGAGCTCCAGGAGCCTTTGGGCAGCGCTGCCAGGGATGCCCAGGCTGGGATTGTTGGTGGGTCTGAGCAGGGACAGGGGCTGGGATGATCCCTGTGGGTCCCTCCAGCTCAGGACATTCCAGGATTTTGTGATTTCTGGGACACTGCCAAAGCAGCTCTTGGTGAACACCAAGGGACTGAAGGGGTGACATGTGACACTCCCGTGCCCCTCCAGCCATGGCAGTGCCAGCCCCACAGGGGGAAGAGTGACAACAAATGAACCCCATGAGGAACAAACAGGAACCTCCACGATATCCTGAAGGATTTTATATCAGCATCTCTAATTGACCAGGGGTAGAAAATGTCCTCAGGGAGCGGGGTGAGCTCACCAGCCCCACGTGGCTTTTCCAGGAGAAGCAATTCCAGGTTCCCTGCCCCAGGGAACAGCAAGGGGGTGAAAGCTTGCAATTAATGCAATTAATCTGCAGCGGCCAAATTCTCTTTGAATAGAGGCAGTTGGAAGAGGAGATTTTCTCCCAACAGCCAAGCCCTCTCCTGCAGGAAAGATGTGTTATTTTTTCCTTGACAAAAAGCCAGCTCACATTGTACAGGCAGGGAAGGCGTCCACTCCTCCTTGCTCTCTCACCTCCTCACTGCAGCTTTTCCCACTTTTAACAGGAATTTAAAAAATACAGGCTTTTTTCTCGTGTTTGAAAACCACAGTCCATCAGCAATTCTCATTTCTCCCCATCCTTTTTAATTAAAAAAAAATAGAAACGGGAAAATCAAAATCTTCCCCCAACAAATTTTGCTTTCACTTTTATAAAAAATTGAGAAAAACAATGAAACCCCAAACCTCATAAATCACGACTTTTCCATTACAAATATTTTGACAGATCTACTCATCACCTTTCAGTTCTTCAGAACTGGAGGTAAAGGTGATTTTCAGGCTACATTTTATTACTTCATTCTCCACTGGCCTTTTTCAATATATCTTGTTCTTTTTTCATCTCTCTCCCACCGAAAGCTGCTTTGCTGCTGTAGCTGTAATGTGGTTTCTTTGAGGAGCTGCCAGTCCTCTCCTCTCCTCTCCTCTCCTCTCCTCTCCTCTCCTCTCCTCTCCTCTCCTCTCCTCTCCTCTCCTCTCCTCTCCTCTCCTCTCCTCTCCTCTCCTCTCCTCTCCTCTCCTCTCCTCTCCTCTCCTCTCCTCTCCTCTCCTCTCCTCTCCTCTCCTCTCCTCTCCTCTCCTCTCCTCTCCTCTCCTCTCCTCTCCTCTCCTCTCCTCTCCTCTCCTCTCCTCTCCTCTCCTCTCCTCTCCTCTCCTCTCCTCTCCTCTCCTCTCCTCTCCTCTCCTCTCCTCTCCTCTCCTCTCCTCTCCTCTCCTCTCCTCTCCTCTCCTCTCCTCTCCTCTCCTCTCCTCTCCTCTCCTCTCCTCTCCTCTCCTCTCCTCTCCTCTCCTCTCCTCTCCTCTCCTCTCCTCTCCTCATTTTTTCCCGAGGTTTTTCACCCTCCTGCTCCCCCATCCTGCTGAGACCAGAGGGGTCTGACTTTGGGGAAGCCCAAATCCATTTTTCTGGGTCTCTCATTGCATCCCTCAACAGAAAAATGAATTCCAGCCCTGGGTACATGAGCAGCTCCTCTGTTTAGGGCACCTTTGGATCATCCCAGAATCCCAGATCAGTTTGGGTGGGAAGGGACCCCAAATCCCACCCAGTGCCACCCCTGCCATTGGCAGGGACACCTCCCACTGTCCCAGGCTGCTCCAGCCCCAATGTCCAACCTGGCCTGGGGCACTGCCAGGGATCCAGGGGCAGCCACAGCTGCTCTGGCAATTCCAGCCCAGCCAGGAATTCCCAATTCCCAATCTCCCACCCGAATCTCCCCTTTCCCAGTTTGAAGCCATTCCCTGTGTCCTGTCCCTCCAGCCCTTGTCCCCAGTCCCTCTCCAGCTCTCCTAGAGCCCCTTTAGGTACCCTCAGCTCTCCCTGGAGCTTCTCCTCTCCAGGGGAACATTCCCAGCTCTCCCAGCCTGGCTCCAGCCCTGGAGCAGCTCCCTGGAGCTGTGGCAGGTCTGTGCTCTTTGTGAGCTCCTGAGGACACAGAATTCCAGCTGGGAGCCTCCACCTCACCCCTGCCAGCGGCTGGGCATGAACCTCCCACCTCCTGGATGGAAAACAGCATCCCTGGCACTCACCGGGAGCAGAGGAATTCCTGCTGCTGGGAATTCCTGCTGTTGGGAATTCCTGCTGCTGGGAATTCCTGCTGCTGGGAATTGCTGCATTTGGGAATTCCTGCAGTTGAGTATTCCTGTGGTTGGGAATTCCTGCTCTTGGAATTCCTGCAGTTGGGAATTCCTGCTGCTGGGAATTCCCGCTGCTGGCTGTGGGCAGGTGCAGCTCGGTGTCACCCCCCGGTTCTGTTCCAATTGTCCCCCCAAGGCTCCCCTCTCTCCTGGCTGCAGATTCACGGACCATTATTTGGGGTGTCTCTGTGTGTTTCATCCCCTGCACTCAGACCTTTGGCCCCACAGCCGTGTCCCGCTGGAGCAGCTCCCTGGAACTGTGGCGGGTCTGTGCTCTTTGTGAGCTCCTGAGGACACAGAATTCCAGCTGGGAGCCAGGTGGGTGACAGGTGACACACGGACACAGCACGGGGCCTCTCCTTTCCCCACTCAGACCTTCGGGCCCACAGCCGCGTCCCGCTGTCCGTGGGTGACAGGTGACACACGGACACAGCACGGGGCCTCTCCTTTCCCCACTCAGACCTTCGGGCCCACAGTCGTGTCCCGCTGTCCGTGGGTGACAGGTGACACACGGGCACAGCACGGCGCCTCTCCTTTCCCCACTCAGACCTTTGGCCCCACAGCCGTGTCCCGCTGTCCGTGGGTGACAGGTGACACACGGACACAGCACGGGGCCTCTCCTTTCCCCTGGAGCTGCTGCAGGGACGTGACCAGGGCAGGACCCCGGAGCCCCTGGGGGCAGGGCTGAGTGGGATTAACCACGGGCAGCTCCGGGACAGCAGCCCCTGCTCACCAGCAGCAAACCCAGTCACAGAGCGGGATAAAGGAGGAATTAGGCTGCTTTGTATCGATTTCTTCTTTAGCAGAGGTTTTTAGGCGTTTAAGCTCCGATTTCTCGCACAGTTATTTTGACTGCTTTGTGCCAAATCAGAGCATGACACTTCTTGCCTAAGGTTCTCTGTGCTTGGTTTAGCAGAGACTCAAACCATAAATACCCGCTGTAACCTCGTTAGGTACCACAGGCTGATGGTTTCATTGCTGAAATCCACAGCAAACACGGCTTTGGCTTTCCCTGCTGTAAAAGTCAACAATCCTCGTCTCCGTCAGGAAATCTGTCTGGTTTGGTGGCAGCAGACAGTGCCCCCAGCCTGAACTGCAGCGTGTCTGTGCAGGAGGGGCTCAGCTCAGCAGGGCAAGGCAGAGCGGCCCTGCAGGAGCTGGGAGGGGGAAATGCACCCAGCAGGGATCAGGGAATCACAGGAACCCCAGGGTGAGGGGAAATGCACCCAGCAGGGATCAGGGAATCACAGGAACCCCAGGGTGAGGGGAAATGCACCCAGCAGGGATCAGGGAATCACAGGAACCCCAGTGTGAGGGGAAATGCACCCAGCTGGGATCAGGGAATCACAGGAACCCCAGTGTGAGGGGAAATGCACCCAGCACTGATCAGGGAATCACAGGAACCCCCAGAGGCCTCATGGAGCTCACCTCCCAGCCCAGCACAGTTCCTGGGTCCCAGAACAGAGCAGCACTGGAAATTCGCTGCTCAGTTTGACCCGTGTTGGCTCTTGGCTCTTTCCTGACCTTCCTGAAGCTTTTCCTTCTGGAAATTGTCTGTTCTGACGGTGTCACACAGCTGCTGATTGGTCACTGGGCAGGAGGGGAGGGAGTTTGGGGTGGAAGCTCCATTCCTGACAATCCCCATCTCCTTACACTCTCTAGACTGGTTTACCAATAAATTAAAAGTCTGTTGAAAGGAGCCTTCCCAAATCCATCGGCAAAACCCGATCAGATCCCAGTTCTGGGAAGGAGCAATCCCATCCCAAAGCACAGGATCTTCAGCAGAGGACAGGGCAGGGACATTTCTCTTGGACTTCACACACTGAGGAAGCCACATGGAAATCAGAGAATCAGATAATTCGTGGAAAAAAATGCAATGGATGTGAATAACCAGAATCCCAAAAACTGGGGCACAATAACCACAGGAAAGGAAGACAGTGGGAAAGGCAAGATCAGCAAAGTTTTTGAAGTTTGGGGTCCAGAGGAGAAAGGAACCCTCCAGCAGAAGGTAACTGGGAAATTAATTGGTAACAAAATCACTGAGCAGGTGGATAATTTAATTAATAAGACAAAGAAGTGGTTGTTCCTCTGCCTCTTCTTAAAATAGAGGGAATAATGGACAAGAACAAAAAAAATTGTGGGAAAATCTCAAAATTCTTGGTGGTTACAGGCAATAATCACAAATCTCCGCTTTGCACCAGTGGGGATGGAAAGTCCCAGCAAACAGGGAGAGGGTCAGGGTTACCCAGAATTTTGGTGAGAGACACAACCAGGAGGTGAAATCAGGGAAATCAGTTTTGCTTCACAGCAGAGCAGAGAAGGAAGTCAGTGGGATAAACCAGGAACAGCTTGGTTTTAATGAATCCCATCAAACCCGGCTCCTTTCTTCCAAGGGCTGTGATGATCCTGTGATTCCCAATAAAGGCCCAGCTGATGTGGCTTCAAAAGCAGCACCGGGGCTCTGCCAGGCAAGGGGGAGCAGTGTGGGCACAGATAAATCATCCAATTCCAGAGGGAAACACTGGGAGCGTCACAGGATGGGTGGGGGGTGACAATCCTGCCTGGAAATGGTGCTTGGGGGAAAGATTGGAATGTTCATTCCCAAAAAACCAGGAGGGATCTGCAGAGCTTGGTCAGACCAAGGGACTCCTCCTAAAGAGCCCAGGGCCAGCCTGAGCTGGGCTGCAGATGTCCCAGAATGGTTAGGGGTGGGAGAGACCTTAAATCCCACCCAGAGCCACCCCTGCCATGGCAGGGACACCTCCCACTGTCCCAATGTCCAACCCCAATGTCCAACCTGGCCTGGGGCACTGCCAGGGATCCAGGGGCAGCCACAGCTGCTCTGGCAATTCCAGCCCAGCCAGGAATTCCCAATTCCCAATCTCCCACCCAAATCTCCCCTTTCCCAGTTTGAAGCCATTCCCTGTGTCCTGTCCCTCCAGCCCTTGTCCCCAGTCCCTCTCCAGCTCTCCTGGGGCCCCTTTAGCTCTCCCTGGAGCTTCTCCTCTCCGGGGGAACATTCCCAGCTCTCCCAGGCTGGCTCCAGAGGGGCTCCAGCCTCACACGGGAATTTGGGGAAGGCAGGTGAGGATCCAATAAATGATGCAGGACTGGCAGAGCTGCAGACCAGGAGAAGGGAATCTTTAGGCTGATGGGATTTCAGGGATAAAGCCTCAGGAGCTCTCGGGACAGACCCTTGCTCTGAGAGCAGAGTCCCTCAATCCCAGCCCAGAGCAGCAGGAATTGTCCATGTCCCATCTCTGCTCCTGAGGAGGGCGGGAGGGAACCTCTGGGATAACCAGGGTGGAGAAGAGTTCTCCGATCCTTCCTCCTCCAGGGGCAGAGTGAATCACATTTCCTGCCCGTGGGATTCCTGAAGCAGCTGGGTGGGGACAGAGCCCCCGGGATCCGGGAGCTGTGTATCCCGGGATATTCCAGCAGGCAGAGGGGCGAGCCCCGCAGCCCCGGCAGTGTCAGCCCCGGTTCATGCAGGACTGGGGAGGCAGCAGGGATTATGGAAAGCAGCAGGCACAGCGAGCTGCTCCGGGCCCCTCTCCGCAGGGATTACAGCTCTGACAGCCTCAGGGAACACCGGGATTAACTCCCGGGGCTGTCTGGCTTTATCTCTGCACCGAGAGGAGATCACCGACCCAAGGGGGTTAATAGGATTATTCAGGAAAAGTTCCAAACGCCGAGTGTGTAGGTGTGATCCACAAGGCAGGAATGTGACAGGGGCTGACAGGAGCTGGACGTGGCTTGGAGGGACTGTCAGGATGGAGATGGCAAACAAAGGACGTGTTAATACAGATCAGTGTCTAACCAGCCCTCAGGACAGCGGGACGGCGGGGAGGTGACAGTGATGGGCAAATTTGGAGTGGGAAGCCATCACCTGCCACAGAATTAACTCCTAATTTGATATCAGACATAAAATAATTCCTGGGACGCATGAAGATGTGTTATTTCTAAAAGTAAAAGTGCCGGTGACAGAAATCCTGGCTCAGGGAGTTGTGCAGGCACCTGAGAACAGACTGGGATGGAAATGCAGACATTTTCTGGAAATGTCCCGTGAATCCAGAGCTCAGACTGGGGCTGAGGCCCAGGAGGGTGCCTGCCAAACGCCCCCTTTCCTGGGGTGAACAGTGCACCAGGGAGGGGTTTGTCCCATTACCCGGGGTTTGTCCCCATTCCCTGGGATAAACAATGCACAAGGGGGGGTTATCCACATCCCTGGGGTGAACAATGCACCAGGGAGGGGTTTGTCCCCATCCCTGGTGTTTGTCCCATTTCCCGGGGTAAACAACGCCCAAGTGGGGCTTTTGTCCCCATTCCTTGGGGTTTGTCCCCATTCCCTGGGGTTTGTCCCCATTCCCCGGGGTTTGTCCCCATTCCTGGGGTGAACAATGCCCCAGTGAGGGGTTTGTCCCCACTCCCCAGGGTTTATCCCCATTCCCTGGATGAACAATGCACGATGAAGGGTTTATCCCCAGTCCCTGGTGGAGAAGAACTGGCAGCAGGAGCTGCTCCCAAAGTGGTGGAGGAGCTGTTGGAATTCTCAGGGCAGCTCCTCAGGGGAGTTAAGGCTCCCAGGGAGGCTGGACTGGGAAATCTGGGACAGGGTGACAGGGGAACCCTGAGGGGACAGACCAGGAGAGGAATAAGCAGCTGCCTGTGACATTGGGAGACTTTCCCTTGCTGGGAGAGGGGCTGGTGGCCCTCGTGTGTCCCTTTGGTCACATCCCAGAACCTCCCCCAGAGCTGCTGCACAAACTGGGGCTGCAAAGGAAATTTGGTTTTGATTTAAGGCAGGGACAAACGTGACTGCAGGCAGCTCAGAGCAGCTCGGTGAGATGGGGCTGGGAATGTCCTGACTCGCAGCAATGTGACCTTTGTGGGAAGCATTTGTTCTCGGAGGTTGGAATTAATACATCTTCCTGCTCCACGCTGGAACAGCTCCTCCAAAGCGCCTCCAAAATCCCCAGCAGAGAGTGTCAAGCTCATCACTGACTAAAAAATTTCCTCTGTAGGATTTCTCCAAGCAAGAAAGAAAAGCATTACATCCAGAGACATTTATAAAACAAGCAACACTTGAAAGGACCTTGAAAACACTGAGTGCTTTGCTCTGGCCCGTTAGGAAAAAGCTCTTTTTTCCCAGGGGGTTGAAGGGAGGGGAGGGTGGTTGGAGGGGGGAATATGTGACATAAAGATGTCATGGAGAGCGGAATGTTTTACACATGTTTAGCAGGGCTGGGGCACTGCAGAGCTCCAAACCTGTGAGAAGGGAAGGAAAAGCTCACTCTGTGTACTGAGGGAGCTTCTCAAACTGAGCTGTCACCCAGAGACATCCCAGGGAGGAATATGGTGCCCATTTCTCTCCATAGGTCTCGTTTTACCCACCAGCAAAGAGGATGTGGTGCAGGCAGGAAGATATGGCACTGCAGAGACACAATTTCCATCCAGTGACACCATTCCCATCACAGACACCATTCCCATCAGTGCTCCAGCACTGGGAAATCTGGGGTCCCGGAGGCTTTTGGGAAAGTTGATTTCTCCAAGAGATCGAACTCAGTTTTCCTGTCACAGCTCATTCCAGAGGACACAGGGGTTTATGGCAGCCAGAGCTCACAGAGTGTTTGGAGGGTGGGATTGTTGGGGTGTCCTGTCCCAGGACCCTGGAATTGTGGTCACAGGGTGGGATTGTTGGGTGTCCTGTCCCAGGACCCTGGAATTGTGGTCACAGGGTGGGATTGTGGGGTGTCCTGTCCCAGGACCCTGGAATTGTGGTCACAGGGTGGGATTGTTGGGGTGTCCAGTCCCCCTTTCCCTGGAATTGTGGTCACAGGGTGGGATTGTTGGGTGTCCTGTCCCAGGACCCTGGAATTGTGGTCACAGGGTGGGATTGTTGGGGTGTCCAGTCCCCCTTTCCCTGGAATTGTGGTCACAGGGTGGGATTGTGGGGTGTCCTGTCCCAGGACCCTGGAATTGTGGTCACAGGGTGGGATGGTTGGGGTGTCCTGTCCCACTTTCCCTGGAATTGTGGTCACAGGGTGGGATGGTTGGGGTGTCCTGTCCCCCTTTCCCTGGAATTGTGGTCACAGGGTGGGATTGTTGGGGTGCCCTGTCCCAGGACCCTGGAATTGTGGTCACAGGGTGGGATTGTTGGGTGCCCTGTCCCAGGACCCTGGAATTGTGGTCACAGGGTGGGATTGTGGGGTGTCCTGTCCCAGGACCCTGGAATTGTGGTCACAGGGTGGGATGGTTGGGGTGTCCTGTCCCACTTTCCCTGGAATTGTGGTCACAGGGTGGGATGGTTGGGGTGTCCTGTCCCCCTTTCCCTGGAATTGTGGTCACAGGGTGGGATTGTTGGGGTGCCCTGTCCCAGGACCCTGGAATTGTGGTCACAGGGTGGGATTGTTGGGTGCCCTGTCCCAGGACCCTGGAATTGTGGTCACAGGGTGGGATTGTGGGGTGTCCAGTCCCCCTTTCCCTGGAATTGTGGTCACAGGGTGGGATTGTGGGGTGTCCTGTCCCAGGACCCTGGAATTGTGGTCACAGGGTGGGATGGTTGGGGTGTCCTGTCCCACTTTCCCTGGAATTGTGGTCACAGGGTGGGATGGTTGGGGTGTCCTGTCCCCCTTTCCCTGGAATTGTGGTCACAGGGTGGGATTGTTGGGGTGCCCTGTCCCAGGACCCTGGAATTGTGGTCACAGGGTGGGATTGTTGGGTGCCCTGTCCCAGGACCCTGGAATTGTGGTCACAGGGTGGGATGGTTGGGGTGTCCTGTCCCACTTTCCCTGGAATTGTGGTCACAGGGTGGGATGGTTGGGGTGTCCTGTCCCCCTTTCCCTGGAATTGTGGTCACAGGGTGGGATTGTTGGGGTGCCCTGTCCCAGGACCCTG
This sequence comes from Acrocephalus arundinaceus, assembly GCA_021534815.1. Taxonomy (NCBI): domain Eukaryota; kingdom Metazoa; phylum Chordata; class Aves; order Passeriformes; family Sylviidae; genus Acrocephalus; species Acrocephalus arundinaceus. Next base: position 470,333 of record JAJEOU010000631.1, on the reverse strand, counting down.
GAATTGTGGTCACAGGGTGGGATTGTTGGGTGCCCTGTCCCAGGACCCTGGAATTGTGGTCACAGGGTGGGATTGTGGGGTGTCCTGTCCCCCTTTCCCTGGAATTGTGGTGGCAGGCGCAGCACGGCCTCTCAGGAGCTGCTGCTCATCCCAAGCTAAAACAGAGCTGCAAACTCATTCCCAAAACATAAAAAAGGCCTTTACCAGCACTTTGTTTTGGTGATCCCCATGTTTTCCCTGGTTTCTGATCCCAGCAGCCAGGGGGTGAGCAGCAACATCCTCCCAGCCACACAAGGGTTGGTTTTCATGGTTTCAAGGACTTGGAACCTCCTCGTGCCGTGCCTGCTGCTCACTGCCCAGGGCACGCCCGGCGGGGCACCAGCAGCTGCACTGGGAATGCCAGGAGAGGAGCTGGAGACTCACTCCGTTAATTGTTCCCTGGAACTGCCTCTGCCCCCGCCAGTTCCATTTAATCCTCACAGCACAATTCCCCTCAGAAAACACAATGATCGCAATGACTCAGGTCTGAAGTGCTCTGTTCTTTGCAGGTGAGCAGGTTAATTTTCTCTGTAATTAGTTAATTGCCAAAAGTTGAGCTATTGATAGCGAGGTAGAGGGAAATCAGTACAACAGCTCGTCCGTGTGACTCGGGGTAAATTATGGCAGAGGAGGTTGGCACTGTAAAGATTACGGGAATTTTGAAGGTCTTTGTAAAATATTTGGTCTTGAGAAATTGGGAAGGAAGAGCTCATGCTTAGCACTGAGCTGATTTATTCCTTAGTGCTCTTCTCTTCCTCTGTTTGCTTTTTTTGAGTCCTGACACTTTGCTACTTTTCCCTTTCTTTCTCCGTGATGAGTTCCAGGTTCCTCTCCAAGCTCTGTGTGCCTTTCCCTTAGGGATCTGCTTCCCATGGTTTTAAACCTCAAGGGTTTGGGTCTGAACTCTGCCAACAGGTCAGCTGTAAAGGATCCTGCTTGGTTTGTTCCAACACAAACCACATTTTGTCTTTTCCTTTTCCAGCAGAGCCTGGCTGAGCTTACAGGGAGGAGAACAGGGCTGCCATTCCCTGAGAACATTCCCTGAGAACATTCCCTGAGAACATTCCAAGAGAACATTCCCTGAGAACATCCATGAGACCATTCCCTGAGAACATTCCCTAAGAGCATTCCATGAGAACATTCCCTGAGAACATCCCATGAGAACATCCCATGAGAACAGCCTGAGAACATTCCATGAGAACATTCCCATAGAATAGCCTGAGAACATTCCCTGAGAACATTCCCTGAGAACATTCCCTGAGAACGTTCCATGAGAATAGTCTGAGAACATTCCATGAGAACAGCCTGAGAACATTCCGTGAGAACATTCCATGAGAACATTCCCTGAGAACATTCCATGAGAACATTCCATGAGAACATTCCTTGAGAACATTCCTTGAGAACATTCCCTGAGAACATTCCATGAGAACATTCCCTGAGAACATTCCATGAGACATTCCATGAGAACATCCCATGAGAACATTCCTTGAGAACAGCCTGAGAACATTCCCTGAGAACATTCCCTGAGAACATTCCATGAGAACAGCCTGAGAACATTCCCTGAGAACATTCCCTGAGAACATTCCATGAGACATTCCATGAGAACATTCCCTGAGAACATTCCCTGAGAACATTCCTTGAGAACATTCCCTGAGAACATTCCCTGAGAACATTCCCTGAGAACATTCCATGAGAACATTCCATGAGAACATTCCTTGAGAACATTCCCATAGAATAGCCTGAGAACATTCCCTGAGAACATTCCATGAGAACATTCCATGAGACATTCCATGAGAACATTCCCTGAGAACATTCCCTGAGAACATTCCTTGAGAACATTCCATGAGACATTCCATGAGAACATTCCCTGAGAACATTCCCTGAGAACATTCCTTGAGAACATTCCATGAGACATTCCATGAGAACATTCCCTGAGAACATTCCCTGAGAACATTCCAAGAGAACATTCCCTGAGGACATTCCCTGAGAACATTCCCTGAGAACATTCCATGAGAACAGCCTGAGAACATTCTGTGAGAACATTCCATGAGAACATTCCCTGAGAGCATTCCCTCCCCTGAGGAGCAGGAAATGTCACTTGTCCCTGTGCCGGGGATGGCCACAGCGGTTCCTCGTTGGGATGCAGCATTTCCAGCAGGTTGGAGCAGCTCAGAGGGGCCAGGACACAGAACTGGACCCATTCCAGTGTTGCTGCTGCTGGAATTTGTGGGAAATGGGTTTATAGGATGTTCTCAAAGCCCGACAGAAGCTCACAGAGTATCTGTGTGCAAACTCTGAGATAAAATGTACTGAGTTAGGAATGCCATGGGATGGGACAGACATTGCTGAGAGAGAAATGGAACTGGAAACAAGTTTGAAAGGATGACCTTGCAATAGATTAGATATTTTTGAGAAGTGGAATTATGAAAGGTGCATTGTAACGAGACCCATGTGGGGTATTTTAATTATGATTGGCTTTAAGGCATTAGCAGCATGGTGTGGCAAAATCTGATAGGCCAAGAAATGCTTATCATGGATTGTAATTAGGAAATAGTTTGGCTTCTGATTGTACTGGCCTGAATTGTAACACCTGCACTGCCTCACCCTTCACATGAGACTGAAAAAGGAATAAAAGTTTTTAAAACACCTCTGTCTGTGGGTCAGAAAAGGGATAATCTGACACTGTGGGAGGCAGGAACACAGGAAGAAGAGGCTGGTGCCTGTCCCCGTGGGTGCCAGAGGGAACGGGGATGTGTGTGGGGTGTGCCACGTGTGGGATGAGTTTGATGTGTGGGATGGAGGCACCCCATGAGTTTTGTCCATGGCTGTCAATTCTGACCCTGGAGGTGGGGCTGGAGCAGCACCAGCACATTTTTGCTGCAGCACCTCCTGCTAATTCCATACAAACATTCCAAGGATAAGCAGCACCTCTAAACGCCTTGATTTAATAAAAAAATAGCAACGACCTCCCATGCAGGCACTTCCAGCAGCTGAACAATAAAAGGCGTTACTGATTTGAGGCTCTTCACCCATTAGTGTGAGCCATAATTTCATGCACTTTCCTTCACACCTTGACATGAGGAAAAACCCAAACGGTGTCACGATAAGAAACGGAATGATGACACGGAGACTGAAGGAGACTGATGGAGACTGAAGCTTTTCAGCAAGGACGAGGAGAAGCCCAAAGAAAGGCAGTTTGTTTTGAAATTTCATCATTTATAGTTTTACAAAAATGACTGGAGATTGGAGGGTGGAATCCCCACCTCTCAACCGTGTTGGTCAAACAGATTATCCATCAAGATTCTCCTCCTACTACAAAGTATGTGAACAATGACAGTAGTTGTGAAAACAAGGGATTGTTTATATGAAAGAAGTGTGAGAAAGTGAGAACTCTGATTCCAATATGAGAACAGTCAGAAGGCTGGAAAAATCAGGGTAGCAAAATGGAAATTGTGCCCAGGAGATGCACCCCAGGGCAGAGGAGAAGCTGCTCACCTCAGTGAGTGCCATCACCTTGAACGTGGGCAGGGGCTGGATAACAAACCTTGCACAGAGCCTCCCCGAGGAGCATTGCTGTGACAGCAGAGGCACTCAGAGCCTCTCGTTCAGTGCCTGGGAAATGTTCACCTGAGGGAACCCTGCCTGCCCAGCCAGGAATATCCATCCCCTGTGCCCTCCTGGAAAGCTCTCCCGTCCCAACAATGCCACTCTGGCAGGGCTCAGCCAGAGCTGGAGCTTTACAAGTCACCTGGCTTGTTCTGGCCACACGCCTCAGCTGCAGAAAATAAATTAATAAATGAACAGAACAATATGTAACCAAGGGCTTTGGCAATACTTCCAGTTATTTGTTTTTAAAGAAGAGGAAAAAATGGTAAATTCATTTTGCTGGTAAGAAACCCTTCCCTGAGGTGATTCACCAAATGAGGGGGATTTGGGTTGCTCTGAGGTCCCTCCCCACACTTAGGGGGCCCGTTTGGGGTCTGTGGGTGTCCCAAGCCCCCAGCTCCAAGCCCAGCCTGGCCCGGAGCTGCTCTGTGGTTCCCAAAGGTGTGGGAGCTGTGCAGGGCCAGAGGTGTCCCAAAGTTACAAAGGAATCGTTCCAACAAAGCCCTGCTCACTCGCAGGCTGTGCCTGAGCAGTGTTACATTAATAAATCAAAGGACCCCGGGGCCTGGCACAGAATTTTTATTTGAATTTATTTAATTGCGTTCGTCACTTCTTTTTTTTTTTTTTTTCTGAAAATAATTTTTACACAGGGCACTCTGCAATTAAAAATGATGTATTCCAACTGCTCAGAAGGGTTCTGTTCATTCAGCTGAGCAGAAGGGCACGGATCAGAGACCTCCCCTGTGGGAGCAGCTGTGGGTTCCTCCTGGAAATGGGAATTGTCCTTTTCCTTCTGCTCTCAGGCAGGGCTGTGCCTGCAGGCCCCACACAGGGCTGCCCATGGAGAGCCTCTCCAGGGTTCCTCTCCCAAGGGAGAAAATTCCTGCTGCATCCCAGCACCAAAACGTTCCCCTGAACGCTTCCAGCCCGGTTTGCCTTTGCTGGAGCTGCCCTGTCTGTGGTGAGCACAGAAAATGGATTGTTTAATGTTCCTTGTCAGCCTTTGATGCTGCTGAAGACCATTAACCATGTCCTTTGGAACTCCCTGGCACTCAGCATCCCAAACCTCTCCTCAGATGTGAGGTTTTCCAGAATTCTCTTTTCCCCTTTTGGAGGAGGTGCTGCAATCCCGACCTTTCCAGTCCCTGTGCTCTGCCAAAGCTGCTCCCAGCCCCGGGGCTCTTCCCTGGGATAGGGGAATCCAGAGGAACCCACGGAGCTGCTCCAGGGCTGCAGCCAGGCTGGGAGAGCTGGGGGGGCTCACTGGAGAGGGGAAGCTCCAGGGAGAGCTGGGAATGTTCAACCTGGAAAAGGCTCCAGGGGGAGCTCAGAGCCCCTGGCAGGGCCTGAAGGGGCTCCAGGAGAGCTGAGAGGGACTGGGGACAATGGATGGAGGGACAGGACACAGGGAATGGCTTCAAACTGGGAAAGGGGAGATTTAGGTTGGATATTGGGAATTGGGAATTCCTGGCTAGGCTGGAATTGCCAGAGCAGCTGTGGCTGCCCCTGGATCCCTGGCAGTGCCCCAGGCCAGGTTGGACATTGGGGTTGGAGCAGCCTGGGACAGTGGGAGGTGTCCCTGCCATGGCAGGGGTGGCACTGGGTGGCATTTGAGGTCCCTTTGACAGGATTGTCCCCTCAGTGCCCTGTCCCCTGTCCCAGGAGGTGCTGGCTCTGTCCCAGCCTGGTGGCCCTGGGCAGGTCCCTGTGGCAGCTCCTGGCTGGAAATGAGAACAGTCCAGGGCTGTAAATCCATTACAGGTTACAAAGCTCTGACTCTGAAGGGCTGAGGCCGCAGCCAGGGGGATTTGGAAGACGAGGCAGCAGCAATTTCATCTGTAGAGCCTCTGGTTCACACACAGATCCTGCCTGATTTTCTCCCAAATAATCCTTGCAGAGCGCAGAAAATGTGAATTTTGTCCTGAACAGCTCATTCTTCCAGAACCAGGAGAAAAATTAAACTCCAAAAGTTAATTATGTAGCGAGAAGCTGAGTGGGAACGGAGCTGAGAGGGAGGAGGAGGGAAGAAGGGCACCATGAAAGACAGAGGGAGAGGGTAAACTGGTATTTATTCATCTAGGAAAACAGATTTTTTAACTGCATGGCTTCTCCCAGCTCCTGTCTGCGAGTTCTAATAACAGATTTTTAATTTACCAGACACATTTTGCATGTCCCCTTGTTGCATTTTGCTTGCTATGAAAAGAAATTCATATTTTGACACTGCAAAAGCCAATTCAGATTTTCTCCAGATAATGATTTGTTATTAAGGTTAGGAGCCTCTTTTGCATAATTGAATTAGAATTGTTTTGGGCGCGTTAGGATTTGTGCTGTTGGGTTTGGATAGCAAATATATGTATTTTATTTCCTTTCTTGCCATGAAAATATTGGCTCTGTAAGAGATGAGATTATTTCTGGGCTCACATGAATATATTCATTTATCATGTGGTTATCCTTGCACTCAGCTTGAACCCACAGCGATACCTTGGGAAGGAGATGAAGAAACCTGGGGAAATGAAGGGAACACCGGGACCCACGTGGCGCCTTGGACAGCAGCAGTCCCAGTGCTCAGGAGCACTCTGGGTCACTCCTGGAGTTCAAGTCCCACTGGAAATAATTACAATTCCCTGAAGTGTTTGATAAAGTGCAGCAGCCCAGCTCAAGTGCTGGCTTTGGGTGAGTCCGTGACACCTCGAGGTGCTTTGAATATGGAATAAAGTTCTCCCTCCTCATGGGAATTCTTGCAGGGTTCTGCATTTCTGTGTGCGCTGTTCTCTCTGGGAAACTGGGGCTCATTTCTCCTCCTTCAGAGGTGAAGTGCTGGGAAAATTCCACCACTCCAGGCAGGTTCCTGTGAGCTCCACATCCATGGGGAATCAGGATTTTCACCACTAACACCACCCCAGGATTTTCACCACTAACACCACCCCAGGCAGGTTCCTGTGAGCTCCACATCCCCGGGCAATCAGGATTTTCACCACTAACACCACTCCAGGCAGGCTAACCAGGATTTTCACCACTAACACCACTTCAGGATTTTCACCACCAACACCACCCCAGGATTTTCACCACTAACCCCATTCCAGGCAGGTTCCAGTGAGCTCCACATCCCCAGGAAATGAGGATTTTCATCACTAACACCACTCCAGGATTTTTACCACTAACACCACCCCAGGATTTTTACCACTAACACCACCCCAGGCAGGTTCCTGTGAGCTCCACATCCATGGGGAATCAGGATTTTCACCACTAACACACCCCAGGATTTTCACCCCTAACCCCACCCCAGGCAGGTTCCTGTGAGCTCCACAACCTAGGAAATCAGGATTTTCACCACTGACACCACTCCAGGCAGGTTAACCAGATTTTCACCACTAACACCACTCCAGGCAGGATAATCAGGATTTTCACCACTAACACCACCCCAGGATTTTCATCACTAACCCCACCCCGGCAGGCTCTGCTCTGAGGCACTGGGGGCTGGGATCTGGCATCTCCTCCTGACAGACTGCTCCAACGCTCAGAGATCTCCACCCTTCTCCTGAGGTGTTTTATATTTAATCCTCAGCTGAGCAGACACGAAAAGCTCCTGTTTCCTGTGGGATCAATGTTGCAGTACTCTGACACATGACATTTGACACCTGCCAAAACATTATAATCAAATCTAAGACTAAATAGCATCAAATTAATATGACAGGTCTCTGAGAAATTATACACTTGAAGGAAAGGTAACAAGACATCTTTATTTCAGTGAAACAGAATTCTGTTTAAAAATTAACACAATCAGCACATTACCAGGAAAACCTTTTTATTTTGGTGAGGCTGCTTTGTGCACTGAAAACGTTTCAGTTAATGTGCAGCTGAAGTTGCTCCCTCGGTGCCTGCAGGTATTGCTGTGGCCTTTGATACAAACCTAACGCATCTGAGCCTCCTTCTCCAGTTTAATTTTTCACACACTTATATATTTATTGATCTGGGCCCTGTGACACGCAATTTATCAAATCTCTCGCTGCCTGCACTGCGATTGTGACAGCGAGAGCCAGCAGCCCAGCATTTAGCAGCTAGAATAAATTAGTTTAGCTCATTGAAATTAAAACAGGGCAGCGGGGAGGGTGAAAGGAAGCTGAAGTTGTGTCTTTAACTTCAAACACGTCTCAGTAAGAAAGGAAAGAAAACCTTTGGCAAAATTTTACCTTGCCATGGGGGACATTTCACAAACAACTGGCAGAAACGGCTGTTTTTACAGATTTCTATTTTTTTTTTTTTGTCTTCTACAGGCAAACCGTGACTTTTCCCTCCAAAGACTGCAGCAGCACCAGGGATGGCAGGAAGGGATGAAGGATCAGGGAGCCAGGGGATGGTTTGGTGGGAAGGTCCCATCCTGAGCCTCCCTGTGGTCAGGGACACCTGGGAACAGAGCCCCCAAATCCAGAACATCCCAAATATCCCCGTGGTTACAGAGCCCCCAAATCCTGCACACCCCAAATATCCCAGGGGTTACAGAGCCCCAAATATCCCAGGGGTTATGGAGCCCCAAATCCTGCACACCCCAAATATCCCCGTGGTTACAGAGCCCCAAATCCTGCACACCCCAAATATCCCGGTGGTTACAGAGCCCCTCACACAGATAATGAGGAGGAGATCTTTATCTGGATTTTAGCGAATGCAAAGGTGCCACATTAGAGCCAGGGCCAGGCATTTTTTCCTTTCTCTTTCTGGACTTTCTCCTTCCTCCCGGTGTTAAAAACTGATTAAAAGAACAAAAGAAGCCGGAGTTGGGTGTGAATAATCGGGGGATGAGCGATAATGCTGAGGGTAAAAGATCCCATTTAAAAATTGCTCTGCTTGTATAGTATAATGTAGTAGAGATGGAGATACTGTTAATGGTGGTGCTGTTAATGGTGGTGCTGTTAATGGTGGTACTGTTATTAATGGTGGTACTGTTATTAATGGTGGTACTGTTATTAATGGTGGTACTGTTAATGGTGGTACTGTTAATGGTGATACTGCTATTAATGGTGGTACTGTTATTAATGGTGGTACTGTTAACAGTGGTACTGTTAGTGGTGGTACTGTTAATGGTGGTACTGTTAATGGTGGTACTGTTACTAATGGTGATGCTGTTAATGGTGGTACTGTTAATGGTGATACTGTTAATGGTGATACTGTTAATGGTGGTACAATTAATGGTGGTACTGTTATTAATGGTGGTACTGTTAACGGTGGTACTGTTATTAATGGTGATACTGTTAATGGTGATACTGTTAATGGTGATACTGTTAATGGTGGTACTGTTAATGGTGGTACTGTTAATGGTGGTACTGTTATTAATGGTGGTGCTGTTAATGGTGGTACTGTTAATGGTGGTGCTGTTAATGGTGGTACTGTTATTAATGGTGGTGCTGTTAATGGTGGCACTGTTAATGGTGGTGCTGTTAATGGTGGTACTGTTAATGTTGGTACTGTTATTAATGGTGATACTGTTAATGGTGGTACTGTTAATGGTGGCACTGTTAATGGTGATACTGTTAATGGTGGCACTGTTATTAATGGTGGTACTGTTAATGGTGGTACTGTTATTAATGGTGATACTGTTAATGGTGGTACTGTTAATGGTGGCACTGTTATTAATGGTGGTACTGTTAGTGGTGATACTGTTATTAATGGTGATACTGTTAATGGTGATACTGTTAATGGTGGTACTGTTAATGGTGGTACTGTTAATGGTGGTACTGTTATTAATGGTGGTGCTGTTAATGGTGGCACTGTTAATGGTGGTGCTGTTAATGGTGGTACTGTTAATGGTGGTACTGTTATTAATGGTGGTACTGTTAATGGTGGTACTGTTATTAATGGTGGTACTGTTAATGGTGGTACTGTTAATGGTGGTACTGTTAATGGTGGTGCTGTTAATGGTGGTACTGTTAATGGTGGTACTGTTATTAATGGTGGTACTGTTAGTGGTGATACTGTTAATGATGATACTATTAATGGTGGTACTATTAAATTTGTCCAAAATATAAATTGGTGTTAACTCAAGGAAAAAGAAAAATAAATATGTCAGACCAAAATGACACAAACCAGCTGGCCTTGGAATACTGGCTCGAACAACAGTGAAATCCAAATATCCGAAATAAACCAAAGCTACTTTTTGTTTGTGCCACTGAAGGATAATTCCACAGTTTTTAACCCCACAAGTGTCTGAATGCAGCACAAAGGGATGAGGGGGCAGATCTGACTTCATTCCAACCAAATAATCCCGGGGTTACAGAAACCAGGATTTAACCATGGTTTAACCAGGATTTAACCATGGTTTAACCAGGATTAAACTGTGGTTTAACCAGGATTTAACCATTAGAGGCTCCTTTAAGGGCAGCTGTGGGGTTTTTTTCTTCGGGTTTGGTTTTGTTGGGGGTTTTTGTGGTTGGTTTTTTGGTTGGTTTGTTTGGGGTTTTTGGGGGTTTTTTGTTTTGGTTTTTTTGGGGTTTTTTTTGTTTGTTTGTTTGTTTGTTGGTTGGTTTGGGTGGTTTTTTCTTTTTTTGTGTGTGTGTGTGTGTGTGTGTTTTTTCTGTGGGGTTTTCTTTTTGGTTTTTTGGGTGTTTTTTTTTTTTTTGTTTTTTTGTTTTTTTTTTTTTTTTAATAAGAACACCACAAAATACTGAGCTTAGAATGGATCACGCTGATGAAGGAAGAAAAAGTCTCTGGAATTCTTTGCCTGTCAAAGCCTCCCTCCCCAAGGACAGCATCAGTGAACTCCACCCCTGGGTGGAGGTTGTTCATTTGAGTTTATTTCATGTAGGGAAAACGTGGGGAACAAAAACCTCTCCAAACAATAAAAAAACCCCCCAGAAACAGGAACCTGCATCTGAAGGCAGGAACAGCACACGAGAGGCTTCAAATTCAAACGGGAACTTCCCAGGGGATGAAAGGAGCTCTCCAAGGTGGCTCTGACTTCCCCCCTGAGGAAACTGCACACAAAGGCTTTGCCTGGTTTTCATCTCCATTTCATTTTCCCCATTAATTTTTCGGTTTTTCATGTGCATTTTTTTCGCTGTGCTTTGAACAAGGCAGCCCTTGGTTCTCCCCCCAGTTTGAGAGGGGCAGCCAAGGGACGCAGGGAGTGGCTGGGAGCTGGTGCAGCCCCGCTGAGGGGGATTGCAGCTCCGGCCCCAAAACAAGGGAAAATCGGCTTCCAGATGCATCCAAAGCTGGTAAAAATAACGGGGCTGAAATGTACATTAATTAAAACAGAGCTTTCTAAAAGGAAAGAATGAAAAAAAAAAAGATTCTGGAATTGCAATTGCTCTAAAGTTTGATTCAGATTGGGTCTATTTAACCATTAAAGCTCTCTCTGTTGGTAAATGTGTGTTAATTTTAATATGGAAAATGTCACTGCCACATAAAAAGTGATTTGCTGTAGATTGAGATGAAGCACTTTCAAAAAATCAAAGTCTGGAACATTTCATTCTGATAATGTTCAAATCCAATGTTTGGGAATTATACGATTTCTTTTTTTTTTTAACTAATCTCTTTGCTGATTTCAACCTACTTTAGCAGATCTTCCATTCCTATGAACCTTCATAGTTCAATCAATTATTGAATTAAAACCAAAGGAATTCAGTTTGTCACCCATCGGAGAGGTCCTGGAGCAGAGCCAGGGCCGGAGCAGGGATGAGCTGTGCACATCCCGGGCCAGGCAGGATCTGCCTCTGGATTCCTCCTCCCTTCCCATTCCTTTTCTCTCCACTTCTGAGGGGATTCCTTGGGACAGGAATTTCTCTGGAATTTCAGCCCAGCCCGCATTTACCCAGCACAGACTGAGCAAGAGCAGCCACTGAGCCTCCGAATGATCCACGGGATCTTCCAGGGAAGGGAGGGATCCAGGGTAATCCTGGCAGGGCCTGAAGGGGCTCCAGGAGAGCTGGAGAGGGACTGGGGACAAGGGATGGAGGGACAGGACACAGGGAATGGCTTCAAACTGGGAAAGGGGAGATTTGGGTGGGAGATTGGGAATTGGGAATTCCTGGCTGGGCTGGAATTGCCAGAGCAGCTGTGGCTGCCCCTGGATCCCTGGCAGTGTCCCAGGCCAGGTTGGACATTGGGACAGTGGGATTTGGGGTCCCTCTGAGATCTTCCTGGAGCCTTCTCCAGGCTGAACAACCCCCATTCCCCCAGCCTATCCATGGATATGTCCCATTTTCCAGAGCAGTAATAAGTGTTAACATCCGAGTGCTCTGATCCTGTGTGTGCTGGAGCTATCCAAGTGCATTAATAAGAAATTAAAGCAGCGTGGGGTTAAAAAACTGGATTTGATCACAAACAACCTGGAAAAGTGGGGGAGAATGGGCAGCAGCTCCAGCACTGAGCACCAGACAAACCAGGATTTCCCAGGTTTATTTCCCAGGTTAATTTTGTTTCCCAGGTTTATTTCCTTTCCCAGGCTTATTTCCATTCCCAGGTTAATTTCCTTTCCCAGGTTAATTTCCTTTCCCAGGTTTATTTCCATTCCCAGGTTTATTTCGTTTCCCAGGTTTATTTTGCTTCCCACGTTTATTTCGTTTTTCCAGGTTAATTTCCTTTCCCACGTTTATTTCCTTTCCCAGGCTTATTTACATTCCCAGGTTTATTTCGTTTCCCACGTTTATTTCCATTCCCACGTTTATTTCCATTCCCAGGTTTATTTCCTTTCCCAGGTTTATTTCGTCCAACGGAATCATCACAACAATGCTTGGAGAGCACAAGAACAACACCCTGGGACCTGCCAGAGAATCCCAACACGGCTCAGCTCTCATCCAAAGGGCACTTCTGCAGACAAAACAAAACCACGATGTTGCTACTAAAAAAAAAAAAAAGATTTACAGGTAAACCCACAAAACTCCAGGGATCGGTTCTTACCCCCAACCAAAGCACTCTGGCCAAGCCTGAGTACAAAATTCCCTGTGCAGTTATTAAATCCTGCTAAAAGTCTGAGTTTTCCTTGGGTTTAAGACACAGCACACCACATAAGGTGAAAATAATAATAATATAAAAGGGAATTATCGTGCAGTTCTTTGTCTTTCAGGTCAATGGAAAGAACTGAAGGCAGTCTGGGATGTTTTGTATTATTTCATACAGTGAATGGGGATTTACAGATGGGAAGTTCACTGAGGCAATGTTATCTCCCAGAAACATTATTGGTAACATGGACAAAAATTCCAACAGTTCTGCAAGGAAAGGCTGGTGAGCAGCTTGTAGATCATTATCTCTTAAAAAGCAGAAATTCTGAGCTGCCTGGGCACAAACAAACTCATTTAACCCATTGTAAAGTGCGATTTGAGAGATAAGGAGCTGGAACTGGGGGATAATTGGGAATTGTGGCACTATATTCCAGGTCCTTGGTTTTCCAGCTCCCAGCCAGATGCTCCCATGGGATTGCTGAGTTTTCACCCAGCCTTACCCTGATTGTTGTGTCTGGTGTCCCTGTCCGAGCACTGCAGGGACAGGACAGGAGCACCCGGACAGAAATGGGGTGAATTTAAGGGAACCCTGAGCTGATCCATCTCCAGGTAGGGAGTTGGTCCTATAACAGCAGGAAAATTCTTAAGGCGTTTGTCCTGCAGAGTGAAAAAGAGTTCCTGCTGCTGTGTCCAGTGAGCAATGTCACCCCCACAGCACAGAGTGATTGGGACATCACTCACCTCCTCTGGCCTCACTCCAGTGGAAGAATTCCTCATGGAAAGGGCTGGAACAGGCTGGGCTTTAAAGCCCCTCTCACCCCAAACCATTCTGGGGCTGATCATCCCCACTGCCTGGGGAAAGGGAATGAAATGTTTTGCAATTTTCAGTGCTTTGACTTCCATAAGTGAAAGATGTTGATGTAAATCATCACCATAATAAGGATTTTTTTGTTGTTGTTCTGATTTATGGAGGTTTTTAATGATGTTTTTGTTGTTTATGGATTTTTTTTTTGTTGTTGTTGTGATCCATCCCTGGCAGTGTCCCAGGCCAGGCTGGACATTGGGCTTGGAGCAGCCTGGGACAGTGGGAGGTGTCCCTGCCATGGCAGGGGTGGCTCTGGGTGGGATTTGAGGTCCTTCCAACCCAAACCATTCTGTGAGTTTATGATTTAATGATGATCAGGATTGTTATAATTTTAAGCCTGATGTTGGCAAATATCCATCTTGTCCCAGCATTTCGCAACAACAACAACAACAAATCCCAAAAAAACCCCCACCCCCCCCCCAAAAAAAAAAACCCAACAAAAAAGCCCCAAATAAACCAAACCAAACAAAAAACCCCAAAACAAAAAAAAAAAAACCAGACAATTTTTGCCCAGGGTTTTAAAATTTCCTCCCTTCATTCAGAGAATCCCAGTTCAGTCTCCATCCTACTGACACAAAAGTTGAAGGAATAAACAGAAATCGCTTTTGTGCAGGCTCTGAGGGCCCAAAGGATGAAGCAATGTGTTCACCAGGACTGTGCCCGAGGAGGTGCACACACTCACACACACTCACACACTCTCACACACTCACACACACACTCTCACACACACACACAGAGCTTACAGCCACCCCTGCCAGTTCCTCTCTGCTGGCTGTCCTGCAGCAATTATTTTTGGGGAAAGAATAAACAAGAGAGGAAATTGTGCCACCGCTGTTTGTAACATCTCCTGATGTCCCAGCCCCATTCCTGCAGGAATTCTTCTCCAGCTCCAAACTGGTTATCTCACCTTGAGCTGCTGAGGAACCCCCTCCCTCACCATTTGCATGGAAACCTTTATTGCCCTGCAGAGAGGAGTCACTTTGGGGTTGTTCTGTCTCTGCAGATGGCAGGAGAGGGTTTGAGGAGGGCTCTGCTCCTCCCTGGACTCCAAACGCTCACTCAGATTTATCCCGCTGAACGGGGTGAGGGCAGTTCTAATTGAGAGCCTCAGCTGCTCTGAACAAACGCAATTAGGAGAATTAAGGAAATTCAACCAAATTGAGACTGACCTACTTCATATTGGCAAGGGCTCAGTGTGAGCCAGCAAAAAGCTTAATTTCACTCCTAAAAGCTCGCATTGTCCAAACTCTTAAAAAATCACTGAGACACTGGGAGACAAAAAAGAGCAGCTAAAAAGTATTGACTGAGAGAACGTGCTTGGTCTGGTATCACACGAAATGTCATCAGCACGGGGCTCTGTGGGGGAATTTCATAGACAAAAGTGAGAAAAAATGGATGTGTTAGGCAGAGAAATAATTAGGCAGAGCTCTCGGCTTGCCGGGTGTGTTTTAATGAGGTGCAGCTCCCCAGCTCCGGGCGGGCTCGTGTCCATAGGGAGGGGACAGGGCTGGTTCCACCGAGGATTGGGAGCCCTGCAGGATGATGGGTCCATTCCAGCTGTGGAGATCGCTGGATAAACTCATTTACCTGCTGGGTTCACCTGGCAGCATCCCCAGGGAGGAGGGACAGGACAGGGACAGAGCTGGGAGTGCAGGGAGCTGTGGGACACTGCCCCACTCCCAGGGCAGGCTGGAAATCCAAGGCTGGCAATCATTTCCTGCTGCCTCATGCAGGCAGAGCTTCCCGGGGGCCAGGTGGGACCCTGCTGAACCCAGCAGGGCACTGAGCTCTCAGGGCCACCCCTGGGTGCTGCTCCCCTCAGCGGTGCTGGGGACCCCAGAGCAGGGATGGGTGAGCAGGGAATGGCTGCTGGTAGTTGTGCTCCAAAGGTGTGCTCTGGGAAGGGTCAATAAAGGGAAATGAGCTTTAAGAGATGTAATTCTTGGAAAATGGGAAGAGTAATTCTTCCAGTGTAATTCTTGGAGCTTTAGTGCTTAAACAAACATGGGCTTTGCTGCTCTGTGTTTAAATAGCCGGCCCTGCTGCCATGGGGTCACACAGAAATACCGAGGGGACAGCAGAGCCTGCAGCAGGAACGGCTCCTCTCACCCTTGGAGCAGCAGTTAAACCCCAAAGGAGAATTTATTCCTTCCTTCTGTGCCTTCATCTTCTGTGAGTGTGCTGGGCCAGAGCCCGACCCCTGCCAAGGAGAGGAGGGGAGTGTTCCTGTGTCCTGGCAATGGAGCTGGGCACAGTATGGGGGACAGGGACACAGGAGGGGACAGGGAATGGGACAGGGGCACAGCATGGGGGACAGGGAATGGGACAGGGGCACAGCACAGGGACACGGACACAGCAGGGGACAGGGAATGGGACAGGGGCACAGCACAAGGGACAGGGACACAGCACAGGGGAGAGTGGCACAGCAGGGGACAGGGAAAGGGACAAGGGCACAGGAGGGTACAGGGACAGGGACACAGCAGGGGACAGGGAAAGGGACAGGGACACAGGGGGGGACAGGGACACAGCAGGGGACAGGGAATGGGATGATGGCACAGAAGGACAAGGGAAGAGGACAGGAAAGGGGACGGGGCACAGCAGGGGACAGGGAAGGGCACAGCGCAGGGTACAGGGAACAGGACAAGGGCACAGCAGGGGACAGGGAAGGGGACAAGGGCACAAAGCTGGGGCAGTGGCTGAAATGGAACTGGCAGGGGCTGATCCCAGGAATTCCCCCTGGATGTGAGGCAGAACTGCCCTGGGCAGTGCAGAGCCAGAGAGGGGCTGGACTCTCCTCCCTGGGACATTCCAGCGGCACCTGGACACATTCCTGTGTCCTGAGCTCTGGGATGGCCCTGCTGGAGCACCAGGGACCCTCTGAGGTCCCTCCAAGCCTGGCCCATCCCGGGTTTCAGTGGGTCTGTGACTCCGCAGGGACATTCTGTCCCATTTTCCAAGCCGGGGTGTCTGAACCCTTTTCCCAGCCCTGCCTGTCCCTCTGCAGGGTGACCCTGGAGCCCTTTGCAGGATCCTGGTGGAGCTGCTGCTGCTCCCAGCCGGGGCAGGGCTGTTCAGAGAGCAGCCCGGGCACACCCCAGCCATAACTCACTGAGCTCTTGTCCCTGTGTGGCACCAGCTGCCTGCAGCCTCTGGGGCAGCCGCTTCATCCCCTGGGCTCTCTGCCTTCTGCCTTTTCCAGGCTCTGCAAGAGGCGGTGAAGGAGATTCTGGCAAAGAATCAATTCTAAGCAGAAATTTCGCAACTTTTCCGAGCTTTTCCAGCTTTCCAGGGGATCCAGAGCAGAGGGGAGGTGGATTCAGGCCATGCACAAGAGCAGCTGGTGTGCGCCCCCATCCAGGTTTGGTTTAATCAGCCCACAGTTAATCTGACCACAGGCTGGAGATGTTCACAGCCATCCCAAGGCTCTCTCCAGGTCCGGGATTGATGAAAGGCAGGCTGGCTCCCTGGGAAAAGCTGCCAGGGCAAGATCAGTTCCATCCAAACCTTGTTTAAGCAGCTGCTCCCCTTCCCCTGGCAGCTCTCCTGCCATCCCCTGCTCTGATCCCCAGCTCTGGCAGCCCGTTTGCCATTCCAAACCCCAAAAATGGGACCCCAAACACCCCCTGATGCTCTGCACAGCGGATTTCAGCATCCCTTAGGGAAAAGCAGCGCCCCCGGAGCAGTCCCAGCTGCAATCCCGGCTCCAGGGCTCTGTGGGGTGGGATTTCAACTTCCACAGATTCTGTGGGACTCCAGAGTGCCTGAGCTGAGCTGAGCTGAGCTGAGCTGAGCTGCTCCGTCACTCTCCAGAGCTGCTGTCCCTGTTCCTGCAGCCCCCAGGACAGAGCAGCCCCTCCTCTCCCCATGACAGCGAGCCTTTCCCGGGATAACCCGCGGTGAGAACACACGGAACGGGGACAGCAGGATCTCCATGGAAGTGACACAGCCCGCCAGGATGCTCAGCCTCACCAGGGAAGGGCTGCTCACAAAAAGCACAGCCATTCCCGAGAAAATGTGTTTTCCCAGGCTTCCCACGGCCCCGCAGCCACCGCCCACGGGTGTTCCCAGCGCGATTCCCAAACGTGGAGCAACCCTGCAGCCACAGCCAGCCCGGCAGGAGGAACCTCCCTGGGAGGAACAGCGGGGAGGCAGAGCTCCCAAACACGGGAACGCCGGCAGGCCAGAGAGACTTTGAGTGTGGAGTAAGGATTCACCATTAGGAATTGTAAAGCAGGTGTGTTTTATTCCAGCAGGGATGCAGGGGGGATTTGCCACCACACATGGTGGAACCCCTGCAGGGTTAGGGTTGGGGTCAGGGGTCAGGGGTTAGGGTATCTGGTCAAGGCAAGGTCCAGGTTTAAATCCACACTGACCCCAAAAACCCAGGGTTAAATACACACTGACCCCACAAACCCAGGGTTAAATACACATTGATCCCACAAATCCCACAGCTCCCAGGTTTAAATACACACTGATCTCCACGGTCACCGTGGCCTCAAGGGCCACATCCACAGTTTCCTGAATTCTTCCAGGGATGGGCACTCCACCCTGCCCTGGCCAGTCTGTTTAAATGATTTACAAACATTTCCAGGATTTTTTTTTCCCAATGTCCACCCTGAGCCTGCCCTGGCCCAGCCTGAGGCCGTTCCCTCTCCTCCTGTCCCTGTGTCCCTGCCAGCAGAGCCCGACCCCCCCGGCTGTCCCCTCCTGGCAGGGACTTGTGCAGAGCCACAAGGGCCCCCTGAGCCTCCTTTGCTCCAGGCTCAGCCCCTTCCCAGCTCCCTCAGGAATTCTCCAGCCCCTTCCCAGCTCCCTCAGGAATTCTCCAGTCCCTTCCCAGCTCCCTCAGGAATTCTCCAGCCCCTTCCCAGCTCCTCAGGAATTCTCCAGCCCCTTCCCAGCTCCCTCAGGGATTCTCCAGCCCCTTCCCAGCTCCCTCAGGAATTCTCCAGCCCCTTCCCAGCTCCTCAGGAATTCTCCAGCCCTTCCCAGCTCCATTCCCTTCCCTGGATGCACTCCAGCCCCTCTGTGCCTAAAACTGTCCCCAGGATGGGAGGTGTGGCCCCAGCATGGCCAGCACAGGGGACGGGGCCTGCCCTGCCCTTCACAACCACAGTGCCAGGAAGGTGGGACCTGCGGGAGGGGACAGGGGAGGTGACACCTCACACTGCCTGGACAGGGCTGTCACCTTCAGCACCGTGGCCCTGGAATGACCCCTGGAATGTCACCCTGGAATTTCCCCCTGGAATGTCACCCTGGAATGTCCCCTGGGATGTCCCCCTGGAATGTCCCCTGCAATGACCCCTGGGATGTCCCCTGGAATGTCACCCTGGAATGTCCCCCTGAAATGTCACCCTGAAATGTCACCCTGGAATTTCCCCCTGGAATATCCCCTGGAATGCCCCCTGGGATGTCCCCCTGGAATTTCCGCTCACCCCATTCCTCGCCCACACAGCTCTCCCTGGTCTGTCTAAGAACTCCAGGTGGCAGAGCTGCCATGCTGGCTGTCCCCCATGGCTCCGAGGGGAGCACAGGGTGGCCTGGCAGGGACCCCAAAGCCCCTCTGGTGCCACCCCTGGGATGTCCCTGCAGGGCCCAGAGGCAGAACAGCCTCCGCCAGGTCAGAGCCCCTGAGCCCTTTGTGCTGCTCTGGAAAAATGCAAACCAAGGAATAATCCCACAGGGTTTGTGATGGGCTCCAATTTATGCAAAACGAATTAACCTTTGCACCCCAGAGCTCCATCTTATCAGTCCCATCCCACGCTGATGTCACCTTCCAGAGGCTTCTTGCAAAGGAGTCTGGAATATGCTTAAAAAATTCCGACATAAGCAAAAATGCAGCAAAGCACAAAGCTGCAGGTGAGGATGAGAAATCTTGTGACCATCCTCAGTGTGGAAACATCCAGGCATTCGTGTTCCCTGCAGAAACTCACCCACAGATCCAGAAAATTCCGCTGGTCACTGAATCCCAGAGATCATCATTAGTGACCTGATTTCCCTCTCGTGCCCCTGGGATTCATTCTGGGTGCCAGGTGATTTAACAGATTTTCAGAGATGTCGGGGAGCAGGAGGAATCTCCTTCTGCTTTAGCAGCTTTCTCAGTCCAGGGAGTCAGAATTTCACCCAGCCATGGGGCCCCTGCAGCCCCCAGGGCAGCCCCCAGTGCCCCCAGCCCTGCTGCTGACAGGGATTAAGGGATGATAAATAATGAAATGGGTCCCTAACCACCGGTGGCATTGCTGATGTGGGGAAAAACACCCACCCTGCAGATCCTGCATCGATTCAAAACGTGTCAGCCAAGCCCAAGGACAAGTTAACCTTGGTTTTTGGGCAGCTGCTTTCTTGTAGGATTAATCTGTGTTTGGGGGGTCAGTCCTCCTTTGTGACTTGGTGATGACACAGAGCAGGGATGGATGGGGGATTGGGAATTGGGAATTGGGAATTGGGAATTCCTGGCTGGGCTGGAATTGCCAGAGCAGCTGTGGCTGCCCCTGGATCCCTGGCAGTGCCCCAGGCCAGGCTGGACATTGGGGTTGGAGCAGCCTGGGACAGTGGGAGGTGTCCCTGCCATGGCAGGGGTGACACTGGGGGGGGTTTAGGGTCCTTCCCACCCAAACCATTCCAGGATTCCCAGATTCTCAGAGATTGAAGGTGAAAGTCGTATCCCAGATAAACCCCAGGAGGGGACAGGGGCCCCCCAGGCTCTGTCCCCCTGTTCCCCTCATGTCCCTGCAGCTGGAGCCTGGAGCAGCCAGGGCTGTGCAGAGCATTGGAATTCTGGAAATTGAGTTTTGGGCTTTCTGTGCTGCCAGGCACTGACCCCCAAGCAAAGCCTGCACTGACCTGAGGCCGTGGAAAAGGCTCCCAAAATTGAGTGACAGCGCTGGGATTGTGGGGGTGCAGTTTGGATAGAAGTGTGTGAGATCACAGGGTGCAAAACTGAGAGTTTCAGGGTTCAGAACACAGGAATAGATATAAAGCAAGGTGGAGGATTTAGGGCGTTGTCTAAGTCCTTCTTCTTCACCTTCTCCTTCTTGGTTTCGGGTGGGGTTTTTCCAATGAGAAACCAACCCAGAGCTGCTGGTGGAGAGAGTATTCAGTGCCACAGGGCTGGGGAACGGTCTGACCCGGCTGTGTGCAGGGAAACCTGCCAGAAACCCAACGGGATTCGCTGCTGTCTCTGTGGTGAGCCCAGGCCCTTCACAGCCCTGGGCTCCGTCACTGCAGAATCTTCACCTTCAAAAATAACAATTCCTGCTCATTTTCTACTGGGTTTAACCACGGATGTGTCAGATTCTGAACGTCTTGTGATGGAAAGACTTAATGCCTATTAATTAGGATCAGTATTACTATTTTTATGTGAAGTCTCCATGGTAATAATTCTGTTCCGGAGGGTGCCAGGGGAAAATTTGGGTTGATTTTGATATGAAGAGCTCAGACCATGCCACAACACTCGCAGTCTCTCAGCAGGGTCACTGTGAAAGACGAGATGCAGATTTTGTCCCTTTTCATCAATTCCTGAGAGGATAATTTTTAGAGAAGCAGCTACTTACAATTTCGGGAGTTCAAGCACGGGAGTGTCTGTACATGTAATTACATTGCCCATACCAAGCTGATTCCTTGTGAGATTGCTTTCTAGTGTGCAGGATTTCTCCTTTGAAATTCCACCAAGCAGAGCTCAGAATTTCCTTGCCTGAGACATTAAAAAACCTTTTCTTTTTTTGAAAGAGAAAAACGGATCAATCCACACACACCATGAGAGAGTCAGCTCTTGACTTCCTCTGGCTTAAAATATTCAGGCTGAAGGGGGGGTTCTGCATTCCCTGTTTTTCTTTTCTTTCAGGCTTTCTTTTCCGAAACTCATTTAACTCTTGCTTTTGTTGTGTTGTCATCTGAACACTCTTCACCTTTTCCCCATGGCAGGGACACCTCCCACTGTCCCAGGCTGCTCCAGCCCCAATGTCCAGCCTGGCCTGGGGCACTGCCAGGGATCCAGGTGGGAATAACCTGGTGGCCTTAGGGATAACCTGGCAGCCCTGGGAACAACCTGGTGGCCCTGGGAATAACCTGGTGGCCTCAGGGATAACCTGGTGGCCCCAGGGATAATCTGGTGGCCTCAGGGATAACCTGGTGGCCTTGGCAATAACCTGGTGGCCTCGGGGACAATCTGGTGGCCCCAGGGATAATCTGATGACCTTGGCAAAAACCTGGTGGCCTTGGGAGTAATCTGGTGGTCCTGGGAACAACCTGATGGCTCCAGGGATAACCTGGTGGCCCCAGAGATAATCTGGTGGCCTCAGGGATAACCTGGTGGCCCCAGAGATAATCTGGTGGCCTTGGCAATAACCTGGTGGCCCTGGGAATAACTTGGTGGCCCCAGAACAACCTGGTGGCTCCAGGAATAACCTGGAGGCCTCAGGGATAACCTGGTGGCCCCAGGGATAATCTGGTGGCCCCAGGGATAACCCAGAACAGAGGGAGGAGGAGGGTGGCCCACCCAAAGCACCCCAGGCAGCAGCCCAGTGACACTCTCAGTCCTGGCCAAAGTGACAGATCCCTCCTGATGGCTCTGGTGTGTGCAGGCAAATCTCTCACAGCCTGAACAAACAGATTTTTCAGCTTTGGCTCCTGTGTTTGTTCCGTGATTTATCCCATACTCAATATTTCATCTCCGCCTTGCAGGAACGGGCGCAGCTCTCAAAGGGAAGTGTCATTTCCTTCTAAAAGCCTTTTTGTTGGGGCAGGTTTGGGGTTTTTTTATCTTGGGAGATGTCGATTGCTGTTCCTGAAATGAGCTGACACTTTGAGATGTAGTAAGGGCGGAACAGAAACTCAGATCAAAAAATCTGAAGGGTTTTGGCTGAAACTGCTCACCAAATTGGAGCTAATTTGCAAAAGATCGAGCTCAGCACCAAATGGAGGTTTTTGATGTAATTAAACCGTTCCACCTGTCTTGGGTGATTATTGCCTGCTCTGCATTACTGATATCACACTCACGTTACTTTTTTAAATGTGGAGATTGCGATGGCAAAGGGAATGATGGCACAAACAGATTAAAAAATAAGCTCGTTTGGGTTTTTTTATAGGCAGATCTCGTTTTTGGATGCAGAACCTTTTTAGCTCATTTGCACACAACACCAGAGGAAGAGGCACCTTTTTCTCCCCTTTCCATTCTGCATTCCTGTGACAGTAAAGCAGCAAACAGGCTTTTAAAATAATGACTCCCGGTTTGAGTCCTGTCTAATGAGGCACAGCCTGCTTTAGCAGCACTGCTCTGGAGGAGTCAGACCAGGGAATTAAAATGAGATCATTCCCCATTCACTGCCGTGGCCACGGCTCCCAAACTCCACGGAAATGGCTCCAGGGTGGCACTGAGGGAACCCTTGGGTGCTCAGGGCTCCTCTGGACCCACCCAGGGGTGGCTGCAGATTTGGGGATCACCAGAGACACCTGTCCAAGGGAGCAGGACCCAGAAATGCCCCAAAGCCTCTCCTGCCCGCGGGTGTGTGCCACACCAGGACACAAAATGAACCCGCAGTCACACTGAGAGCTCCAAGGCAAAAGAGGGAGTTTATTTTTCAGACCTCACAATTTATAAAATTTTCACAGTGAAAGAGGATTGGAGGATGAGATTGTCTCCTCTCAACCACACTGGTCAGACAGCAGTCAATCAATGCTCTCCTCCTCCAAGAAGGAATGCAAACAATGATATTTTTAAATTAAAGTGTGTGGGAACTCCATTAGAAAAAATGTAAACATCAGAAGGCTTTTGAGACACAGGGCCACAGGTGTGGGGCCGGCCCAGCCCAGGTTGTGGGGAAGGAGGAGAGTCACTGAGCTCCTCTGTGGTTGCATCTCCACTGCAGCAGATCAGGGGGATTTCACACACAGCCTCCTCAGAGCTTTGGGGAAATAATTAAAGCAAATAGGCCGTTATCCCTCAATTAATTTTGTCTGCTTGTTTTTTCTTCTCCTAGTGAAACATCCTTGTGCATATTCCTTTTTCTGTGGATAAATTTATTGTTCAGATTTATCCCTCATTGGGATTTATTTGAAGAATATTTAATTTTAAACCTCCACGGGGACTGTGGCCCATCCCAGCACTGGGGTGGCAGCAAGTTCCAGCTCTGCTGTATTCCAGGCTCTGTGCTGCACACAGCAGGGACACAAAACAAATCCTTGTCCTGCTGCACACCCAGGACAGCTGGGCTTTATTAACTCCAGTCTGGGGTTAATCCTGAGCTTTATTTCCTGCCCCACAGCCCTGCCTGGGCTCTGACAGTATGGTTGGTCCAGCCTGGGTAAATCCTGAGCTTTATTTCCTGCCCCCATGGCCCTTTCTGGGCTCTGTCAGTATGGTTGGTCCAGCCTGTCCATCCTGGGGTTAATTCTGAGCTTTATTTCCTTCCCCCACAGCCCTGCCTGGGCCCCGGCACTGTGGCTGGGCTGACTGGGGTAAATCCTGACCTTTATTTCCTGCCCCCACAGCCCTGCCTGGCCTCTGGCAGTGTGGCTGGGCTGACTGGGGTTAATTCTGAGCTTTATTTCCTGCCCCCACAGCCCTGCCTGGCCTCTGGCAGTGTGGTTGGTCCATCCTGTCCAGTCTGGGTTAATTCTGAGTTTTATTTCCTGCCTGGCCTCTGGCAGTGTGGCTGGGCTGACTGGGGCTCACAGGCACCAGACCCTGGTGAGGAGGATCCCCGCTCTCCTCACACAGCCTCAGTGGCTCTGGCTCCTGTTCTGTGCCAAGCAAAGCCCTCTGAGCTCTGAAGTGACAGCAACAGGAAAACAATGTCATTTCCCAGCCCAGACACCTCAGTCCAGGACAGAGCCTCCCCGAGAGCCGAGCACTTGGGTGAAAAATTTACATGAGATATAAAATAGCTCAGATATTGATTAAGGGCTGAAACAGAAGTAGTTACAAGTAATTTATCCTTTATACCCTGACATAATACAGGAATTATCTAATTAGGAACAGAATTATTTACGGAAGGTGCATTTGTGGCGAGTTTAAATCAATAGGTTCAGTTAATAAGCAAAAATATAAATCTAGGAGGAGTTTAATTAACTGCAGGGCTGTCAGCAGTTCTGTGAGTGCAGCCCACCGGCAGCAGCTCCAGGTGATTTTTATGGATAGCTCACCTTGAAATTAATTTCTTTGTGCAAGTCTCAGGCTCTGCTTTAAAACACTCCTCACTTCCCTGTGTTTAATGGGAAGAGATGGGAATCCTCCTCCTGACCTGGGCTGAGTGCCTGATGAAGATGTTCCAGCAGGCAGGAGCAGGGACGCGGTGCCAGGGCCCCAGGAGAGCTGGGGACAAGGCAGGGAGGGACAGGACACAGGGAATGGATCCCACTGCCAGAGGGCAGGGATGGATGGGAGATTGGGAATTGGGAATTCCCGACTGGGCTGGAATTCCCTGAGCAGCTGTGGCTGCCCCTGGATCCCTCCATCCCTCAGTGAAAAGTCACCTTCCTCAGCCAGAAATGCAGATCATTTTCCAAAGGACGAGACCCTTGCCGAGGGGGGTCTGCTGCAAAACCTAAAAATGAATTAAGGGAAGTCGGAGTTTTGGACTTTTGAAAGAAAATCTTGCAGTTCTTAGGCAAATCCGTAATTTCCAAGGGAATTTCTGCTCGGATGACAAGCCTCTGGCTGGTTTTCTTTCTTTTATATCAGTGGAAATGGAAATATGGATTCACTTAAAGTTGGATCAGTGCAGAGGTTAGAGAATTTATCCTCAGTACTTTAAGAGCAGAGTGGTTTTTGGAAGAGGAATAATTCTCTCTTTTCTCCAGAGGCAGCAGAAGGATGGAGAACATCTTTCCTATTTCATCACGATATTTTTCAGTGAAGGAAGGCCGGGCATATTCCTGATCTGTTTGACAACATCCCTGTTCCATGGCACCGGCAGGAAAGTGAGGGTGAGCAAAATAAAAAATGATTCATTCATCTCATTCCCATTGTTTACCACGACAGATTTATCTGAGCACAGGCAGGGATCCCCTTCTCCTTCTTGCCAAGCTCTTGAACTGGGACTGAAGCCACTGCCTTGTTTTAATTAACACTAATGCTCAATTAAGTCAAGTAAACATTAAGATCCATGAATTACAGCCTTCAATTTATTTGAAGGCAGCTTGTCAGGATGCAGCCACACAAAAGCCCAAGGCGAGGGATTGCACCCGGGAGTCTCAGGAGCCCTTCCAGGGGTTCTGGTGATGCCTGAAATTTTATTTCCCTGTATTTGAGGCTCTGTGGTGCCCAGGGTGCAGCTCTGAGCTCACAGTCAGGGTCACTCAGCTCTCTGCACACAGCACGGACACAAAACAAATCCTTGTCCTGCTGCACACCAAGGACAACTGGGACAAGTTTCCAGGCCCCAAAGCACCAACAACGGGGGCTGCAGGGAGAGAACAAGAAGGGTGGGACTGCATCACCTGGAGCTGGGATTGAACAATGAAACCCCAATGTGCAAATGGACCCAAACTTACAAAGGTGTGTCCCTGTCCCTTTGGCCAGGCTGGAGCCCAGGTGGCTGCACAGCGTTTCTGCTCCTCATCCCAGACCTGTGGAAGGGTTCAGGCTGGAAAAGCTCTCTGGGAGCACTGTCCCCACCCCTGTGTGCCGTGTCACCCTGCAGGGCACGGCTGAGCACAGGCCCTGCTCCGTGCCCAGCACAGATCTGCTTTGGGCCGTTCCTATCTGGGTCACAGGTGTCTGGCAGACAGAACCAGCCGGGAGCTGTTATCTCCTGTGCTTTTACACAGCTCTGACAGCTGCTCAGGAGGAATCCCCATCACCAGGCCCTTGGTGCTGCCGTGTGGCAGAGCTGTCACTGCCAGCTCTCCTGTCAGGATTCAGAGAGGGACAGGCACAGCAGCCCCAGCTCCTCCTGGGGACTGTCCTGCTGCTCCCCCTTCTTACCCGGGCACCCGGAGCCTTCCCTGTGCCCCTCCCGCCCGGCTCAGCAAAGTGCAGCCCTAGGAACAATTCCCGGCTCCTGCTGCAGGAAACACCTGGCCCTGCAGGGATGGAGTGTGGGAATGCACCCCACAGCCGGGCAGGTGTCACCGTACAGGGAAAGGTTTAATGCTCACCCCTCGCTGTTCCTGTAAGGCAAAGGGCCCAGAAACTTCCATGTCCTTGTCCCAGGGACTGCCCAGGTGCCAGCACAAAGATTGGTTGGACACCCGGACCTGCACCTCAAATCCTGTTCCCAATTTCCTTGGGCCAGGTGCCAAAATCCCACCTGCACCATTCGGTATTTAAAGGACAGAACTTCCCGGGGCTTTTTTGGGCTGCCTCAGCCAGTGCAAGAGTTCTCTCTTCACTGTGTTCAGCTTGTATTTCTTTTGTTTGATGCTGTTTGTTATTTCTGTCACTATTAAACCCTTTTCATTTATAAAGCACATCCAGAGAAGTTATCTCACTATTATTTTAAGCCCTTTCTCTGCAAGGGCTGGCCCCTCAGGGGTGACAGACCTTTGTGGGGTTTATCACACCTGGCCCCACACAAAATTCCATCAGTGGAGGTGCCCAGGGAGGGTTGGAGTGCCCATCCCTGGAGGTGTCCCAGGAATTCCTGGAGGTGGCACTCGGAGCTCTGGGCTGGGGACAGGGTGGGCACCGGGTACAGCTGGGACTCTGTGATCTCAGAGGACTTTTCCAACCTCCACAATTCCGGGAGCTCTGGGATTCTGGGATTCTGTGTGTTTGTCCTCTCTGCCCGGCCATTCCCCATGGGGCAGCTCTGCCAGAGAGATTTGCTCTCGGAAAGCACAGTGTGAAAAATACGGAGTTGAATGGATTTTCATTTCCCTGATATTTCACTCGGGGTTGGAGGGAAGAATGAGAGCTCTTCTGGTCTTGTAGAATATTCAGCTTTACTCTGACAAGAACAGTGACCAATTAGAGTTGAACACGAGGTCTTTGGAAACTGTATAGAAATAGTCTGTAACATTAAATACAACTTTTCTTCATGAAGAAACAAGAGCCCTGTCTGTTAATTATTGCAATAATAATATCGCACACGCTTGTGTCCATCTCCCTCTGCTGCTCCCAAGCCTGGGGCTGTGTTTGCTGTAAATTTATTCTGGTTACCCTTGTGGTTCCCACATTGTGTTTGTTCCATGGGGCAGGAGGCGCTGGGATCGGGACAAACCCCTCTGCTGGGTGACAAGGGGCTCATGGAAACAGCACTTCCAGAGGATTTTGGGACCCTCTGGCTCTTTGTTTCTCCTTTGGGTGAAGGAAAGGTTTGGAGTGCTCAGAGCTCTCACAAATAAATGGTGTTGTTGGGATGTGAGAGAGCACCCAGAGCTGCTGTGGGTGGCTTTTGTGACCCTCACAACACTGACAGTGTTATCCAATTCCATTGTCATTAAATACAAGTCACCTTTTCCCCCGTGACCTGGGGGTCAGGAAAATGAGCTGTGCTGCAGGGAGAGAGAACCCAAAACTGCTGTGGGCGCTGGGGCTCCCCTCCAGCACGGCAGGAAATGCAACAATTCCAGTTATCCTGGATTTAAAATTGCCAGATCCAGACACTCCCAGCCACAAATTCCACCTCAGCACGAGGGAAAAATCTCTGCCCTGAGGGTGGCAGAGCCCTGGTACAAGGGAGTTCCCTCTCTGGGGACATCCCTGACGTGTCCCTGTGTCACCTGCTCCAGGTGACCCTGCTGGGCTCTGGGTGATCTCCTGAGGTCCCTTCCCAGCCCTAGGACTCTGAGCAGCTCAAAGGAGCTCTAGTGTCACTGTCACTGTCACTGTCACTGTCACTGTCACTGTCCCCGTCCCTGTGCGGGGAGCGTTGGGATTCAGAGGCCTTAGAGGGGCTTTCACCACTTGATGTGTCTGTGATCCCACCACTCTGAGCCCCAAATCTTCCTCAGGCACTTCTCAAACTCCCCAGGTGGCAGGGGTGAAAACAAACAGTGCCAAATGTTTTAAAACTCACCTATATATCCTCAGAACATTCTAATATATCTTATCAAAATCTATTTCTAAAACCCCTTTAAAAATAACACACCACATCCTAAAGACCAGTAAGGTTTCTACACTTCCTCCTGGATTTCTTTATTTGTCTCCTGCTCTCCAGAATTTTTCCCATCCTGTATAATTTAGGGGATGATCTGACCCTGCTGTGTGTCAGCTCAGAGCTGGCAAGGCAGAGTTATTGGTTTTGTTAATGTCTGGGGGTTTTCGTGGTTTCCTCTGCATGTTTTGACACACTTTATTTGCTTCTGGTTGTGCCCTTCCCATGAAACCTCCTGAAGCCTCAGATTTCTCTGGTGCAGACTGCAGTGTAATTAGGTTAAGATGTTCTTTAGCTAATTTTAATCCATATATTATTTTGCTTCACCAGAAAGTCCAGACTATGAACAAACTCTCAGTGCTCAATGCAGAAGTTCCAAATGGCCACTAGAGATTTACATCACGTTGATAAGGAAAACATATTCAAGTGTTATCTGGAAAAAAAATCATATCAAACTGATTTTAATATTATCTACGTATTGAAAACAGCCCTGGAAATAACAACCTACGCATCATTTTAATTTGTAAAGAAAACTTGTTTACGTGGCAGCAATTAAAAATATCAGCTCAATATCTGTAGAACACAGACGAGGCTGAGCTAATTTGTTTTATAAACTTAGTGAGCACGTTGAAGCCCGGTCTGCAGGGAGAGTTCTCCATCTCCAATTTAGATAAAGGCTCCCCTGCAGACGGGTAACAGCGTGACGAGGGCTGAGCTACAGAGCCAATGGGCTGGTAATGGAAATCACGCAATCTTCAGTAAACAGCTTAGGATAAAATTAAGAAAATTCTATTAGGCTCCATCGCCATTAGTTCCCATTAGTTGTTTCATTTGTAGGAGCTGCCTTCTAGGAATAAATGCGTTTTCCTGCTGCATGGGGCACGGGTGTCCCAAACGGGGCAGGGCAGTGAGGGAGTGTGTGAGGCCAGGGAGCTGTTATTTTGTTTTGGGTTTTTTGTTATGTTTGTTATTATTATTATTATTATTAATGTTATTATTATTATTGTCATGGCTAGAATTTCACTAGCTTTGCAAAAGGCAATGCTCCTAGAACTTCAAACTAGGCTTTAGGGCTTCTCCTCCTTGCTTGATACCTCAGTGTCTATTTAAAACTAAGCCTGCATTTTTACCTCGTGTCTGTGTGGATTTATGTATTTTAGTTTCTCTGAAGGAGAAACTAAAATACATAAAACTAATAAAAATACATAAAAACTAATTCACTCCTCACATTTCCGGGCACTCCTGGGCCTGTGTGCAATCCCAGAGGGGTTCATACCCCAACACCCATGGGCTCCGTGTGGCTGCAGCCCCAGCTGGGCAGGGCAAGGACAGGGGGACAGCTGCAGGTCCCTTCCCACCCACAGCCGGGGTGGCACGGTGCTGCAGGCTGTGCCCAGCTCTGGGGTCACCGGGACAGGAGGGACCTGGAGCTCCTGGACCTGCTCCAGAGGAGGGAGGTGAGGATGAGGAAGGGCTGGAGCATTCCCGTGCCCAGGAGAGGCTGAGGGAGCTGGGGCTGCTCAGCCTGGAGAGAAGCCCCAGGGAGAGGGACCTCAGCCACAGGTGTCCCTGGGTGTCCCTGGGTGTCCCTGAGTGTCCCTGGGTGTCCCTGAATGTCCCTGAGTGTCCCTGTGTATGTCTGACTGTCCCTGTCTGTCCCTGGGTGTCCCCATGTGTCCCTGAGTGTCTCTGGGTATCCCTGGGTGTCCCTGTCTGTCCCTGTCTGTCCCTGGGTGTCCCTGGGTGTCCCTGGGTGTCCCTGGGTGTCCCTGGGTGTCCCTGTCTGTCCCCTTGTGTCCCTGGGATGGCCCTGTGTATCCCTGAGTGTCCCTGAGTGTCCCTGAGTATCCCTGTCTGTCCCTGGGTGTCCCTGGATATCCTTGTTTGTCCCTGAGTGTCTCTGAGTGTCCCTGTATTTCCCTGGGTATCCCCATGTGTCCCTGAGTGTCTCTGGGTATCCCTAGGTGTCCCTGTCTGTCCCTGAGTGTCCCTGTCTGTCCCCGGGTATCCCTGTGTGTCCCTGTGTGTCCCTGTGTGTCCCTGGGTGTCCCTGGGTGTCCCTGGGTGTCCCTGAGTGTCCCTGTCCATCCCAGGGTGTCCCTGTGTGTCCCTGTCTGTCCCTGTGTGTCCCTGGGTACCCCTGGGTGTCCCTGTCTGTCCCTGGTTGTCCCTGTGTATCCCTGTCTGTCCCTGTCTGTCCCTGTCTGTCCCTGTCTGTCCCTGTCTGTCCCTGTCTGTCCCTGGGTACCCCTGGGTGTCCCTGTCTGTCCCTGGGTGTCCCTGTGTATCCCTGTCTGTCCCTGTCTGTCCCTGTCTGTCCCTGTCTGTCCCTGTCTGTCACCCTGCTGTTCCCTGAGCTCTGGGCTGGCCCTGCTGGAGCAGGGGGTGGCCCCAGGGACCCTCTGAGGTCGCTCCCAGCCTGCCCCATGCTGGAGCTCTGTGAGTCTGTGCTCTCAGAGGCCTTTTCCAACCCCAGTTTTGATCCCACATCCCTCGTTCCAGAGGACACAGGCTGGTGGCTGTGCTGTCCCTGGGATTTGGGAAGCACAGAGCCTTCCTTTAAAATTCTGCCACCCTTGCCGTGGCAGCCGATCCCAGCCCCACAGAGCTCTGGGCTCCCCCCTGGCACTGCCCCACAGCCCACCCTGCAACCAGGAGGGGTGGGAACAACCCCTAAATGCAGCAAATCCTCTGTCAAACCCCACTGCCCCAGAGAGGATTTGTTTGTCCTGAGGATCAATAATGCCTGATTTTCCTGTTTCTTCAAGCATCAAGAGCCGCGGTGGCTGTGCGGTGTTATTATTCATGGAAAAAGATTTCCAGAGAGAATGAGAACTTTGCATGGGTAGTTTAGGTTAGATATAGAAATGATTAATTTTGTTTAATTTAATAGAGAGATATAATTTCACTGCTGCCTAATATTTAATGTTTTCTTCCCTGTCTCAGTTCTTTCTTTAGACTTTCATGGTACTGACAGAGAAATAGAGAAAAGAGACAAAGAATGCAAAGTAAAACAAAAATGAGGCTGCTCAATCAGGCGGGGAAAAAAGCTATCTAAAACCCTCTGAATAAGGGCAAGGAAAATGAATCATATCTTTTTCATTCAAGTAGTGAATTTGGCTTCAGGTATTAAAATCTTGAGCTGTGTGAAAATGTTGGAGACACACTCAGGGTTTCTGTGCTAAACCTGCCCCAACCCTGCCCAGTGTGACTGAGATTCCAGAGCACACGGACTGGGAACAGGGCTCTGCGCTTGTCTTGGTTTGGAGAGACAGGAGTCTGCCAGGGAGAGCTGGAGCTTCCCTTGGAATGGAGAATGTAAACTCGGGGCTGTGCCCATTCCCTGGGGAGCTTTTCCAGTGCCCAGCACCCTCTGGGGCAGGAACCTTTCCCTGATCATTTGGAATGACTGCTGTGCTCCCACCCAGGCCATGGAGCTCCTCCCCACGCTGGGTTAGGGATGTCCCAGCCCATTTTCCAGCTGCCAGCCTGTGGCAGATCCGTCACTCCGGGGACACAGAGTTCTGCTTCTCATCACTTGGATCCCACGGAAACTGTGGATTATTTCCAAGCTGGATTTGTGCCCCATCAGCCGCAGCCTCTGGGCTGCAGGGATCCTTTCCTGCAGGGCTGCCAGCTCCCTGCTCTGCCACGTTCTCACGTGTGTCTGCTCCCATTAGGGCAGATGGGGCTGGGAAGGATTCCTGTGTGTCACAGCCTGGCTTGTGCCCCAGGTCTCTTTCTGTGCGGTCCCAGATCTCTGGCAGTGCTCCTTGTTCTGCGTTTGAAAAATGGGGATGATTTCAGTTTTCCCTACTGAGTCACTGAGTGCTGTGGGAGCTCCGTGTGGCTGAGCTTTTCTCCACCAGGCACTCTGGGAGGATCACTGCCGGTGCTCTGCTCCTGTCCCCTGTGTCCCTGTCCCCTGTGTCCCTGTCCCATGTCCCTGTCCCCCAGGGCCTCTCCCCAGCTCCAGTCCAGCCCCTGCTGCAGCCGTGGTCGTGTCCCTGTCCCTCAGGGTCTCTCCCCAGCTCCAGTCCAGCCCCTGCTGCAGCCATGGTCGTGTCCCTGTCCCCCAGGGCCTCTCCCCAGCTCCAGTCCAGCCCCTGCTGCAGCCGTGGTCAGGGCAGGGCTGAAGGGAACAGCTCTGAGAGCTGACCCTGGAGATCACAGCTGTTGTCCCAGTCAGAGCTGCTGAAGGGACAACAACGGTCACACATCACCCCATGGTCCTTCAGGGCTGAGGAGAAGCTCAGCCACCCCAGCACCCGTGTGGAGTCCTGCCCCACAAAGGGAATGCTCTGGGAAGTTGGGATTCCATGGGGATGTGGAACTGGTGACAAGAGGAGCAGCTGTAAGGGAGCCCTGGCAGCTCGCAGGGTACAGGTTAACCCAGTGCAGCCTCTCCAGCACATCTGCTGCTCTTCTGCCTCATAAACCACCCTAAAGGCTGCCCTAACAGTCCCTTTCTCTTCAGCACTCACAAACAAAGCCAAGGAAAAGGATGATGGATTTGTCTAAAATCCTCTCCCATGCCCCACCTCAGCATAATGCACTCCATCTTAGTCAAAACCACTCCTTGCTCTTTACTTTGGGATTTATTTTTCTCACAGTGTGGTTGCTTTTGCTCTTTTTGCTAAGCTGAAATGGAAACTTCATTGTGTGCGCAAAGCTCCCAATAATTTACCATTTCCAATGGAAAATTACCCTGCAATTGGAAATATTTTAAGAACTTTCCTTGAGGAAAATATAAGAATGGAGAAAACCCTACAGTAACGTCCTTCTCTGTACAGGAGCAGGAACCCCTAACCCCAGACTGGTTTGGGTTAAAGGGATCTCAAATCCCAGCCAGTGACACCCCTGCCATGGCAGGGACACCTCCCACTGTCCCAATGTCCAACCTGGCCTTGGGCACTGCCAGGGATCCAGGGGCAGCCACAGCTGCTCTGGCAATTCCAGCCCAGCCAGGAATTCCCAATTCCCAATCTCCCACCCAAATCTCCCCTTTCCCAGTTTGAAGCCATTCCCTGTGTTCTGTCCCTCCATCCCTTGTCCCTCCCCAGCTCCCTTGGAGTCCCTTTAACCCTTTCTGGGTGCTCCCATTTCCCTGTCTGAGTTCCTGTGGGAAGCAGCCCTGTGTCCTCTGGCTCTGGGTGCCACCTCTGCAGGGACAGGTGTCCCTCCTGGGCTGAGGACAGACACCCTGGTGACACCCCGGGCTCAGTGTCCCCACCCTCACTGACGCCCCAGTGGCGCCAGTCAGGAGGGGCTGGGAGTGCTCTGCAATCCCTGCTGAGCCCTCTTGGAACAAAGGCTTTTCTTTGGCAGTTCCCAATTTCCCCTGGAATTCTCGCCCTGGGGTTGTGCCCTGAGAAGCCCCCTCAGAAAAGATCCGTATTTTCCATATTTCCCAAATATAATCCTGATCCTCCTCCTGGGCACAGGGCACATCTTCACCCAGTTCATTTGAAATGCAAATCCGCATTTCCAGTGCCTAACCAGAATCTGTCCTTTCTGCAAGTAAGGTGGATGTTTATTCTGATTTGAATCCCAGCATATATTTGATGCAGATTGTTTTTGGTGACATATTTAAAATAAAAATCATCCACATGAAGCGAACCGAACCCCCCTGATGCCACCGAGCAGAAGTGCTGGTGTCATTCCCATGATTTATATCCATTAGTTTACTTTCAGAACACACTTCCCGTGGTAATTTCCTTTGGAGAGAAGCGATCTTGGAGTAAAGAACAGGTGGAGGGGGAGACATCCTGTGCTCTCGGTGGCTGCCTGCCCCTTCACCCACAGCGAGCCAAGCTGCCTGTCTTTCTGCTCCGAGGAACGCGGCTCAAATGAGCTGGAAAACAGCTCAATCTGCTCAAGGGAGGCTTCCCCATGCGCCAGAGCCCGCAGTGGGTGCAGAGCTGGTGTCTGCTCCCGGCAGCATCTTCCACTGCCAGGGTCAAGTTCAATCAGAGCTCAGCTCTGGCGGTGAGTGCGGCTGTGAGCGTCTCTGGGGATCCCTGGGTGTGACTCTGGGGATCTCTGGGTGTGATCTGGGGATCTCTGGATGTGATCTGGGGATCTCTGGATGTGATCTGAGGATCTCTGGATGTGGCTCTGGGGATCCCTGGGTGTGACCCTGGGGATCCCTGGATGTAACTGGGGATCCCTGGATGTGGCTCTGGGGATCCCTGGGTGTGACTGGGGATCCCTGGATGTGACTCTGAGGATCCCTGGGTGTGATCTGGGGATCTCTGGATGTGTGACCCTGGGGATCCCTGGATGTGACTCTGGGGATCCCTGGATGTCACTCTGGGGATCCCTGGGTGTGACTGGGGATCCCTGGCCGTGCCCTGGGGGTCCCAGAACCGTTTGTGTTGGAAACCCCTCCCAGACCACTGATCCCCACCCTGTCCCCAGAGCTCCGAGTGCCACCTCCAGGAATTCCTGGGACACCTCCAGGGATGGGCACTCCAACCCTCCCTGGGCACTTCCAAGGCCTGAGCCCCCTTTCCATGGGGAAATTCCTGCTGCTGCCCACCCTGAGCCTGCCCTGGCCCAGCCTGAGGCCGTTCCCTCTCCTCCTGTCCCTGTGTCCCTTCGAGCAGAGCCCGACCCCCCCGGCTGTCCCCTCCTGGCAGGGACTTGTGCAGAGCCACAAGGGCCCCCTGAGCCTCCTTTGCTCCCCCTGAGCCCCCAGGCAGTGAGCAGAGCTCCTCTTTCCCTGCTCCATCCCAGGCCCTGCTCCTGCACCTCAGCTGAGCTCCCTGGAGGCAGGAATGCAGCCCAGGAGAGGAGATGAGCACAGGCTCCTCCTGAGTCCCCGCTGGTGGCTCCGTGTGTGACCCCAGGCGTGGCGAGGTCACTCCGAGGTTGCTCCCCTACAGAGACACTTCTTCAAAGAGCCGGGTTAATAATTCACAGCACACTGCCCAGCCACAGAGCCCTTTCCTCAACCACTTCTTGATGGAATTTATTCTGGCATCTACGGCTCCTTTTTCTTCCTTTTAAACTCAACGTGTTTGCAAATGAAAGGTGGGGAGTTTTCCACAGCCTGTTCCACACATGGACCACAGGATGTGTAGAAATCGGGGAAAAATGAATGAACACTTGAAGAAAAATAGACTTGAGATAATTTCAGTTAAAAACAGGAGCCAGTTTCTGTAAAGTGGCTGCTGTAAACCAGGAAAATGGGAATGTAAATTTTGGGCAAACCTGTGAAATTTTTGGGATCAGAGGGAGGTGTGGTGCCCAGGGAATGGGAGCTCTGTCCTGGCACGGAGCTGGGCTCTGTCACAGCCTGCACGGCGCTCCAGCCTCTCCACACGGAGAATCCAACTGAAAAGCTGGCATGGCTGAGTCTGTGGGAACTACCAGATGAACAATATTGATGTGGTGTTCATATTGTTCATTTTTTAATTTATTTAGGTACCAGCAAAGCATAGGACAACACTATTAAAGAGAAAAAATACCCTCCTGGTTCATTTAATGAGTCTGTCACTTTTTACTCATCCTTCTGAAAACCGCTCTAAAAATAGCTGCAAAATGAGAGATTCTGAGATTTTAATTCCGCTCCTTCCCCACCCCTTCAAAAGGCAGGAATATCAAATATTCCATTCCTTTAGTGCAGCCAGCAAATACACAGGAGTTTTGTACCTATTCTATATTAAACTGTAATGCTTTATAAAAAACATCCAGGACAGGATTTATTTATGTATTTATTTATTTATTATTCACTTATTAAACCTTTTCAGCCAATCACTTTTTTTTGTTGTTCAATCAACACCTTTGTTGATTTCCTCACTCAGCTGCAATCAGTGGAAGTGGTTTTTTAGAGATTCCACGGGCGATAAAGAGAATTATTCTCCTGAGCTGCGACAAGTCTCCTAAAGAGGCAGAGATTTGCGAGGCTTTTCCTGTGTGAGGCCACAACAGCTACTGGGATTTTATTTTCAGCAGTGAAAACACGCCGGATTCCCCACCGGCAAATTCAGCTTCCTTTGTAGCCGAGCTCTCCCTCTGAGCTGCCTCACTCGGCAGGAGTTCTCCATGTCCCTTTGTCTCTCCCGTTCCCAGTTATCCATGCCCAAGCTCCAGGCAAGGTGATTCTGCTGGGGGAGGCGAGGTGGGGACAGCGGGGAACAGTCCCGGTGTGGTGGCCTCGTTTAGGTGAGTTCCCTTCCCTTCCCTTCCCTTCCCTTCCCCCTTCCCTTCCCTTCCCTTCCCTTTTCCCTTCCCTTCCCTTCCCTTCCCTTCCCTTCCCTTCTCCCTTCCCTTCCCTTCCTTCCCTTCCCTTCCCTTCCCTTCCCTTCCCTTCCCTTCCCTTCCCTTCCCTTCCCTTCCCTTCCCTTCCCTTCCCTTCCCCTTCCCTTCCCTTCCCTTCCCTTCCCCTTCCCTTCCCTTCCCTTCCCTTCCCTTCCCTTCCCTTCCCCCTTCCCTTCCCTTCCCTTCCCTTCCCTTCCCTTCCCTTCCCTTCCCTTCCCTTCCCTGGATGGAGATCAGGGCAGGGATAGATCCCTCAGCCATCACTGGCACGGGTAAAAACCGCTGGACTTAGGGAAATTAGTTTAATTATTCAGAGCAGGATAATGAGAAATAAAATCAGACCTCAAAGCCCCTTTCCCCCAGCCCTGCCTGCTGCCCAGGATGAGATTCCTGCTGATTCCTGCCCAGCAGCACAGGAATGGGCAGCCTTGGGCAGCTCCTCACTTTCTGCTGCTCCTTCCTCCCAAGGACTCCTCACACTCCTCTGTCACCCTCTGTATTTTCTGGGACTTTGGACTTTTACTGGTGGCTACCGCTGGCTCTTTCCCATGGGAACAGATTCCCATTCTCACGGCAGTGTCTTTGTTGTTTTGTAAACACTAAAGAGAGCTTTGTTGTTTTGTAAACACTAAAGAGAGCTTTGCCCTTCTCACGCCAGTTTCCCCAAACAATCTCTGTCACCTGTTGTTTGCTGAAGGAGAACAGACGCAGTCCTTCTCTGACCAATGGCAGCCCCTTTTGTGGAGCATCTTATAAAAGCACAAAGATTCAAAAAGTAAAAGCTTCTGATGACCAAGAACTGTGTGTGTGCTTTTCCTCACCGCCCAATCACTGTAACGCTCCTCCACCAAAACCTCGCGGTGCAAACCCAGCACAGGGAGCTCCAACTTCTGGCCGTGAGCACCCGCAATTCCCCCGGAGCCCTCAGGTTCAGCGTTCTCCCCACCGGGTTAAAACGGGACTGGATGATGCTCCTGGTGATGCAAACGTTGAAGAGATCACCCTCGTCCCCCGTCAGAGAGTTCATCTTCCCTTGTCACTCCACACGTTAAATAAGGGCACGGGCAATTACTCACTTTCACAGCTGGCTGCGTTCAATATTTCAGCAGCTGAAATGAAGTGGTCTGTGTTCTCCTGACCCCGGGGTGGTCAATTCGATATTTAACTGCCAATACCCTGCGGAGCGTGGCCACAATGGCTGGGAAATTATTTGATGTTCAGTCTCTATTTTCCGCAGTGAGAACTCCCAAACAATCACTGTGCTGGAGGGGCAGGACAGGCAGAGTTCTGTGGCTGGGTGGGTGCAGTGAGCACACCCACATCCCCCGGGCCCCTCACACCGGGCTGAGCAGGCACGAGCAAGGCTGGGTGAGCTGCAGAGAGCAGCAGGAGCTCCCTGCTCACCTGTCCTGGGTCAGGGCAAGTTTGAGTTCCCAAATGAGATTCCTCTGGAAAACCAAACCCAAAGGCCTCTTCCCCAATCGGTCCAGCGTTGCTCTGATTTTTTTCATCCTTCTGATG
Organism: Acrocephalus arundinaceus; assembly: GCA_021534815.1. Lineage (NCBI taxonomy): Eukaryota > Metazoa > Chordata > Aves > Passeriformes > Sylviidae > Acrocephalus > Acrocephalus arundinaceus. Next base: position 432,066 of record JAJEOU010000631.1, on the reverse strand, counting down.
TTTTTGTAGTTTCTGAATTCTTTCTCACACGAGCGTTATAAATAGAAGCAATGTTTATATTAATATACAAGTGTGTTTTTCATTCCTCTCTTGAGGAGGGAACAATTGATGGACTTTTGGTTTGAGCAATGTGGTTGGAGAGGTGGCAACCTCATCCTCCAGTCCATGGTCTGGGTGAAAATACTGAATAACTGGGGTCAGAGAATAAAGGTTGGGGCTTTTGCCCTGTGGATTAGACAGTCCGTGCATTCCTTTCATGTCCTATTGTGACAGTCCAGGAAAAAAATCTCCTTAGAGAAAAGTGGAAAGAACTATTTATTCAAAAAACAAATCCCCCCTGCTTGGAATTTGAGCTTCAAAATTCCGGGAAATTGAGACACGGAATAATTTACTGGTGCTCCTCTTTCTTCTCTCACTTTGTCATACTCAACAGCAGCAACATCAAAATTGCTGTGTGTGATTTGCTCAGGTGTGAGAGTTTCCCCGTGAAACAAAGTCTAAACAAACAATTAGAGAGGCATCAGAAGGACACAACAGAGATTTTGGGAGTGACAAGGAAAAGTGTTGCTCCGAGGAACCGGGGGGATTGAGGAGATGTATGAATCTCTTCTATTTGGAAGGAACATAAATCCCATAACCATCTTTCTTGGATTTGCACCTGAATCCAAAAATCGATGCCTAAAGGCAGAGAATGCATCAGCTTGGTCACCTTGGAGAGGCCCTGTCACTGATTTGGGGACGGGGGTGTCATGGAGGGAGGCCCTGGGGTCCCAGATGGGAACTGAGAGGAATCTTTCCCCACACTGACTCCGGGCCCTGCCTCCAGGTGAGTTTTGCTGCTGCAGGATCAGCCCAGGCTGGGGGCTGGTTTAATCTCAGCCCAGCTGCCAGATGATCCAGCAGCTCCTGTGCAGGGCTGTGTTCAGTGCTGCAATCGTGCTGCAGCTGCAGCTGCACGTGTGCAGGGCTGGGGGCACTGGGGCACCGCTCACCTGGACCTGGGGGGACAGGAATGGGGACATGTGCGGTGTCCTGAGCACACGTGGGACAAAGAATGGGGACATATGCAGTGTCCTGAGCACACATGGGACAAGGAATGGGGACATGTGCAGTGTCCTGGGGACATGTGCAGTGTCCTCAGCTCACCTGGGACCTGGGGGGACAGGAATGGGGACGTGTGCAGTGTCCTGGGGACAAGCTGAAAGGGGTGGCACAGGGGGGATTTAAGGATTTAAGGTCCCTTCCCACCCAAACCATTCCCTGCTGCTATGATCCAGTGTTTTTCCCCAGGACTGTGGTTGGGAGCAGGCAGGCAGGACCTCTCCGGGAGCACATTTTGATAGATCTGTTTGCTGGGGAGGGCTCTGGGGCTGGTTCAGTTTCAGCTGCAGCTCCAGGCCAGGATTTACGGCGCTGTCACTGGGGCTGCTGGGCTCCTTCCCATCCGCGCTCCGACCCCGCGGCTCCTGGGGAAGACAAACAGGCACCGGGTTAGTGCCCAGACATTTCCCACCTGACAAGAATTGTTGCGGATTAAGGAGGGAAGAAAAATCGCTTCCTTTTGTTTTGCCAGGGAATTCAAATGCTCCAAGATTTAGTGTAACACGGGATCTGCTTAAGTGGTAATTGTTCTTTGTTTCCAACTACATCAATTTGCAGCTGGAACACTATGGCTGTCACTGGAAATGCTTTGTAAATTTATTTACAGGCGGCAGGAAAGTGAAGAAGCACACAGACAGAATTTTAAATACAAATTGCTTCAAGGTACAATTTCCTCCAATTGCTGTAATGCGCATTATGAATTTAATTTCAGTACATTTCTGCTATATAATAACCTGATTTGGAAGTATAAACGCAAATTAAATTTAAATAACCTATAATTTTTAATGTGATTTTTATAAATATTTACTGTGGGGGTCTTATTGAATCAAGGAGGCCTTAAAGTGAGCAGATCATGGCAAAGGCAAGGTCCTCCCTTCCCTGGGAGTGCCAGGTTGTGATGGACAGGATCTGTTTGTGCTCCAGCTCCTCGGGCTGAGGGGACTCATCTGCACTGACACCGGGGTGATCCTGGGATTCAACAATTTATCCCAGAGCCACAGAATCCCGGGATCCCTGAGGCTGGAAAATCCCTCCCAGCCCATCCAGTCCCAGCTGTGCCCAATGCCCACCCTGTCCCCAGAGCTCCGAGTGCCACCTCCAGGAATTCCTGGGACACCTCCAGGGATGGGCACTCCAACCCTCCCTGGGCACTTCCAAGGCCTGAGCCCCCTTTCCATGGGGAAATTCCTGCTGCTGTCCACCCTGAGCCTGCCCTGGCCCAGCCTGAGGCCGTTCCCTCTCCTCCTGTCCCTGTGTCCCTGCCAGCAGAGCCCGACCCCCCCGGCTGTCCCCTCCTGGCAGGGACTTGTGCAGAGCCACAAGGGCCCCCTGAGCCTCCTTTGCTCCAGGCTCAGCCCCTTCCCAGCTCCCTCAGGGATTCTCCAGCCCCTTCCCAGCTCCCTCAGGGATTCTCCAGCCCCTTCCCAGCTCCCTCAGGAATTCTCCAGCCCCTTCCCAGCTCCCTCAGGGATTCTCCAGCCCCTTCCCAGCTCCCTCAGGAATTCTCCAGCCCCTTCCCAGCTCCCTCAGGAATTCTCCAGCCCCTTCCCAGCTCCCTCAGGGATTCTCCAGCCCCTTCCCATGCTCCAGCCCCTCCAGGTCCCTCCTGCTCTTCCCTGGAGCAAGCTGGGAGCAGGCGCTGCTGGCCAAGCTGGCTTCACCCAGCTCTGCCTTGTTTTAAATGCCTGACTCGTCCCTGCCCTCTGGGCAGAAATAATTCTGCTTTTTCCTTCTCCTTAGTGAAACACTGAAGAAAATTGGTCCAACATTGAACTTCTCTCATCAGGTTTGTTGCTCAGTGTTTTTTTTTTTTCATTTTAAATGACTGACAGGTGGATAGCTTTGAATGGATTTAGTACATGATGCAATTATTTCAATATAATAAACACTATTTAAGATTATTTAACAATGCTATAATAAAGATTATTTCATAATGCTATAATAAAATATAGCAACATCAATAATAAAATACTATGCAAATTTGAAAACTATTAGAATTTTTTGATAATTAACAGAATTCTGAATTGGTTTGGGTTGGAAGAGACTTTAAAACTCACCCAGTGCCACCCCTGCCATGGCAGGGACACCTCCCACTGTCCCAGGCTGCTCCAACCCCAATGTCCAACACTGGGACACTGCCAGGGATATGCAGGGATTGTCACAATTTGGAATTTCCCCACCTGACATCCTGGCCAGGCACAGCCATTCCCTGAGGGACATTGGATGTCCAGGAGAGCCAACATCAATTTCTAGCCCAAGTTTCCCTGCTTCCACCCAAGCCTGGAGCAGGATTAAAGGGAAATTCTGGATGCAGGGCTGGAATCCAGAGCTGGAATCTCCCTTTGAGCCTGCAGTGCCCACCCAGCTTCCCTGGGAGCTTCCCAGGGAGCAGCATGGGCACGGAGATGTTCCCTAACATTTGGAGGAGTTTGTTCTGCGGATTTTTTTTTTAAGCTACTGCAGCTGAAAATAAATAAATACTGAAGGGCAATTTTAGCAGCGTGATTCTAATTTGTTTAATCAGATTATGTTGTTTTCTTCACTGCTGCCTTCTAATTTGGATATATGAAAATGAAATTAATATTGGATTCTCGTATTTATTCAGCCTTAATGAGATGATTGGAATGGGTTGCCAGAATAGAGTCTGTTAATTGTGGCTACACTTCACCTCCTGGGACGTGTCTTCCATAAGGGCTTCGTTCCCTCCTGAAGTTGTGAAAATGACCCAAAAGTGACTTTTGTTCCCAATCATTCCAGAACTGTGTCAGCAGCAGCTGCTACGAGGTTTGACAGCAGCAAACATGAGAGGGAATGGCCTTAAACTGAACAAGAGCAGGGATGGGTGATTGGGAATTGGGAATTCCTGGCTGGGCTGGAATTGCCGGAGCAGCTGTGGCTGCCCCTGGATCCCTGGCAGTGTCCCAGGCCAGGTTGGACATTGGGACAGTGGGAGGTGTCCCTGCCATCCAGGGGTGGCACTGGGTGGGATTTGATGTCCCTGCCACCCAAAGAGCAGCTTTGGTGCTGCCATCCAACCAGTCCCTCCTGCTGGAATAAATATCCCAAAGCTTCCAGAGCCGAGCTGTGTCCCCCCAGGGACGTTCCTGGCTGGGTGGTGTCACTGCTGGTGCCTCTGCTGGTGCCCCCAGGTCTGGGGGAGCTCTGTCCATCCCTGCCCAGCTCTGTCCATCCCTGCCCAGCTCTGCCCACCTCTGTCCATCCCTGTCCATCCTTGCCCACCTCTGTCCATCCCTGCTCAGCTCTGTCCATCCCTGCACAGTTGTGCCCATCCTCATCCAGCCCCGGAGCCGTGGATCTCACCTGGAGCTCCTGGAGCAGGGCTGGGGATGAGGGCTGTCCCTGTCACAGATGGGAGTGTCCCTGTCACAGGCAGGAGTGTGTCTGTCACAGACAGGAATGTTCCTGTCCCTGGCACAGACAGGAGTGTCCCTGTCCCTGTCCCTGTCATAGACAGAAGTGTCCCTGTCCCTGACAGGAATGTTCCTGTCCCTGTCCCTGTCCCTGTCCCTGTCCCTGCCCCAGACAGGAGTGTCCTTGTCCCTGTCTCTGTCCCTGTCCCTGTCACAGACAGGAGTGTCCCTGTCCCTGACAGGAGTGTCCTTATTCCTGTCCCTGACAGGAATGTCTCTGTCCCTGTCCCTGTCCCTGGCAGACAGGAGTGTCCCTGTCCCTGCCCCTGTCCCTGTCCCTGTCCCTGTCCCTGTCCCTGTCCCAGACAGGACTGTCCTGTCCCAGACAGGAGTGTCCCTGTCCCTGTCCCTGTCCCCGTCCCTGTCCCAGGTTTCTGGGCACTCTGGGTTGGCACTCTGCAGACTCTCCCTGTAGTTACTGTGGGCTTTCAAGTGACTTTTCCTTAAAATCCCCGAGCAGCTCCTCCCCTGATTATCTCCATTGTGAATCCAGCCTTGTCTATCCGATAATATTTCCCACTCAATCAACACATGCCTCCAACTTGTAATTATCTTGGGAAATGTTTTCATAATGTACAACCCTTCACCTTTTTGCTGCGCTGATTTATTGCCTCCGAGTTAAACCTTGATGTTCAATTTCCCGGCGTTGTTATTAACATCTCCTGCTAGAGAAAATAATTCCGCTGAAATTTCATGGGAAAATGAATCAAAACATGGTGATATTTACACACAGCCTTTTAATCATTTCAAACATAGAGAAGTTTTTGATTTAAAATTACAGTAATTTTGTTTCAATTGTCCTTGGTATTATCCCCAGCCATAATTAGGAATATCCACAGAATTAACCGGCTGGCAGCTCCTTCCACAAGCAGTAAATAACACCTAAGATAGAAACAAACACCAATTGCTGGTTTCAATACCAGCCTCCTGCAGGTTTTTAGTAACAAGGAGTTCGGATCAACGTCCTTGGGCTTTTGTCTGGAATCAGGAGCGGCAGTGAAGGAGTGAGACAGGAGTGAGACACAGATGGGGGATGCAGCTCCCATCCCATTCCAGCTCTGCCTCTCTCCAGGCTCTTCCTCTGCTTTGAGAAAGGTTTAGAGCGTGCTGAGCCCAGCAGGGCAGTGGGGTTCTGCAGGGTTTACACACCTGAGTCATGAAATCAGGGAACCACAAATCCCAGAATCAGAGAATCATAAATAACAGAATCAGGAATCACAAATAACAGAATCAGGAATCACAAATCCCAGAATCAGGGAACCACAGATCCCAGAATCAGAGAATCACTAATCCCAGAATCAGGGAACCACAAATAACAATCAGGGAATTACAAATAACAGAATCAAGGAACCACAAAGCATAGAAACAGAGAATCACAAATCATAGAATCAGGGAACCACAAATCATAGAATTAGGGAATCACAGATCCCAAAATCAGGGAATCACAGATCCCAGAATCAGGGAACCACAAATCCCAGAATCAGGAGATCACAAATCATAGAATCAGGGAATCACAGATGCCAGAATCAGGAAATTACAAATTCCAGAATCAGGGAATCACAGATCCCAGAATCAGGGAACCACCAATCCCAGAATCAGGGAACCATAAATCCCAGAATCACAAAATCAAGGAACCATAAAACACTTTGGGAGGGAAGGAGCTAACACCTGTCATGTTCCACCCCTCCCAAGGGCAGGGACCCTTTCCTTGCCCAGGCTGCTCCAGGGGCCCTGTGCAAAGGGAGGGGTGCTGGGGAGCTGAGGGCACCCAAGGGCGCAGGAACTCCCCCTGCACCCAGGGTAAAGGAAACTTCCTCCTCTTATCTCAAAGTCCCCCATGCAGATGTGTAACTGCCCCCTCAGGGGTGCTGAATGTGGGATTTTCCCTCCCTGTGCCCTCTCCTGGGGCGTTCTTTGCCTGCAGCTCCTGGCTCTGTGTGAGGCAGGCTCATCTCGGCGTGTCCCTGGTCCTGCGGTGGGTTTGGAGTTCCAGAAAAACAGCAAATCCTGCTCATCCAAACTCCTGGCCCTGCAATGGGTTCAGAGCTCCATAAAACCAGCAAATCCTGCGGGGTTCATCCAACCCTTCCATGAGCCCCTGGCCCTGCAGTGGGTTTGGAGCTTCAGTCCAGGCACACACAGCTGCTGGAGCTCCACAAACACAGCAAATCCTGCTCATCCAAACCTTCCATCAGCCCCTGGCCCTGTGGTGGGTTCAGAGCTGCAGTCCAGGCACACACAGCTGCTGGAGCTCCACAAACACAGCAAATCCTGCTCATCCAAACCTTCCATCAGCCCCTGGCCCTGTGGTGGGTTCAGAGCTGCAGTCCAGGCACACACAGCTGCTGGAGCTCCACAAACACAGCAAATCCAAACCTTCCATCAGCCCCTGGCCCTGTGGTGGGTTCGGAGCTGCAGGCCAGGCACACACAGCTGCTGGAGCTCCACAAACACAGCAAATCCTGCTCAGCTCATCCAAACCCTCCATCCGCTTCCATGAGCCCCGAGCCAGGCTGGGAGAGCGGGCGGGCGCAGGGCCAGCGCCCATCAGAGCAGATTGGGATGGATGACCCTCATTTCAGCAGCTATGAATCCAATAAAAAAAATGTTGTTCCACTTTAATGCATTATCTGTCATGATAATGAAATTTTATTTACCATTTCCAGGAACGTTTTCCCTCTCAGAGATAGGGCTGGAAAGAGCAGCCCAGCACAATCCCGGGGCTCTGTGGGAGCTGCCAGCAGCCGGGAGAGGCTCATGTGGATGCCTGGCGTTGGATCCACCGTGCCTCCAGAGCTGTTCTGCTCTGGCTCTGGTGCTTTATTTGTTTTCCAGGATGCAGCAGAAGCTGCTGAAGGTGCAGAGAGGGGTGAAAGCCGGGAATGAGGAGCTCAGGTTGTGCTCAGGTGCACCCTGTGGCTCCTGGGATGTATCTGTGTCACATCCTGCTCGGGTAATCCCCCTCCAGGCTCCCTCTGGCTGCCCCACAGCATTCCCCTCTCCCAGAGGAGCTTCTCCCTCCCCAGACCCATCCTGGAGCCCTGGACCTGGGGCTGCTCTTCCCCTCTCACCAAGCTCTGGGCTCTGCATAGCTCTGGGCTGCCTCTGCCTCCATCCCGGGATTTTGTTTTCCTCACATCCCTCTCTGGCTTCCTCCTCCACCTCTGGTTCCCACCATTTCCCTGCCTAAAACATCTCCTGGATCCCGTGGCAGCTTTGCCTGGACTCTGCCCCGTGCCCTCTAGGGTGGCCACTCCCTGCCTGCCATGGACAATCTCATGGTTGGACTAGTGGGGTTTAGAGGTTTTCTCCAACCTGAATGATCCCGTTATTCCTTTCCTCCCCAGCATTTCTCTGCCCTTTTTGCAGTTGTTTTTCCCCTTCTCCTATTTCATTTACTTCAGCTCCTTTCAGAGAACCCACAGGACTGTGTTTCCACAGCACCGACACAGGCAGCGCTCCCCAGCTGTCCCTGAGCCAGGCCAGCACAAGGCCAGACCCAGCTACACCCCAACAGCCACAGAAATGTTCAACAGCTTCTCCTAAAACACAATTCACTCCCCTTCCTCTCCCTCGCAGCCTGCTGGTGCACTGATCCGTAAAACTTATGAGAAATATTTATAAAGGTGACAGCCCTGACATGGGGAATTAAATCACAATACCAGAATGTGCCAATTTAGGAGCTTATGAAGTTCAAGTGAAAAACCCCACCAAAAACAGATGAAGAGCTGTCACAGCTGAGAAAAACAAGAGTCTGAGGAGAGCTGGAGCTCTGGGCTTGCTGCATGTGCAGAGCAGCAGGAGGATGATGTGAGCCAGGTGACAGCCAGGGGACAGGGCTGGCTCAGGGCAGTGCCCACGGTGGCAGTGCTGTGTGAGGAGCCAGGAGTGCTCCTGCAGTCACAAAGGAGATGGTGAAGCAGCAAAAACAATGCACCAGAGGCATCTCAGCTGTTATTTTTTACATAAGAGGATAACGGGATTTGTTCTCTGGGAAATGTGGGCACAGCAAAGCACCCGTCCCTCATTCCCGAGGGTGTGAGCTCTGCTGGAATTGGGGCTGCACAGACTCTGCCCCTTGGCACCTCTGTCCCAGGGCTGTCCCCACACAGGCAGGGTGTGACAGACCCAAAGGCAGCAAAGGAACACCCAGCTGTGCCCCAAAGCTGTCCCCACACAGGCACAGAGTGACAAACTCAGTCCAGCAGAGGAACACCCAGCTCTGTCCCACAGCTGTCCCCACACAGGCAGGGTGTGACAAACCCAGCCCAGCAGAGGAGCACCCAGCTCTGTGACAGACCTAACAGACCCAAAGGCAGCACAGGAGCACCCAGCTCTGTCCCACAGCTGTCCCCAGCCAGGCACAGCGTGACAGACCCAGCCCAGCACAGGAGCACCCAGCTCTGTCCCACAGCTGTCCCCACACAGGCAGGGTGTGACAGACCCAAAGGCAGCACAGGAGTACCCAGCTCTGTCCCACAGCTGTCCCCACACAGGCACAGTGTGACAGACCCAGCCCCAGCAGAGGAGCACCCAGCTCTGCCCCACAGCTGGAGCACCCAGCTGGCTCTGCACTGGCACAGCTGCTCCCCTCCCCTGTGGGTGCCTGGGTGACAAATTGTGCAGGAGATTTAGAACCACAGAACCATTCCATCATGGACTGCCCTGTGCTGGGGGGGACCTCAAATCCCACCCAGTGCCACCCCTGCCGTGGCAGGGACACCTCCCTCCAGGCCCCAGTGTCCAGCCTGGCCTTGGGCACTGCCAGGGATGCAGGGGCTGCTCTGGACACCTGTGCCAGGGCCCCCCACCCTCGCAGGGAGGAGGCTGTGAACATCAGGGGCTGTCCCAAGCAGAAAGCCAAGCTCTGGAGCGGTGTGCAGGGCTCTGTGTGTGTTATTGATCTGCACAGAGGGGCCGTTCTCTGCAGTGTCCACTGGGGTGAGCAGCACTGGTGCTGACGGGGCCCCTCAGGGCAGCACAGCAGCCCAAAGGAAACTCGAGCAGGAGAGAAAAGCAGAGCCTAGCACTGGAAATTGCTTCCACATGAATATTCCTTTTTGTTTCTTTTAGAATAAATGACTGAAATGCACTAAAATTGCAATTCCGTGTGATGGGAACGTGTCTGTTGAGGCTGACAGTGCAAACTGTGAGCACGCGTGGGTGTCACCCACAAAGGTTTCTAACGATCCCAGCTGCTTGTAACCAGGTTTGTGGAAAGGTTTTTCACTGGAAACTCATTTGTGCGTGAAATCTGATTATTGCTGGGGCTGGACTCTGACAGAGTAACTGAAACAAGTGACCTCGAAGCTCCCTGAGCGCTGTGCTCCAGGACATGACCTTTCTGTTCTCCTCAGTGTCACACGGGATGGGGGCACTGTGCCTCCAGGCCTTCACCATCCCCCCAGGGACTGTGAGAGCAGGGGGAGCTGGGAGCTCCTCCTGCTGCACCAGGGCTTTGTCAGAGCCGGCTCTGAACAGCCGTGCCTCCTCCTGTGTGCTCAGAGCTCAGAACTCCCTGCAGGTCACCCCTGCTCCCCAAGGGGTGCTGCTCTGTCTGTCACCCGTGTCCCCTCTGTCGCCATGGTTTTTCAGCCTTCTGATGGTTTCATAGTTCCTGAATTCTTTCTCATGCGAGCGTTATAAATACAAGTAATGTTTAGAGTAAATACGAGTGTGTTTTTCATTCCTCTCCTATGAAGGGAACAATTGATGGATTTTGGTTTGACCAGTGTGATTGGAGAAGTCGCAATCTCATCCTCCAACCCATGGTGTGAGTGTGAACACTACAGATATGTTAGAGCCAGAGAATAAAAGCCCTGTGCACTAGAACAGAATCTGTGTCTTCCTTTCGTGTCCTATTGCGACACCCCTCCGAGCACCTGCAACCTCCCCTGTCACCTGCCTCGTCCCCAGCATCCCCAGGGACACCCAGGGACACAGCAGGGACACCCAGGGACACGGTAGGGACAAGCAGGGACACAGCAGGGACACCCAGGGATAGAGCAGGGACACTCAGGGATAGAGCAGGGACACCCAGGGACAGTGCAGGGACAGCCAGGGACAGAGCAGGGACAGCCAGGGACAGAGCAGGGACACCCAGGGACATAGCAGGGACACCCAGGGACAGAGCAGGGACACCCAGGGACACGGCAGGGACACCCAGGGACAGAGCAGGGACACATCAGGGATACCCAGGGACACGGCAGGGGCACAGCAGGGACATCCAGGGACAGACAGGGACACCCAGGGACAGAGCAGGGACACCCAGGGACACGGCAGGGACACCCAGGGACACAGGGACACCCAGGGACACGGCAGGGACACCCAGAGCTCTACCTGGAGCCTTCTCCTCTCCAGGTGAACCCCCCTGGCTCTCCCAGATTTCCTCACAGCTCACACAGCATCTTCCACTGAGAGTTACTTGACATGTTTCTTGTTTTGTTGGTTTGGTTTTTTTTAATTAACACATTAACCCAATTTTTAGGCAATTAGAAAAGAAAATGTTGTAATTACTATTAATTTATGTTATGGTCTAGTCATCCTGTCATGTGTCTCTTTAAAAGGAAGGAAAAGGAGAAAAGCCCTTGTTGCTGATTCTCTACCCAGGCACCGTGTCTATTAAGAGACAAATAACCTTGATGTGCAGACACTCACCAGAGTTAAAAATCTTACAGTTCACAATTAATGTGGGAATATTAATGAAGAGCATCACGTTGTACCCAGGCACTCCCCGCTCTGAGTGCTGCAGGTTACCCGAGTTTCATGATAAAAACCTTCAGAGTCACAACAAGTGAAGGTAAATGGAGTTTAACTCAATGTTACATTTTCTATTCATCTTGAATGACAAGTGTTCAAGGAAGAGAACTGAGCTACAGTTCTGGGCAATTCCAGGGAAAGCGGGCTATGAAGAGAGCAGGAGTTCCTGTTTGCCCAGCCTGGTGTTCCCACCCAAGCCTGGGTGTTCTGCTCCCTCCCAGCGGGAGCACAGGGAAACCTCTCCCGTGTCCTGCTCCACCACAATCTGAGGGAAGCTGCGTTTCAGAACAGAAGTGAGAACATCAGACACATCTGAACATTAAATGTGTGTAATTAAACAACATCAACCCCACCTCCGGTGGCTCCTGATTCGCTGAGAGCACTTTTGGAATTACGTTGCACTTTGGTCTCCGAGCTGCTTGGAAATTGCCTGAATCCAGGACTGGTGTGCCAAGGAGCCAGGGAGAACTCAGGAGTTCTGTATCCCCGTTTTGCTTTCAGCTGGTAAAGCACAGCTGTGGTGCACACGCAGTGCTCTGAGCAGCTACCCAGGGACTGTGTGGCTAAAAATTCATTTAATCTGAGTCTATTTAAAAAGTTCCTTCGGAATGGACTCGGGGGAGCAGACTTTGCATTGGTAAGGAGATGTATTCCATGATTTAATTCCTTCTTCCCGCTTCTAATTCCTCTGATTCTGATATATGGAGCCACTTGTTGAAGTGCTGCAGTCGTTGAGAAATGGAATTAATTGGAACTTGATGTGGATTAGGAACCCCTGCTGCTCTGTCTGGAGAGGATTTTCCTCACAGGGGCTGCGCTGGTGCTGTGGTTCAGATTTGTGACCGGATTTGTCACCGATCCTGGTGCCACATGGCCACAGGCACAGCCAGGAGGGCTCATGGATGGGGATTAATGCCCAGGGGAGCAGCAAACAGCAGAGTGAACAGCCCAGGGCATCCAGGGAGTCAGAGCGTGGTGGGAAAATCACAGACCCATGGAATGCTTTGGGTTGGGAGGGACCTTAAATCCTTAAATCCACCCAGTGCCACCCGTGCCATGGCAGGGACACCTCCCACTGTCCCAGGCTGCTCCAGCCCCAATGTCCAACCTGGCCTGGGGCACATCCAGGGATCCAGGGGCAGCCACAGCTGCTCTGGGAATTCGTGTCAGGGCCTCAGCCCCTCAGCCCTGCACAGCTCCCACAGCCCCTTGCCCCACCAGATCCTCCTCTGCACCTGAGGAGCTGTGCTGGGATGTGCCAGGGGGCAGGAAGGAGTTAATGCACTGAAAGGTGGGGCAGGACCTTCCTGGAGCCAAGACCCCTGTCCTGGTCCTGGAGAACACCCAGGGAGCTCAGCAGTGGGGCAGCACCTCCCTGGAGCCCTGTCCTGGTCCTGGAGAGCACCCAGAGAGCTCAGCAGTGGGGCAGCACCTCCCTGGAGCCCTGTCCTGGTCCTGGAGAACACCCAGGGAGCTCAGCAGTGGGGCAGCACCTCCCGGGAGCCCTGTCCTGGTCCTGGAGAGCACCCAGAGAGCTCAGCAGTGGGGCAGCACCTCCCTGGAGCCCTGTCCTGGTCCTGGAGAACACCCAGAGGGCTCAGCAGTGGGGCAGCACCTCCCTGGAGCCCTGTCCTGGTCCTGGAGAACACCCAGAGAGCTCAGCAGTGGGGAGGACCTCCCCGGAGCCCTGTCCTGGTCCTGGAGAACACCCAGAGGGCTCAGCAGTGGGGCAGCACCTCCCTGGAGCCCTGTCCTGGTCCTGGAGAACACCCAGAGGGCTCAGCAGTGGGGCAGCACCTCCCTGGAGCCCTGTCCTGGTCCTGGAGAACACCCAGAGGGCTCAGCAGTGGGGCAGGACCTCCCTGGAGCCCTGTCCTGGTCCTGGAGAACACCCAGAGGGCTCAGCAGTGGGGCAGCACCTCCCTGGAGCCCTGTCCTGGTCCTGGAGAGCACCCAGGGAGCTCAGCAGTGGGGCAGCACCTCCCTGGAGCCCTGTCCTGGTCCTGGAGAGCACCCAGAGGGCTCAGCAGTGGGCAGGACCTCCCTGGAGCCCTGTCCTGGTCCTGGAGAACACCCAGGGAGTGCAGCAGTGGGGAGGACCTCCCCGGAGCCCTGTCCTGGTCCTGGAGAACACCCAGAGGGCTCAGCAGTGGGGCAGGACCTCCCCGGAGCCCTGTCCTGGTCCTGGAGAACACCCAGAGGGCTCAGCAGTGGGGCAGGACCTGCCTGGAGCCCTGTCCTGGTCCTGGAGAACACCCAGGGAGCTCAGCAGTGGGGCAGCACCTCCCTGGAGCCCTGTCCTGGTCCTGGAGAACACCCAGAGGGCTCAGCAGTGGGGCAGGACCTCCCTGGAGCCCTGTCCTGGTCCTGGAGAACACCCAGAGGGCTCAGCAGTGGGGCAGGACCTCCCTGGAGCCCTGTCCTGGTCCTGGAGAACACCCAGAGGGCTCAGCAGTGGGCAGGACCTCCCTGGGTCCCGGTCCATGGGCACCACGCAGAGAGCTCAGCAGCAGGCAGGACCCGCAGAGGGATGTGGAGAGCAGCAGCAGATCCCCCCTCAGATCCCATTCCCAGGCAGGTCCAGCAGGACGGGCTGCACGTCCTCGTTGGAATTCTGGAAGCTTCAATTTTGAGATTTTGGTAAATGGTGATACACAAGTGAAGCGATATGGAGGGTTTAAAGTGTTGGCCAAGTCCTTCTTCTTCACCTTCTTCTTCCTGGGTTTGGGTGGTTTTTTATTATTGGGTGAAAGGGTCTGCACTGCAGACATTGGGTGGTCAATTATTGGGTTAAAAAATAAATAATATGGGTGTCACCTCGTTATTGGGTAATTATTCCATAAAAGACCTTGTACAGAGTTAGAGGTTCTCCATTTCCTGCCCTGTTAGCAGAGCTCACAGCTTGTGAGACTGTGCTATGGATAAGAATTGATAAACACCGAGTCCGAACACAGAACTGTGACTCCCATGCTTTAACCCCAGCTCTAACAGGAAGGAAAGAAGAAAAGGATCCTCACACCCCCTCACCCATCCCTGTGAGGAGGAGCTCACCCCCAGGGCAGCAGCGCTGCTCAGGGCCCCCAGGAGCCTGGGCACCGCCAGCCGGGTCCTGCTGGAGCATCCCCGGGGCTGCTGGGCTCCTGCCCTCCCCTACAGGATCTCCCTTCCCTCCTTCCCTCCACTCTTTCATTCCCGTTGTTATTTCCAGAGGACAGAGATAAAACACTCACCAATTTCCACGCTGAGTGAGGAGGTCACTCTGTGACTCAAACCCCAAAATCCCCACTCTGTGACCCCCCAAAACCATTCACGGAGCTGTCACAAAGACACTCGAGCCGCTGTTTCTCTGAGCTGGGGCTCCTCTGCAGAGTTATCTCTCTTTTTTATTCTGCATCTGATTCCTGCACTGAGGCTCGTACTGTAACTTTTAAAAATGTCATTCCTGGCATTACTTGTTGGATTGAAAATGTTATTTAAATGCATTTCACACGGACATTTATTACCAAGCTGGAAGGAAAAGATTCTCTTGGAAGTTTACACAAGTTATGAACTTCACGTTTGAATTTAATGGCTTTGTAGAATTGCATTGTGAGAAAACATTATAAATATGAGAAATAAAAAATATTTCTAAAGATATTGTATAGCTTTCTGGATTTATCTCCCTCTATTTACTCCATTGCTCTGAGGGTCCATTAAGGCAGCAGTAATCTCATCCTAAAGACAGGATGTCATTTCTTATATCCGCATTCCGCTGCCACCCTTTAAGTGGGCTCCAAAGATCCACAAATGGGAAATAAAACAAAACAAAACAAAAGAAATCAAACCAGGAAAACAACAGCCTGTGGGTAATCTCAGAGGGATTTTTGTCTTTGTCAGGCCTAATCCCCCAGCTCAGGGACCAGATCCTCTGCTGGGGGACAAGAGAGCCTGGGCAGGGACTGGGACAGGGGATGGAGGGACAGGACACAGGGAATGGCTTCAAACTGGGAAAGGGGAGATTTGGGTGGGAGATTGGGAATTGGGAATTCCTGGCTGGGCTGGAATTGCCAGAGCAGCTGTGGCTGCCCCTGGATCCCTGGCACTGCCCAAGGTTGGACATTGTTGCCTCTCCCAATATGGGACACATCCAGGCTTTATTAAACACATCCAGGGATGGTGACTCCACCACCTCCCCGGGCAGGCCATTCCAGTCCTTTATCACCCTTTCTGTGAAAAACTTTTTCCTAAGATCTGACATACACTTCCCTTGGCACAGCTTGAGGCTGTGTCCTCACATTCTGTCCGTGCTGCTGTGAAGCACAGAGCCCCTTCCCCTCCGGCAGCAGGGACACGGTGGGTGTCACTGTCACTGTCCCAGGCCAGCCCCAACTGTCCCTGGCAGCCCTGTCCCTGCCCTCCCAGCTGTCCCTGCCCTCCCAGCCGCTGCCCCGCAGTTCCGTGCAGTTCCTGGAGTTACACTCATGGGGTGATTTATTCTCTGTCCGCTCAATAACAAATGATTTTGTGTCCTCTCCCTGTGATTCACCAGGATGGAGTGGCTTCTCCCTGGAAACCTGTGTGTGGTGAGTGCAGCCCTCCATCCACATCCAGAAACCCAAACATGGGCATGGAACCACGGCCCTGGGCTGGGACACACGGCGGGGGACAGGGACAGGAGGAGGGGACAGGGAAGGGTTGATGGCTCTGCTGACCAGGACAGGGTGAGGGTGATGGCTCTGCTGAGCAGAGGGGACAGGGAGAGCAGGAGGGGACAAGACACAGGGAATGGCTTGACCAGCGGGGACAGAGACAGGAGGGCTGTGCTGACCAGAAGGGCACAGGGAGAACAGGAGGGGACAGGGAAGGGATGATGGCTGTGCTGAGCAGGAGGGGACAGGGTGAGGATGATGGCTGTGCTGAGCAGGAGGGGACAGGGAAGGGATGATGGCTGTGCTGGCCAGGAAGGGACAGGGAGAGGATGATGGCTGTGCTGGCCAAGGCAGGAAGGGATGATGGCTCAGCTGAGCAGGAGGCTGGGGCAGGAGCCGAGCACAGGTGAGGGGTGGCCCCGAGCTGTGCCACAGGGCACGGGTGCCTCTCTGACCCTCGGGTGTCCTGCCCTCCCAGGGTGGTGGCAATCAGTCACTGGGGCTGCCAAAGCCCTCTAAGGGCACCGAGTTCAGCTCCTATCCCAGCCCTGCCCAGCCCTGATCCATCCCTGATCCATCCCTCACCATCATCTGGGCAGCACCCAGACCTTCCCTGCACACCCCAAAATCTGCTCTGGCTCTGGGCAGCACCCAGACCTTCCCTGCACACCCCAAAATCTGCTCTGGCTCCGGGCAGCACCCAGACCTTCCCTGCACACTCCAAAATCTGCTCTGGCTCCAGGCAGCACCCAGACCTTCCCTGCACACCCCAAAATCTGCTCTGGCTCTGGGCAGCACCCAGACCTTCCCTGCACACCCCAAAATCTGCTCTGGCTTCAGGCAGCACCCAGACCTTCCCTGCACACCCCAAAATCTGCTCCGGCTCCGGGCAGCACCCAGACCTTCCCTGCACACTCCAAAATCTGTTCTGGCTGCAGGCAGCACCCAGACCTTCCCTGCACACCCCAAAATCTGCTCTGGCTGCAGGCAGCACCCAGACCTTCCCTGCACACCCTAAAATCTGCTCTGGCTTCAGGCAGCACCCAGACCTTCCCTGCACACCCCAAAATCTGCTCTGGCTGCAGGCAGCACCCAGACCTTCCCTGCACACCCCAAAATCTGCTCTGGCTCTGGGCAGCACCCAGACCTTCCCTGCACACCCCAAAATCTGCTCTGGCTCTGGGCAGCACCCAGACCTTCCCTGCACACCCCAAAATCTGCTCTGGCTTCAGGCAGCACCCAGACCTTCCCTGCACACCCCAAAATCTGCTCTGGCTGCAGGCAGCACCCAGACCTTCCCTGCACACCCTAAAATCTGCTCTGGCTGCAGGCAGCACCCAGACCTTCCCTGCACACCCCAAAATCTGCTCTGGCTGCAGGCAGCACCCAGACCTTCCCTGCACACCCCAAAATCTGCTCTGGCTGCAGGCAGCACCCAGACCTTCCCTGCACACCCCAAAATCTGCTCTGGCTGCAGGCAGCACCCAGACCTTCCCTGCACACCCCAAAATCTGCTCTGGCTCTGGGCAGCACCCAGACCTTCCCTGCACACCCCAAAATCTGCTCTGGCTCTGGGCAGCACCCAGACCTTCCCTGCACACCCCAAAATCTGCTCTGGCTGCAGGCAGCACCCAGACCTTCCCTGCACACCCCAAAATCTGTTCTGGCTCTGGGCAGCACCCAGACCTTCCCTGCACACCCCAAAATCTGCCCTGGCTCCCAGCAGCACCCAGACCTTCCCTGCACACCCCAAAATCTGCCCCCTTGGGCCACTGACAGCCCCTCTCTGGTGCTCTGTAACCACAATAAACTCACTCCTGGCAGATCCTGAACCTCTCTGCGGCATCTTCCCATAACAATATATTTAATTGAGTTAATTGGCTAAATGTGAGAGCTTCATTTTTATGCCGTTCTGATTTTTTTTATATTATAACCACTGGAAGGAGTTTACACCATTTTTATACGTTATTTTCCTTCAGACATTGATAATTGTTATCTCCTTTTAAAGAGAGCACTTAAGGCTATTTGCTTCATCTCCTTTCGAACATCACTCTCAGGCCCATTTAAGCATTCACCATTCAAATCTGGCACTCCAGAGTACAGAGAAATAAAATAAAAGCCAAGGTTTTTTTTTCAATTGGAGGAGGAAAGATGAGAATGGTGCTTGTAAAAGCTGGTTATTTGTATCCATCAGTGCCCGGGACTTTGCAGGGCTGTAGAGAGCAGCTCCCTGAGTAGTAGAGACGGAGGAGGAGGCTGAGGGCAGAGCTCACCGGGGCTGCAGCTCCTCTCCAGGGCAGCTCCAATTTCTGGGACAGGGATAGGGACAGGACCAGGGAGGGGCTGGAGCTGGGCTAGGGCAGGATCAGGCTGGAGATCAGGGAGAATTCTTCCCCCAGAGGGTGGAATAGGCACTGGAAAAGCTCCCCAGGGAATGGGCACAGCCCCAGAGCTCCAGGAGCCTTTGGGCAGCGCTGCCAGGGATGCCCAGGGTGGGATTGTTGGGGGGTCTAGGCAAGGACAGGGGCTGGGATAATGATCCCTGTGGGTCCCTCCAGCTCAGGATATCCTGGGATTCTCTATGAAATCTCTATGAAATGTCTCTATGAAATCTCTATGTCTCTATGAAATGTCTCTATGAAATATTCTATGAAATGTCTCTATGGAATCTCAATGTCTCTATGAAATGTCTCTATGAAATATTCTACGAAATATTCTATGAAATGTCTCTATGAAATCTCTATGTCTCTATGAAATGTCTCTATGAAATATTCTATGAAATGTCTCTATGGAATCTCTATGTCTCTATGAAATGTCTCTATGAAATATTCTATGAAATATTCTATGAAATGTCTCTATGAAATCTCTATGTCTCTATGAAATGTTCTATGAAATGTCTCTATGGAATCTCTATGTCTCTATGAAATGTCTCTATGAAATATTCTATGAAATCTCTATGAAATGTCTCTATGAAATCTCTATGTCTCTATGAAATGTCTCTATGAAATATTCTATGAAATATTCTATGAAATGTCTCTATGAACTGTTCTATGAAATGTCTCTGTCACCAGGTCGAGGCTGTGGGCACACCCTTGGAGATGTCCCCAGTCCAGGAGTCCTGGCACTGTGGGCACTGCTCAGTGGGCACGGGGTGTCCATTAAAGGCTGGACGTGACCAGGGCTCCCCTCCGGAGAGAGCCACACGAGGCTGAGCTGGGGGACACCTCTGGCTCGAGGCTTTCCGATCTCCCTGAGCCCCCCTGGAGCAGGAATTGGTGTCCCCGAGTGCCCCGGGTGCTCTCAGGGCTGGAATGCAGCCCTGCCTCTCCTGCAGCCACACCCCTGCCTCCCAAATGCACAATGCACAATGCATAATGCATCAGCTGCATGCCGGCTGATAAATAACGGCACCCTGGTTAGAGATCCGAGCTGCTGCTTTTCTCCTGGCTTCAAGCTTTAGAAGAGCCTTTGAAAAATGTGTTTAATCCATCCAGCAGTCTCGGGAGAATCCAGGCTTGGGCTTTAATTCTGCACTGCTGCCGCCGAGCCTGTACAGCACTGAGAGCCCTGACAGGAGTCTGGTACCGGAAAAGCATTTCCAGGGCAGAGCCGGGATAAATCAGCGATTAATCAGAGCCACAGCCCGGGCAGGACAGGCCAGCCAGGCTCCTGGGAGCAGCCCTGGGAGCCTCCAGCAGGCTCATCCCAGCAGCTCCACACCTTTCCTGTGCGGGGCACGCCCTGCTGGGATCCCTGGCCACGCTCCCCTGGTGCCACCAGTGCCTGAGTCCCACCGGGAATGGCATCTGCTCCTTTATCCTGGGAAATCTGAACCTCTGGGGAGCAGTTAATTGCTGGCGCTGCTATTTAATTAGCTCTACATATTGCCTTTCATTTTGGGTGGGCCTCGGATGATAAATGGTGTGTTTGAACCTCCAAATCCATTACAGTTAATAGAATTGTGAAAGCCTTTTCTCTCAGCTGTTCCTCCGTGCCCAGTGTCTGACTCACAGACAAGGCATAAATGTAATTTATTTCCACCACGGTGGCAACTTTTACAATGACAACGGTCCCAGCGCCGGGGCTCGCTGGCACTGCACCCTGCTTTATTTACATCTCTGTATTTGTAAGCTGGTTATTACGCTCACTAAATTCTTGGGGAAGGAAAAAAATAGAGAAAAGCCATCTTTATTCACATTTTATCTGAGGGTATTTAGGAGCTGTTTTAATTAGGAACTCTCTGTGGCCGTGTCTGTAGGCCCTGGTATCAGCCTTTGGGCAGGTGCTGTCACCAGCAGGAGGGGAAAGTTCACCTGTGGTTGGATTATGCTGGGAATTGCCCACAGGGTGACACAGAGGGGAACTCAAGGAGGAGAAACGTGATTTGGATTGGGATTCCCTTGGATTGGGAAGCAGTGATGGTGCAGGGAGGTGCCTTGGGCTGCAGTGCAGGATGTACCCAGCAGTGTGTGTTCTATCCCAGCTGTTCTTTATCCCTTCCAGGACCCACCCTCCCTGCAGGGGATCTCTGCTGTCCCTGGGCCATCCAGGCTCACTGCAGGGCTGATACAATTCCATCATTCTTTATCCCTTCCAGGACCCACCCTCCCTGTGGGGGATCTCTGCTGTCCCTGGGCCATCCAGGCTCACTGCAGGGCTGATACAATTCCATCATTCTTTATCCCTTCCAGGACCCACCCTCCCTGCAGGGGATCTCTGCTGTCCATGGGCAATCCAGGCTCACTGCAGGGCTGATACAATTCCATCATTCTTTATCCCTTCCAGGACCCAGCCTCCCTGCAGGGGATCTCTGCTGTCCATGGGCCATCCAGGCTCACTGCAGGGCTGATACAATTCCATCATCCCATGGGAGATGCCCCGCCCAGGGGGAGGAGCCCAGCATTCCCAGCTGGATAAACCCTGGGATTCAGAAGCCCAGCCCAGCCTGTGTGCACGGCATTCCCAGAGGGAGCCCGGACCCATCTCACCCCACTGGAGCTTCAGAGGAAACTGCCCCTGCTCCAGGATCATCTCTGCTCCACCAGAGCCACATCTGGCACTGCAGGAGGGCTGGGCTGGGCTGCACCAACACCCTGAGCAACGGGGTCAGGCTGTGTGCTGACCCTGGCAGGGTTTCCTTTTTGTTTGCCTTTTTTTTGTACTACTACAGTTTCATTTTAATATTCCTAGTAAAGAACCGTTATTCCTATTCCCATATCTTTGCCTGAAAGTCCCTTAATTTCAAAATTTTAATAATTTGGAGGGAGGATGTTTACATTCTCCATTCCAAGGGAGGCTCCTGCCTTCCTTAGCAGACACCTGTCTTTGCAAACCAGGATAGGAGGACCAGGATTACAAGAGCCAACCCAGAGGAAGAAGGAACCTGACACACCTTGTAGGGCTTTGGGACATGAGACTCCACAACCTCCTGGGGACCTGGGAAGGCTCTGCAGCCCTTAAATCTCTTTATTTGGGTGTTCAACACGTTCCTTATCTGGGGCTGTTACAAACACCCGTATTTCCTCAGCAGTTTGCCCTCAATGTTTTTATTGACAGTTTTTCCTACAACTTCCCTCAAAAACCTGTAGTAAAGTTGCACTCCCTCTTGGTTATAAATTGGAGCTGTTGTGTTGATTAGCCAAGTCACACTGGATTAATTTCTTGTCGTATCTCATTAGAAATTCATCTTTAAACAGGGTTTGTAAACTCCCTTGACTCATTTTCAGTGCTCTAGATTTACACATTGCTGTTCCTGCTTTATTTTTGTTTTCAGGCTAAAAAGACTCATATACTTAAATATGATTTGCTAATTCTGCAAAATCATAAATATCTATGAAAAATGCCAGATACCCTCTCTGGGTGGATCCGGGAACACTTTAATGCTGGCTCACATATCCTCAGCTGCTGTGGCACCCGCTTGTGGCTCTCCAAGAGGGAAAAATGAATTCTCCCCAGTCCCAGGTTTTATGGCTGACATCATGGTCTGACACCCACTCCAGCTCCCAACCCCTGCGCAGATAAATATGCAAGAACCTCAGGGAGAAGCATTCCTGAAAAATGAGAAAGACAACCCGCAACGGATAAAAATACTGGGGATAAAAAATGCTCTGCCGTGTCAGAAATTGCTCTTCAGAAGGAGACACGAGGCTGAGAGCGGGAGAGATTCGTGTTCTGGGGACAAAAGATAAATGCTGCAGCGCCCTGGCTGGAGCCATTGGCATTCCAGGCAGGCACATGGCTCTGCTCCCGCTCCAGGGTCACACTCCAAACCCTTCCTGCAGCACAGCCCCGCTGACCTCCTCCCCCTGCACAGGAAATGTCCCTCACTGTTCACATTCCCAGGGAACGTCACCTGTGTTCCTCCAAATTCCCAGGGAACATGACGTATCACCTGTATTCCTCCAAATTCTGAGGGAGCATGACGTATCACCTGTGTTCCTCCAAATTTCCAGGGAATATATCACCTGTATTCCTCCAAATTCTGAAGGAACATAACATATCACCTGTGTTCCTCCAAATTCCCAGGGAACATGACATGCCACCTGTATTCCTCCATGCCCTGGAAATGTGTTTGTGGCAAGGATCAAGTATTCGGTGGTAAAATTATTTTTCAGATGTGTTGTTTCCCTCAGGAATACTGAGACCAGAGGCTTTCAATGGAAACGTATTTATAATAAAAAAAAATTACCATGACTGTCAGGTTTGAACAGAGTAGTAGAGGGAGGAAGAAAGATAAAAATGGTTGAAACGTTAAAAAATAATGTGTGGGCCCAGTTCCTTCTCTGGGAGAGAACTGCGGTCACACAAAGGCCACAGGAGCTGGGTGTCACAGGAGCTGGGTGTCACAGGAGCTGGGTGTCACACAGGACTCACAGTCCCACAGGAGCTGGGTGTCAGAGGAGCTGGGTGTCACACAGGACTCACAGTCCCACAGGAGCTGGGTGTGACAGGAAGTGGGTGTCACACAGGAGCTGGGTGTCACACAGGACCAGGTCCCACAGGTGCCACAGTCCCACAGGGGCTGCCAGCCCCGCAGTGTCACCCTGTGTATTCTCTTGGGCTTCAGATTTTACTGCTGGCTACTGCTGGCTGTTTCCCACAGGAACACATTCCCATTCTCACGGAAATGTCTTTGTTGGTTTGTAAACACTAAAGAGAGCTTTGTTGTTTTGTAAACACTAAAGAGAGCTTTGCCCTTCTCACGCCAGTTTCCCCAAACAATCTCTGTCACCTGTTGTTTGCTGAAGGAGAACAGACGCGGTCCTTCTCTGACCAATGGCAGCCCCTTTTGTGGAGCATCTTATAAAAGCACAAAGATTCAAAAAGTAAAAGCTTCTGATGGCCAAGAACTGTGTGTGTGCTTTTCCTTGTGCCCAATCACTGTAAGAAATGATGACCCCGACTGTGGGGTCGGGGTCAGGGCACAGGACCCAGCTGGGGCCCAGCCAGGCCCTGGGTTGGGGACATGGCTGGCACAGCCGTGACACAGCCGGGCACCCCGTAGGAGTCACAGCCACTCTCCTCCCCCCTGTCTTCCCCAGTTGAGCATTTTTCACATCTGAAACATTAAATTATTCTCACAACAAACGATTCTGTGCTCAGGACTCTCCCCAGGGCTGGGTTTGATGGGCCCACAGGGCGCAGGGCAGCTCTGGCTCCACATTTGTGTGCCACAGTGCCAGAGCCACCGGCCCAGCAGCGTCCCAGGGACAGGGCCCAGGGGTCAGTGCTGTAATTTAACGCTGATTTCCTTGTGTTGAACAAGTGGTGAGCGGCTGAAGGAAGCGTGTAAAATATTTGAAATTACTGCTCTCGGGAAATTAATGACACGTTTTCCTTCAGCGTTTCAGCAGCTCCACGGCTCCTGTTCTGCTTTTCCTTTTCTGACAAAGGTTGGTGGATTTAATAGTCAAAGGAAAAGCAGAACAATGTTCGGATGAGGGTGATTTTGTTCATATGATTTAGGGGAATAATTTGAGAGAAAGGGAATAAATGGTGAGACGCGGAGCCTGTAATTCCGCAGCATAATTTTATTATTGTTACCAAAATTGGCTTCATCTCAGTTACTTTAGCCCTTAGAAAGTTTGAACAGATGGCATCTCTTGCTCTAACTGTATATCTAATTTAGCTCGCATGACTTTTTGATTATGTATATTTGAATTAATGGGCTTCTCTATGTTTGTTCCATCATCGGGTTAATGGTGTTTAAAGACGTGGAGAGGTATCAATTCTCCCTTGGTCAACAGTCAAAAGTAAATGAAATTTACCACCAAAAAACGGTGCTGAGCAGTAAAATAACTCCACCAGGGATAAATTGATCTTCGCTAAATCAGGCACAGCTCTTTGCTGCCAAACCCACACGGCGAAGGAAATGAAGGGTGACTGATCACTGTATCACAGATGCCAATACTGTATCAATATTTCAGCAGGAATTTCCCCACGGAAAGGGGGCTCAGGCCTTGGCAGTGCCCAGGGAGGGTTGGAGTGCCCATCCCTGGAGGTGTCCCAGCAATTCCTGGAGGTGGCACTTGGAGCTCTGGGCTGGGGACAGGGTGGGCATCGGGCACAGCTGGGACTTGGAGGGCTTTTCCAACCTCAGGGATCCCGGGATTCTGTGATGTGACAGGAGACCAGCATTCCTTGAACCTTTAGCAGTAAAAGCACAGTCAGGCTCTGCTTTTTAGATGCTGCAGCGAGGATCCCACCTCCTGCTCTCCCTTTTGGAAGAAAAGTGGCGAGATCAGAAATCCCGCCCCGTGCAAGGGCTCCAGCTCCGGCTGCTCTCCTGGCTGGAATCCTGGGATGCAGTGTGGGAATCCCTGGGTGTCTGGCAGAGCGCATCGCTGCCGTGCTGCTGCCTGGGGTGTCCATGGGCAGCCAGGGAGCTCGGCGCCTAACGAGGAACCTTTTCTGCTGTTTTTGCTGCCGCCCAGACACGGGGCTGTGCAAACAAAATCCTGTGCCTGAGCAGCTCCCACCAGCAGCG
Organism: Acrocephalus arundinaceus; assembly: GCA_021534815.1. NCBI lineage: Eukaryota > Metazoa > Chordata > Aves > Passeriformes > Sylviidae > Acrocephalus > Acrocephalus arundinaceus. The sequence continues at coordinate 407,161 of JAJEOU010000631.1, read as the reverse complement.
AGCGGCGGCACCGAGCAGCTGTCGGGAGCAAATTCAGTTCAGCTCTTTCGGTTTTGTTGTTGTATTTTTTTTTCCCTTGTTTTTAAGGCTGTTTTATCTCTCTGCATTCCTACATATGCTACAGAGAATTTCAATCACATCCAACGCTCACAAAACCTCTCTGCTCTCGAGGGCCGCGGGCTCCGAGGTTTCCCTCTCTGAGGTATTTGAGGGGGCAGGTTATTTTGTTTAAAGAAAAAAAAAAGACATAAAGCCATAAATGTGGGGTGGTTTTGTGGGGTTTTTTTTCTCATTTTGGCCCATCTGTCACCATTCCCAGCTGTAGTTTTTGACTCTTAACCCTTTAGAGGAGTGGAGATGTGCATTGCAGTGACACCACAGCCCAGAAGAAAGATTTATTGGTTTAAGGGTTTAAAGACTGTTTCAGCTATTAGAGCCAATTATTGTCACCAAACGTCTCATGTCCGCTGTGGGTGGGGAACAGAGGTGATGCTCTGGAAGAGAGAACTTGGAAAAATCAGAGAATCAGAATGATGATAAAGCAGCATCTTTAAATAAAGCCAAACCCGGGATATAGTTAGCAGCAACTCTGCACAACATTTCTGCCTCCTGTGTTTGATTTACAGAAGATCCGTGGGTTTAAAATTTGCATGGCAGGTTCTCAGGGACAGAGCTCTGCCCGGGGACAGCAGCCAGGTGAGACGGAGCCGTGCTGGGCACGTTCGGCATCTCCTGCGCGGCTGGAAAGGGCCCGTGCAGATTTTCCTTCCCAAACCACAACTCCTAATCAGCAGGATTTCTCTCAGCCAGGCAAATCTCCAGGTTTAGCTTCTCATTATGCAGGAGATTTCCATCGGCTCGGCGAGATAATTCCAAGGGCCGCTCCCGAGGCTGTGCCGGGCAGTGCAGCACCGCGGACAGCTCCGCAGGGTGGGCTCAGCCCCACATCCGGGCTGCTCCCGCGGCATTCCCAGCAGCTTTACCTGCTGGGGCCCGTGGGTCACTCACCCCGGCTCTGCTCGGGGAAACAGAGGGAATTTTGGCCAGAGGGGGAGGGAATTTGCTGCTCCAGACGCTTCTCTTGGAAATTCCTTGGGATCAGTCTCTCTGTGGCTGTCCTGCACACAAAATGGGCAGAGAGGTGAGTACAGAGGGGAGTCCAGAGGTAGATGGATAAAATAATAGATGGATAAATGGATAGATAAATGGATGGATGGATGGATGGATGGATGGATGGATGGATGGATGGATGGATGGATGGATGGATGGATGGATGGATGGATGGACGGATATATAGATGGATAGATAGATATATAGATGGATAGACAGATAGATGGATAGATAGATGGAAAAATTAATAGATGGATAAATTAATAGATAAAGGAATAGATAAATTAATAGATAGATAGATAGATAGATGGAAAAATGAATGGATGGATAAATGAATAGATAGATAAAGGAATAGATAAATAAATGAATAGATAGATAAATGGATAGATGGATAATTGAATAGATGGATAAAGGAATAGACAGATAAAGGAAGAGATAAATAAATTAATAGATAGATAGATAGATAGATAGATAGATAGATAAATGAATAGTCAGATAAAGGAATAGATAAATAAATGTCTAGATGGATAGACAGGAAGGCAGGTGGGAAGGAAGGCAGGTAGGCAGAGCGATGATAAAACACCTGAGTTACACAGTCCTGCTCTTTCAGCCCCATGGAACCAAGACACATAATTAGACTCATCCCAGCCTGATGAGTTTAGTATCTCTCCCATTTTATCTATCAAAATACAACAGAAGAAGTTTTGTTGGTTTGTTTTTGGATTTTTTCCCCATGGATTATATGAAAAAACTCTGTAAGTCTTCAGGAAGTCACCCAGCACAGGAACTTTGGCAGGTTTTTACCTACCTTCTTCACAGGGGCAGTTAAAGCTCCCCCCACACCCCTCATCAGTGTTCGTGGTTTTGGGAGCAGTATTCAGCCCCTTTTCTCCTCCAGGAAGTGTGAAACAATACCCAGGCCCACACAGACACCAGGGACAGCGAGGGCAGCTCTCCCTTTGGTCTGTACCCTGTGCAGGGCAGGGCCAGCCCAAACCCTGGGTCCCCTCTGCTCTGCTGGGTGAGCTGCTGGCCCCTGGAACTGCGGCACTGACCAGCTCGTCTGCCTTTAAAGCATCCCTGCAATTTGATGCTAATGAGTTATGAAACCTCTAATTAGTCTGTCTCGTTCATCATTAAGCCTGTCATTTAGCCTGTCCATGGGAGGGTTCTGCTTTTGTGTCAGCTGTTTATATAATAACTATTTCTCTTTATTTGATTATAATTGTTTTATCTGGAAGGGGCCCCCTGTCATGGCCCTTGGGAAGCTCCACAGGCCCTCAAGGGGAGCTTGAACCTGTAAATGCAAACCATGAAAGAACAATGCGGGAGAAGCAGATAGGAACAGAAATAGGACATTTGCTTCAGGAAGACAAACAAACAATCCCCTGTTAATAGATGGGAATATGAAGAGAGCTTCTCAGTAGTTTCAGAGTTGTGTAGTATCGAATTTGTCAGAGAGCCAGGTGTAATCAGCTCTGTGAGGGTTCAACACCTCTGAGGGTGTCCAGCACCTCACAGAAAATGGCCTAAATCAATAGTGGGATGGCATGGTTGAGTGTGTCTTGAAAAATCAGAAAGGTTTTAATAAAAGAATAAAATAATGCAAAAACAAAGGAACAAAGCTGCTCACAGTGTAGGGACAGGTCCCCCACACCTGCTACAACACCCCAAAATGCTCTGAGCAGCCTCGTGCTCTCCCTTAAATACTGAACGACTCGGGTGGGTTTTTAGCAAACAGCCCAATAAAGAATAACCACACTCCTGAGGAACAGGAGTAAACAGGTAAAGAGACCTGTCAGTGTCTTTGTCTTGGCATAGAGCCAATTACTGCCAGGAGTGCAAAGAAACTTCTGGTGTCCTTCCCTTAAAAGGTTTTGGGGTGAGTGTAAAACCTTTCCCTGTATGGAAACACCTGCTGGGGTGTGGGGTGCATTTCTGCAGTGTGGGGCCGGGGGCCGGGAGGGCAGCACGGTGCAGCACAGCTGCAGCTGCAGGCTCCCATGCAGATTTGCATTGCACCCCTGCAGCTGCTGCGGCACTGCTGCCCGTTCCCTCACTGCACCGAAGCGTCCGAGGAAATGTCCTTCAAAGTGTGAAATTGGAGCCTGCTGCTCTCGGTTCGTTTGTTGTGGAGGGGGCTGGAGGCAGGAGCTCCAGCTGGGGAAGCGTTTTTTTATCCTGTCCTTTCCAGGCTGGCCTTTCCCAGGCAGGCACCGGCAGCCGCTCCTCTCAGAACCACAGAATCACAGAATCACAGAGTCATCACAGAGTCATCACAGAATCACAGAATCACAGAATTACAGAATCACAGAATCTCAGAGTCACAGAATTTCTAGGTTGGAAGAGACCTTCAAGATTGTCGAGTCCAACCCAGCCCCAACACCTCAACTAGACCCTGGCACCCAGTGCCACATCCAGGCTTTGTTTAAACACATCCAGGGATGGTGACTCCACCACCTCCCCGGGCAGGCCATTCCAGTACTTTATCACTCTTTCTGTGAAAAGCCTTTTCCTAATATCCAACCTACACTTCTTTTGATGCAGCTTGAGGCTGTGTTCTCTCGTTCTGTCCTCCCCATGCTGGGTGTTCACTCAGCACAGTGGGGCAGGGCCCTGGCTGGGTTGAGGGCTCCTCCCGGCCCCCGGCCAGCTGCCCTGGGCAATTTGGGTGGGAATGGAGCAGGAACTCGGCTGCAGCTCTCCAGCGAGTCCCCAGAGCCGCCGTGCCGGGTTTGGTCTGCCACCGCCCCCGTGGTTTTACAGTATCGTTCCTCCATCCCTCTGCTCACCGTGCCTCTGCCTCTCAGCGAAGCTTTTCCTTCTGCCCACTCATGCAAAATGTTTATGGGGAAAGGGAGAAGAGAAACAACAGCCCCCGGAGCAGACAGCGCTGCTATTCCGGGCACGGGCTGAGGTGGGAGCGGTGACGCACGGCCCGTGGGAAGGAGCTGTTATCTCGGCTGATACAGGACACGAGGTTTCACCGCAGCACTTGCCCCGTATCACACTTGGCAGGTTGTGTTGAGTTCAAGCGTGTCACCCCCGAGAAAAACCCGTCCTGGTGCCGCTGTGCCAACGGGAGCACTCCTGCATTTCCATGGCGGATTGCTGTGCTTGATCTGCCTCGCCGGCAGAGCCGTGTTTCTAATTCGGAACAGGAATTTTCAATTCCTTCTTGTGCCTTTCCCTGCTGGAACGGAGTCTCCCAAGCCTCTGGAAGGGAGCGTTTCTGGAAGGAGAGAGGCGCCGTGTTGGAGGGAAGGTGGAGCAGAGAGGAGCCCCTGGCAGAAAGCGGCTCCTCATCCTCCCGGGGCTGCTGGAACAAAAGCGCCCCTCCTGGGACACAGCTCTGATGGACACATCTGCTGATGGACACAGCTCTGATGGACACAGCTCTGATGGACACAGCTGTGGATGGACACAGCTGTGGATGGACACAGCACTGATGGACACAGCACTGATGGACACAGCTCTGATGGACACAGCTGTGGATGGACACAGCGCTGATGGACACAGCGCTGATGGACACAGCACTGATGGACACAGCTGTGGATGGACACAGCACTGATGGACACAGCACTGATGGACACAGCTCTGATGGACACAGCTGTGGATGGACACAGCGCTGATGGACACAGCACTGATGGACACAGCTGCTGCTGATGGACACAGCGCTGATGGACACAGCTCTGATGGACACAGCTGTGGATGGACACAGCACTGATGGACACAGCACTGATGGACACAGCTGTGGATGGACACAGCACTGATGGACACAGCACTGATGGACACAGCTCTGATGGACACAGCTGTGGATGGACACAGCACTGATGGACACAGCTCTGATGGACACAGCTGCTGCTGATGGACACAGCGCTGATGGACACAGCTCTGATGGACACAGCGCTGATGGACACAGAACTGATGGACACAGCTCTGATGGACACAGCTCTGATGGACACAGCTATGGATGGACACAGCACTGATGGGCACAACTGCTGATGGACACAGCACTGATGGACACAGCTATGGATGGACACAGCTATGGATGGACACAGCACTGATGGGCACAGCACTGATGGACACAGCGCTGATGGACACAGCTGCTCAGATTCTTCACAAATTCCGTATAAAATAATTTTTGGACACACAACCAAAATGCGTAAACTCTGATCCTGAACTGGCACATTTTCACAAAGAACAGAGAGGGGGAAGCAAACCCTGTCCACATCCCACGGAATCATTTTCTCTCCCAGCTCCAGATCTGAACCAAGCAACCACAGGCACTCCAGCAAGGGCTGGGATTTCAGGCACATCCCTCTGCACACTTGCCTGGGCAAACCCCAGGTTCCTCTATTCTACAGCACTAATTATGGGATCCCACAAACGGGAATAAATCTCTGCTGGTATTTAAAGCGTTTTAAAATACTCTCCTGGTAGAAAAAATAAATTTGCTTTTTGCCATTTAAGAGCTTTAAATCCTGAACGTGCTGAGGGAGGGTGAACTAAAACCACCCGCTGACCTTCAAAAGGAGTTTTCATTGTAACAGTCCTCAGAGACAGGAGTTGTAAAAATCACTTCCATCCATTCTTGCTGATTTACTGCACAGCAATGCAGAAAGCAGCCACATAAATTATTCCTGTATCAAGCTTTTCCAAAATTTCCTGTCCTGTTAGAACCGTTAAGAGTGTGCCAGATATAATTTAAACTCCATTAAACTTATTCAAAATATTTAAATCAATCCAATATCGACCAAAAAGTGTTTTATATTTTCCAGTCCCCAGCGATAAATTGTTCTGGATGGGTATTACAGGAAATCTCAGGTTTGGGTTGTTCCGTTTTCGGTGTCACTTGAAATGTCACAGGGTGGGGAAGCACCAGGGAGCTGCTGCAGGGTGGGATCAGGGATGGACTTTGCTGTGTGTGAGCCCTGCAGCCCCAGAACTGTGGGATCAGGGAATGTCCTGAGCTGGAGGGAGCCACGGGGATCATCCACTGATGGAATCTTGTGTGGGGCCAGGTGTGATAAACCCCACAAAGGTCTGTCACCCCTGAGGGACCAGCCCTTGCAGAGAAATGGGTTAAAATAACAGTGAGACAACCTCACTGGATGTGCTTTGTAAATGAAAAGGGTTTAATAGTGACAGAAATACCAAACAGCCTCAAACAAAAGAAATATAAGCTGAACACAGTGAAGAGAGAACTCTTGCACTGGCTGAGGCAGCCCAAAAAAGCCCCGGGAAGTTCTGTCCTTTAAATACCGAATGGTGCAGGTGGGATTTTGGCACCTGGCCCAAGGAAATTGGGAACAGGATTTGAGGTGCAGGCCCGGGTGTCCAACCAATCTCTCTGCTGGGCACCTGGGCAGTTCCTGGGACAAGGACATGGAAGTTTCAGGGTCCTTACAGGAACAGCGAGGGGTGAGTGTGAAACCTTTCCCTGTACGGAGACACCAGCCTGGCTGTGGGGTGCATTCCCACACTCCATCCCAGCCCCCGTCCCTGCCCAGAGCCCCCAACAATCCCACCCTGGGCATCCCTGGCAGCGCTGCCCAAAGGCTCCTGGAGCTCTGGGGCTGTGCCCATTCCCTGGGGAGCTTTTCCAGTGCTCATTCCACCCTCTGGGGGAAGAACATTTCCCAAAATCCAACCCAAACCTCCCCTGGCCCAGCCCCAGCCCTCCCCTGGTGCTGTCCCTGTCCCGGGGAGCAGGGATCAAACGTTCATTGGGGTTTTACTCAACACCTCCCTGAGGTGTGGGACCCTGGGGGATCTGTCCTTGGGCAGGACAAGTCAGGGCCCCACTGGCCTCACCCTCCCCTCCACCAGGGGAGAAATCAGCGATGACCTGGGTCCATAAAAGTGCAGAGGTTTATATGGAATGTGGCTTCCTGGTTTTACCTGTTCATCAAAATTCTGGGAACACACAAAGTCCCTGAAATCGATTCAATGAAAGTGATTATTGAAATTAATTCTGCTGTGTTTCCTGGAAAGCAAAATGCTTGGAAAAGAAAGGTTCACCACAAAGCCAGAGGGAAATGTCCCGACATTCCAGAGTGCCTTGGACACGGTGCTGGAGCTGTGGGGCAGCCCAAGGGAGGGTCTGGAGAGTCCCTGGGGGTCTGCAGGGCAGCCCCACATGGCCCAGCAGGAAAGTCCCTGTGCCACACTGAGCTCATCTGAGCAGCACATCCATCTGAGTCCCTGTCCTCATCTGAGCAAAATTCAGGTGAGTGAGGCCACGGGAGTGGGAATCTGCCCCAGGACCCCTCAGCTCCCACTGCTCCCACTTCCAGCCCCAGGCACAAACAGAGAAGTTAAAGGGAATTCTGTGTGAATATTTACATGTCTGTCCACATCCAGGTACAGACAAGGGGGATTTTAATACAAGAATTCTGAAAAATTACCTCAATTCTCCAAACATGTTTCCAATATTTCACTGCAGAGAGAGGATTAATTACATAACCTGGGTAATTTTTATATTCCTGTTAGGAGCTTTAAAACATGTCAGTAAAATTAACAACAACCCCCACCCTCACCCATACAGCACCACTCTGCAAATGGGGAAATGTCGAGACAATATTTCAGTGAAAGTAGGAATAAAATGAGAAAGGATTTATCTACTGTATTAAAATACATTATTTTTCCATCAGAAAAAGAAATATTGTAGGGATATATTCCCTGTCTGGATATTTAAAATCAACATAACAATGTAGGTGACTGCCGAGAACATGGGCTGTCTCAAATGCCTTTACAGCTTTGTATTCTGTTTTCTACCTCTGGTTTTCAGGTTGTTCTTGCTCTCCCCAAATGCCAAAAAAAAACCCCATTCACAGAAGGCAAACTATCAGCCAGCTGAGTCTGAAATAGAAAAGAGACCAAACCCACCACATCCCTTCTTAAAATGAATTCCATGACAGTGGAAGGGGACAAGTTAAAATAATTGTGTGATGATCAAAGGATGTCACAGACTCCCAGAATGATTTGCAGCCCATCCCACCCCACCCCTGCCATGGGCAGGGAAACCTTCCACTGTCCCAGGCTGCTCCAGGCCCATCCAGCCAGGCCTGGGACACTGCCAGGGATCCAGAGTTACAGCAGGGTCTGAGCTGCTGTGGCCATCTCCACAATCAATTCCTGTCTGGACAGCACAGGCAGCATTTCTTCCCGAAGTTTTTACCTATGGAAAAGCACTTCCAGAAAAGTTGGGAGCGAAATTAGAGATGCAAATCCTCATTAAAGTGGGACCCGCTGGGAGTGCCAGTGCTGGCTTTGTGTTCTCCACATCCCAGCACCGGAGGCTTTGTGCTAATCCAGATAACTAATTGCATCACCATTATTGTGCCCAGAGTCAAATAGGATGTGCAGGATTTAACTAAACGAACGTTTAGGAGGATGCTGGAGCACACGAGCATCCTTCTCCTTCCCCCAGCTGAGCACAACAAAACCCCACAGAACCGCTCACTGTGAGCGCAGTTTAATTAAAACACGGCCAGACTGGTCTGACAGCCCTCGGAAACTTCACCCTGTGGGAGGAGGATGAGCCAAATTCTTCCTGAGGGGGAAGTTCCCATCATCCCTGCCCGAGCTGTGCTCGCCTGCTGCAGGCAGGGACAAGGTGAGGGACAGGGTGTGGGGGACAGGAGGGGACGTGCCTGACACCTGCACAGCCCCTGCCCGGCCTTTGCCCTCCTGCTTGGCTCTGCCTCCAGCACCATCCTCACCGCAGGTATCGGGGATGAAGGACAAGCCCCTCCTCCTCCTCCTCTGGCAGCAGGAATCCAGCAGGAAAACTCCAGAAAAATTATTTTATATTATTACAGCCTTTTATAGAACCACGCTTGTCAGGGAGGGTCAGGCTGGAGATCAGGGAAAGTTCTTCCCCCAGAGGGTGGAATAAGCACTGGAAAGGCTCCCCAGGGAATGGGCACGGCCCCAGAACTCCAGGAGCCTTTGGGCAGCGCTGCCAGGGATGCCCAGGCTGGGATTGCTGGGGGCTCTGGGCAGGGACAGGGGCTGGGATGATCCCTGTGGGTCCCTCCCAGCTCAGGATATCCAGTTATTCCATACAGAACTAGTGCTCAGCAGGGTTTTCTTGTGGCACAAACCGTCAGAGTTTGGGGAAACCTTTACAAATTTGGCAGAAAACTTCCAATAATCTGATTATTTTATTGCAGCACAGAATCAGGATGGTTTGGTTTGGGAGGGATGTTCAAGATCATCCCAGTGCCACCCCCTGCCATGGGCACCTTCCCCTATCCCAGGGTGCTCCAAGCCCAGCCTGGCCCTGGACACTTCCAGGGATGGAGCACAATCATTTATTAAATAATTGCTGCACATTTATTTAATAATTGCTGCACATTTATTAAATAATTGCTACACATTTATTAAATAATTGCTACACATTTATTAAATAATTGCTGCTGGGCATTTGTCCAGATGTCCTGTGGCATAGAACCCACAGTCAATGGTTCACTTGTCTCTGCATCAGAATTCCTGTGGTTTTTTCAATATTATCTCGGCAGGACTGACCCACTTTTCCCCCTCAGTTTGCAGAAGTTCTTGGCCCCGTGCCCCTGCAAACGCTCTGCAGACACAGGAGAACTTGAGAAGGGGAATGCTGCCATGCAGGCCTGGCTGTGACCCAGGCACTGTCCCCTCGTGTGCCCTGCTGCTGCTCAGGGGCCAAACTGGGACAGAGCAGCTGGCAGCGTCCCAGGCTGGGTGTCACAGAGCCAGCAGGCCAATGTTTAACTCACATCACAGGGGAAACCCTGCAGGTGTGGTAAAGGAGAAAGAAACTCTCCCACCTCTGAGGAGAGCCATTTAAGCTCTGAGGAGGCGATGGTTCCAAAGCCTGTGGGAGCAGCCAGGAGCTGGGATCTGCTGACATGGCAAAGTGACCTGGCAGGAAAATAAAAACTCTGCCAGACCTGGCACGTGGCTGACAGAATGGCCATGGAACAAAACGGGATCTTTTCAGTTGTGTCTTGCACACTGCGTGGATTTTTGACAGACAAGTAACAAACACAGCCAGGCTATTCTGGGAATGCCTCAATATCCACATTTCCAAACTTTTTTTTTTTATTTTTTCCCCAGTCCTGCCTTGCACACTGACTGGATCTTTTACAGGCAAACAACAAACACAATCAGGCTATACTGGGAACGCCTCAATATCTGCATTTCCAAATTTCTTTTGGATTTTTTTCCCCAGTCCTGCCCTGCACACTGCATGGATTTTTGACAGACAAACAACAAGCACAGCCAGGCTATTCTGGTCAATATCTGCAGTTCCAGCTGCTGGCACAGCCCAGGGTCGGCTTCCTGGTGGAAAATGCCAGAAGCTACAGCACAAAACTACTGCTGTGAAACACAGCAGTGGGACCCCCTTGAGGGGTCAGTCCTGTTTGTAGGGTGCTGTTTCTCCAGGTAATTCCATTGCAGAGTTGGCAATGCTGACACCGTCAGCGTTAATGACAATTATTATCACACCTCCATAGGCACTGATCTTCAGCCCAACATCTCCCACTTGACTAGCACAGCCTAGCCACCTTCCCCTCTGATTTTCATGGCATTCCCTTCTCATCCTTTCCATGGAAGAGCCAACGATGAGCTCCCTTTTTCCTTGGAATTCTGTCACCCTGTGGATTTTCTGAGGCTTCAGATTTTACTGCTGGCTACTGCTGGCTCTTTCCCACAGGAACACATTCCCATTCTCACGGCAATGTCTTTGTTGTTTTGTAAACACTAAAGAGAGCTTTGTTGTTTTGTAAACACTAAAGAGAGCTTTGCCCTTCTCACGCCAGTTTCCCCAAACAATCTCTGTCACCTGTTGTTTGCTGAAGGAGAACAGACGCGGTCCTTCTCTGACCAATGGCAGCCCCTTTTGTGGAGCATCTTATAAAAGCACAAAGATTCAAAAAGTAAAAGCTTCTGATGACCAAGAACTGTGTGTGTGCTTTTCCTCGCCGTGTAATCACTGTAACAGAATTCCATTGCGGTAATGGGAAAAGTGTCAGGAATGGGGAAGGAGAGGAGGTGCTGAAATGTCACACAAAGGGAAGGGGACTCTCACGCAGGGAGTTTGTCAGAGGCTGCTGTCTGGCACCAAACTGCCTCATTTCTGGGCTGTCAGGGTGTCAGCCTTCCCAGCAGGAGTGTCCCAGGCACACTGCGCTTCCAGGAGCTGGGAAGGAGAGCCCTGGCACCCCAGGAAAGGCCCCAGGGAAGGGTGATTGGGCAATAATAATTAGGGATCTGGGGAATGTGAAAAACGAGGTTCGCTTCCTTAGTAAAATTGATAAGTTTAATAAAAATCATTTAAAAAGAGACGATTAGGAGACAGAATAAAGGAAAAAATGGTACGGCCGGGTGCCTGGTGTGCAGCCAGAGCGCACACCTAACTCAGAAAAACACCCCTTTAAATGTACACTTTGGTACATATTCACGTTCTGACAGTCAGCTTTCATCTCCAAAGGAATGCTCTTGCATTTAAAAAGGATCGACAGCACTGCAAGAGGGAAAAGAAAAAACAAAAATAATCCCAGAAACAGCTCCTGAAAACCCAAACTGGCACTTCCCGTTCCAGATGTTCTCCCAACTCACAGGTCCAGCCACAAGCACATCAAAGAAGTTAATGCTTCTCCTGCTCCTCATCTCTGGAGTTCCCCTGACCCTCGTTGCTGTGATGTTAACACCTCCTAATTTACACTTCCCAAATCTATTCACAGTCACGGCCCACTGGGCTGGTTTTAGCACAGGAAAATCCCTCAATTTACTCCGTTCTGCTCCCTCTTCAGTGCTTGCTCCACTGCAGAGTTTGCAGGGAGGAATTCCATCTTCTCCTTGCTTTTCCCTTCCTCTGCCAGCCCATCCCTGTCCCTGCACAGCTCCCGGGGGTCCCTGGGCTCAGCTGGACTGTGGCACCCCAAAGATTTGTGCTTCCAGAAGGGCTGGAATTGCCAGAGCAGCTGTGGCTGCCCCTGGATCCCTGGCAGTGCCCCAGACCAGGTTGGACATTGGGGTTGGAGCAGCCTGGGACAGTGGGAGGTGTCCCTGCCCATCCAGGGGTGGAGAATGAGAGGTCTTGAAGGTTCATTCCAGCCCAAAGGGATCTGGGATTTGGGAATTTTAGGGCTGTGCTTGACTTCCACTGTTCCCAAATGAGGCTTTTCCATGCCCAGCTCACTGCCAGAGATGCTCAGCTGATGAAAATCCGGCCCTGTTGTCACAAAATTCCAAATTCAGGTTTGGAGTCTCTCATCTGGGACGTTTCAGGCAAGGCTGAGGCAGCATTTGGAGCCTGGGGTGCTTGGCTGAGCTCAGCCCTGGCTCTGAGCCCTGCCCCACACTCGTCTGTGATGGTTCATCAGTGACTGGCAACCAGGAAACGCCAGAAACGTGAAAGCTGTGGGGGGGAAAGGAGCTCTGGTGAGTGTTTCCTCTTATTTCTTCTTTTTCCCTAGATAAAGGGACGGAAACACATGATTAAAGTAATGTGAGAACGAGAGGCCTGATCTGCTGCTCGTGCCTTCGCAGCATCCTTTTCATCTGGAGAGCTCCTGCAGCAGCTCCCGCAGCTGCCCTGATGAGATGTGAGGAGAGCACAGCCTCTCCCGAGGAGCATCACGGCAGTCCAGAGCCATCAGCAGGATGAAAAGGGCACCGAGGGATATTTAGTGCTGCTGTTCTCTGAGGAGCAGAGGTGAGGCTGGCACTGCAGCCCCAGCAGAGCCCACCCTGCCCTGCCCTGCCCAGCACCAGGAACTGTCTCTGCCCTGGGAGCAGTGCTGACCTCGGGGCTGGATTTGGGGATTTCTCACTGCTTTTGGGGTGGGGACCAGTGAGGGACTCCAAGGGGAACCCCACCAGTGCCTGGCTGCAAGTTCCCTTCTGGATTCATGTGGCTCCTTTAATTTGGGGATAAATTCTCCTGGAGCAGCTTCGTGCCATGGCAGGGACACCTCTCACTGTCTTTGGGTGATCCCAGCCCCAATGTCCAACCTGGCCTGGGACACTGCCAGGGATCCAGGGGCAGCCACAGCTGCTCTGGCAATTCCAGCCCAGCCAGCAATTCCCAATCTCCCATCTATCCCTGCCTTCTGGCAGTGGGAATCCATTCCCTGTGTCCTGTCCCTCTGTGCCTTGTCCAAAGTCTTCCATAAGCCCTGGCACAGCCCTTGGCTCTCCTGGCCAGTACAACCCCAAATCCCAGCCTGTGATCCAGGGCCCCAAATCCAGGATGGATCTCCATGAGCTCAAACCCCACCCCAGCTGGAGGCAGGGACGCTGCTCCCTGGCACACGGGGATTCTGAGCAGCAAATTCCAGCCCAGCGAGGGGAGTGGGGAGGGGCAGAGGGAAAAAGAGCTCCTCCCTGAAGCCACCAGCGCCCCTGAGTCACCAAACCCCACTGCGGGGTGCAGGAAAGGCCCAAGGACCCCGGGAACACAGAGCTGCTCTCTGGGAAGTGCTGCTGGATTCCTCCCCCCTGTGCCAAGGGTCCCTGCCTCTGATGAAAGGGTTAATGGCTGTTGGCCTAATTAGTGCAACATGAATGAACAACGTTTTGGTGAGCTTGAGGGTAAATTAAGACAACGTTTAGTTCTGCTTCTTATTAGCTGTGCATAAATTCTCCCAGGAGCTTAATTAGCTCTGTCACAGCAAACAGCGCCTGCTTTCCACCAGGGAATGTCCCTGTTCCTGTCCCTGTCCCTCCAGGAACCCAGGGAATGTCCCTGCTCCTGTCCCTGTCCCTCCAGGAACCCAGAGAATGTCCCTGCTCCTGTCCCTGTCCCTCCAGGAACCCAGGGAATGTCCCTGTTCCTGCTCCTGCCCCTCCAGGAACCCAGGGAATGTCCCTGCTCCTGTCCCTGCCCCTCCAGGAACCCAGGGAATGTCCCTGTTCCCTGTTCCTGTCCCTCCAGGAACCCAGGGAATGTCCCTGTTCCTGTCCCTGTCCCTCCAGGAACCCAGGGAATGTCGCTGTTCCCTGCTCCTGCCCCTCCAGGAACCCAGGGAATGTCGCTGTTCCCTGCTCCTGCCCCTCCAGGAACCCAGGGAATGTCCCTGTTCCCTGTTCCTGCCAGGAACCCAGGGAATGTCCCTGTTCCTGTCCCTGCCCCTCCAGGAACCCAGGGAATGTCCCTGTTCCCTGTTCCTGCCAGGAACCCAGGGAATGTCCCTGTTCCTGCTCCTGCCCCTCCAGGAACCCAGGGAATGTCCCTGCTCCTGTCCCTGCCCCTCCAGGAACCCAGGGAATGTCCCTGTTCCCTGTTCCTGTCCCTCCAGGAACCCAGGGAATGTCCCTGTTCTTGTCCCTCCAGGAACCCAGGGAATGTCCCTGTTCCCTGTTCCTGTCCCTCCAGGAACCCAGGGGGAGCTGTCCATTCCTGGGGCTGTCCATCACACCCAACACCATTCCTGGAGCTGTCCACCTGACACAACACCATTCCTGGAGCTGTCCATCTCAGCCAACACCATTCCTGGAGCTGTCCATCCCACCCAACACCATTCCTGGAGCTGTCCACCTGACACAACACAATCCCTGGAGCTGTCCATCCCTCACAACACCATTCCTAAAGCCATTAATTCATTCCAGCCCCCTCCAGGGACACATCCCAGCGCTGCCCAGCTCATCCCGGAGCCCTCCTGCCGTGCAGCCTGTGCCAGGGCGGTGCAGAGCAGTGCAGGCAGCAATGCAGGCAGCAGTGCAGAGCAGTGCAGAGCAGTGCAGAGCAGTGCAGGGAGCAGCAGCGCTGCTCAGAACCCCCTTCCCCAGCACGGCTCCCCCTTTAGCCAGCGCATTTCCTGCCCCTTCCAGCACCTTCTGCCGAGCTGCTCTGGGCCTCCCCTCCCACAGCCTGCTCTGTGCTTTTCACTTCGCCTCAATTTGAGAGATTCAGCCTTTTTGTCACTCGTCCTTTTCATCCTGAAGTGCTCTTTAGCTTCAAATAACTCGTTCCACACAAAGGTATGGGGGTTTTGTGCATCATCCGTGAAAAGTGACATCCTGGTCACCATAACCTCTGGTATTCCTGGAATTCTCCGAGTAAATGGCAGCATCTCTCCCTCCTAACCAGCAATCAGCATCAGGCAGAAGTTTTATAATGCAGAGCTTTCCTTCCCGAGAGCAGCAGCCATATATTTGGAAGGAATAATCACAGGTAAAACCTGTCTCTGTACATTAATTATCTTTAGAGGTTTGCTCCAAAACACAGGTAGTAATTTTTGTGTTTCAACGTTTCTCGTTCTGTGGAAAGCACATCATTATGCAGGAGGAACTCAATTCACAGAGAATTCTTTTCCTCTAGGTGTTTGTGTAGAACTTCTGGAACTTTTAGCCTGAAGTATTTAAAAAAAAAAAAAAAAAAAAAAAAAAAGTTAAATACCTGTAGAGCCTGAATGAGAGCACTTTAGCTCCAAGGACAGCAGGTGAGCCATGCGCTGACTGAGGGGTGACCACCCCGATCCCCAGGCTGGAGGTGCTGCTCCCCCTGCAGCTCCCACTCCAGGGCCTGGCCCCACAGCAGGGCAGGCACCCTTCTGAGCTGCACCCAGGGACCCCAAATCCTGCTCAGAGCCCTCTGGGTCAGCCCCGCTCCCCCAGTGTCCCACCCCGTTCAGACCCCCCATGGGGCCATGGGCTGCTCAGGGGCTGCAGCCAGGGCTCTCCTGATGGCCACAGCACCCACGGGGCCCTTTGGGGACAGGCTGGGCAGCTCTGGGTGAGCTGGGCTGGGAAGGTGTCCATGCCCAGGGCAGAGCTTGAGGGTCCCTGATAGCGGCACAGGAGCTCCAGCAGGTCCCGGCTCCTGCAAATCCTCTGCCAGCAGCTCTGTCCCTGCACGGCCCTGGGGCCCTGCTGGTCTGGGCTGAGCAGGAACAGCTCAGCCCTGAGCCCCGAGCTGGGGACAGCCCCGGTGTCACCCGTGTGGGCAGTGAGGGTGGGGACAGCTGGGGACAGCGCTAGGTGTGACCCTTGTGGGCAGTGGGGCTGGGGCAGCCAGGAGCTGGGGACACTGAGCTGGGGACACTGAGATGGGGACACTCAGCCAGGAACACTCAGTTGGGGACATTCAACTGGGGACACTGGGCTGGGGACTCTGAGATGGGGACACTCGGTTGGTGACACTGGGCTGGGGACATTGAGCTGGGGACACTGGGCTGGGGACACTGGGCTGGGGACACTTGGCTGGGGACACTGGGCTGGGGACACTCGGCAGGGGACACTGGGCTGGGGACACTCAGCTGGGGACACTCAGCTGGGGACGCTTGGCTGGGGACACTGGACTGGGGACACTGGGCTGGGGACACTGAGCTGGGGACACTGGGCTGGGGACACTCACCAGGGGACACCGAGCTGGGGACACTGGGCTGGGGACACTGGGCTGGGGACACTTGGCTGGGGACACTCACCAGGGGACACTGAGCTGGGGACACTGGGCTGGGGACACTCAGCTGGGGACACTTGGCTGGGTACACTGGGCTGGGGACACTCAGCTGGGGACACTGAGCTGGGGACACTGGGCTGGGGACACTGGGGACACTGGGCTGGGGACACTGGGCTGGCAGCAGGGCCGCTCCCCTCCAGGGGGGAGCACCGAGCTTTTGCCACCGGCTCAGGACAGCAGAGCACTCCAGGAACACCACATGACACTCGAGCTCTCTGAAGGGCCCTGCCCCAGAGTGCTCTCCCAGCCGGATTCCTCCGGAGTCTGATTAAAGCCATCATTTGCCACTGAAAATGTCATAAAATATTTATGACACAGATGATATTTAAAGATCACTGTAGAACATTTCTAATAACTGATGTAATTCAGTGGGAGCAGCCTGAATTGACACACTCAGAAAAAGGAAATAATGGAGCAGAGAGACACTCCAACGAGTCTGCTAATGAGTTATCCCCGGCTCCCGGGGCAGGAATCACATCTGCCTGCTTGGAGCGCTCTCACACGTGTGCCAGGGCTGCAGCTGCCAGGTCCTGGCAGGGGTGCAGTCCTGGCTGGTGCTTCAGGCTGGAGCTGCAGGTTGATGCAGGCTGGAGCTGCAGGCTGGGGCTGCAGGATGGGGCTGCAGGATGGGGCTGCAGGATGGGGCTGCAGGATGGTGCTGCAGGATGGGGCTGCAGGATGGGGCTGCAGGATGGGGCTGCAGGATGGGGCTGCAGGATGGGGCTGCAGGATGGTGCTGCAGGATGGGGCTGCAGGATGGGGCTGCAGGATGGAGCTGCAGGATGGGGCTGCAGGATGGTGCTGCAGGCTGGTTCTGCAGGCTTGTGCTGCAGGCTGGAGATGCAGGATGGGGCTGCAGGATGGGGCTGCAGGATGGGGCTGCAGGATGGGGCTGCAGGCTGGGGCTGCAGGCTGGAGCTGCTCCCACTGACTCGGGGACAGAGGAACCACCCCCGGCAATGAGAGCACACTCCGTGGGGTACAGAGGGAGCAGGACGGCCAGCCCAGACCCCCAGGACACAGCAGGAGGCTGGGAAGGGACCTGCTGAGGGCAGCTCTGGGTCCGTGGCAGCTTTGCTTCCCCATGGACACCCCGGAGCAGCAGGGGTGGAGCCGGGTTTGTGATGCCTTGGGAAGGCTGAGCTGGAACAGAGAGTTTCTCTGGAATGCAAGAGGATAAAGGGCACTGAGGATGGGGCCTGTGTCCCCTCTGGCACTGCTCTGCTCTTGGCGAACTCTCACCGGCTCATCCCAGGCGAGGCAAAAATCCTGAACACTTCAGAAGGGCAAACATCTTGTGAAAGCCACCAGGGAAAGGCACCCAAACCCAAGCTCGCTTTTATATTGCTCAGTATGTGAAACCTGGAGGAAAACTTTGTAAAATGCCATTCCTGTCTCACAGAAGTGCTTTCTCAAACAGGAAAACTGCTCATTTCTCATTTGGGGTTTAATACACTCTTCAGCTCTGGTTTCTCTCACGATACATAAAGCTTTTCCCTTAACTGGGAGCCACAGAAATTGTTGCATCACCGCTGATAAAGCCAGATGCTCACAGTTATTCAGGATAAAGTGTCTTTTTAATAGCTGGCATCATTAACTACAGACAGTTCAAAACTCCAGAAGAGCTGTAATAGTAATAAATTGTTCAGGAAAAGCAGGCAATTGATATAACTGCTTCCAAAGTAGTGAGGCAAAGGAAAATGGGCTTTGAGAGCACTGAATGAGTCACAGTACATCATCCCCAGGCTCGGAACAACACGGCTTTAGTCACGGGGAGGTAACAACACTTACCCAGCAGCAGCTACAAAGGATTGCTGTCACTCACCTGAGGGCTGAGCCAGCCACAGGGACCCCGGGTGTGCACTGCTGGGAATCCACTGCTGGTTATTCACCCAGCCCCAGAGATCCTGGGTATGCACTGCTGGGTATTATCTGCTGGGTATTCACACAGCCACAGGGACCCTGGGTATGCACTGCTGGGTGTGCACTGCTGGGTATTCACTGCTGGGTGTACACTGCTGGGTGTGCACTGCTGGGTGTGCACTGCTGGGTATTCACTGCTGGTTATTCACCCAGCCCCAGAGATCCTGGGTATGCACTGCTGGGTATTATCTGCTGGGTATTCACTGCTGGGTGTGCACTGCTGGGTATTCACTGCTGGGTATTCACCCAGCCCCAGAGATCCTGGGTATGCACTGCTGGGTGTGCAGTGCTGGGTATTCACATAGCCACAGGGACCCTGGGTGTGCACTGCTGGGTGTGCACTGCTGGGTATTCACCCAGCCCCAGAGATCCTGGGTATGCACTGCTGGGTATTCACTGCTGGGTGTGCACTGCTGGATGTGCACTGCTGGGAATTCACTGCTGGGTGTTCACTGCCGGGTGTGCACTGCTGGGTGTCCACTGCTGGGTATTCACTGCTGGGTGTGCACTGCTGGTTATTCACTGCTGGTTATTCACTGCTGGGTGTGCACTGCTGGTTATTAACTGCTGGTTATTCACTGCTGGTTATTAACTGCTGGTTATTCACTGCTGGTTACTCCCCCAGCCCCAGGGCTCCTGGTTATTCACTGCTCGGTATTCACTGCTGGTTATTCACACAGTCCCAGAGATCCTGGATATTCACTGCTGGGTGTGCACTGCTGGGTATTCACTGCTGGTTATTCACACAGTCCCAGAGATCCTGGATATTCACTGCTGGGTATGCACTGCTGGTTATTCACTGATGGTTATTCCCCCAGCCCCAGGGCCACAGCCACAGGAACCCTGGTTATTCACTGCTGGGTATTCACTGCTGGTTATTACCCCGGCCAGAGGGATCCTGGTTATTCACTGCTGATTACTTACCCAGCCCCATCCCCAGGGCTCCAGCCACAGGCATCCTGGGTATTCACTGCTGGGTATTCACACAGTCCCAGACAGAGGTTATTCCCCCAGCCAGAGGAATCCTGGTTATTCCCTGCTGGTTATTCACTGCTTATTATTCCCCCAGCCTCAGGGCTCCACCACAGGGATCCTGATTATTCAATGCTGGATATTCACTGCTGGTTATCTATTGCTGGTTATCCATTTCTGGTTATTCACACAGTCCCAGACAGAGGTTATTCACCCAGCCACAGGGATCCTGGTTATTCACTGCTGGCTATTCACTGCTGGGTATTCACTGCTGGTTATTCCCCCAGCCAGAGGAATCCTGGTTATTCCCTGCTGGTTATTCACTGCTTGTAATTCCCCCAGCCCCAGGGCTTCACCAAAGGGATCTTGGTTATTCACTGCTGGATATTCACTGCTGGTTATCCACTGCTGGTTATTCCCCCAGCCAGAGGGAATTGTCTAAGTCCTTCTTCTTCTCCTTCTTCTTCCCTCTTCTCCATGGGTTTGGGTGGTTTTCTGTAATTGGTTGATGGAGTCCACATTGCAGACTTCAAGCAGTTGGTTATTGGGTTAAAAGTGAAAATAATTTAGGTGGCATTTCATAATTGGACATTTTGCCCTTGAAAAGGCTTTGTAGCAATAGAGAGGCTTCCATTTTGCACCCTTGTTTGTTAGAGCATAGCAGAACTCACAGCTTGTGAGACTGTAACATAGATTATGTTATTACTAATAACATAATGTTAATATAATAATATAATAATTATAATATTTATCATTATTATATATAACTATATATAATAGTTATATATATAAATATGTAACTATATATTTATAATATATAGTAACATAATATTAAAAATAACATATGTTCTTTAATAATATTATTATTAAAATTAATAATTATTAACAATTATAAATAATTATTAATTATTATAAATAATAATTATTAAACACCGAATCCGAACACCACCTACATGTCCCTGTGTATCAATCCCGGCTCTGACACAAAGAAATGACAAAAGAATCCTCACAAGGCTGAGCTGTGTCCCACCTTGTAGTAAAGCATCCCCCACCCCCGAGTGGCATTTCTGTGTAAGGGAAGAGTTTCAGTTCACCTTTGGACATTTTGGGGAGTTTAACTAGAAAGTTCTGTGCCTTCCTCACTGTAACTGGCTCAGTGCCAGCACAGAGGCATTGGCTGGGCTTGGGCAGTGCAGCTCAGAGCCTGGTGCTGGTTTCATTGGGCTGGAGGGCAAAGGGCCCACCTGAACCATCAAATACTGAAGAGAGAGCACAGAGGAACTGAAGAGCTGTTTAGGGTGTCCGAGCAAGGTGTCAGAGGCTTCTCAGACACCTGTGCCCGGCTTCTCTTTTATTTCTGTAACATTCATTATTTTTCATTTATTAAACCTTCTGCTATTACCAAACACTCCTGAAGAGCCGCCTCGCTGATTATTTTAAGCCATTTCTCTGCAAGGGCCGGGCCCTCAGAGCTATTGGGGTTCCCAATATCTGTGCTGAGAACCCGAGCCCATGGAGCAGAGCCCCTGGCTCAGCTGCTGGGGGTCACAGACCCTCCTGCACGGCTGCCCCAGAGCCTGGAGAACCAGGGAGTTGGGAATTGTCCCCAGGCAGCCTTTCCTGGCCATCTTCCCCACCAAACTGCCAGCCCAGAAGTGCAAACAGGAGGTGCCACTTTAATTTACTCTTTCCTCAGGAAAAGGTGAAAAACCCAGGAAGTATCACAGCACCAGAGAGTCCCAGCTCACGGTTTTCACTTCACCTCCTAATTTGTTGTTTTGAGGAAGATCAATGCTGGGGATGTCTGTCAAAGTTATGGATGTGCTGCTTTTTGCAAATCAGTTCAGTGCATTTGCAGTCCCAGGAGGGATCTCCGTGCCAAGTTTACTCATTTTCCTCCCTGACACAGACAGCACAGGAGCTGCTTCCTGAGCTCTGCCTCGCAGGCTGGCGATGCCAATGGAATTCCTCATGGGCCAGAGCAGCCTGTGCTGCTGGGAAAGCAAATTCGACTTGGGGCTTGCTCCTTCTGTGCCCTTACCCTGCAAATGGGCAGGCAGAGGCACCAAGGCTCTGGGTGATTGTGCACGGTGTCCCCCACTAGGTGTCCCCCACTAGGGACAAGGACCAGTCCAGCAGGGACAGGGACAGGGCTGGAATGGGCTGGGCTCTGCACGGTGTTCCCGATCCAGCAGGGACAGGGACAGGGCTGGAACCGGCTGGGCTCTGCACGGTGTCCCCAATCCACCAGGGACAGGGACAGGGCTGCAATGGGCTGGACTTTAGGGTCTCTTGCAACCCAACCCATCCTGGGATTCTGCCCCAACACAACCTGTGCTGAACCCCAGGAAATGCCATCATTCCCTGACTGCTGCAGAGACTTGGTGAACAAAGAACCAGTGCCCAGCTCCTCTGACACTGCTGTTATAAATACATATTATAAAGTTGGCTATTATAAAGCTGGCTTTTCACAAATATTAAGATGAATGCTATATGTGTAATGCTAAAATAACTTTGCTTTTATTTCTGCTATTAACAAAATCTTAGCCATGGTAGTGGTGGTAGCTGATACAGCCGTGAGTGAACTGTGTTTAATCAGGATAACTCCCAGTGAACACGTGATAAAGACCCTGCTGTTAATATGCCACTGTTAATATGTTAACAGTTAATATGCCAACTATCAGCAGCTGCCATCTAAAGAAAGTATAAACCACTGCCCAAAGTAAAAGTAATAATAAAACCACAGCCAAGAAACACACATACTCTAAAAAAGTGAACCCAAAGAGAGGCCATGCTACACAATTCTTAGGAAAATATAAATATGCTTAATAATCTATAAATATGGAACAAGCTATATCTAATATGTAATAGAAATATAAAAAATATGTAATAGAAAAGTTAATTAAGGAATTTCTGCAAAATAGCAAATGTGCTCTTGGCTGAATGCCAAGCACCGTTTAACCCCTTGCTTTATTTCTGTCTCCTGTTATCTTTTTATTAAACTTTGTAAAATTTACCAAAGAAGTGAACCCCGTTTTCCACACTGCCCTTTGTGTGCAGACAGGAGCTGTAACAGCAGCTGGGTGCTGAACCAGGCAGGGTGAGACACGAGCTGTCAGAAACCCTCCCTCAGCCAGACCCGGGGGCTGAGTCACTGCTGAACTGCCCACAGGGCAAACCCAGCAGGATGGATTTGCAGAAGGACACGTCAGGGGGTTAGAGAAAACATCAGCTCATCCCCTGCTCCTTCTGGAGCTTGGAATCCCTGTCCTCTCCAGCCTGGATCTCCTCTGTTCTGAGAAATGGGGAGTCTGAACCTATTCCCATCGGCAGAGCCCACCCCGAGCTGTGCTGGGGCTGCAGGAGCCGCAGGCTGAGCGTGAACTGCACAAAGAGCCAGAGAAGGGGCCTGGGGCCACCAGCAGCCACACCTGTGACAAATGATGTGTTCAGCCTTCAAGGAACTCCGACCTCACAGGCTCCAGAAGCACAGTGGAAAAAAACAAATAGAATCCAAGAATTGGGATGGAAGGAACAATAAATCCCATCCCAATCCCATGGCAGGGACACCTGCCAGCATCCCAGGCTGCTCCAACCCCAATGTCCAACCTGGCCTTGGGCAGTGCCAGGGATCCAGGGGTGCCACAGCTGCTCTGGGCACCCTGTGCCAGGCCCTCCCACCCTGCCAGGGAAGGAAATAACTTAATCTAACACCCCAGGGGCTGCGCTGCTGGTTTGCCTCCCAGCCAGCTCACACCGGGCTCGGTGGGGCTGTTTCCTATTGCAGCAAGAGGCCTCTCACTGCACGGTGCACAATGACTCAGTTGCATATGCCAGCCTGTCTGTCTCGTTCTCGGGGGTATTTTTATCATTCACATCCCAGGGTTACATAAGCGGGGTTTGCACAGGGCTCTGGGCACGGTGCAGCCCCAGCGTGAGCGGTCTGGGCAGGTGACACTTTTAATCAGGGCTGCAGAGGAGGCAGAGCTGCGTGAGGAGAGGGTGATTCACAGGGCCAGGAGCTGGGAGAGATTGGAGCAGTCAGGGCATTCCACTCGCCGGGAGCTCAGTAATTACACGACTCCAGGACCAGTCTCTTTATTAAGAAAATTGTTTATTAGGATTCTACAGCTGCAATCAATGCCAAACTGGCTCTGTCTCCCTGGAGGCTCCTCCAAAGCCTCTCCAGAGCTATTTCTGCCTCTGAGCCGTATCCCACACCGATGCTGCCTACAGACAGAGCTATTTCAAAGTCAAGAGAACGAGAAAAACCCAACATTCCTATCAGCAAACACTCAGGTGAGTGCTGCCTGCTCGCTGCTGTACAAATCAGCACGAGAAGCCTCTTGTCTGCAACGAGAGCCATTTCATTTCCTTCAGCACCAGGGCAAACGGGCAGCTGAGCAGGGAGCAGCAGCTTTGTCCTGCTCAGCTCAGCCACAGAGAGCAGAAAATGTTTTATACAGGAGAACAGGGCACCTCTCTTGCCTCTGATCAGAGGAACATTGGCACACGAACGGCCTCACCCTGGCGTGAGCATCACTGCCTGCAGAGCAGGGCAGGGCCTGGCCCTAAAAACTCCCCTGTTCTCTTACCCCAGCACCAACCACGGATCTGAAACCATCCTACACAAAGGCACTGAGCGAGCCTAAGGACAGAAATTTGAACCTGGCTTAAAACCAACATTTTTTAAATCAAACCTTTTCAAAAATCCTTTTTTAATTATTATTATTTCTCCTTAAATCCGGGCTGGAAATATCCTGCTTTAGTTTCCGGGCACTGAACACTACAGCTGCTCTCTCAGAAGCTCCCATCCTCCTCCCAGCCTGTCCAAAGGGATGTTCCCTCCTGCTCCCAGTTGCAGAGGTCTCCAGATGCCCGGGAAGTTTGGCAAAGCTTCTCCCATCCTTTCAGCAGCCTTCCCAAACACAGGCGTCAGAACAGAAACATTTCCCCCACAGCAGCACCTTTTCAATCACAGCAATTTCAGCACCAGGCTTTTGAAAATTCTGGATTCTTCTAGAACTCCTTACCCAGCACCGAGGGCCAGGAGCCCGCCCAGGGAAGGGAACGGAGCTGGGGAAGGGTCTTATGGGTTCCCCCTTCTTGCCTCTGGCCGGTTCCACCCTCTGGGGAGGAGGGAGCCCAGAGGGGCTGAACGGGGCCTTTTTAGCGGAATAAAAGGGTTACATGGTGATTTTAGCACAATAAAAGGGTTACGTGCTATTTTTTCCTTTGTGTCTGAGTCTCCTCCCTCACTGGTGCTCCATAACAGTGGGACACACCTTGGGATGCACAGTGACCCCAAATCTCCTGCTGCTGTTCCTCACCGTGTCAGCCAGCTCTGACTGCTGGGTGCCATCCTGGTCCTGGTCCTGGTCCTGGCCCTGGCCCTGGCCCTGGCCCTGGCCCTGGTCCTGGTCCTGACCCTGACCCTGACCCTGACCCTGACCCTGACCCTGACCCTGACCCTGACCCTGACCCTGACCCTGCCTGTCCCGGGCCAGGTCTGAACTGTGCACCTGGAAGTTCCATTTTCTCTGAGCTCACCTGGAAGTTCCATTTTCACTGGAGGACTGGAACTTGCTGCACTGTAACAATTCACTAATTTCTAAAGCCAAAGTTGCCAAAACAAAACTCTTCTGGAAATGAAAATATTTTCAAGGTGTTGGTTTATTTGGGTTTCATGTTTGGTTTTTTTTTACTGATAGAAATTGACCGGGCAGGTCCTTGGAAGGATATTCACCAGCAGGGAAACTGCAAATGTTTCTGTTCCCACCCCAGCAAGGTAAATATTTACTTTGTGCTGGCTGCAGCTGTGACACCGAAGGGCATCACCCCAATAAAGCAGAAATCAACCCCGGGCCTCAGAGCCTGAAACCCCTCTGGGAGCCTGAGGGAACAGGATCCCTGGGATGGGGTCACTGCTGTGGGGTCACTGGGATTGGGTCACTGGGATTTGATCACTGGGATGGGCACCGGGATGAGATCACTGGGATTGGGTCACTGGGATCTGGGTTCTCTGGGATGGGGTTCCCAAGGATTTGGGTTCTCTGGGACAGGGTTCCCCAGGATCGGGGTCCCCTGGGACTGGGAAAACTGAATTATTGTTAAACTGAAAATATCTGTGAGATGTACCTTAGAATCCCAGAATCCCAGATCAGTTTGGGTGGGAAGGGACTCAAATCCCACCCAGAGCCACCCCAGCCATGGCAGGGACACCTCCCACTGTCCCAGGCTGCTCCAACCCCAATGTCCAACCTGGCCTTGGGCACTGCCAGGGATCCAGGGGCAGCCACAGCTGCTCTGGCAATTCCAGCCCAACTCCTGCACATTCAGTCTAAAATGTACATCACAGGCACTATTAAAATGTAATTTATCAGCCTCTGGTTGTAAGAGTTAAAAGCGTTTAAATCAAACAGCAAAGATAACTTTGATCCCGGGGACATTTTGTGCCGGGCTCAGCCCCAGCAGAGCCCGAGGCCACCCCTGGGGACAGGGACAGGGGCTGGGACAGCTCAGGACTGCAGGGCACTCTGAAATTCCATAAATACCGTCACCATCACCTTCCCCCTGGACAGGGACAGGGGCTGGGGCAGCTCAGGACTGCAGGGCACTCTGAAATTGCATAAATACATAAACTCCTGTCCATAGAAACCATCACCTTCTTCCTGGGGACAGGGACAGGGGCTGGGACAGAGCTGCAGTGTGGGTGTCACACCTGCCCCAGGTTGCTGTCTATCCATGGTTACATAAATGTATAAAACTGTCCTGGGTCATCCTCATGCAGACCCTGGCTTGAGCAAGCTGTAAGAATTTTAACATTTAAATGTCAGTTTGATTTTAAAAAGTAGAGAGAAAAAACCCTATCCCTTCCCAAAACAACACCACCACCAGTAACAACAAACAAAAACCCCTCAAATGTCCTGTCCCCCCCAAAAAACAAAGAAAAAACCCATCAAAACCCCCCAAATCCAAACCCCAAGCTATGCTTATTACTCAGTAACACACACTTCAGGGGTTTATTTCTCCCTGTGCATGGAAAACATTTCATTCCATGAAATCCTGGATGCCGCCACCCCAGAAACTGCTGTTGGTGGATAAATCCTTCCTCCAGCCTGGGTGTTCAGGCTGCACTGGTAGAGAGGAAATGATCTGGCACCCCTGGGTGTGAGCAGCCCGGAAAGTTCTCCCAGGAGCCAGGAGCATTTCTCTGGGACAATGAGGAACGGTGTGACAGTGTGGAAGGGAGATTGTCCCAAATCTGACCAGCCTCAGATCACTTTGCTACAGGAAAACACGACTGGCACAAAGCGAATTCGCTCCTGATTTGTGTTTGGGGTTTGTTTGTCATCTTTTCCTTGCATTTTCAAGTGTTTCCCTTCCCCACTGTCACTGAAGCCGTGAGATGCTGTATTTACACGGGCAGAATAAGATAATTATCCTTCCTTACACATTTCTAACCAACCCGTCCATTTTAATTGGATTATATAAGAACTGGGCTGTGAGACGCCAGGCACAGCCCAGCAGGTGCAAGGCTGGCTCCTCCAGAGATTCCAGCTTCCAGGGAGGCACAGAGTAAAGGAAAAACACAAAATACAGGGTGAGAACAACCCACTGCACACCGGTGCTGCCAAGGGATTGTTTCCAGACTTCCAAAGAATTCTCTGCTTTCATTCCCTGCTCTCAGAACTGTCATATCCCTGGTTTGGACAGCACTGTACTTGGGAAACACTGAATTTTTTGTTTGCTTCTTTATTTGGGGGTATTTTTTGGGTTTTGGTTTGGTTTTTTGTTTGCTCGGTTTGCTGTTTAATTGTTACAGTTTGGGATTTCTTGTTTGTTTGTTGTTGCTCTTTCTGTTGTTTGTTTGGGTTTTGGGGGTTTTTTTGCCCATTATCACACAGGAAAAGACTCTTGACTCTCCTCAATCCCTCCATTAGGACCGTTCCCCCTGCTTTGGGTTGTTCCCTTCCTGGTTCGTTTCTGAGACAATTTGTTCAGTGTTTGACCATTCACCCTCAGCTCTTGGGGCTCCTTCTCACCTGGGGCTTTTCTCCCAGGTTCTCTTCACTCCCAGGAGTTTCTGGGGCCCATCGGAGGCTCCAGGAATGTTCAGTGGGGACTCTGCTCCCTCCCTGGAGAAACCACAGTCCCGTACAGCCCCCACCTTACAAACACCCCCTCATTCACAGAGGGTTATTCCCTGTTCCTCATTCAGGAGAGAACGTTCAGCAGGAAGGGACTGCAGTGTTCACCACTGCCTGATCCCCACAGGGCTGCCCAAAAGCTCCAGCCCTGTTCAGGACATTGTCCAGGCCCCTCTGCACCCTGGGCAGCCCTGGGGCATCTCCACCCTGCAGGACCCTGCTCAGCTCCTGCAGGCAGAGCTCTGGCTTCCCCAGCAGCTGCAAAATAAATCCTTTACAGAGCAGATTTCCCTGCTGGGAGCCTGAGCTGCACCTTCTGGGCTGGGACAGAGAGGAAATGCCTGGTTTGGTCACTGTGCCCGCCCAGGGTAACCCAGCAGGTTTGTGTTCCCTGCCCTGGCCTGTCCCTCACAGGCACATTCCGGGCTGAGGAAAGGTCCCTGTGCCCGGTTTAAATCCCCTCCTGCAGAGGCCTGGCAGGTCTGGCAGTGCCCTCGCAGGCTGCTGGGTGCTGGTCAGCGCTGCAATCATCTGCTGATGTATTAAAATGTCTCGTAAAGCAATTTGCAGCAGGTGAGTGATTGCTCTGCTCCAAAGCTTTCCATTTCCCTTCCTTATTTTTCAGAGCAGATACTTATTATAATACAGGTTATTAAACATCAAGGGTTTACCTTGTCTTGAGACGATTTAGCTTCTTTTAGAGGCCTATAAATGCTTTATTGGGCATGGTTGTGAATAAATATTCAATTGTAGGTGAGATCAGCGCTGGTGTGCTGGAAGTCACGGAGCTGCTGGAGCAGGGCGGTGTTTGCCACCCTGGGAGCTCTGGTGGAGCTCCAGCTGCCTCTCCTCACCTCCTGTCACATCAGGGCCATCTTCCAAGGTGTCCCACTGGTCTCAGGGGTGTGAGAGCCAGCTCCAGTGTGGCTGATCCCTGGTGTCACCCCCGTGAGCTGGCCCCACACCTCCCTCATTGTCCAGGAGCGTTCCCAGCCCGGGGCCAGCCCTCACACCCCCAGGGCACAGCAGAGACCATGAGAGCTAAAATAACACCAAAGCAGCAAAACCAGGGCTAGAAGTGAATAATGAGAACAATTATTAGGTGTGAGCTCTCAGTGGAGTCCCCGTGTGTGCATTTTCCGTGCCCTGCTCCCAGCCCAGCGGAGGGATGCATCCCGGGAGTGCCCTTGGGGCCGGGCAGGTGGGAATTGCCGAAATTCCTCCCGGGAACAGACACCGCCGGTTTAGGAGACGCTGTCACCGCCTCCCTTCGCTTCCCTGCATTTCACAGCACCCCGCGGAGCGCGCACCAAAACAAGGGTGTAGCCCCTGTGTAGCTACAACTCTCCTGTGGCCGCCTCTTTGTTTTGGTCAGGAACCCATAAGTACCCAGCAATTCGTGTCCTGGCAACCTATGGGGGAAATTCTGTAGGTGAAAAAGAAACAAACCTAACCCAAACAGACAGAGCTGTGGGATAGAGATGTGGCCATAGGATAGAGCTGTGGGATAGAGATATGGGATAGAGATATGGGATAGAGCTGTGGGATAGAGATGTGGGATAGAGATATGGGATAGAGATATGGGATAGAGATGTGGGATAGAGATGTGGGATAGAGATATGGGATAGAGATGTGGGATGGAGCTGTGGGATAGGCCTGTGGGATAGAGATCTGGGATAGAGATATGGGATAGAGCTGGGGGACAGAGCTGCGGGATAGAGCCATAGGATAGAGGTGTGGGATAGAGATATGGGATAGAGCTGTAGGATAGAGATGTGGGATAGAGATATGGGATACAGATGTGGGATAGAGATATAGGATAGAGGTGTGGGATAGAGATATAGGATAGGGCTGTGGGATAGTTTCACGACAACCCCTCCCCTGCATGCCCCTGAGTCCTGGCTGGGCTCGGGCTCGGGTTTTTAGCCACGAGGGGATGGATTTTTCCCTTTGCACCGGGAGCACTCAGGAAAGGCCTGGCTGTCAGCTCCCCCACGCCAGGCAGGGACAGCCTGGGGCTGGGGGCTGGCACTGCAGGGGAGCATTTGCTCCTTTCCAGATTTAAGGATTAGTTTAGCTCCGGTGCTGTGTGAACCATCCTGGTGTTAACTCACAGCCGGTGGCTCAGCTGAATCCATCCAGAGCTTTTCCAAGTTCTGCTCCGTTCTCGGGACGCTGAGGAGTTCTGTGCAGCTGCCATGCAGCAGGGATTCCCTGGAATGGTGCCACAAAAGCTTCCAAGCCCTGAAATGCAGTGACTGAGCACTGACAAGTCTGAAATCTTGCCCAGCATGAGCAAGCACCGTGTTCTCCTCGGTCTGTGCCTGTAAAGGATGCAGGGAATTCCTGGGCACTGGGCTGGCAGCAGGCAGGCCTGGCCGAGCAGGAGCTGGGCTCTCAGGGCTCTCAGGGCTCTCAGGGCTCACAGACTCAGCCCGAGCAAGGCCCAGCCCCCAGAGCTGGGTTGGGCTCATTTCCCAGGCAATGAAGGATGATCCATGCTGTTCCTGCCCCTGCCTTGCATTCCTGCCCCGCATTCCACCCTCCCCTCCTCCTGCTGCCTCTGGCACGCCCAGCTCTGCCCAGAGACCTGAGATGAGCCCAGAGTCTCACCAGGTGTGGGGTGGGGTCACCCCAGTGCCCCCGGCACCCTGGGCTCCCCTGGCACCAGCCCCACCACAGAGGGGCAGCGAGACCGAGGGCAGGAGGGCAGCACCAATCCCAGTTTGGATCCACCTGGGCTCCTGGCATGGAGATCCAGGCCTGTGGGCGCTCAGAGCCTCATTCCTGCAGCCCCAGAGCCGGGGATCTGCAGGTAGCCAGGAAAATAGGTCACCCCTTGCTCCAGGTGCTGGTGCTGGAAAACACGGCTGGGAGAGCAGAATTGAGTTACAAAAGAGGGAAGGAGGAATGAGACCAGCAGGATGAGGCACTATGGGCCCCTTATCTACTGATAAATTCCCCTGCAGGGTTATTTCTGCATAAACCTTGCAGTGATGTTCAGAGCACAGCTGCACCCCTGTCCCTGAGCCAGAACCAGATAAACCAAAGGGGAATTCTGGCCTGTGGGGCATTTGGGAATGTGGCTCAGGGGTGGCTGTGGGCGTGCTGGATGGGGCAGCTGGGAGGGCTGAAGGGCACTCCCAACCTGGCTGGATCTGTGATCCTGTGATCCTGTGATCCTGTGATCCTGTGACTCTGTTATTCTGTGACTGTCATTCTGTGATCTTGTGTGATTCTGGGATTCTGTGACTCTGTGATTCTGTGGTTCTGTGTGATCCTGGGATTCTGTGTGATCCTGGGATTCTGTGATTCAGTGATTCTGTAACTGTGATTCTGATTCTGTGACTCTGTGACTGTGATTCTGTGACTCTGTGATTCTGTGTGATCCTCTGATTCTGTGGTTCTGGGATTCTGTGGCTCTGTGAGCTGCATCACTTTGCTGTGGGGATGGAGATGCCATGGAAATGGAGGATCCAGCAGATATTCAGCAGGGATTCAGCAGATTCCTGGTGCTGGCTGTGGCCATGGCTGTGACCGTGGGGCTGGGAACTTCGGGCAGAGGTCACTGGCAGTGAACAGTCTCCATTCCATGCAATCCACTGGAAACCATCCCAGGGCCTAATCCAGGATGGAGTTTGATAAATGGCACAGGCTGCCCTGGCCCCTCAGCCCCATGGCCATGGGCTGTGCCAGGGTTTTCCCTCTGTCCCTCCCTGTGGGAATGCTGATCCCTCCCCTGCTCTGGGGTGTCCCTGAGCTCTGTCACCACCTGCAGCTCTGCGCTCTCTCCTCTGTCAAAGAGCATTTTTAATTGGGAAGGGTAATTCCACGTGTGGATGCATCGCTTCCAACGGAAATCACATTTAAAGAGTGCCATTCTTAGTGATTAGCTGTGGAATATCCATTACCCGCCCAGAGAGCGGAAAATGCGTCACTGAGCTCCCTGAACGAGGGAATCTCTCTAACTCTCAGTCCCGGCGGTGTGGGATGATATTCCCCCGGGGATTGCCCACCTGTGCTGCCCCGTGGGGCTGCTCCTGGGTAAACCCTGCCTGGGGCACTGGGGCAGCTCTCCGGGAGGATTGGGGCACAGGGAGAGCTGAACCCCCACCCAAAGGCAGGGCTGGCACCCAAACCCCTGAGAGCTGCTGCTGCTGCTGCCTGTGCTGGTCCAGGGAAATCCTGGGGCAAGGAGCAGCCCAGCGCCCTGGCTTTTCCAGAAATTATCCCCTGCCAGGGCCTGAAGGGGCTCCAGGAGAGCCGGCGCTGCTGTCCGACCCCTCAGAGTGCCCAGCCCGACCCTCCCGTCCGCAGCGCCTTCCTCTCACTGCTCCCTTTCCTCTCCTTCCTCTTCTTCTTTCCTCCTCCTTCCTCTCCCTCCTTCCCTCCTTCTCCTTCCTCTCCCTCCAACGCTTTCCTTCTCCTTCCTCTCCCTCCTTCCTTCCTCCTCCTTCCTCTCCCTCCTTCCCTTCTTCTCCTTCCTCTCACTCCCATGTTTTCCTTCTCCTTCCTCTCCCTCCTTCCTTTCTCCCCTCCTTCCCTGTGGCATTTGTGTCTCTCCTCCGGCAGTACCTGCCTGTTCCCCTCTCCCCGGGAAGACGAACGCAGCCCGGCCAGGCTGAGTTATTGCCTGTGACAGGCATCCCTTCAAAGAGCTCAGCTCCAAAACTCCCCGTGCTGGGTTCTGCGAACCGAGCAGGGCCAGCCCCATCTCCACCACAGCCTCACCTCCATCCTCAGCCTCACCTCTGTCCACAGCCCCATCTCCACCACAGCCTCACCTCCACCCTCACCTCCATGTCCACCCTGAGCCTCCCCGGGGAGCAGCAGGGCTCGGAGGCATCGGAGGCAGTGTCCCCGTGCCCTTTGCACGGCGGGGCCAGGCTGAGCAGTGACCGAGCTCTGCACCGCCCCAGCCGGCCTGGGGCAGATCTGTGATCCCAGGAATTCCCGGGGCTCCCTCAGGAAGGGTTCATTTCCCAGGGACAGGGCACAGCTCGAGTGCAGCTGTAAGAGCTCACCACCCTGCAAAGTTCTTCATTTACACGAAGAAATTATTGTCTTTCCAGGTGTCAAAATGTTGGGATGAATTTTCTCTTCATGGTCGGTGACATTTTTTATTGTGTTTTGTGCAATGTGGAATCCCAGATTGGGTTCAAAAGGACCTGAAACCCCACCCAGCGCCACCCCTGCCATGGCAGGGACACCTCCCACTGTCCCAATGTCCAACCTGGCCTGGGACACTGCCAGGGATCCAGGCGCAGCCACAGCTGCTCTGGGAATTCTGTGCCAGGGCAGAATTCCTTCCCAATCCCTGCTCTGATACCACCACAGTCATTCACCTGTGCCACGGTGTGCAACTGCCAAATTAAGAACTCTTTATTAATTCAGATTTATTACCTCTGGCTTCTCTTGACCAAACAGGAAAGAGTCTCTAGGCAAGTAATTGGGTATGAAGCCTAACTGAGCAGTATTTATTTCCCTTTAATTGCAGCTGAATGATTAGAAATGCTGTTCAGTCTGTTCAGTGTGCTCCACTCCGCTCTGGACGATCTCAAATCGTGATGGGTTATTATTTTATGGAGCTCACACCCTCCTCGGGATAACGAGGCTCATCTCTTCCACTCTCATTGCTATGCTGTCTTTTCTGAATCAATAACTTTGATGTGCATTTGTTTGCAGACTTTTATGCCTTGTGAGTGATCTCTGCTTTTTTAACTTTAAATCCCTAATTTTTAATGAGTATAATGAGCAGGATGTGCAGTTTTCTACACAGACACGTATAACTCAAATGTGCTGTAATGCACTCCGGAATGAAAATGTGTTTTACAGACAGCCTAAAACCAGGATCTATTTCCTTCTGCTTTCATCGCAGAGAAATAATTTTCTGTTTGACTGATAATTGACTCAACTGCCCAGAAATTGACATTCCAAGGACTTCCCAGAAACTGCTTAATTGAATCTTTTCTCCACCGTTCCTGAACGTGAAAAATCCACTTTCAGTGAGCGTGCCCTGGCCATTTGGGGGCCTCATTGATGGGTGCTGAGTGATTGATACCCCCAGGTACCAGCCACCTCCTGAGCTTCCCTCTGAACCCGTACTCTGGGTGCCACCCTGGGCGTGGGGGCTGGGGGAGGCACCCCTGGCTGCAGAGCAGCTCTGCTGCCTGAGCTCACCTTTCCATGAGGGGCTCAACTGCAGAGAGCTCCTCCTCTCCTCTCCTCTCCTCTCCTCTCCTCTCCTCTCCTCTCCTCTCCTCTCCTCTCCTCTCCTCTCCTCTCCTCTCCTCTCCTCTCCCTCTCCTCTCCCTCTCCTCTCCTCTCCCTCTCCTCTCCTCTCCCTCCTCTCCTCTCCTCTCCCTCTCCTCTCCTCTCCTCTCCTCTCCTCTCCTCTCCTCTCCTCTCCTCTCCTCTCCCTCTCCCTCCTCTCCTCTCCTCTCCTCTCCTCTCCTCTCCTCTCCTCTCCTCTCCTCTCCTCTCCTCTCCTCTCCTCTCCTCTCCTCTCCTCTCCTCTCCTCTCCTCTCCTCTCCTCTCCTCTCCTCTCCTCTCCTCTCCCCCTCCCTCTCCTCTCCTCTCCTCTCCTCTCCTCTCCTCTCCTCTCCTCTCCTCTCCTCTCCTCTCCTCTCCTCTCCTCTCCTCTCCTCTCCTCTCCTCTCCTCTCCTCTCCTCGATGAATCCCGAGGTGCTGGATGAATCCCAAGCAGCTCGTTCCTGGCTGCCTGCGACCCTGTGGATTCCCAGAGCCGCAGCACAAAGCTGTGCACACTCAGCTCCTTCTCCTGCATTATTTATGACCCAGGCCTCTCCCGGGAGCGGCGATGCTGGATGTGTCAGGCTGGCGCTTTGTAGGACACGAGAAGCGTTTTGTCATTGAAGATATTCTCGCTCCCCTCCCCTTGAAGATGATCACGTTGAGAGGAAAATTTCCAGCAGCGGGAGGACCCGTAGCCAGGATTGACTGGAGGAGCACAGGACACCTCCCTGCAAATGCCTTCTCTGGAAAAACGAGATCAGTTCCGGATTTCCTGCCCTTGAAAGGACAGAGCGGGCTTTGAACACCCCTCGGCTTTGAACTGACATTAAAAGGACCTTGTTCCCTGTTCCTGCAGTATTTCCTTTCCCATCCTGAGGAATTCCCAACGTTCCAGGACAGTGCACACTGTCCCAGGTGCCAGGTGGGCAGGGATGTGCCATGTCCTTCCAAACAAGACATTCCCACGTTCCTGTGCACTGCCCTGCTGGGAACAGGGACAGGACAGGGCCTCAAGCTGCCCAGGGAGGGTTGGAGTGCCCATCCCTGCGGGTGTCCCAGGAACTCCTGGAGGTGGCACTCAGAGCTCTGGGCTGGGGACATCGGGCACAGTTTGGTCTCCATGGGCTGGGAGGGCTTTTCCAGCCTCAGGGATCCTGGGATTCTGTTCCCTGGTTGTACGAACCAGCTCCTGTCCCAGCACTCCCAGGGTGTGCAGGGAGAGCCAAGAGGCAGCTCCTGCCTGGGTTCAGCTCTGGAGTCTCTCCAGAGGCACGGGAATCACAAATCCTGGCACTGCTCCCTAGAAGAGGCCTCAGGTGACGAGTGTGACAAGCTGGGAATGTCCTGGGGCTTGAGCCACCAGTGGCACCAAAGCCACTGAACGTTGTGGTTCAAACTGAAGGAGGGCAGGGATGGATGGGAGATTGGGAATTGGGAATTCCTGGCTGGGCTGGAATTGCCAGAGCAGCTGTGGCTGCCCCTGGATCCCTGGCAGTGCCCAAGGCCAGGTTGGAGCAGCCTGGGACAGTGGGAGGTGTCCCTGCCATGGCAGAGCTCCTGCAAACCTCGGGAAGAATTCCAGCTGGAGTGGGAATTGCCCGGTGGCTCAGGGAGCAGCAGGGAGTGTCTCTGCAGGGATGTGTGGCACCGGTGGGAGCTGCGCCGTGCCCAGGGCAAACAGCTCCTTCTGGAAATGAAACTGAAAAATTGGGATGCTGCAGAAAAGGAGCAGAAAAGAATAATTTGGAGCTGAATGAAACGCCTGACAGTATAAATCTGTAGAGCTCAAAATATAAAAGTGTCAGAGAAGGACCGTGGCATGACAGGATCATCATGGCAAGCCTTCAGAGAGGAAAATCCATTTCCCTAGCTGGGAAGGGCAAAACAAGGAGAACCATCCACCTGGGCACAGGGGCTGTGCCCTCACCTGGGCACAGGGGCTGTGCTCTCACCTGGGCACAGGGGCTGTGCTCTCACCTGGGCACACAGAGCTGTGCTCTCACCTGGGCACAGGGGCTGTGCCCTTACCTGGGCACAGGGGCTGTGCCCTTACCTGGGCACACAGAGCTGTGCTCTCACCTGGGCACAGGGGCTGTGCTCTCACCTGGGCACACAGAGCTGTGCTCTCACCTGGGCACAGGGGCTGTGCTCTCACCTGGGCACACAGAGCTGTGCCCTTACCTGTCTGCCCCTGGCAGGTGCATTTTGCAGAGCTCATCCCTGATGGGAAGCACAAAGCGATGCCAGAGAACTGAAACACCTACTGGGGACTGTCCTGGAACTGAAACACCCACTGGAAACTGTCCTGGAACTGAAACACCCACTGGAAATTGTCCTGGAGCTGAAAAACCCACTGGGGACTGTCCTGGCACCACCTCTGGGATGTTCCAGCTCCCTCCGGGATGTTCCAGGTCTCCCTGCTCCTCTGGGATGTTCCAGCTCTCCCTGCTCCTCTGGGATGTTCCAGCTCCCCCTGCTCGTTGGGATGTGCCCTGTCCCGTGTCCCAGCAGACTGGTAGCCATGGCAACGGGCACACATGGCAATGGGCAAACCTGACCAGTCCCAGCCAGGCACACACAGCCAGTCCCAGCCAGGCACACCTGACCAGTCCCAGCCAGGCACACACAGCCAGTCCCAGCCAGGCAAACCTGACCAGTCCCAGCCAGGCAAACCTGACCAGTCCCAGCCAGACAAACTCTCTCCCCCGCCTGAGCGCTGTGCTATTTGGAGAGCTTTAAGGCGTGTGTAAGGAAGGCTTAAAAGCTTCTGGCCGCTGAGCGCTGCCCTGGCCCTGCCATTATCTGGTTTTCTGGTTAATTCACTGCATTTCTTGTATTTTTTGAGCTTTGAAACCCTTTCTGGTCATGGCTGGCTTTTACTCAAAGAGCAGCTCTGTGACTTC
The DNA here is from genome assembly GCA_021534815.1 of Acrocephalus arundinaceus. Classification (NCBI taxonomy): domain Eukaryota; kingdom Metazoa; phylum Chordata; class Aves; order Passeriformes; family Sylviidae; genus Acrocephalus; species Acrocephalus arundinaceus. The sequence goes on along the minus strand of JAJEOU010000631.1, from coordinate 370,392 downwards.
TGCAGCTCTGCTGTCCCTCTCTTCCCAGGCCTGCACTGGTTCCCAGTCCTCCCAGCCTGGCCCCGCAGCCTCCAGCCCTGCATAGGACCCGAGCTGCCCCTGCCCTGGGACAGCACCCAGGGTTTGCTTTCCTCCCACATACATTTTCCTTCAGCAGGTTTGTGGGGAGCCTGATCAAACACTTCAGGTGAATTATATCATCCAGGGACGTGCTCCCTTTCCTAGGACCCCACTGAAATATTGGGATATTTCCTGCAGAGTTAAAATCGCAGCCACTGAGGCAGGGAAAGTCCTCCAAGATTCAAGTCCAATTTTTGCCTGACTCCTGCAGGGATGTTTTGCCAGCTCTCATTCCACTCACCCCTGAGCAGCACAGACTGGGTGTTACCTGCAGTGGCAGCTCCCCTTTGGCTCAGTTTGGAGTGCTCCAAGTGAAGCTGTGACACCACAATTCTCTGCATTGCCCACGATTTGGCACCATTAACTCTCATTCATCACCTCCCAGCTCTGTGCACAACCAGTGAAAATCTCCACCTTTTTATCAGCACTTTGAGTAGTTCTTACTACAAGTCCTAAACTTTGTCTAATATGAATCAAATCCTGGAGCAAGGGAGGTGTTAAATTCTTGCCACTTCATTTGAAAAGGTATTTTTCATAGTAATTTCTATTTGGTTTACTTTGGATCATGGAATCCTTTAGGCTGGAAAAGCCCCCTGAGATCGAGTCCAGCCCTTCCCCAGCACTGCCAAGGTCACTCTGACCATGTCCCCAAGTGCCACCTCCACAGGGCTGTAAATCCCCCCAGGGATGGGGACTTGGCAGCTGTGCCAGGGCTGGACAGCCCCTTCCAGGAGGGAATTTTCCCAATATCCAGAGCCTGGTCTCTGCAGGGTGTAAAACAGTTAAACTCAGCCTCCAGACTGGCTGCAGACATGATCCCAGCTCCCAGAGCCAGCTGAGCAGGGATTACAGGGATATTTGTATTTATAACAGCTCCTGGGTGAAAACTGAACACTTTGCCATTTTTCCATCAAACTTCTAGTTATGTTTATTCTCCAACAGTAATGTTTTACTACAGCACAGATTTGCAGTTTCCCTGAGCTGGCTGCCTTTAACAGCCAGCATTTGCGTGAATTCCCTGCATCCACATCCATATTTTTATATATATAATAAAGCAAACCACTGAAGGATCATCTAAACTTTATTTACTGTGGCCGTGCTGCAATATTTAGGTCTGCTGAAATCGTTAGGGCATTTTAATTGTGTTATCAGAGCGCAGCCAAAGCAGCAGATCCCCTTTCCAAAGAACATGGACACAGATGAAACTGCTGAATATAACTTGAATATTTACTGAGTATTAAATCTGTCACAGGAGGGTTTGGACTGCCGATAATTTGCTTTAAAAAAATTAAAATTTGAAAATAACAACTGATGTCCTGTGGAAATGAAAGCTTGGGACTCTTTATGGTTTTAGTTTGCTTTTGTCAAGGGAAACATCGGTCTTTCAGCGGGAAACAATATATTCCCTACTTGATTTCCCAGTTAATTTTGCAGTGAAATTCGGTGGTTGTGGCTCTGTTATTGTCCAAATGCCATTAAACCATCAGAGGACTCCATGACAGAGCACAAATCCTTTTTTCCTCCATGCTTCCCTTTCTCCTCGTGGCTGCCACATCCCTGGGAGTGCTCCAGGCCAGGTTGGACGGGGATTGGAGCAAGCTGGACTGGTGGCGGATGCTGGGTGTGCAGATGGGTGCTGTGCCCGGTGTGCAGGTGCTGCCAGCCCAGGACCCCTCATCACCATCATGGACTGGATGATGCCTCTGGGCCCTGCAGACAGCCCAGGACCCCTCTGAGCTGGTTTTCCAGGGATGAGTTCCCCAGGGTTCCCTGGCTGCACAGGGACGCTGCTGGTCAGTTCCCGAACAGGCAGAGGGGCACTGCCCCGACCTGCTGCTCTGCACTGCCTGCTTTGATTTCAGGCACCTCTGGAAACATTGAACCGTGAGGAATAAAACATTTCCGTTGTGCCTTTTCCCCAGTGTGTGAATCAGGGAACTGGAATTAACCGGGATGTCACCATGGCTTCACAACGAGCCTGACTGTGAGGGAAAGGAAAACGCTGGAATTGCACATGGACATCTGTGGGTGCTCTTCATTCAGCCCAGGGAGGAGAAACAGAACCAAGCCAGCAGGCAGGAAGATGTCAGCAGGCAGGAGGGAGAGGGTGGATCCCAGGGCTGAAGGATTTCCTGCACTGATGGAAGCAGGACTGGCAGTGAGCTCTGGCTGCAGGAGGCACAGGATGGATCCCAGGGCTGAAGGTGAGGCTGCGTTTCCTGCACTGATGGAAGCAGGGCTGGCAGGGAGCTCTGGCTGCAGGAGGCACAGGGTGGATCCCGGGCTGAAGGATTTCCTGTGCCCATGGAAGCAGGGCTGGCAGTGAGCTCTGGCTGCAGGGACTCTGCTCATCCCAGCTCACTCCTGCCAGCTGGGATGCTGCTTTTTCCTTAAACCTCTCACCAGTGTACAAGGGCAGGTTTTTGTTTGCTCTTTCGTTTATTTTTCCTTTTTTCCTCTGGTTTGTGATTTTGAAAGCGTTATTGCTGCTATTTCCTAACAGTCCCAGTTACAGCCCTGAGTGCTCTCACCAACCTCCGGGTGAGGTTCAAGTGTTTCACACCGAGACTATCCAGGACGCAGGAGTTCCCAGTGCCGGCTGTTTTCTTGATGGAGCACTTTAACAATCTCTTTAAGTGCCCTCCTAAGTGCTGTCTTGGCACTGGCCAGCGTGTGAGCGCAGGGCTGGGCAGCCCCTGGAGCAGCCTTTGATCCCGCTCTTCCAGGCATCCCTTCCCTCTGGGATGCAGAGCCCCGGGGCCTTCATTTGCCTCCCTGGGGCACCTTTAGAAACGCTGGGCTGTGCCTGCAGTGACACAGAATCACTGACACACAGCCGGAGCTGATTTCTGAACGGGATTTCTGCTTTCAGTGCGCTCATCCTGGCCAGGGCCCGGGAATATCCATCGGTGTGTGCACATATCCATAAATGTAAATATGCAAACCCTTCCCAGCCGCTCTGGGGCTGAGGCTGAAACCCCCGGAGGGCAGTGGCCAGGCGGGGACAGGGCCCAGCGGGGCAAACCTCCCCCTCAGCAGCCCCAATCTCCCCCTCAGCAGCCCCAATCTCCCCCTCAGCAGCCCCAATCTCCCCCTCAGCAGCCCCAATCTCCCCCTCAGCAGCCCAAATCTCCCCCTCAGCAGCCCCAATCTCCCCCTCAGCAGCCCCAATCTCCCCCTCAGCAGCCCCATGCACGGTGCAAACCCCAAATCCCCTCAGCAGGAGAAACGCAGCTGCGCTTTGCAGGGGAGGTGCTGGGCCCCAGGCACCAGCTCAGAGGGGTTTTCCCTGTGCTACATTTCCTGTGGAAATTCACATCCCTGATGCTGGGAAAATATACAGCCGTGTTATTGATCTTGTCTGAGAAGCTCATTCACAAATATTTAGAACCTTAATTGGTGCTTTGTCCATTTCACTTCTACAGCAGCACAGAAAAAAACCCCAAACTTGATTTCGCAAATGGCTTCTAAAAACGTTCCTGTCTTCGTGTGTTCCTGTGCTCCTGCATGGCTGTTCCCCCTTGTCCCTTTATTTGAGGATTTATGGCCGCATCCCCACCAGCCATCAGCGCCGTGTACTCCTTTCAGCCCTGTCTGAGCCGCAGCCAAGTTCGACAGGGCTGGCGCCGGCCCAGCCCGCTGATCAAGGCACTTACACGGCCACGAGATATCAAATGCATCTGAAAAATTAAACCTTTTATCTTGATTGCGTTTCGGCCGCGTGGAAATTAAAAGGGCGTTTGTGCCGCGCTGACTCCAGCGCAGCGCCCGGGGGCAGGGCTGAGCAGGGCTGTGGAACCAGGAAAGAGGGAGGAAAGGGAGCAGGAAGGGAAGGAAAAGCCCGGCAGGAGTGGGATGTGAGGGAGGGGGGCTCTGCAAGGGGATTTTACAGCTCCCGCCAGGGCTGGGATGGCAGGGGCTGCCCAGGGAGGGTTGGAGTGCCCATCCCTGGAGGTGTCCCAGGAATTCCTGGAGGTGTCACTCGGAGCTCTGGGGACAGGGTGGGCATCGGGCACAGCTGGGACTGGATGGGCTGGGAGGGCTTTTCCAACTGAAATGATCCTGGAATTCTGGAATTCCATGGTTTTGAACGTGTTAAAAAATGTGTGTTGCCCATTTCTTTCCTAATCTTCTTATAGATGCACCTCTCAAAATAAATTTGGATAAGAACTGCAAAGCAGATGTTAACCAAATCATAGAAGAGGTAATTAAAGGGTATTTCCAGCTTTTGGAGACCCTTGCCATTGTGGCTTTGCAGACAGTAAATAAGAGAAGGCTCAGGCACGGACTGGGTGATGCCTCTGGGCCCTCCAGACATTCCTCCATCCCAGGATTCGCTGGGAAGTGCTGCAGGAGTGTGGTGCCAACCTTCCCAGCTCAGGACTGGGCAGGGCTGGGACAGGTGCCAGGGTGGGACAGGTGTCAGGGTGGGACAGGTGTGTGCCAGGTGTCAGGGTGTGACAGGTGTGTGACAGATGTGTGGCAGGCGGCAAGGTGGCAGGAGAGAGCTGGGTTGCAGGGCAGGTTTTGGGGATATGGAGGAGCAGGAGTTCCATGAGGAACAGGATGAAGGAGCAGGATGGAGGATCAGGATGGAGGATCAGGATGGAGGATCAGGATGGAGGATCAGGATGGAGGATCAGGATGAAGGATCAGGAGGAAGGATCAGGATGGAGGATCAGGATGACAGATCAGGATGGAGGATCAGGATGACAGATCAGGATGGAGGATCAGGATGACAGATCAGGATGGAGGATCAGGATGACGGATCAGGATGGAGGATCAGGATGACGGATCAGGATGACGGATCAGGATGGAGGATCAGGATGGAGGATCAGGATGAAGGATCAGGAGGAAGGATCAGGATGGAGGATCAGGATGGAGGATCAGGAGGAAGGATCAGGATGAAGGATCAGGATGGAGGATCAGGAGGAAGGATCAGGATGAAGGATCAGGATGGAGGATCAGGAGGAAGGATCAGGATGAAGGATCAGGATGGAGGATCAGGATGGAGGATCAGGATGAAGGAGCAGGATGAAGGATCAGGATGGAGGATCAGGATGGAGGATCAGGATGACAGATCAGGATGGAGGATCAGGAGCTCCCCAGGACAGGCCTATTCCGGGCAGGCACAATGAACATTTATTTCCTGCACAGACGTGTCCATGGGGCCGTGGTGGGACTGGGACACGAGTGTCCTGCAGGGTCCAGCTCCGCTCCCTGCCGGGCTCATGGGGCTGAGTTTGGAGCGGGTTTGTGAGGGCAGCCAGTCCAGGGCACGGTAACTGCCTGTGCCTGAGCAGAGAGCAGCAAAATAAAGCCAGAGTTCCATTCCTTACACTGCAGCAACAGCTGGCTTTGGAAAAGCACCGATGGCACCCCCTGAAATCTCCAAAGCCCTCCAGAGCCTGGTAGATCCAGAGATACATTGCAGAAATGCACTGCTCTTTCTGATTGCTGCCAAACACACTCTGACAGACACAAACAAGGAAAAGTCATTTAAAAAACCAAACAAACACTACACGTGAAAAAAAAAAAATCCCAACCAGACAAAATCAAAACAAAACCAGAAAGAACCCCCAAACCAAGCTGTGAACGCCTGGAACAGTGTAAGGTTTCAGGATAAATGCTGTGCAAAGTGCAGTTTTCAACATGATTAAGACTGGGCTTAAAATCTAAGACCATTAAGGAATTTGAAATATCTGCTTTTCAGCTTGATCCTGTGTACTGACACAAATCCCAATTCCTCTGTGCTCCAGGAGGGGAGGGGCAGGCTGGACAGCAGGGAAATCCTTTTAATTTAAAGCCACTTCTGGCTGTGTGTGACACTGCCGGAGCCGGAGGGACACAAGGGCGGTGGAGCAGAGTGTGCCGGTGGCCAGAGGAACTTGTGAACCTCCTTGCCCAGCTTTCCCCTGCGCTTTGAGCTAGATCCTGCTTTCCGAACTGGCACAGAGCTGCTTTTCAGAAGGCCCCGCAAGGGAGAGGGAGTTGCAGAAATGAGGGCGGTGTGAGGCTGCGCTGAATCCCTGCCCCGCTCCGGCAGAAATAAAAGGCGGAGCAGGAGCGGGCGAGCAGGAGCGCGGCAGATCAGGAGGGGGAGATGCGGCTGCGGTGATAACAGGGCTCCGCTCTCCCTTCAGCAGCGCTTTGATGGGCTCGGCGCAGCCTCCCCGAGGGCTCCGAGCCTTACCGGGCTTTGCTCGCACGCTGCGCTTGAGCGGCGCTGAGTGTTCTGATGTGCCTGAGGAATGCTGATCTATACATGATGGGCTGTTCAATTAGCGGGGAGAATAATCAATGTGACACCGACCGAAATCTCTCTGCACTCTCCCTGCAGGTGCCGGGGCAGGGCAGGAGCTGCCCGGGTTTGCAGGAGCCCCGGTGGCCTGGCAGGGACCCATCCTGCCGGACGTGTCCCACCAGGGACTGTCCCACCAGGGACTGTCCCACCAGGGGCTGTCCCTCAGCCCTGCTGCAGGACATCACTGCCACCGCGGCACCGGGAGAGGCACCAGCCAGGACTGCCGTGCCTGGCGTTAAGGTGATAACCGGATTTTACCCCAATTAGATTGGAATCATGTCCCTAAGTGAACCACACCGCATTACTCAGTGATTAAAGGCAATAAAAGGATTAAAAGGCAATAAAGTGTGTGTTGTATCCGGAGAGGTGACACTGCTCTACAGGGGACTTTTCATCCCTTTTTTTTCCTCCCAGTCTTTCCCAGTCACATTTTTCACTAAATAACATCATTGAGATCACAGGAACTGCAAAAACTCCCTCCGGGCCCAGCCCAGAGCACAGATGTGAAATAATTCTGAGCCTCCATTTGTGCAAGTCCTCTACCAAGCACAGGGACCCCACAGAGTTTGGGGTGGCCCTCGGAGCCGCACCTTGTCCTGCTGTGTGCCAGGAGCACCCGCAGGACCCACGGGAGCCCTGTTTGTGGCAGAGCCCACAACCATGTGGGCACGACGGTACCTGCAAGTAACTGTGCTAAATGAGGCTCTCCTTGCTGAGTCCAGCCGTGGTTTGATGTATTTTAAGCACCCAGAAATCCCTTTAAAGCACGGGATCTAATCAGGATCCTTCTCCGGGGCATGCCAGGTGAGCGGCCGGAGCAGCTCTCAGCAAGGGCCGCCTCAGCACTTTCCAGGATTGTGATTTAGCTCAGCTTTGGCGTGAGGCAGCGTAAGCAAAAGTGCTTTTCTGAATAGCTGCAGGCAAAATACTTCAGAGTCAATCAGGGACAGTATTTCAACAGGACCCAAATTCCCAGAAGCGTCCTTGCTCTCACATATCTGCCTGGATTTAGGTTTTTCCACAGAAATGGGAACATCTCCTTTCCCAAGGACCCACTCCACCAGTGCAGCGCTCCAAAATGCCTCCGTGTTTCCTTGCATCCCTCCGAATGTATCTTTGATGAGAAGTTCCATGTTATTTTTATGAAAACATGTTCTTGTGCCTTGGGCTGGATCTTTAGTGCAGGGTACCTGAGTGACTCCAGAGCTGAGGGATCTATCCCCAGATTCAGGGTGAATGACTGACTCCCAAATCTGAGGGATTCATCCCCAGGCTCAGGGTGCCTCAGTGACTCTGAAATCTGAGGGATTTACCCCAGTGAGTGACCCCCAGAGCTGAGGGACTCATCCCCAGTTTCAGGGCACCTCAGTGACTCCCAGAGCTGAGGGATTTACCCCAGTGAGGGACTCCCAGAGCTGAGGGATTCATCCCCAGGCTCAGCAGGACTCCTGTGCCAGCCCGGGGAGGATGAGCAGCTCTGCTCCCTGTGCTCTCATTGTTTCGGTGTTATCCCGGCATTGTTTCCACATCCCGGAGTTATCCCGGCATTGTTTCCACATCCCGGAGTTATCCCGGTGTTGTTCAGTGTTATCCCGGTGTTGTTCAGTGTTATCCCGGTGTTGTTCAGTGTTGTCCCGACATTGTTTCAGTGTTATCCCGGCATTGTTCCACTGCTCCTCCTGCTCTCCCAGAGCAGCACAGATGAAGCGGGAGGCAGTGGATATTTGCTAAGTTTGAGGTAGTATCCAGGGACCCAGAGCAAATACAATTTACACTTTGATGTGGAAGCAGCTGGAAAAAGACCAGCCCCCAGTGCTGTTAATATTTCTGCACTCACTTGAGCAGTGCTCTGCTCTCAATGTCCTGGCTCGCTCTGCTCTCAGAGCAATGGGCTGGAACTGAGACTCTCCATGCTCCGTGTGGATCTCCTGTTTGGGTCTCATTTCCATCCCTGGAGAGGGGCACTCTGTGAGGAAGCTGTCCAAGCTCCTCAGAGATGTTTGCCGTGTTTGGGTGAGAATGCTGCTCCGTGTAAAACCTCCCTGGCTGTGTTTTCTCACTGTTAAAAGTTTGATGTGGAAAACAAAAGCAACACAAAAGCTCAAGGGGGAACAAGGCTGGCAGAGAAGCAGATCCCTGCTCCCAAGAAGAGGCACAGACAGTGCAGGAGGTTTCAGGGCTCTGGTGCAGAGCCAGGGCACAGCCTGCACGCCAGGAGCTCCCAGATGTGTTTGGGAGCTCTCCTGAGTCAGAGACTTCCCAAATCGCTCTGACAGGGAAGAAACTTCCCCAGTGTCCACCCTGACCCAGCCTGAGGCCGTTCCCTCTGTCCTGTCCCTGTTCCCTGGGAGCAGAGCCCGACCCCTGCCAGGGAATTGTGCAGAGCCACGAGGTCCCCCCTGAGCCTCCTTTCCCCGGCACTTGCCTGAATGCGGCTTTAGTGAGCACAGACCTGCCCAGACGAAGGGGCTGAGGCACCTCTGGGGGCACAGCAGTGTCCTGGTGGAGCACAGTGACTGCTGTGACATCCAGGAACTCCAGTGCCACTCAGAAGGGATCCAGGCGAGCCGTGACTTCTCCCCGAGCAGCTGCGTAATTCTGACAAGTGTATCCAGACAGAGGCTGGAAAATTGAACATCCCAGCAAATATGTCAGACTTGTAATTTAGTCTCACATTAACACACGCTCCTGGGTTTGGTTTTTTTTTTCAGTCTCTCTCTTTTCATTGCCAGCCTCAGGCACAGCCTGGCGCCTCAGCTGCTGGGCTCACATGTGGCACAGGGTGCCCAGAGCAGCTGTGGCTGCCCCTGGATCCCTGGCAGTGCCCAAGGCCAGGTTGGACATTGGGCTTGGAGCAGCCTGGGACAGTGGGAGGTGCCTCTGGATGGGATTTAAGGTCCTTTCCCAAGCCAAATCCTGGGATTGAAGGAGGATTGAGAAAAGGCATCACTACAACTCCAGGCTTTTTATTATCAACCAAGTCTTTCACTTTTAGGAAATGATAAATACAGATGGAAAAGTTCAGGATTTGCCTGTCCAAACCAGCATCTCCCATTTCCATCCCCAGCCTTGGGCACTCACTGATGGCTCTGCTTGGATTTGGGTGTGAGATTGAGAATTGGGAATTCCTGGCTGGGCTGGAATTGCCAGAGCAGCTGTGACTGCCCCTGGATCCCTGGCAGTGCCCAAGGCCAGGTTGGACATTGGGGTTGGAGCAGCCTGGGATAGTGGGAGGTGTCCCTGCCATGGCAGGGGTGGCACTGGGTGGGGTTTCAGGTCCCTCCCACCATGGCAGGGCACATGGCCAGCTGTGCCAGGTGGGGCTGATGCTGTGGGGTCCGGCACCCCATGTACCCCCTGTCCCACGAATCCGTGGCCCCCCAGGGATCCCTCGTGGGGATCCCACAGAAGCAGCCCGGGCAGGGGAGGGGACAGAACAGAGCTGGTGGCACCGGGGCTGTCCCTGCCCTGAGCCATCCCCACACAGATGGAGATGTTACTGCCCAGCCTGGCTCTCTTGTCTTCCCTGGTATCTCTTCACAGGTGAGGTCAATAAATTTTTAGCATATTTGATGTGGAAAACTGTCTGTAAACACACTTTAGTATCTGCGGAATGAACAAGCAGCGATTTTTGGCTGTGCTTTAGGGAGCTCTGGTAATGCATTTTTAATTGACGGCTCTTTTGGCAGCGCTGGCAGAGCGAATTGCCAGGGAGGGAGCACAGCTCGGGAAAGGTCAGCAGGTAGCAGATGCTGTCCCCAGCACGGCTCAGCATCTCCTGGCACAGCTGGGGCTGTGTTTGGTGGGGAGCAGCTTTCCCCAGCCCTGCTCCTCACCAGCTGCACAGTTTGGGGCTGTGTCCCCGTGCCCCCTGTGTCCTTGTCACTGCAGAGACCCTCGGGTGCCCAGGGTGGCTGTGGCCCCGGTGCCTGCAGTGGCCGCCCCTTGAGCAGATCTCACCTCATGGGTGCCTCTGGCTGAGCAGAGCAGCACGTGTCTGCACCCTGCTGCTGCTGGGATCAGTAGGCACCACAGCAGCTCCAGAGAGCACCAGAAAAACCAGAAATAATCAACGGAAAAACCAGAAATAACCACCAGAAAAACCAGAAATAATCAACGGAAAAACCAGAAATAACCACCAGAAAACCAGAAATAACCACCGGAAAAACCAGAAATAAACACCAGAAAACCAGAAATAACCACCAGAAAAACCAGAAATAAACACCAGAAAAACCAGAAATAACCACCAGAAAACCAGAAATAGCCACCAGAGATGCTGCTGGGCGCTGGGGTGCCCTGACCAGCGGCTCCTCTCGCCCTGCCCAGGGCTGGGGACATTAAACCCTCTGTTGTTGAGGCTGAGGTTTATCCTCAGCCAAAGTGCAGCCACAAAAAGGAGCGTTTTGCTTTTCCATCACACACTGCTGGCCCTGCTTTTAGATCCAAAATGAGGCAGCCTAATTGGTCATTTATCCCTTTAGCTTTTGATTTCTCTCCTGAGAGGGCTGCATAAACTGTTTGCTGTGCTGTAAGAGATTGCTGAAGGGGATGGCAGAGTCTGGGTAAGCAATTCCTGCTGCCGGTTGCTCCGTGCTCCCTTCGCCGAGGCAGCAGAGAGGCTGTGGGTGCTGCCAGGGTGTGGGTCCTGGCAGGGTGCGGGTCCTGTGGGTCCTGGCAGGGTGTGGGTCCTGGCAGGCTGTGGGTGCTACCAGGCTGTGGGACCTGTGGGTCCCGGCAGGGTGTGGATGCTGCCAGGACATTTTCACCTTGATTTGTGGTGTCAGCTCCATCACAGACACGACACCAGCTTAGACACAGGGGAGTGCAGCTTAACTGGAGCTCCAGTCACAGAATCCCAGACTGGTCTGGGTTAAAGGGACCCCAAATCCCACCCAGTGCCACCCCTGCCATGGCAGGGACACCTCCCACTGTCCCAGGCTGCTCCAACCCCAATGTCCAACCTGGCCTGGGGCACTGCCAGGGATCCAGGGGCAGCCACAGCTGCTCTGGCAATTCCAGCCCAGCCAGGAATTCCCAATTCCCAATCTCCCACCCAAATCTCCCCTTTCCCAGTTTGAAGCCATTCCCTGTGTCCTGTCCCTTCAGCCCTTGTCCCCAGTCCCTCTCCAGCTCTTCTGGAGCCCCTTCAGGCCCTGCCAGAGTCTCTGAGCTCTCCTGGAGTTGATGTTTTCCACAGGAGCTGCAAATCCAGCCTGCAAATGCCAGACCAGGAGTGATCCTGAGGAAATGTCACCCCTGTGTGAAGTGTCACATTCGCTCCAAGTCAGCCTTAATTTGTGCTGTTAGTACAGAATTATTCTGGGACAGACTGGCTAAGAAATTCTCTCATAAATGTGATAAATATTTTTCCCTTGGTTTTCTGGGGTTTATGCCGTTCTTACAGTCCTGGGAAAGTTCGCAATGCAATTTGTTTCTGCAGGTGTTTACTACTGAAAGGGATGAATCTTTTATATTGATATTTTTATCATTCATTGAGGACAAAGTCTCTAGGAAATCCTGGGGTGTTATTTATTCAGGAAAACGATTTTATATCATTTTACCTGAAATGAAAATAGCAAATGTCAGATTCAGGTGCAAGCAAATTTAGAACAGTCTTTTTCGTTCCCTGTTTTCTTTCTTTCTCCAGATCAAAATTTATGTAGTAAAAAAAAAAAAAAAAAAAAGAGTAAAATGGTAGTAAAAATGTAAAAATGCCTCTTTTTTTTCAGCCCCAGAGGTGTCCTCAGGGATGAGACTGCAGGAGTAGGAGACAGAAGGATGAGCACAGCATCAACTCTGCTGGCATCCAGGAGCTCTGCAATTTGAGTGTCCCCACGGGCTGGACCCACGGCTGGCAGTGCCCTGTCACCCCCTGGGGCTGGGCTCCTCCCTGGGCCTCTGCGCCTCCAGTCCGGGGTCACCTCTGAGCCCCTCCTGACAGCAAGGACCTGGAGGGGCTGGAGCATGGGAGGGGAACGGAGCTGGGAAGGGGCTGGAGAATTCCTGAGGGAGCTGGAAGCTGGAGAATGGGGGCTGGAGAATCCGCTGGAGGGCTGGAGGGGAGCTGGGAAGGGGCTGGAGAATTCCTGAGGGAGCTGGGAAGGGGCTGAGCCTGGAGCAAAGGAGGCTCAGGGGGCCCTTGTGGCTCTGCACAAGTCCCTGCCAGGAGGGGACAGCCGGGGGGGTCGGGCTCTGCTGGCAGGGACACAGGGACAGGAGGAGAGGGAACGGTTTTGCACGGTCTGGTTGGAGCCCCAGACACAAAACCACTCTGCTTTAGGAGAAGAAATAAAACCGGAGCCCGTGAATTTGGATTAATGAAAGGAGTAAGGAATGATGGAGGTTCCATTGGGCAGGAGCCCCCGTGCCTGTGACTCCCATTATTGGCAGCATTTAATTTAACATTTCAGTAAATAGTTACAGCCGTGGTTTTCAGTGCTGGGCATCGTTAGAGAGCTGAATAATTGCGAAGCTATTACCGTCTGTATCTGCTGGGCATCACTTCAGAGCTGGAAATTAACTCTCTGCAGCATCAGTTTTCTGCTTGATATTATTGCCATCCCCAGAGTGATGACCTTGGAAATCGATATATGGAAATCATTAATGCATCATCTTTTCTTTTTGCTTTCAGATTCTCAGACATCTGTTATTGCGGCCAAATAAAAATTCACGCACTTCACGTAATAAAAATTACACGCGCTTTTATAATTTCACTTTTCACCAGCTTTATTTTAAAACTCTCCAAGCAGTTTTTTTCCCCGGGAAGAGCGGGGAGTTCCTACAGAACAACTGTTCTAATGATAGGTGTTCCAAACCTTAAAACATCAGTGATTCCCTGGGTTTGTGCAGGTTCTATTGGTGCATAATGGGTTTCCCAGGTGCCAGCAGTTGTGGTGCTGTGCATCACTCGTGCACAGTGCTGGTTCTGCAGCTGCTGAGGGCAGGTGTTCATTTTGTTATGTTTCTCTCAGCGGTGCCCAGACATTCCTGGTGCTGTGCATCACCTCAGTGCCACGGCCCTGCCTGGTTCCCTGCAGCTGCTGAGGGAGCAGGGTGTTCACTTTGGTGCCATTAATGGAGTTTCTCCCAGAGGTGCCCAGACATTCCTGGTGCTGTGCATCACCTCAGTGCCACAGCCCTGGCTCCCTGCAGCTGCAGGGGAGCAGGGTGCTCACTTTGGTGCCATTAATGTTTCTCCCAGGAGTTCCCAGGCATTCCTGGTGCTGTGCATCACCTCAGTGCCACGGCCCTGCCTGGCTCCCTGCAGCTGCTGGGGGTGCAGGGTGCTCCCTGTGCAGCTCTGCTGCTGCTCTGCCTCCTCACGGCACTTCAGAGCTGTGTGAGAGGGGAGGATTTGCTGCTGGAATATCGAGTGTCGTCTTGTGGCAAAATCACAGTTCTTGAATTCCCACCAGCCTCTGCATCCCAAACTCTGTGTGCCTCCCTCAAGTGCTGTTTCACTCTCCCTGGAGCTGGGCTTTCTTGCCATGCAGATATTTGTGAAAGGGAAGTGGCTCCTTTCCCCAGAGTCCTTCTCCCATCTCGGAGATGGTCATTGTGCAGAACTCATCAATTTCACGTAAAACCAGCAATTGCTCCACTTCAAAATGTTCCAACAGCCGAGGAGAAAAACCAACAAAACAGGAGAAGAGGCCTTTCAAACAGGACACTCAAGGCTGTAGAAGAAATTGCCAGACAATGGCTTATTGAAAGCCATAAATGTCATAAATTTCTTCAGGTGCTCTAAAGTAACTCCACAACTGCAGAGAGATGGGGTGGGAGTGGCACAGGGACACCTTCCACAGACTCAGCTGCTCCAGCCAGGGAGGGACAATCACAGCTCCAGGATGGTCACAGCCCCCCTGGACAGTCACAGCCCCAGGACAGTCACAGCTGCCCAGGACAGTCACAGCTCCCCAGGACAGTCACAGCCCCCCAGGACAGTCACAGTTCCCCAGGACAGTCACAGCTCCCCAGGACAGTCACATCCCCAGGACAGTCACATCTCCAGGACAGTCACAGCCCCAGGACAGTCACAGCCCCTTAGGACAGTCACAGCCCCCCAGGACAGTCACAGTTCCCCAGGACAGTCACAGCTCCCAGGACAGCCATGCCAGGGGTGCTCTCCATCCCAGTGCCCTCCTGCATGGAAGAATTGCCCGATGCTGAGCTCAGCAGCTGAGCAGGAGCTGTGGCACAAACTCAGAGCAGGAACTCTCCAAGAACTCCCCAAAACCCCAGCCTGGAACACTGTGAGCCCCGTGAGCCCAACCCTCTGCTGTGAGTGCAGCTTCCCCCTTCCCCCTTTGGATTTCAGGTTTCCAATCCCTCCATTTGTGATTTGAAATGCATTTTTCTGTTCCATTTCCCACCAGGAAGATTATCTGCAATGTTGGTGGCAGTGAGAGGCACGGGGACCCTGCACACGCTGCTGGGGAATTTGCATCTCCGCTTCCCCGTTCTGCTCCGTGGAAATTGTTTGCAGGAGCGCTGTCCCCTGGGCCTGCTACAAACTATTTCAGGTTCAGCAGCTCCACGGCACGTCCAAAATAAACCCTGGAAAGGGGGGAAAAAGAAGATGAATCAATTTAGGAATCAGCCTTCCAAAAGGCAAAAAAGCTGTTGTAAAGATCTTCCTAGCCTAGATGAAAATATTTCGCATCACTGCTCTGACTCATCAGAAACGCTGGCAGAAAATTGGCCAGGAGCATCCAATTTAACCTTCCAGGAACTGCTGCTTCAGCAAGAAAGGCTCTGCTGGGAACATGCCAGCACAGGCAAAACTATTTGGGGAAAAATAGATGAAACAAACTACTCCTGTAAGAAAGGAATAATGCAAAGTTATAAATATATGCAGAATCACAACAGAGAAAATAAAAATATCAATGAATAATAGAATATTCTGAGCTGGAAGGGATCCACAAGGATCACTGAGCCCAACTCCAGTATCAAAATAGGTTTTATCAGTATGATCCCTCTGATCAATAAAGCAGGATTAGAGCTCCTTTTCTATACATACAAGTATTAAAAATTCACAGGTGTTTGAATTTGATGGAAGCTTTAGAAGTGTGTGGTTTAGTTTGGGATTTGGAAAGAAACAAATCTTCTAAACGTGGGAATTTCTGCAGGAAAAAATGCCACTGAGCTTCCACAAGGTTGATTCTGCAGACACGGGGGGAGATTTTGGTGACACATTTCCTATTGCTCAGTGCTGCTGCTCCCATCACCTGGGTGCACATTTTAATGACTTGTTGGACACCAGGGAACGGCAGATTCTCCATCCTGGGCTGTCACAGGCCAGCAGCAGAATGAAACTGGGGCAAACATTGGACACTTGTACCTGGGATGTGGGCACATGGAGCAGGGATGGCTGGGATTGCCTGGAGAAGGGAGAGCTCCAGGGAGAGCTCAGAGCCCCTGGCAGGGCCTGAAGGGGCTCCAGGAGAGCTGGAGAGGGACTGGGGACAAGGGCTGGAGGGACAGGACACAGGGAATGGCTTCCAACTGGGAAAGGGGAGATTTGGGTGGGAGATTGGGAATTGGGAATTCCTGGCTGGGCTGGAATTGCCAGAGCAGCTGTGGCTGCCCCTGGATCCCTGGCAGTGCCCCAGGCCAGGTTGGACACTGGGGTTGGAGCAGCCTGGGACAGTGGGAGGTGTCCTGCCATGGCAGGGGTGGCACTGGGTGGGATTTGAGGTCCCTTCCAACCCAAACCAGTCTGTGACTGTTTCTAGGGACAGAAAACCATTCCCAAACCATTCCCAAACCATTCTTGAACCATCCCTGAACCATTCCCAAACCATTCCCAAACCATTACCAAGGCATTCCCAAGGCATTCCCAAACCATTCCCAAAGCATTCCCAAAGCATTCCCAAACCATTCCCAAACCATCCCCAAACCATTCCCAAACCATTCTTGAACCATCCTGAACCATTCCCAAACCATTCCCAGGGCGGCTCCTTGGGGGGATCCCTCCCCTGGCCGAGCCCCTGTGACCCTCTCTGTGGCAGCAGGTCCCTGCCATGGCACATTCCCAGATTTTGGGGAGCAGCAGCCGGCCCAGCACCAGCACTGCCTGGGGAGCCCCAAACCCCTCCCCAACCCATCTGTTTCCAGCAGGTTTCTCTCCAGGTTTGAAGCCCCCTCTGAGTCAGTCCTGGCCTGGCTGCTGGCCCTTCCCAGGACACGGCCTCAGTGTCACCAGGGCCGGCTCAGGCTGGACATCAGGAAGCGTTTCTCCATGGAAATGCCCGCCAGCCATGGAAGGGGCTGCCCAGGAGGTGCAGTCCCACCCCAGGGAAGCGTTTCTTTGGGAAATGCCCGCCAGCCATGGAAGGGGAGACCCAGGAGGTGCAGTCCCACCCCAGGGAAGCGTTTCTCCATGGAAATGCCCACCAGCCATGGAAGGGGCTGCCCAGGAGGTGCAGTCCCACCGCAGGGGTGTCCCAGGAGGGATGTGGCAGTGCTTGGTGTGGGTCAGAGGGCACAGGGGGTCACTCACAGGTGGCACTCGGTTCTCCTGGGGGGCTTTTCCAGCCTGAACCATCCCGTGGGGCCTGGCCAGGAGCTCATCCCGGGGCCAGGGATGGAGGGGCCAGCAGGGATCCCACCCTGCAGCCCAGCCTGGGAGGATCCAGCCCCGAACTGCCACAGCCCATCCGACCCCGGAGCAGGAGCAGATGGCAAGTTCTGTGCCACAGCATACGGAGAAACAACTCTGGGAAATCATTAGTGTCAGAAATAAATCTCTTTGTGCCGGGGCTGTGGGAGGGGTGATGTAAAACCCCGAGCAGCAGCGGCTGCCACAAATGAAACATTTTGGGGGATGGAATTACGCTTTGGGTGTTTCATGGAACCACGGAAGTGTTTGGGACGGCAGGGGCCTGGGCAGGGCAGGGACACCTTCCCTTGGGTCATTGATACCCCCAGGAGTGAGGAATGTGACAGTGACAGTGACAGTGACAGTCGGCTGGGAGGTGCCACGGCTGCAGCTCAGCCAGTGCTGAGGGCTGGGCTTTGTCTGAGTTTTTAGAGACAAAATTTCAAGGGCAACACCTGCACCTCGATCCTGGCCCTTTTTGGGGGTGAGTAGTGATCTAACGAGATCAGACCATGGCCTGAGCGAGCTGATCTCATCTGGCCCTGCTCTGAGGAGAGTCACAGACATCCCTTCCAGGCAAAATCATTCTAAATTCTCACTAAAACTTAACAGAAAATATGAATTTGTTAAACTCAGAATAATTTTCAAATCATTTTTGTCTATTCATCCATATCAATCTACTTTAAAACCAGTCTCATTTATTTTTGAAGTTTACAGTATAACAAGAGAGGGGTTTTTTCATTACTTTTGTTATCTAAAAACTTTGGATGAGACTGAAAGATCTGCTCTGGGTGCATTGGCTCCATAGTTATCAATGCACAGCTGAGGATGGTGAAAATTTCCTGTGAAATCCCTGAATATCCTTTGATTCCTGCATCTCCAGTCTGCCACAGGAGCTCCTGGCCTGTTTGGCTTTGCCATGGTGAAGGTCCTGGCAGCCAGAAATGGAATCAGGCACTCCTGTGCAGGAAGGTCTCTGCAGTTTCCAACACCCACAGGTCCCTGGGGCTGGGAGTGGCAGGGAGAGGCCAAATGCCTCTGAGAGCAGGATTGCAGGATATTTGGAAGGAATTCCTGGCTGGGAGGGTGGGAGGCCCTGGCACAGAATTCCCAGAGCAGCTGTGGCTGCCCCTGGATCCCTGGCAGTGCCCAAGGCCAGGTTGGAGATTGGGCTTGGAGCAGCCTGGGACAGTGGGAGGTGTCCCTGCCATAGCAGGGGTGGCACTGGGACAGTGGGAGGTGTCCCTGCCATGGCAGGGGTGGCACTGGGACAGTGGGAGGTGTCCCTGCCATGGCAGGGGTGGCACTGGGACAGTGGGAGGTGTCCCTGCCATGGCAGGGGTGGCACTGGGACAGTGGGAGGTGTCCCTGCCATGGCAGGGGTGGCACTGGGTGGGATTTGAGGTCCCTTTAACCCAGCCCACAGTGGGATCCTGTGATCCCATCACTCATATTTGCCATGAGCCAGCCAGAAATAACTCAGCACAAGCTCTCCTGAGCTGGGGATCAGAAGGAAGGAATTTCAGAGCTCAGGGCTGTCGGTGTGGGGGAGAGAATGAGACCCAAGGAGCTCGAGGTCACTGGTGGCTGCAGTGGGGTGCCAGGGTGCCAGGGCTGCTCCCTCTCAGGACCTCTGCGGCTCACTGCCCTCCTTTCATCTCCCTTTGAAGTGGTTTTCCCGACATCAAAGACACAAATCTCCTTCTGCTTTATTTCTGAAGGGGTTGGGGAAGCAGGGGAGCCACAGCCAGCAGGAACAGCAATTCCCCCTGTGACACCAAATCCCCTGTGACATCACATCCCTGTGACATCACATTCCCTGTGACATCACATCCCCTGTGACATCACATCCCCTGTGACACTAAATCCCCTGTGACATCACATCCCATGTGACATCACATTCCCTGTGACATCACATCCCTTGTGACATCACATCCCCTGTGACACCACATCCCCTGTGACACCACATCCCATGTGACATCACATCCCCTGTGAAACCAAATCCCCTGTGACATCACATCCCCTGTGACATCACATCACCTGTGACATCACATTCCCTGTGACATCACATCCCTTGTGACACCACATCCCCTGTGACACCAAATCCCCTGTGACACCAAATCCCCTGTGACATCACATCCCATGTGACACCAAATCCCCTGTGACATCAAATCCCCTGTGACACCAAATCCCCTGTGACATCACATCCCCTGTGACACCAAATCCCCTGTGACACCAAATCCCCTGTGACATCACATCCCCTGTGACATCACAGCGGGGTGCTTCCCCTTCCTCACACGACATCACTGAGGGCTCTCCTGGGACTGAGGGGCCGGGGGGAGCAGTACCAGGGTGTGTCCTGCTGGGACAGTGGGGCTGGACCCCTGAGCCCTGGGAATGAGGGATCTCCTCTGCTTGAACTACTTGTGGGATTTCCTTGAACTCCTTTGGGATCTCCTTGAGTTCCTTGTGGGATCTCCTTCGCCAGCCCCTTGTGGGATCCCCTTCACTCGAGCTCCTTGTGGGATCTCCTTGAGTTCCTTGTGGGATCCTTCTCCAGCCCCTTGTGGGATCCCCTTCCCCAGCCCCTTGTGGGATCCCCTTCACTCGAACCCCTTGTGGGATCCCCTTCCCCAGCCCCTTGTGGGATCCTCCCCCAGCTCCTCCCAGGCTGGCAGGGGCAGAGATTTTTGAGGAAGGCACACAGAAATGTGGGGTCAGAAGGAAATAAAAATTATTTTACTTGGCTATACTGCACTTCCTGCCCGCCACTGCCAGAGCTCTTCTGCTACCTGGGCCAGTAAAGAAAAACTCCCAGCACAGAAAATCGGTGGAAAAAAATGCAAAATATTCCTTATCACAGGTGGTTCCTTTAGATTATTTATCACAACAAGATTTTGGAGGGTCTCCTGGGGACCTACCATCCTCAGATGCTCACAAACCAGTATTAATTCCAAACATTATTAAGACACATTCAAAACCCTTATTAAATGCAATCAAATTTGATTTAGAAGGACTGGAAAGGTAAGCATAATTAAAATTAATGCTCTGCCTGGAATATAAATTCTTTTCCAGCCAGTGTTTGAGAGTCATATTGTCAGAAAATTAATAACCTTTAGCGGCATTTTTTTGTGGCCCACTGGGAAAATAAAGGGTTTGGTTACCCTTGTTAAAAACTTTGCAGATTCTTTTGAAGAGGGATCCTGAATCCTAAATACGATTTTGCTAATGCGATGCTTCCTCCCGGGGATGCTGGAGCACGGAGTGCACTTGAGTGGAAAGTTTAAGGATGACTTTAATTGAATTACAGCCACCACAAAAGGAGGGAGAGACAGGAGAAACTCAAACTGAGTGCAGCATCTCTGCACAGCTGCATTCCAACCACAGCCACGTGCCCACAGCCCAGGGAAGGACACGGAGGAGTTTGTAAAGGGCTGGAAAGGAGGGACAGGGCAGGACCAGGGTCGGTCACCACAGGATCCCAGAATGGCTTGGAAGGGAAAATAAATCCCAGCCAGTGCCACCCCTGCCATGGCAGGGACACCTCCCACTGTCCCAATGTCCAACCTGGCCTTGGGCACTGCCAGGGATCCAGGGGCAGCCACAGCTGCTCTGGCAATTCCAGCCCAGCCAGGAATTCCCAATTCCCAATCTCCCACCCAAATCTCCCCTTTTCCAGTTTGAAGCCATTCCCTGTGTCCTGTCCCTCCAGCCCTTGTCCCCAGTCCCTCTCCAGCTCTCCTGGAGCCCCTTCAGGCCTACCAGGGGCTCTGAGCTCTCCCTGGAGCTTCTCCTCTCCAGGGGAATATTCCCAGCTCTCCCAGCCTGGCTCCAGAGGGGCTCCAGCCCTGCAGCACCTCCGTGGGTTCCTCTGGGCTCTCTCCAGCAGCTCCAGGTGCTGCAGTGTCCCCAGGGTGGGGCTGCTCTGCAGGTGAGGTCTCAGCTGAGGGGGCACAGGGCAGGGTTCCCTCCCTGCTGCCCTGCTGGGGCTCAGCCCAGATTCAGGGGTTTGGATCCTGGCACAGCGCTGGGAGATGAGGATTTGGAATAACTCGGAAGGGGATGAGGGCCAGGGAGGGCTGGTGAGGAGGGAGCAGACCCAACCAGAGCCTTGCCCAGCCCAGCTGGGGTGTGCGGGGTGCCCGGAGCTGAGCAGCCCCGGGAGCAGCAGCACTGCAGGCAGGGCTGGGGGGTCCCGCTGATCCTCTGCTCCCACAGCCCCACTGCTGCCCCTGCACCCTCTGCCCTGCCGGGACACAGGAGCCCGGTGCCAGGCCCGGGTGTGCCCGGTGCCAGGGAACAGGGTGTCCTGGCAGCTCCCTGACCCCCGGCGAGGAGATTCACAGGCGGGTTTGCCGGAGTGATTTGTATCATTGTTTTAGTTTCTTGTTTATGAAATTGGCAAGGGATGGCAGATGGCAGTGAAGGCAAACAAATCTCCTTCCCAGGGAAAACAAGTTAATTTCTTAGCTTTTTTTTTTTTTAATTTTTTTTAAAGTTATTTTCTTGAGAGCTGTTAGATCCAAGGCAGTAATCCCTCCTTAATCCATCATAATGCCATTTGTTGAAAGTCCTGCTTTCCATGCTAATTGTGTTTCTGGAGTTAAACCTTGACACTTCCCATCAGCCTCATTGCGAGGGAGAACAACAAGCTCGGGGTTAATCCTCCCGAGCTGGCTCCGTGTCCTGTGCTGCAGCCCCGCTGCCCCCAGAGCAGGGATCAGCCTGGGCTGCGGGGAATTCCTGCCCAAACCCCGTTTGCACAGCCTCCCTAAAGGCTGCAGTGGCCGATTTTACCGAAAGAATAAAAACCTTTTAAATCAGGAGCTGTGATGCCCAGGGATAGGGGAGGGAGGGGACTGGCAGTGAAGGAACGTGGCACTGAATATCAGTTAAAACTGGCCTCCCAAAATCTGCTTCCCATCGTGCTCCTGGTGGAGAAAAAGCCGGCAGCATTACGGATTCTGTCCAAGGAGCAGCCGGGAGGAGTGAGTGTGAGCACAGATAAACCCGCTATCCGCGTGTTCAATCGAGAGCCCGGGGCTCTGCATCCGCAAATATTCATTTAGGCTCCTCTTCAGGAAACCAAAGATAAATCACCCTCACATGTACCCGTCCTGCTCCTCGAGAAATGTTCATTTTATGTCTCAAGCTCCGCTTTTTTCTGTCCCTCCTGGCAGGTCCCCCTGCTGCTGCTGCTGGCCCGGGCGGTGCAGGGGGGAGCAGCCGCTCCCAGGGTCAGCTCGGGGCTCAGCCGTGCCCGGGGCTCATTCCCAGAGCCTGCCCCTCGTTCCTTTAGCCCAGAAACTCTGCTCGTGCCCGGGGCTCCTTCCCAGAGCCTGCCCCCTCCCCCCCCCTCCCTTTAGCCCAGACTCTGCCCGTGCCCCTCATTCCCAGAGCCTGCCCCTCGCTCCTTTAGCACAGAAACTCTGCCCGTGCCCGGGGCTCATTCCCAGAGCCTGCCCCCTCGCTCCTTTAGCACAGAAACTCTGCCCGTGCCCGGGGATCGCTCCCAGAGCCTGCCCCTCGCTCCTTTAGCACAGAAACTCTGCCCGTGCCCGGGGATCGCTCCCAGAGCCTGCCCCTCGCTCCTTTAGCCAGAAACTCTGCCCGTGCCCGGGCCCCCCCCCCCCCCCCCCCCCCGGCCCGCTCCCAGAGCCTGCCCCTCGCTCCTTTAGCACAGAAACTCTGCCCGTGCCCGGGGCTCATTCCCAGAGCCTGCCCCTCGCTCCTTTAGCACGAAACTCTGCCCGTGCCCGGGGATCGCTCCCAGAGCCTGCCCCTCGCTCCTTTAGCCCGGAAACTCAGCCAGTGCCCATCGCAGCGGGCAGCAGTCCCTGCACGGGTTTTTCAGAGCCCTGCCTGCATCCCTGCACCTCTGGATTCTCCCCTTTCTGTGCTCATTCTCTCCTGTCTTTGCTCCCTGTCTGACACCTCAGCGGCTCAAAAGCAAAGACAAGATGAGATAAGAGACAGGACTTCCCATCAAACCTGTAAATAAAATGTGACTTGAAGTGTTTGCTGAAAGGAAGACGCGGAGCTCTCCTGCCAGCCCTTTCAGATTTAACTATGGGACACCATGGCTGATTTTGTCCGTCCGCCTCAAACAGCTCCTAATGAATCCTGGAGTTCTGTGTGGGCACCCACGGCCATCAACCCTGCCAGGTTTGATGAGGGGCACTTCCACAAACGTGCTCAGAACAGATAGATTTTGGATTAAGGAACAGCCTGGGCCCGTGGCTGTATCCAGCACGACCAGTTCCAGCACTGGTGGCACTGAGCAGGGCGGCAGTGACAGACTGGCAGGTGCCTGACAAGCAATAATGTGCTGGACTCCGGAATTATCCAAGGTCAGCAGAGTGGATTTCACTGCTGGCTTCACAAAACCGTCTCATAGCTGGAGAATCTGGCCAGAGTCCAGGAAACTGGGCAACGGATAACATAAATCAGTATTTTAAAGCAGCGGGTCCAGCTTCCTTCCCGTTCTACAGGAAAATGGAATTTTTCTGGCTCCAGTTCTGGGGTGATGCTGCCCCAGCCCCAGAGCCCGGGCAGGCTGCAGCACAGCCTGTGCTCCCCCTGCACGGGGAGGTTTTGCAAGGAAAGGAGTGGGAGCACAAGGGCTTTACTCGCAGTGCCTGCAGGAGCTCCTGCATCGCCCAGGGGGTGACCGGGTGTCCCAGGACACTGAGCCTTATTTTGGGTACAGAACCCAGCACAGCTCGCAGCTCCTCACAGAGCCTTCCCCAGGTCTTTTCTGTCAGCCCTGCTTGAAGTGGCAAGCAAGCAAATCTGCTCTTTTTTGATCTTTTTTCTGATTGTGCTTGATTGTTTTCTCCAGACACACGTTAGGTGTCTCAGCAGTGGTGCTGAGGGCTGGGAGCTGGGATGGGGCCCCTGGGGCAGATCCCGTGTGTGGGGATGGGCTCCTGGTGGGTCTGGGAGAGAGCAGAGACATCTCTGCTCTGGGACAGGGACAGCACCAGGGAAGGGCTGGAGTTGGGCCAGGGAGGCTCAGGCTGGATCTCAGGGAAAGGTTCTTTCCCCAGAGGGTGGAATAAGCACTGGAAAAGCTCCCCGGGGAATGGGCACAGCCCCAGAGCTCCAGGAGCCTTTGGGCAGCGCTGCCAGGGATGCCCAGGCTGGGATTGCTGGGGGCTCTGGGCAGGGACAGGGGCTGGGATGATCCATGTGGGTCCCTCCCAGCTCAGGATATCCTGGGATCCTGCCTGGGATAAGGTACCACACCCAGGACCTGATCCTTCCTTTCCAGCCACAAATCCTGGCTTTTGCATTTGATTCATTTGGTTTTCACCTTTGATTCGTTTGGTTTTCCTCATCCCTTCAGGAGGCTGAAGAGAAAGGCTGCTCCATCCAAGGGTTAAGCTGATTCCATGTCTGGCAGGGCAAATCAATGCTGTGATAGTGCTGCCCCAGGAAACACAGATTTAAATTAGAGATCCACGATACAGCTTGGCAGGACTCTGCTGCAGCTCCGCTGTAAGGAGGCCCAGAGTCTCATTTTTGTACTTTAGAAGAAGAGACTACAAACAGCACTGTGAAAAATCAGAATTCACAGAGGTGTTCAGCTGGTGGCTGTGACAGCCCAGCTTCCCACTGTCCGTGAAATTAGAGATGTGGTCACAGGAACGCCACAGCCAGGCTCAGGGCTGGCTTTGCCTGCCCAGTTTTCAGCCCTCAGACATCACCCGTGCCCTGGTCTGGGTGTTGGTACCTCCGTGGCTCTTCCTTCTCCATGGTGCAAAACTGTTGTGACAGCTGAAAAAGGCTCCAGTTGCGATCTGTTCAAAATATTTCCAGAAGTTCTAAAAGTAAATATACAATGACAGACTCCTGGTTGGGCTGGGAGGGACCTTAAAGCCCATGGCAGGGACACCTCCCGCCGTCCCAGGCTGCTCCAGCCCTATCCAGGAACACTCACCTCTCAGGGAAACGAAGCTCTGGGAGTAGGAGGGTTTGGTTATGACTGATCAAACATTGTCTGTCCCAGTTTTAATTTGTGCTACGAGAGATTGACATTTCACGATGGCACAGTGCCTTATGTTGGCAAAGTGAATTGTACTTTCTTTGTCACACATTTCTGACTTCTGGCAATAAAAATGAACCCCAGGCCAGCAGTCACACTGCACTTGTGAGCTCCACCCAGAACTCACCTGAGGGACAGCCCCAGGAGGTGGGAGCCTGCCTGGAGCAGTGCTGGCTCCAGCTCCACATTTTCCTCTCATGCCATCCTTAAAAATAAAAAAAAAAAAGTGTTGATCATAATTGAGAGATTTTGCTTCATTTTTATAAATTATTTTTTATAAGCAACCACTGTAACTTTGGGAAATTCAATGCATATATTTTACAGGAATAACATGAGACAGAGGGTTTCTAGAAATTTCCCTGTCCAAGAAAGGAAAAATTTCTCTGTTTCTACTGAGACAGGAGAACAAACCCCTCCTTTTGACACAAGAGGTGCCAAGAAAAGCCATCCATTATTTCTTTCCATTTTTCACACCCATTTCCTAGCAAAGGTGACTCAGCTCCTCATTGCTTCAGTCTTTTCAGGGAGCACTCTCTGCAAACTCTCTCCTGTTCTCTCCTTTTGTCTCCATTGATTTTCCATTATTTGCTTTGTTCGTTGTTATCTGAGGTCAATCATGAGATTTGTTTAAAAATTTATATCACTCCATAGCGTTTGTTTCATTCTGGTTTATGTCCAGTTCCATCTGTGTTGTTGGAAGTGTTTCTTTTCATTTTCTATTGCTTTTGGGTTACAGGTTTTTTTTAATTGCTTGTTTAAAAAAAATCTGCATTTCCATCTCTGTCATTATTTTTCTGTCTTTGTTTTGGTTGGTTTTTTTGGTTTTTTTTTTTTTTTTTTTTTGTTTTTTTTTTGTTTTGTTTTGTTTTTTTTTTTCTCCTCTTCCTTTTTTGGTGGAATCAACCCAGACTGGTTTGGGTTGGGAGAGACCCTAATCCCACCCAGTGCCACCCCTGCCATGGCAGGGACACCTCCCACTGTCCCAGGCTGCTCCAACCCCAATGTCCAACCTGGCCTGGGCACTGCCAGGGATCCAGGGGCAGCCACAGCTGCTCTGGGAACTCCAGCCCAGCCCCACCGGAACAGGCTTTGGCTCATTTTCGCTTTGTCCAGCCTTCCTCTGCTCCAGATTTAAAACCAAAGTTGAGCTTTTCTCCCCAGCATCGAGGCCCTCCCTGTGCTCTGTGCCACGTGTCCCCCTGGTCCCCAGCAGGACAGGTGCCAGGCTGGGCCCTGTGTGGGCACAGCTGGGTGTGGGCACAGCTGGGTGTGGGCTCGGGGGGATCCCTGCTGGCAATAAAACCCTGGCACAGCTCACCCCAAACAGCAGCAGGAGTGCTGGGGCTGCTCTGCCCTGTGTTTGTGTTCAAACTCCATCCTCTGCTCCGCGGCCCCTGCGAAGGGAACGGGAATGGCGTGTGTGAATCACCTCGCTTCCACCAGGGCCCAGAATAGCTGCTGCAGCAATTAAACTCGGATTGAACCTGCCTCCTTCCTTGTGCCTATGGCAAGCTGAACCACGGATGCCAAACAAATTTGCATTAATGAGTTATTTGCATGTAAGGAAGAAAATATAACCTTTTTGGGTGGTTGCTATGCACATGAGTTTTGAGAAAGCAACAGCTTACATTGCTTAATGATGCCAAAATAATGCAGGGAGGAGGGGCAGGCGCCAGTTAACATTATTGAATGCCAGCTCTGAATGAACAGCACCATGGCTGCTGCTGACAGCGGCACCGGGGCCACCCGGGGCGCCTGGGCCACTGGAGCCACCTCTGGCACCTGGGCCACCTGGGGCACCGGAGCCTCCTGGGCCACCTGGGCCACCTCGGGCACCTGGACCACCTGGGCCACCTGAGTCACCTGAAACCCTCAGGCACCTCAGGCTCCTCTGGCACCTGGAGCACCTCTGACACCTGGGGCACCTGGGGCACTTGGAGCACCTGGGCCACCTCTGGCACCTTGGGCACCTGGGCCACCTGAGCAACCTCTGGCACCTCTGGCACCTGGGGAACCTCTGGCACTTCTGGTACCTGGGGAACCCCTGGTACATGGGGCACTTATGGCTCCTCTGCCACCTCTTGCCCCTGGGGAATCTCTGGCACCTCTGGCACCTCTGGTTTCTCTGGCACCTGGGGAACCTCTGGCACCCTTGGAACCTGGAGCCCCTGGGGTACCTCTGGCACCCACCTGCCCAGCCCTGGAAGCTGCTGTGGCCAGTGTCCAGCAGGGTCAGGGCTGCCCTGGGAGGTTCAGGATGCCATTGTAGGTGGTGTGCAGTGTGACAGATACCGTGATACTGCTCTGAACTCAGGGATCCCCTCAGCAGCTGTGCAGTGTGATACTGTGGCACTGCTCTGAACTCAGGGATCCCTCAGCAGGTGTGCAGTGTGATACTGTGGCACTGCTCTGAACTCAGGGATCCCTCAGCAGGTGTGCAGTGTGACACTGTGGCACTGCTCTGAACTCAGGGATCCCTCAGCAGGTGTGCAGTGTGACAGATAATGTGGCACTGCTCTGAACTCAGGGATCCCTCAGCAGGTGTGCAGTGTGACAGATAATGTGGCACTGCTCTGAACTCAGGGATCCCTCAGCAGGTGTGCAGTGTGATACCGTGGCACTGTTCCTGAACTCAGCAGCCCGATTACCAGCTGAGCATATTCCAGACCAAAAAAATGCACTCTGATGTTTCAGTGCTGGTTGTATTTCACAGTGAGGAAGCTCGGTGAAAGCTTTGCTGAAATCCAGGTGCATTTTAATGATCGGGGGACAGCAGAGCGGGCAGTGACAGTTCCCAGGGCCGGGGTTTCAGCTCTCCCTGTGAGGAGCAGCAGCTGGGGCAGCTCTGTGCCCTGCCCGGGGGATGAGCTGTGAGCACAGCACCCACAGCTGGGCTCTGTGCCCTGCCCGGGGATGAGCTGTGAGCACAGCACCACAGGTGGCTCTGTGCCGCCGGGATGAGCTGTGAGCACAGCACCCACAGCTGGCTCTGTGCCCTGCCCGGGGGATGAGCTGTGAGCACAGCACCCACAGCTGGGCTCTGTGCCCTGCCCGGGGATGAGCTGTGAGCACAGCACCCACAGGTGAGCTCTGTGCCCTGCCCGGGGATGAGCTGTGAGCACAGCACCCACAGGTGAGCTCTGTGCCCTGCCGGGGGATGAGCTGTGAGCACAGCACCCACAGGTGGCTCTGTGCTCTGCTGGGGGATGAGCTGTGAGCACAGCACCCACAGGTGAGCTCTGTGCCCTGCCCGGGG
Source organism: Acrocephalus arundinaceus (assembly GCA_021534815.1). Taxonomy (NCBI): domain Eukaryota; kingdom Metazoa; phylum Chordata; class Aves; order Passeriformes; family Sylviidae; genus Acrocephalus; species Acrocephalus arundinaceus. The sequence goes on along the minus strand of JAJEOU010000631.1, from coordinate 342,065 downwards.
ATGAGCTGTGAGCACAGCACCCACAGCTGGACTGACAGACTTCCCCATGCCCCAGGACAAACCTGCATCTCCTCCACACTTTCCTTCACTTTCTCTTCCCAGACAAATGGTTCTGGTGGCCAAATGTTCCCAGGTACAAACTGTCTGCGTTTGCTGAACGTTCATGCTCTGCCACTGGTTCCTAGAGTGTCTCTTCCTGTAAATATCAAACCTCAGTGCTGGAGATTTTTACTGTGAATGTGGGTTAGAAAGAAGAAACAAACAAGCAGACCAAAACCAAAACAAAAACCCCAGAAGGAATTATTTAAACCTCTTGCTGTGGGGTAGTTCATTAACCAGACAGGATTTCACTGTGGTTTTTATCACCTCGTCAGATTTTTGTCAGCCCTCAAGGCAGGCACAGCCACAGCTCCCCCTCACTGGTGCTGTCCCTGCACAGAGCAGGATAAAATCCCCCTCTTTGTGCTGGGGCCTCCCAGCTCTGCCCACGCCGTGCTCAGCTCCCAGGGCTCCATCCCACACCCAGAGTTTGCACCCCTGATCCCAGCCCCGTGCATCACTCACAGAATATCCTGAGTGGGAAGGGACCACAAGGATCCTGGCCCTGCACATCAACCCCAAAGCCAGCCCTGCACAAACCCCCAAAACCCCACCATGTGCCCCCACAGCTCACGTGAGTCCCTGTGTGACCATATCAGAATGAAAGGAGGTGACAATATGTCCTTTGTAGGGTTTTTAACGGCTGGACTCCATAATCTGGGAGGTCTTTTCCAACCTTAATAATTCCATGATTTATGAAGAATTGCCCCACCCTACATCCCATAATACAACCCGCCAGTTCTGAGGGAGCCACAGAGCTGTGATGGCAGGGATCAGGTGCCATGGCAGGATCTGGGGTGGGTCCCTCCTGGGACACCTGTGACACCCCCAGGCTGCCTCCCCCGGGTCCCACATCAGCCAATCCCCTGAAGCAGGGAAGGTGCTTCCAGCACAGAGACACCCACTCCTCCTCTCTGCACACGAGATCCTCCTCAATCCTCCCACAGAATTCACAGCTCCGATCTTTGATATTCCAGCTCATGCCTCACATCTCCAGGTTTCAGTAAAGCCACTTTTCAAATCGTTTCTTCTTGCTTGTTTCTTCAACAACAATTGCCAGCCTTGCTTCCAACTCAGATACCTGGCCTGGCACGTTGGCAGCCATAGGCAGTGCCAGGGGAGGTTTAGGTCAGATATTGTGAAAAGTTTTGCATGGAAAGGGTTGGCAGCCCTGGCACATTGCCCAGGGCACGGGTGGGGCCCCCATCCCTGGAAATGTGGAGGTGGCACTTGGGGACATGGGGTGGTGGTGCCCATGGTGGTGGTGCTGGGTTGATGGTTGGGCTTGGTGATCTCAGAGGGCTTTCCCAACCTTCGTGATTCTGTAGTTCTAAAAAAAATAAAATAAACAAAAGAGAGAAAATCATTTTACTTTTTTAGCCACACATTTATCTTTTGTTTTTGCCACAAAGCCAGATGAACGTGGAGCAGCTCTGCAGCAGCAGGACTGGTGTGACACCGCGTGTGTGACACGGGACTGGCTGTCCTGCCCTGGCCAAGCAGCCCCACGCGCCCCTGATTTATCCCCAGCTCTGCCTGGAAGCTGCAGGCAGGAGGGGAGGCACGGCACGCAGGGTGTCCATGGAGATGGGCCCCTGCAGGAGCACACAAACAGGACCAGGTGCTCTGTGCTCGAGTTTCACTGAGCTCTGAGCTGCGCTCACTGATCCCCTGGGCTGGCAGCTGCTCCAGCTGCCATTTCACCTTCCCGTGCTGGAAATGTCAAGGAGTCATTCACCTGTGGGTGGTGTGAGGGCTTGCCTGGCAAGGAGCTCTGAGAGCTCTGCCAATCTCTCTTCCTGATTATTTCAGGGAATGGTGACTTAGAACAGCCAAGAAAAAAAGGGAGAACTTGAGATTCTATGAGAAAATAAAACATGCAGGAGGGGGGATCCTTATGGATACAATCAGGATCTGATTGTAAAGAAAACTCGAGTGGTTCTGCTGTTGAACAGAGAATTGTGGGCTGGGACAGCAGCCAGGCTTCATTCCTGACCTTCCAAGGCTGTGAATTTTCACCTGGGCAAGCTAAGGTGGCAATAATGATTTCAGAAGCAGTGACAAAAGTCTCAGTGCCAGCTCCTGCAGCCAAGGGTGCCAGGTGTAAACGGGAGCTGCAATCCCTGCAGCTGAGCCTGATGGGGCAGGGGCACGGTGAGACCTGTGAGACCTCCGGCTCTGGGGGACAGAAGGGACACAGCTCTGGGGGCTGCCCCTGCAGCTTCGATCCACCCTCAGTGCGGGGCTCCTGCCCTGGAGCCAGGCTGGGAGAGCTGGGAATGTTCCCCTGGAGAGGAGAAGCTCCAGGGAGAGCTCAGAGCCCCTGGCAGGGCCTGAAGGGGCTCCAGGAGAGCTGGAGAGGGACTGGGGACAAGGGATGGAGGGACAGGACACAGGGAATGGCTTCCAACTGGGAAAGGGGAGATTTGGGTGGGAGATTGGGAATTGGGAATTCCTGGCTGGGCTGGAATTGCCAGAGCAGCTGTGGCTGCCCCTGGATCCCTGGCAGTGTCCCAGGCCAGGTTGGACATCGGGGTTGGAGCAGCCTGGGACAGTGGGAGGTGTTTGAGGGTGTGGAACTGGGTGGGATTTAAAAGTTGCTTCCCACCCAAACCATTCTGGGATCCTGGGATTCTGTATCAGCACTGGACAGCTCCTGGAAGGAGACAGACGATGCCATGAGGTGACACTGACATCCCGGCTCATTCCAGATTCCCTGCCCCATCAGGTGCTCGGTGGACGCCTCCAGGAGTGATTGAAGCCCTTTAGCACAATTCTGCCTGAGCAAGCAGAGCCCGGCCCGGCGGATCCCGTGCCGGGTGTGAGTTAGCAGCAGCTAACGAGCGGGGAGCAGCTGCAGCAGCCCGCGCTGTGTTTGGTCACAGCTCCGCAGGTCTGAGAGCGAAAATCGATGTGGGACTGCAGCCCCAGCTCGCTGCCCGTGCCCGGGGCTGCCCGGGCTGGCAGGAGATGGATGGGCCGTGTCACCGAGCCCCGCGGGCTCCTCCCGCAGCTCTGCCGACACCGGCACGGCTGTGCACGGAGCTGAGGAACGGGAAAGGCCATCGATTTCTCCTGTCACTGACTCCCTGGAACAACACGGCAGTGAAGTACAAGTGCGGCGCTCATCGAGTAAGGTCTTGTCAAGTGAGTGAATGAAGTCCCCAGACTCTTCCTCCTCAGCATGTCAGGAGTCCCAAAGTCCTCTGAGCGCCAGTGGAAGGAAACCTTTGTTGAGTGTTAAATTGAGCCGCCCCCTGCCCATGTTTATTTTCTTAAGTGAAATAATTTCCTGTGCCCGCTGGAGATGGTTTTCCAGCTACAAAACACACCGCAACACTTAAGTAGGAGTAGAAAAATAAATTTTAAAAAGAGATGCACACACCGCTTGGCTTCCAAATCCCTGGGACTCCTTGAGACTCTGAAATTTCATCACTCTTGCAAAAGAAGTAGTGATGAATTGACCTAATAAACTTAATTTTTAATTTGTCTTTTGGCTTGTTTAGGAATTTGGAGGTAGAGAAGCCAGAGGAAACTGGAATTTCCAGGTGTGTGTATGATACAAAAATATTAAGTAGGATATTTATGGAAAATGCAATATAACCTGTTGTAAAGCAGATATAGATATATATATCTAAGGGATCTGTGTGAGTGTGAAGTTCAAATCCCCCCAGGGACAGTCCAGAGCAGGTGCATCTATCCAGAAACACCTCCACTGGAGAATCCTCAGGTAAGTGAAAAGGACATTGGAGTCATCTCTTCATACAGGGAGGTGGGAATGGCTCCCCGAGGGGCACCCAGGGCTGTGGGTGTCCTGTCCTCCTGCCACTGTCCCGTCCTCCTGCCACTGTCCCATCCTCCTGTCACTGCCCTGTCCTCCTGCCACTGTCCCATCCTCCTGTCACTGCTCCTGCCTGACCCTGCTGACACTGACCAGCCACACAAACCAACCCCGGTCACCCACAGCTCCCTCCCCTGTGCCAACACCACTGGCACAAAGCTGACCTCACCCTCTCCCCTCCTGTACAGCTTTTTCTCCTCTCAGGCTCCATTGCCTGGTGTGAAGGCTGGAAACTGTCCTGGGGGAAAGTGACGGGGAGAGGGACAGCCTGGAGGTGAAACAGGGGAGAGGGACAGCCTGGAGGTGAAACAGGGCAGGGAGAGGACAGCCTGGAGGTGAAACAGGGGAGAGGGACAGCCTGGAGGTGAAACAGGGCAGGGAGAGGACAGCCTGGAGGTGAAACAGGGGAGAGGACAGCCTGGAGGTGAAACAGGGGAGAGGGACATCCTGGAGGTGAAACAGGGGAGAGGGACAGCCTGGAGGTGAAACAGGGCAGGGAGAGGGACAGCCTGGAGGTGAAACGGGGGAGTGGGAAAGCCTGGAGGTGAAATGGGGCAGGGACAGGGACAGCCTGGAGGTGGAACAGGGAGAAGGCCCAGGGGAGCTGCCCAGGGAGGGCTGTGCTGTGCTCCTGGGAAGGTCAGCTGCCTTTCTCTCACCACACTTCTGGGTTCACTCTGGATGATTTTTGCCAGCGACTCTCTCAGCCCCTGACAGATGGGAATGCTCTTGTTCAGAAATCTGTATCTGTAACTGCATGAACTCTGGTTTGCCCTAAAATCATATTGGTTCCTTGGCCTGAACAATTTAATGCAGCAGCAGGCTCCCCCAGCAAAGTGCAGACACTGCAAAACAGAGGCTGAATTTCATGGCTGCTCTTCGTGGCCTCTGACACCTCCCTGCAACCAGCACATGTTTTAATCACTCCTACCTCACTCCCCTTCTCCTTCTCTCCTCTGGCTCTCTGCTCACAGGAGATGTATTTTGTGGTTGTTTCCAGTTCTCATACTTTGTGCAATATTTTGAGGTTGTTTCCAGTTCTCATATTTTGTGCAATATTTTGTGCAATATTTTGGGGTTGTTTCCAGTTTTCATATTTTGTGCAATATTTTGTACTTGTTTCCAGTTCTCATATTTTGTGCAATATTTTGTACAATATTTTGTGGTTGTTTCCAGTTCTCATATTTTGTGCAATATTTTGTGCAATATTTTGTGCAATATTTTGTACTTGTTTCCAGTTCTCATATTTTGTGCAATATTTTGTGGTTGTTTCCAGTTCTCATGTTTTGTGCAATATTTTGTGCAATATTTTGGGGTTGTTTGATACTGTTGTTGATACTGTCAGTTCTGCTAATGCCTAAAGCAGAGCCCCTCTGACCCCTGGCAGTGCCCGTGGCCAGCACAGGGAGCATCCTCCCCATCCCCACAGCGAGCAGCGTGGAAGGTGTCTGATGTTCTGTGTGTTCCTCACACTCCAGCCATCCCCATGGAAAATATTCAATCTGGAACCCTGCTGGACTGGCAGAGCCTGGATCCAAATGTAATCACTGACTCTGCTGACACTGACACCGTCATTGTTGTACCAGGGAACAGCAACTGGTGTCACCCATCTGGAGCTGTGCACGGCCCTGGCACTGCCCCACACTGAGTCCTTGTCTCTGCACTGGGCACACATGGGCTTGGCAGACGGGACACTCCGTGGGTGAGGAACTGGCTGGATGGTCACCCCCAAAGAGCTGTGACCCATGGCTTCATGTCCATGTGGAGTGACCTTCCTTTGGGGTGGGACCGGGAGCGGCTCAGCAGGGACAGGCAGCCACGGGCACACTCAGGGCACACTCAGGGCACACTCAGGCTCTGCTCAGCTCACAAAAACCATCCCTGCATGTTCCAAACTTGTCACAGGCGGAGGTCCCAGAGTCACCAAAACCATCCCCTTCATCATGTTTCAAACCCCTGTCCCAGCTCACCAAAACCATCCCTGCATGTTCCAAACCTGTCCCGGGCTGGGGTCCCAGAATCACCAAAACCATCCCCTTCATCATGTTTCAAACCCCTGTCCCAGCTCACCAAAACCATCCCTGCATGTTCCAAACCTGTCCCAGGCTGGGGTACCAGAGTCACCAAAACCATCCCTGCATGTTCCAGACCTGTCCCGGGCTGGGGTCCCAGCTCACCAAAACCATCCCTGCATGTTCCAGACCTGTCCCGGGCTGGGGTCCCAGCTCACCAAAACCATCCCCTCATGTTCCAAACCTGTCCTGGGCTGGGGTCCCAGCTCACCAAAACCATCCTGCATGTTCCAAACCTGTCCCGGGCTGGGGTCCCAGCTCACCAAAACCATCCCTGCATGTTCCAGACCTGTCCCGGGCTGGGGTCCCAGCTCACCAAAACCATCCCCTCATGTTCCAAACCTGTCCCGGGCTGGGGTCCCAGCTCACCAAAACCATCCCCTCATGTTCCAGACCTGTCCTGGGCTGGGGTCCCAGCTCACAGGGAAGCACCGAGCGAGGGAGGCAGGCTCAGCCCGCCAGGGTCACTCTGTGGCTGCTGAAGGACACGCTGGCTCCCCCAGCTCCCCCAGCTCCCCGAGAGGGATCTGTGCTCTGTCTGTGTCCCACGAGGTGCCCCAGGAGCCCCAGCACGGCCCCAGGGGGTCCCCCCACAGTCCTGGGCCGCGCTGGGTGCGGCTCCATTGCTGCCTCGCCGCTCGCACCCCGTGGAATCGCTGCTGCCTCTGCTCAGGAACAGACCCAAGTCAGCACTTTCTCCACCAGGCTGCACGGTAATTTTCCTCATCCTGCCTATATTTAACTTTTCCCCTTGGACTAAAATGTGGTTACAAAAAATTTCTGTCAGCTGGAAAGAAGGAACAATGCCTGGCTCAGCGCCTGTGCTCAGCAGTGAAGAGTCTGCAATTACAGACTAAAAAACACAACAATACAAAAAAAAGCCCCAAAACACCAGTAACAAAAACAAAGCAAAAATCTTTTTCCAATTTCTCCAAGATTCTCTCTTGCAGTTGTTTTTTTCTGACAAGGATCAGCAATATAAAAGGGAAAGAGAGTTCAGAGCAGAGAGCAATAAAAAGTAAAATAAAGAAAATCAAAATCCTGAGGTCTATTTTGCCTGCCAGAACTGTCACAACGTGATTGCAGAGAGGCAGCATCCGAGTGCATCTGAGTGTTCTGAAGGAGCCTGGCTCTCACCTGGGGCTTCAGCCCAGCCCTCGCTGCTGCCAGACCGGCTGTGAGTGCCTGAGTGAGGAACCCCAGGCTCACACCACACCCAGGGCTGGGGCTGCCCGGGAAGAGCCTCTGCTGGAGCAGCCCAGCCGTGGCACCCCAGGCACAGCCCGGTCCAGCTCCTCGGTGTTCCCCTCACACGAGGATGTCCCACCTGGGGCAGCCCCGTCACAGGGTCACGGTGGCACCGGTGGCCACGGACACCAAGCAGGGATGTGGCAGTGTCACTGTCAGTGCCACAGGGCTTCAGCAAGGTCAGGTGGTGAGGGACACTCTGTTGTTTACTGGTTTCTTTCTTCCCTTGTTGAATTTCTCATCCACGTCTCTCTGGTGTGTTAGACCAAACCCTTGCCTGCAGTCCTGGAACTGCCTGGCCAGTGCCAGGCTGGATTTTAGTCTCAGTCTCCTCTTTTAAAATCTGGTGGAATTGATTTAGTAAAGGGAGATTCAGATGCCATGAAATATTGATGTGTGGGGGAAGAAGGAGCTGATTAATGAGAGCGAAGCTGGGGCAGAGGGAGCCCAGGTCCCTCCGCAGGGAGCGCGGGGCTGGGCTGGGCAGAGCTCTGGGCTTGAGCCGTTTTAGCCGCAAAACCTACAAGTGTGATTAAAAACAGGAATGAAAGGGGAACTAAACGGCATCAGGGCGGTGGATTCCCAGCTGGCTGGGCCGTGCAAGCACAGCAGCTCGGCAGAGCACATTAATCCCAGCTGGAGGCCTGGAGACTTGCAGCCTGATCCAGTACCCAGCACGGGGGCACGGCCCCATGAACTCCTGACATTTTTACCTCCTGTAAAACCGGCTCGATGGCAGCAGGGCCAGAGCGTGCTGAAGGGAAAGGAAAGCACTTTAATGATGTGCTTTTATCTGGCAAGGCACTGCTCCAGTTAGAAACTCCATGACAGGATGAGCAGGTATTTTAATTACAAAAAATGATATCAATAATTAAGACACAAGTGCTTTTAGGTAGCATTACACCGAGGATCCAGAGCAAAGCAGCAGCTGGAGAGATGGCAAAAGAAACTCAGCTTATTCCATGCCTGCTCAGCAATCAGAACAGAACTGGGCAGAGCCACGAAACCGAAGCGTGTTGGGTCCTGCCAAGCAGAGATGGCACTGCCCCTTCCCCTGCCAGTCCCTGGCACTGCTCGGGGTCAGGGCACAGCCAGGCACGTCCCAGGAGCACTGGCCAGCAGCTCTGCTGCTGCCTGAGGCCGTCTGAAAACCTTTGGGGCCCTGCTTCCCATCACCTTCCCTGGGGGTGTCCATGTCCCCCAGCAGTGTCCTCACAGCTCTGCCACCTGTGCCACCGCCAGGGCACAGAACACTCGGTCCCACACGTCCCTTTGGCCTCAGAGCCTTTGCACCAGGGAAAATGCTGCAGGTGCACCCAGCAGGCCATGCAGCCATGCAATCTGCTCTGTCCCACCCAGCAGGCCATGCAGCCATGCAATCTGCTCTGTCCCACCCAGCAGGCCATGCAACCATGCAGCCGTGCAGCCTGCTTTGTCCCACCCAGCAGGCCATGCAGCCATGCAGCCTGCTCTGCCCCATGCAGCAGGCCATGCAGCCATGCAATCTGCTCTGTCCCACCCAGCAGGCCATGCAGCCATGCAGCCTGCTCTGTCCCACCCAGCAGGCCATGCAGCCGTGCAGCCTGCTCTGCCCCATGCAGCCATGCAATCTGCTCTGCCCCATGCAGCAGACCATGCAGCCGTGCAGCCTGCTCTGTTCCACCCAGCAGGTCATGCAGCCATGCAGCCTGCTCTGTCCCAGCCCCTTGGCACAGCTGCCTTTCCCCAGGACCAGGAAAGGGAATGAAAAACCTTCAGCTGCTGAACCCTTGGTTCTTCAAGGAAATTTCTAGAAGAATTTTTTTCATGGAAAGGTGCTCAGGCCTTGGAAGTGCCCAGGGAGGGTTGGAGTGCCCATCCCTGGAGGTGTCCCAGGAATTCCTGGAGGTGGCACTCAGAGCTCTGGGGACAGGGTGGGCATCGGGCACAGCTGGGACTCCATGGGCCGGGAGGGCTTTTCCAGAACTCTGGAATGCTGTGATTCCTGCGGGCCTGCAGCAGGAGCACGGGCTGTGCCCAGGGGTGCCCAGAGGCAGAGCCACCCCACAGGGCTGCTCTGAACCTCCTCCAGTGTGCCTGGGGGGAACCTGTTCCTTTTCCTACCCGCACAGTGTCTCTGCACGAAACGAAGTTAGATCCCCACCCCAAGTGGTGCTGAGTTCTGTTATTAATTATAGCAGCAGCTCGAATCACTCTCATTAGCTGAATGAGCAATAACACGCGTTAAGCCTCTATCTGTTGATAATATTCTCCAATGGATCGGGGATGTGTCATTTGACACTGATAAACTAGGCAATATTATGAGCTGAATGTCTTAAATGCTACACAGATGGGGAATATATTAATTTAAGAAAATGTTATTAAGTGTTTAAGGAGTGTAATTATGAGCAGCCTTCTCGTTTGACACCTGTGTGCAGTCTTTCCTTGAGAGATAAAGACAGAGCAATGAGAACTGGAAACCAGCCTTCAAATCTCTCTGTTTTTTTCTCTTTTTAACTTCCTGCCAAATTAATTACTTTCAAGACACAAGCAATATTGTAAAGAAGTTTTGACTGAAAACAATACCAGTGTGCAGCCCACAGAAATCTTCTTTTTAATGCATTTATTTGGCAATACGAGACAATTTCTGAGGAACAGCAGCTCTGCAGCGTGTGACAGGGACAAGCTGCCCACGAGGCAGCGAAGTTCCAGGCAGCACAGACAGCCACCAGCCTGGGGCCGTGCCAGGGCACCCTGCCAGCCCTGGGCAGCTGCAGAATCCACTGGAATTGGTGGGGAGAGCGGGGAAAATTAATCTTATTATGTTGTAGACAGTTCAAAGTGAATGGTTGAATTCCAAATTGAAGAGGAGAAGGCTCCAGGGAGACCTCAGACACCCTTCCAGTGCCTGAAGGGGCTTCAAGAGAGCAGGAGAGGGAAGAGGGCCTGGGCTGGCAGACCAAGGGGAATGGCTTCCCACTGTCAGAGGGCAGGGATGGATGGGAGATTGGGAATTGGGAATTCCTGGCTGGGAGGCCCCAGCACAGGTGCCCAGAGCAGCTGTGGCTGCCTCTGGATCCCTGGCAGTGCCCAAGGCCAGGTTGGACATTGGGGTTGGAGCAGCCTGGGACAGTGGGAGGTGTCCCTGCCATGGCTGGGGTGGCACTGGGTGGCATTTGAGGTCCCTCCACCCAGACTGTTCTGTAACTCTCTGAAATTTCTCCCTGGCTGGAGTGGGACAGGCGTTCCCTGGGGGTGCTGTCACTATGGAAAGTGAGTGTGGGACGAAGCTGTCGTGGTGCCAGTGCAGGATGGGCAGGGTTGGGTGACACTGCAAAGTCTGAAGGCTGCTACTGTGCCAGCAACGTGCCTGGGCAGCGCCCAGGACATCTCCCACGCCTCTCCTGAAGGAAGCAGCATCCCCTGCACCATCCCTTGCACCATCCCTCACACCATCCCCTGCACCACCCCTTGCACCGTCCCTGCCCCTGCTGGGCCTCCCGCAGCACCCCATGGAGCTGTGGGAAGAGCTGGAACACCTCCCTGCAGATACCCAGCGCCTGATGTGAAAATCCATTAATTTGGATACCTGCAGCACTTCCCCAGTTCCTCAGCCCCAAAATGATGGTTTGGCAGTGCTGAGCACAGGGTGCCTGCCTGGCAGGATCCAGGCACAGGCACACGTGGATCCTGAGGAGCTGCACGTGGGACCTGCCTGGGAGCTGCTGCTGCAGGAACCTGGGGCAGGATGCAAGGACACAGAAATTCCAGGGAGAGCTGCTGGACACTGGATGCTGAGCTCTCACTGTCAGGATATCAACGTCCATTAAGTTAAAAAAGGCTCCTGGCCCTGCTGGGCTCCTGAGGAGCCCGAGAGAAGTTTCATGTTTTCACAGCAAAGTCTTCTGTAAACAGGAAAAGCATTTTGTGGAATCTGGCAGCCAGGACATGTTCCCTGAATGGTGCTACACAAACTCTTGGAGGAATTTAATCTGGAATAATGTATGAACCTGTGCAGGGGAAAAAAAAAATCAGATGGAAACTGATGACAGCTGGGTAAAAAATGACAAGAGAGAGGATGGAGTGTTTTACAAGGGATAGGAAAAAGTTTCTGTCTTGTTCAGCACAGAGAAAGTGGTTGAATTGAGGATATGACTGACAGCTGCAGAGACACCAGGAGCAGTCGTGAGGAGAGGGACAGAACTTTTGGAGCAAGAGGGGCAGCTGGGAGGAAAACCCCAAAGATCCCCAGGCAGAGCTTCATCCCGAAACTGGGACTTTCCATCCTCACAGCGTCACATTGTGCAGTCAGTACCAGCACCGCTTGGCCTAAGGATGCACCCAAGGTTCTCTGCCCAAACTGTTTCATTTATGAGAATCTAGGCTAAAACTGGTAGATTTTGCAAGCTGTTTATAGCTTTCCACAGAAAAATCCTACCCTTAGCACATTCATGTTCAATGCAATGCTCTCTTTCGTGTTGAGATTCATAAATACCAGTATAACTCTTACAAGGGTGCCTGTTACCATTGTTAAAAATAAACTGCGAGTTTAAAAACAGAAAATAAATTTATGTATTTAATAGCGCCAAATTATCACTGTAAATGTCCCTTATTGTTTTTATTGGCTATTTTGGAGCCCTGTGTTTGCCTGCTCTGTTTTCTCAGCAGCAGGGGAGGTTCAGTGTCCCCTGCTGAGGTGAGCCCAGGCTCTGCCCTGCACATCCCTGCTGCAGGAGCCTCCAGCGTCCCTGGGAACCCTCCTGCTGTGAAGGACACAGACCTCCAGCACTCGGGTTTAATTTGGTTGATTTTACACACGGGAGGATCTCCCTGTGTTTGACAAACACCAACCCCCAGGTTCTCCTCCAGCAGGCAATTCTATTTATAGCACATCCCAAAACAGGGGGGAAATGGAGTTCAGGATTTCATTCCACCGGAACAGTTAAAATGTAAAAAATATTGAGTTCATTTATAGGCTTGAATTTGCAGTCAAGGGTGCTGAGCCGTGTCATTCTTTCCCTGTCCTTGTGAATAATGACAGGCAAGTAGAGGGGGCACAAGGACGTTTTAACCCTGGATTTTACAGCAGCTGGTATTCAAACCACTGGTTTATTGGTTTTTTATTCCTTATTTGTGTTTCAAACCCATCCTCTATGAAACAAACCACAAAAGAGTCAACGTTTCAGCCTTTCCCTCTCCCAGGTGTTAATGGAAAGCAGAAACACTTGGGATGTGCATTTCAATTGCAACAAGCCACACGATTTTTGTCAAGCTACTTCGTGTCAAGCACATAAATAAACATGTGCATAGGGAAAAGGTTCAATATTTCAACACTGGTTTCTTTCTGCAATCTTCAAGATTGCAAGTCCAAAACATTTCTGTCAGGAAATTTGGGTGGGAGGATATTGGAAGGATGAAAAATGTGCGTTTTCTGAAAAATGCGTCATACTCAGAATCGCAGTGCTTCAAGAAAACTGTCGTGTCACCTCACAGCCCTCAGCTCCTTTGAAACTTGGGGAGAACAATCCAGAGGAAAATCATTCCCAAAGTCGTGCCTCCCCAAAGTGCCACAACACCCCCGTGCCCAGCACCATCCCTCGCCAGCCGTGGCTGGGGAGTGCTGGCTGCCCTGTGCTGGAACCAGCGTGGTGCCAGCGGTGTCAGAGGGCAGGAGAGCAGCCCAGACCCACAGCTCGGCCCCCAGGGCTGTCCTCAGCCCTTCTGAAACTGCCCAAACCCGACAGCACAGCCCCCAGGATGTCCTCAGCCCTTCTGAACAGCCCAGACCCAACAGCACAGCCCCCAGGATGTCCTCAGCCCTTGTGAACAGCCCAGACCCGACAGCAGAGCCCCCAGGGCTGTCCTCAGCCCTTCTGAACAGCCCAGACCCGACAGCAGAGCCCCCAGGGCTGTCCTCAGCCCCTCTGAAACTGCCCAAACCAAACAGCTCAGCCCCCAGGGCTGTCCTCAGCCCTTCTGAAACTGCCCAAACCCACAGTACGGCCCCCAGGATGTCCTCAGCCCTTCTGAACAGCCCAGACCCGACAGCAGAGCCCCCAGGGCTGTCCTCAGCCCCTCTGAAACTGCCCAAACCAAACAGCTCAGCCCCCAGGGCTGTCCTCAGCCCTTCTGAAACTGCCCAAACCCACAGTACGGCCCCCAGGATGTCCTCAGCCCTTCTGAACAGCCTAGACCCACAGCAGAGCCCCCAGGGCTGTCCTCAGCCCCTCTGAGAACAGCCCAAACCCACAGCACAGCCCCCAGAGCTGTCCTCAGCCCCTCTGAACAGCCCAGACCCGACAGCAGAGCCCCCAGGGCTGTCCTCAGCCCTTCTGAACTGCCCAAACCCACAGCACGGCCCCCAGGGCTGTCCTCAGCCCTTCTGAACTGCCCAAACCCACAGCACGGCCCCCAGGGCTGTCCTCAGCCCTTCTGAGAACAGCCCAAGCCCACAGCACGGCCCCCAGGATGTCCTCAGCCCTTCTGCTCACGTCGCTGCTCGGGCTCTGCAGAGCCATCCTTTATACAGACAGTCCCGGGGATGAACCGGCCACTGCTCGTCTCGATCGATTTGTATTTCCTCTCAAGGAACTGGGAGCTGAAATACAAATTCGAGCTGAATAAAACATGAAAAAGAAAAAATCTTTTAAAACTGCCACTGAAGCATAGAAACCTATTTTCTCACTGAGTTCTGCTGGCAGAGGAAGGAGAGGACCCACGCACGGTGCCACCCCGTGGGCGACCCGCGGTGCCCGGTGCTCGCCGGGGCGTGGGGCGAGCAGGAGGGACACGGGCAGCAGCTGCTGGGGGCCCGGGCTGCCCACTGACCCTTCCACAGCCAGCCACACTGCCAGGCCACAGCAGGGCTCCCAAAGGCTCCCACAGGTTCCCTGAGGTTCCCAGAGGCTCCCAGAGGCTCCCAAAGGCTCCCAGAGGCTCCCAAAGGCTCCCAAAGGCTCCCACAAGCTCCCAAAGGTTCCCAAAGGCTCCCAAAGGTTCCCAAAGGCTCCCACAGGCTCCCAAAGGTTCCCAAAGGCTCCCACAGGCTCCCACAGGCTCCCAAAGGCTCCCAAAGGTTCCCAAAGGCTCCCAAAGGTTCCCACAGGCTCCCACAGGCTCCCAGAGGCTCCCATCCCAAATGCTCCCATCCCAAAGGCCACCCCACCACCCCAACACGACGGGGCACAGCGGGTGTCTCTCTGCCCCTGACACTCGTGTCCAGCTGCAGCCCTGCTCACAAGGAGGGGCTGTGGGGCCTGCCCCGCACAGCCCTGCACACTCAGTATTGCTCACCTTGGGCTGAGCAGCTGCTGGGCTGAGCCACAAACTCCTGTCAGGGACTTGGGGAGAGCCAGAAGGGCCCCCCGAGCCTCCTTTTCTCCAGGCTGAGCCCCTTTCCCAGCTCCCTCAGCCTCTCCTGTGATGATTTCCTCTCTCCGCCCTCCTCTGGACACCTCTAACACCTCTCCAAACTTTCTCGGGTGTGGTCTGAAACATCCCGAGCTGGCGGATCCCAGCGCTGGGCAGCACCCAGGGCAGGCAGCACAAAGTGTACACAAGGATACTGAGCTAAAGGCAACAGCACTGAAATAAATGGCAGGCGCAATTGCTCTACTTTATTAGATGCTGACAAGAGAACATAAATCCCTATCTGCAAAAATCGGTTATGTGCATTTGGACAACTGAATAAGGAGGTCTGAAATATTGTTCTATTTACTTTCACGGCACAGAACCAAGACACTCTTTGTTGCCTCATAAAATGCAGCACAGTGAAGTTAATACCTCTTTGCCAGCAGCTTTTTGCTCCCTCTTGCCAGGGACAGCCTCCGTTCACGAGACGGCTCCATCAATCCGGAGCCCGCAAGGCCCTGGGCTGTGTGGATGCCTCTCCTTGATCCAGGGCTGGAATCAATGCAGATATATAATAAATATATAATAAATAAATAAATGCTGGATCCCGTGCATGGGGCTGCCTCGCAGCGGGCACTGCCTGATACCAGCACAGCACGGTCACAGGGGTCACCTCAAACCCCTGACCTGCTCTGCTGGCTGCTCCTGCCCCAGAGGAGCACTGGGGCTGCTGAAAAGCAGAGGGGCTGGGCTGCTGGACACCTCCTGGGCATGAGAGGCATCCACGGGGCTCAGGTGGGAAAAGGTTCACCCACACTTGTGGTTGTTCAGCCTGGAGCAAAGGAGGCTCAGGGGGCCCTTGTGGCTCTGCACAAGTCCCTGCCAGGAGGGGACAGCCGGGGGAGTCGGGCTCTGCTGGCAGGGACACAGGGACAGGAAGAGAGGGAACGGCCTCAGGCTGGGCCAGGGCAGGCTCAGGGTGGGCAGCAGCAGGAATTTCCCCATGGAAAGGGGGCTCAGGCCTTGGAAGTGCCCAGGGAGGGTTGGAGTGCCCATCCCTGGAGGTGTCCCAGGAATTCCTGGAGGTGGCACTCGGAGCTCTGGACTGAGGACAGGGTGGGCACTGGGCACAGCTTGGCTGGATGGGCTGGGAGGGCTTTGCCAGCTGAAAGGATTCAGTGATTCTGTGATTTTTGCCCTCCCGTACTGCTGGCGATTGCACCTTCACTGCAGCACAGAGATAAGTGGCAGAGGCTGCAGCGCTGTGTGCTCTGGATTTGGTCCCTGCCTGTCTTTGTTTTTCAACCCAGTTATTCAACATAGTTATTTTTGGGAAGCCCTTGGGACTGATTCAGGCTGCAAATTCAACAGTAGAGTCACACAAACGTGTCCCACTTGTCTCACCCGGGAGCCAGCGCCGAGGAGCACTCGCGTGTAACTCAGAATCAATGATTTATTCAGCATAAGTGATTTATTTTATTCTGCTCCTTTAATAGCCAAAAGCAAAACTTTCTGTCTTCAGAGGTACTCAGCTCAGCGGAGGGGTTGTTTTTTTTCAAATACAAATAATCCCCAAGTGTTGCTTGCTGACAACAGACAGGACAGGGTGGCTGAGGCTCCCTCCGTTCCGCAGTGGGGCAGAAAATCAAAGGGGCCCAAATTTGTTTTCCAAGCGCTTCATGCGAGGCGATGCTCGCTCACATTTCCTTGGTATGCAAACATTAAATAGCAGGCACTTGGCAAATTAAAATATTTATGAAGTTCCAGCTCTGAAATGGAAAGCAGGTATGGCTTTTTGCTGTACCTTTAGGAAAAAACTCCAGCTGATGCAGACGTTGTGTGAGGAATGAGCTTCTGCTGGCAGCTCTGCCCCTCCATCCGGGCACAAAGCTCCTGGAGTTCTTACGCTGAATTTTGTAAACCTCCACTCATCAGTTTTCATTGATTCTTGTGGGCACAAAGCATAGCCAGCACTTCCCAAACCTCCAAATTGCTACCTCATTAGCAGCTCAGCATGTTGTGCCTTGTGCATACCAAATGAGGTGCTGTGCCTGTGCATCACACTTCCCTTCCATAAATTTCCATAGAAACATTAAAAGCACAGTTATTCTTTTGGTTGATTTTCTCCGTTGTTGTCTGTCCCCACTTGTTACAGTAGCTGGGTGATTAAAGGGTGCCCACATTCCTAATTTTTCCTTTCAGCTGAGTTCCAGCAGTGTCAGATCGTCAAGCACAACTGACAGAGAGAGAATATGGAAGGTGGCAAAGACAATCTGAGAGAAAAACCAAAATAATGAAAATTTCTCAATTAAAGTAGCTTTAATAGCCCCTTGTGCTCCCTTGTGCATCTCTCCTTTCCAGAAGACCCTGGGTGCCACCAGCCCTGGGGGACAGGGAGGGTTTTAGGGGAGGTGAGAGGAGTCTGGTTATTTGAGGCAGGGTGTGAAACTCTGGGCTTGGGGAGGTGAGAACTGAGAAAACAAGTTTTTGTTATTTGGGGAATTGATCATACAATTGTGGAATTATGGAAGGAACACCTCCCCGAGATGAATGCAGGACCACGGCAGGGACAAAATCCTTCAGCTCTGTTTTCAAGCCTTGGGAGCTGTGCAGGGGCTCAGGGTCACACACTTCAGGTTATGGTGCATGGTAGAGCAGATATCCACAGCAGGAAGTGTCCAAAACTGGCTTTTTTTTTTTTGTTTATTATGATCCAGAACTCAATCTGACCTCCTCCCAGAGATGTTTTCGCAGTGAGGTGAGGCTGGCACCTGATTTTAGACAACAGAAAGGAAGCTCCAGCGAGGATCCAGGGTGGAGCAGTGAGTGAGGGGAGAAGGGCTGGGCAAATATGGGATTCTTCTGAGGGGCAGTTCTGGTGTCAGCAGGCACGGACTCACCATCAGTGAATCACTAATAACTAACCCCACTGCTCCAGGCAGAGAAATTTGCTACAGCTCCTGGATTTCCTGCATGTGCCTCAGGAACACACAAACCCCTTTATTAAATCAGGAAAAATTGTAGGTGTGACTGGGAAGGAGCTTTTATCCGAGTGCTGTGCAGCTGCTGGGATGCACAAACCTCGGGGGAGCACCCACATACCTCGGGGGAGCACCCACACCTCGGGGGAGCACCCCACACCTCGGGGGAGCACCCCCACACCTCGGGGGAGCACCCACACACCTCGGGGGAAGCACCCACACAGCCCGGGGGGAGCACCCCCACACCCCGGGGGAGCACCCCATACCTCGGGGGAGCACCCCCACACCCCGGAGTGCCCCGTGGATCCCACCTCCCTGCAGATCCTGCTGGAGCACAGCCCTGCAGAGAGCGGGGTCAGGGAACGGCGCTGAGGGCACAGAGCCACCCTGGAAGTGTGGGGGGAAGTCCTGAAGGATAAATGAACTGATTGCACCCTTAGTGGAATATGAGCAGGCTGTAATGAACTGGCTCCCAGCTCCCCAGCTCCAATGGAAAGCTCATTTGCTTTATGTAATTGGAAGTGTCATACTCAATAGCGCTCTCTGAACCCTTTTTTTTTTAAGAGAATCCACAATAATTTGTTGCAATACAGCCCCATTGATTCCTGTTTGGAGCTATAGATCAGGTAATTAGACGTAATGAAAAGCAGAGAAGGGAGAAGGATGTAAAATTTCTAAAGCTATAGAGGGGTCGTCACCTATTGCAGCGCTCGTATTGATTCTCCTCATTGTACGGAAACCTGGAACTCTTAAGAGCAGCAATAATGGCACTTGGAGTGCTCCAATGTCTCTTAGAGCATGAGGAGAAAAATATTGCTGGGTGCCAGACAGAGCAAAAGGATGAGCAGGCAGAAGGGAAGAAGGAGGGGCAGGCAGGGAGAGCAGGGAGGGGAGGGGTGCCACCCTTCCAGGCCTGCTCCCCGAGGGGGCCCTCAGAGCTGCTTTTTCTCTGCCTTTTTTCCTGCTGGCATCAGAGGTTGGCTCATTGCAGCCCTTTCCCAACCTGATTCTGCAGCTGCTCTCGTGCTGGGGCAAGGGGAAGGCAGAGGGCAGGAGGGGCAGCACAGATCTCTGCCTCTCTCCCTCCATGTTCCCCACATCCTGCAGCCGTACCTGGAAAGGGCCCCAGGCACTGCCCTGGGCCTGGGCTGCTGTCACACGGCAGCGCTGTCACCTCATCCCTGACACCAGAGTCACAGGGCCTGGCACCCGTCCCTTCCTTCCTTTATTTTTGTGCCTTCTCTGTCCCAAAGGAAAAGGTTTGAACTCAGGTTTTTCACAGCCTGGCAGGGAAGGGAAGGGAAGGGAAGGGAAGGGAAGGGAAGGGAAGGGAAGGGAAGGGAAGGGAAGGGAAGGGAAGGGAAGGGAAGGGAAGGGAAGGGAAGGGAAGGGAAGGGAAGGGAAGGGAAGGGAAGGGAAGGAAGGGAAGGGAAGGGAAGGGAAGGGAAGGAAGGGAAGGGAAGGGAAGGGAAGGGAAGGGAAGGGAAGGGAAGGGAAGGGAAGGGAAGGGAAGGGAAGGGAAGGGAAGGGAAGGGAAGGGAAGGGAAGGGAAGGGAAGGGAAGGGAAGGGAAGGGAAGGGAAGGGAAGGGAAGGGAAGGGAAGGGAAGGGAAGGGAAGGGAAGGGAAGGGAAGGGAAGGGAAGGGAAGGGAAGGGAAGGGAAGGGAAGGGAAGGGAAGGGAAGGGAAGGGAAAGTGTTACCTATGGAAGGCAGCACATCCTGACAGGGCAGTGTTACACTGATTGGGCAGTGAGGAAAAGCACACACACAGTTCTTGGCCATCAGAAGTTTTACTTTTTGAATCTTTGCGCTTTTATAAGATGCTCCACAAAGGGGCTGCCATTGGTCAGAGAAGGACTGCGTCTGTTCTCCTTCAGCAAACAACAGGTGACAGAGATTGTTTGGGGAAACTGGCGTGAGAAGGGCAAAGCTCTCTTTAGTGTTACAAAACAACAAAGCTCTCTTTAGTGTTTACAAAACAACAAAGACATTGCTGTGAGAATGGGAATGTGTTCCCGTGGGAAAGAGCCAGCAGTAGCCAGCAGTAAAATCCGAAGCCCCAGAAAATACACAGGGCGACAGGGCAGTGACCTCTGAGGAAGCCCTGAATTGGCCCTTTGGATGCTTGTCCAGTCTCAGGGCTTAAAATGCTCTTTCACTAAAAAGGATCAGGAAAAATTTCCCCTGAGGCAAGATTTTCCACACTTGATCCCTGAGCATTTCAGCCACGTTCCTCTGTGTGTGCACCCAGCTCTTCCCGTGCCTCAAACAAACTTTGCACGGGTGTCTGGGCTGCAATTGAACCTTCTCTCCTGCTAGAGACACTGTGCAGCTGCTGACCATCACCCCGTGGTTTCTGACTGCCCAGGATTGCCCCTGCATGCAGAGCTGCAGCCCTGGAGGGAAGGAGATGGCACAGTGGGAACACGCTGTGCCATGCTGGGCTGCCTGCACTGCTGGTCCAGCCTCTGGCTGTCCCCACAGCTCCCGTGTGCTCTGCTGTGGGGCAGAGCTCCCTTGTGCTGCAGCTTTCCAGGAGACCCTGGGTGCCACCAGCCCTGAGGGACTGGGAGGCTTTTAGAGGAGGTGAGAGGAGTTTGGTTATTTGAGGCAGGGCATGGAACTGTGGGCTTGGGGAGGTGAGAACTGAGAAAACAAGTTTCTGTTATTTGGGGAATGAATCATACAATTGTGGAATTATGGAAGGAACCGTAAGATCATCCCTTTCCAGCCCCTGCCATGGGCAGAAATGCCTTTCACTGTCCCAGGCTGCTCCAAGCCCCATCCAACCTGGCCTTGAGATGAAAAGCACATGATAGCCAGCTAGGAACAGAAAAGCACTTCATTGAGTTTGTCCTCCTTGCACAAATTCACAGGGAATTCCTTGGGAAGCACTCCCCTCTTCTTACACGGGAACTCAGTCTGTGTTCATCAAGCACAAACCACCACAAAGTGCTCCAAGCAGCTGAGACATTCAGTGCCAGACTTCACATCGGGAATGCGGGATGTGTGAAACCGGCTCTAAATAGGACAGGAAAAAAGGAAGAGCTGCTCTGCTCCCCAGGGTCTGCCGCCGTGTTCCCAGGCTCTGGGACTTTTCAGCATTTCTAATAGGGAGCGTTATAAATATTCATACAGACACTCATAGGCTAAAATTAAACGAGCTCGTCAGGGTTATTTTTGGTACAATGGACGCAGGCAATGAGAGAATCCCCAGGCAGTGCTGGGTGGGGCTGGGGTGACGGGGGTGCCTTTCCTGCTCAGGCAGGGCTGGGAAAGGAGAGCGCGGGTGGGAGAAGCGTGAGGAGAGGGAGAGGAGGCAGCCGGCAGCGCTGGGGATGGCTGTGGATCCCAGCAGGGCCCCGCTCACATGGGAGCTGACACCATGGAGAAATGAGAAACTCCTGCCCTGGGAACACCGGGCTGCTCGGGGTGCTGGGAGAGCAGCAGGGAGCTGAGAGAGCCGGGGGGCAGCAGGAACCCCAGCAAAGGGGAAATCACCCGCTGTGGCTGCAGCAGGGCAGCCGGCCCACGTGCAGAGTGGGATGAATGTTCTTTTCCTGGCTGGAAAATCGGGTTTGACTCAGTGCTGGGGAAAGGGCAGCTCAGCAGAAAGTGCGCCAGCTCAGTGTGGGAAAGGGAAATATGGAGGGAAAATCACAACCCCAGGGCTGTTGGTGCCCGTGCTGATGGGCTGGAGTGTCCAAGGGACTGACCGCAGGAGCTCAGGGACCACAGGAGCTCAGGGACCGCAGGAGCTCAGGGACCGCAGGAGCTCAGGGACAGGAGGAGCTCAGGTACCGCAGGAGCTCAGGGACCGCAGGAGCTCAGGGACCGCAGGAGCTCAGGGACAGGAGGAGCTCAGGGACCGCAGGAGCTCAGGGACCGCAGGAGCTCAGGGACAGGAGGAGCTCAGGGACCGCAGGCGCTCAGGGACCGCAGGAGCTCAGGGACAGGAGGCCAGTGGGGCAGCTCCAGAGGAAGGGCAGGTACCAGCACGCAGCTGGCGGGGGCAGGCAGAGGGGTGCTTTTTCTGGGTACTCCTTCCCATTTGTTCCCATTTCCTTTCTGAAGATAAAACCCCTCAGGCCTCTCCCAGCACCGCTCCAGGACCTTTGCTCCGCTGCAGCCATGCTCCCATGCAATCAGCCAGGGATTCCTTCCTCCTGCTGCAGAGCTTTTAGTTTGAATCTTTTACAACCTGCAGAAGCATCTTTGAAGACGTGAACTCCCGGGCTGTTTTGGGAAGCTGCAGACAGCCCGCGGTGGGCGGCTGCCTTGGCAGCGCTGTGAGGACACGGCCCTGGCTCCCTGAGGAGGGCTGGGGCTGCCAGGAGCGAGCCTCTGTCAGAGGAACAGCCCCCAGAGAGGGGCAGATCCACCTCCTGCTCCTTCTGAACAGACCTGCAAAGCTGCTGCGGAATGGGCACGTCCCACCTCCCCAAAGGTGGGGCTCGCTCTGGGCTGGGTGCTGGGGGTCGGTGGGTGCCTCCAGTGCCAGGGAATGAGGGACACCCCTGCTGTGGGGACAGGCTGGCACAGCTGGGAGGGGAGATGGCTCTGGGGTGATCTAACCCAGCCCTTCAGTGCCTAAAGGGGCTCCAGGAGAGCTGGGGAGGGACCGGGGACAAGGCATGGAGGGACACGACAGAGAAATGGCTTCCCACTGCCAGAGGGCTGGGATGGATGGGAGATTGGGAACTGGGAATTCCTGGCTGGGCTGGAAGTGCCAGAGCAGCTGTGGCTGCCCCTGGATCCCTGGCAGTGCCCAAGGCCAGGTTGGACATTGGAGCAGCCTGGGACAGTGGGAGCTCGGGTGCAGGTGACCCCACAGCCCAGCCCTGCCTTCCCCCAGGACGCTGCCCAGGCTGGATCCCTGCTCCCACTGGAATGTCATTGTTTTTTCCTGTACCCCAAAATTTTCAGTCCCTGGATTTAGCACACACCTTCCATTCCTGTGTCAAAGCACAGAAGTGCCTCTGCCTTTCAATTCATGATTCAGATTTCTTTTTTTGACATAACGTGACATAAAGCAATGTGCTGGCTGCAATTATGTACAGTTTGATGGTGTGCTGGTTTGTCACTCAGGGCGATTATTTCTTTTTAATGGTAGTAATTGATACTCTGAGTTGCCAAAGATAAGAAATCCAGCAGTAAGCAAAGCCATTTGTCATCCCCGCAGCCTTGCTAAATAATAATTGAACTGGCTGCCTGTACTGACAAACAGAAAGGCAGCTCTGATCCAAGGAAAATGTTAAAAACCTAAATTCAGAGTGTTTTTGAGGGAATACCTTTTATCCATAAATAAATCTACCACTTAATTCTAATTTTTTTTCTTCTGAGTAGCATTTTTTTACTCAAAAAGTCAGTGACAGCAGACAGGAAGTTCCTCAAAGTTCTATCCTATAATACTTTCTATTTATTTATTAATATAGAGCATTGTTTCTTGTGCCTAAATAAACAATCTTCTTAATCTTAATAGAAAAAAATCGCTAAAACCCCAATAAAATTAAGTAGCAGCAGTCTTTTGGTAACAATAGGATGACAGATGCAGTCTGCTTGGAAAGCAGCAGTCCCAGTGTTGGATTATCCCCTTTTCTGACCCAGAGATGGGGTTTTAAAAGTTTTATAGAGTTTTATTCCTTTTTCAGTCTCATGTGAAGGATGAGGCAGTACAGATGTTATAATTCAGGCCATCACAATCAGAAGCCAAACTATTTCCTAATTACAACACATTTAACATTTCTTGGCCTATCAATTGCCACACAATGCTGTTAATGCCCTAAAGCCAATTAAAATCACCCCTCGTGGGTCCTACATTCACCTCTCACAGTTCTATTTCTCCAAAGTATCTGGTCTGTTTGCAAAGCCATCCTTTCAAACTTGTTTCCAGTTCCATTTCTCTCTCAGCAATGTCTGTCCCATCCCATGGCATTTCTAAGTCAGTGTAAGAATTCCTTCCTGTACCTCTGAGGGTGTCCAGCACCTCACAGAAAATGGCTTAAATAATTAGTGAGACAGCACGGCCCAGTGTGTCTTGAAAATCAAAAAGGTTTAATACAAAAAGAAAATAATACAAACCAACAAATGGAGCCAAGCACAGTATAAGGATGACCTCTATATACCTGCTACAAACACCTCGGGAATGCCTGGAACACCTTTGCTCTCTCTTTTCTAGTTAACCATCGAGGATGCTCCTGCTGGCAAACCGCCAGAGGAAAGAGATTTGGGCTCTGACAAACACTGACAAGGTCCAACAGGGGCTTCTCCCTTGGCACTGAGCCAGTCACCATGGAAAGTTCCAGCTGAAACTCCTAAAATGTCTAGAGGTCAACTGAAACCTCTTCCTTTATTTAGAAATGCCCTCTCAGGTGTGGGAGTGCTTCCTACACGTCAGCATTTTTTATCTCCGAGTTTACGCACAGATACACACCCTGTGAGCCTTCTGTCAGGCCTGGGGAATTCCCTACAGATCCAGCCCCCACACCCCGGGAGATCTGTGCAGGATCAGGTGCCTGCTCAGCCAGGGGCACGGGCTGTGCCACCCTGCAGGACCCTCAGGGGACACAGGGACCCCAGCAGGCACCGCCAGCTCTGCATTTAATGGGTTTGGCCCGGTGCTCACAGCTGGGCAGGAGAGGCGCCACCTCCACTGGCTGCAGGCGTCACACGGACTGAGCAGATACACGGGGAGCTGTTTTACTTTGCCCTTTTTATTTTTCCTTCTTTAATCATCTCCTAGAACTTTAAACAGCCAGTGAACTTAAACACCAGAGCATAAATCACCCTGCTGTTCCACCAGGTAGAGGCAGCTACTTTTATACTTAGATTTTGAATTATCAGTGGTTCTGCAATGAGATTTTTCATATTAAAGAATATCCTTAAAAAATGAATTTTTCAAAGAAAAGCCACTCCTAATAACCTGGCTTGGGTTGTATTTGGGTTGTCCGCTGTAATATTTTTAAAAAGGCCACAATTGCTTAGACTAACTCCTGAATTAAGCCAGTAGAGGTTTAGAGCAGTTGCTGGTTTTGGCTGGCAGGTGTGGAGGCTGTAATCCTCTCCACAGGGACAGGGCCCATGCTGGGAGCCCGAGCCCGTGCCCCTGGCTGGGGGTGTCAGTCCTGCACACTCAGCCCTTCCCTGCACGGAGCTGCTGATCTCAACAAGGAGCACCGTTTGATGCTATTTTTAGAAACATTATAAAAGCCTTTCCTCGTGTTTTTACTTATTCATTCATGAATTCCTCTGTCCTTATACCAGGCTGGGGAGATGAAGCTCCCTTGCTGTTCTCTGTTCCTCCCCAGGGCAGGGCTGGGGCTCTCAGGGACAGCCCCACGGCCAAGGTTTGCATCTCTGTCAGGCAGTATGGGCTCTTGGACAGCTCTGTCGTGGTTGGGGCAGCCCAGGAGGGACATGCAGGGGTTCTCAGCTCCCAGGGGTTCTCATGGCCAGCAGTTCTCAGTTCCCAGCAGTTCTCAGTTCCAAGGGGTTCTCAGTTCCAGGGGTTCTCATGGCCAGCAGTTCTCAGGGGTTCTCAGTTCCCAGGGGTTCTCAGCTCTGAGGGGTTCTCAGTTCTCGGGGCTTCTCATGGCCAGCAGTTCTCCATTCCCAGCAGTTCTCAGTTCTCAGGGGTTCTCATGGCCAGCAGTTCTCAGTTCTCAGGGGTTCTCATGGCCAGCAGTTCTCATCCCAGTTCTCGGCCAGCAGTTCTCAGTCCAGCAGTTCTCCCCAGCAGTTCTCAGTTCTCAGTTCTCAGCTCCAGGGGTTCTCATGGCCAGCAGTTCTCAGTTCTCAGTTCCCAGGGGTTCTCAGCTCTGAGGGTTCTCAGTTCTCGGGGCTTCTCATGGCCAGCAGTTCTCCATTCCAGCAGTTCTCAGTTCCAGGGGTTCTCGTGGCCAGCAGTTCTCATTCAGGGTTCTCATGGCCAGGAGTTCTCAGTTCCAAGGGGTTCTCGTGGCCAGCAGTTCTCAGTTCCCAGGGGTTCTCGTGGCCAGCAGTTCTCAGTTCCCAGGGGTTCTCGTGGCCAGCAGTTCTCAGTTCCCAGGGGTTCTCAGTTCTCAGGGGTTCTCAGTTCCAGCGGTTCTCAGCTCTCAGGGGTTCTCCATTCCCAGTGGTTCTCGTGGCCAGCAGTTCTCAGTTCTCAGGAGTTCTCAGTTCCCAGGGGTTCTCAGCTCTCAGGGATTCTCACAGCCAGGCTGCCAGGTTAGGGGAGAATCCCTGGTTCAGTGACAGAGTCAGCATCTCTGGAAGAGCACAAAAACCAGACAGATGTGGCACTTGGGGACACGGCTCAGTGGGCACAGGGGCATTTGGCTGGAGGTTGGATTTGATGGTCCTGGAGGTCTTTTCCAGCCGTGCTGCTCTGTGCTGACTCCGTGGCTCAGAGCAGGGGCAGGGCAGTGCTGCTGGCGCCACTCGAGCACTCTGATGGCTCGGGTGGATTTTGTGATCAGCAGCCCAAGGCAGAACCTGCTCCCGCACCTCAGGGCTCTGGGGTGGGGTGTCCGTGCTTTGGACAGGGGATGGAGGGACAGGACACAGGGGATGGCTTCAACTGGAAAAGGGGAGATTTGGGTGGAGATTGGGAATTGGGAATTGCTGGCTGGGCTGGAATTGCCAGAGCAGCTGTGGCTGCCCCTGGATCCCTGGCAGTGCCCAAGGCCAGGTTGGACATTGGGGTTGGAGCAGCCTGGGACAGTGGGAGGTGTCCCTGCCATGGCAGGGGTGGCACTGGGTGGGCTCTAAGTCTCTTCCCACCCAACCCAGTTTGGGATTTTGTGATTCTAATTCAAGGCAAAGACAAACACTGACAGCCCTGGGCAGAATGGCCATTCCAGGGAGGGTTATTCCCATGGAGCAGCTCCGTAGAACTCCTGCACATCCTGCCCATCCTGCTCTCCCCACTCTCACTCCCTGCTGAGCCACACCTCCGAGTGCCCAGCCAGGAGAAGTTTTGTGCAGCTGGGTCATTCCAATGCGGATATTTTTGTGCCTCGGTGTTCTCAGAGCTACCCAGGACTCCTCACCTGGTTTTCCATTGGCAGCTGCCTGTTCTGGGGAGCAGGAATTGGTGAGGCAGAGCCAGGCTGCCGCTGCCCTCGGCAGCTGTGTAGACATTTCTCATCCCCACGAGTGATAACAAGTGGAGAAGGAGCGCCAGCCGTGGGGAAACACGGTGAATATTTTATGAGCTGTTAAACATTTATTAATCATTCATATGCAGATGATTAAAAAATTAATACAAAATCTGAGAATGATTTAGGAAGGAGTGAGCTCATGCTGACAGATGTGAGGAGCTGCTGGAAGGGGAGGGCGAGGGGAGGAGATGGCACTGGAGTCCTCTGGGAGCAATCCTGTCTGCTTTGCAAATATCAAACAAGCCAAATTCATCAGGGCCCCGGGTCCTCCAGCCCCCAGCAGTGAGCTGGGGGGCAAACAGGGACAGGCAGGGACAGGCAGGGACAGCAGGACAGACAGGGACAGGCAGGGACAGCAGAGGCAGGTAAGGACAGGCAGGGACAGGCAAGGACAGGCAGGGACAGGCAGGGACAGCAGGGACAGGTAAGGACAGGCAGGGACAGGCAGGGACAGCAGAGGCAGGTAAGGACAGGCAGGGACAGCAGGGACAGGCAGGGACAGGCAGGGACAGGCAGGAGCAGAGTGGGGTGAGCAGGGACAGACTGGGACAGGCAGCAGCCACTGCGCTTTTCTCCAGCAAGAGCACCAGGGAAGGAGAGGAGTGGCACAGGGCTCCAGCCAGGACAGGGAGAATCACAGGATCCAGGACTGCTTTGGGTGAGAGCACATCAAAGCCCACCCAGTGCCACCCTGCCATGGCAGGGACACCTCCCACTGTCCCAAATGTCCAACCTGGCCTGGGCACTGCCAGGGATCCAGGGGCAGCCACAGCTGCTCTGGCAATTCCAGCCCAGCCAGGAATTCCCAATTCCCAATCTCCCACCCAAATCTCCCCTTTCCCAGTTTGAAGCCATTCCCTGTGTCCTGTCCCTCCAGCCCTTGTCCCCAGTCCCTCTCCAGCTCTCCGGAGCCCTTCAGGCCCTGCCAGGGGCTCCGAGCTCCCCCAGGCGGGTGATTTTCCAGAGGATGGTTTTTCTTCACTGGCTGGCTGAAAGGCCAACAGGCTCCTTGAGAAGGATCCAATGTGACCTTAGACATTGTTATTAAAATGAAAAAATAGTGGATTTGTAGGAATTAATTTGACTCACGAAAGGTTTCATAGGAACAGAAAGCTTTTGTCTAAAACAGAGACAACTTCAGAGAGATCAGGTAGATTTCAAGATTCTGATTGAATTACTTAGCTCCATTCACACATAAAAAAGAGAGAAAAGGGGGGGGGGAATGAATGAGACTGAAGTCTTTCCTTTATATTTGATTAAATAATTTTTATTCTCACCTCACAGAACTGAACAGAGACAAACCCTGTGGAATGCACTGGCCAGTTGCCCCCAGTGATGTGTGAAGCAGAGCCAGACTGAAACCCTTGAGGCTTGGTTACAGTAGTGAGAAAAATATTATTTGTCCATTTCTGTGGGCAGTAATGACAATTCTCTTTTAATCACAGTCCTTTATCAAAATTTCTCCAGCGTGATATGAGCATCTATTACAGCTCCACATCGTGCTTCCAGAAACTCCACAATAAATGGGTTTAATTGTATTAAAATGATGGCAATAATTCAGGTGTGTACAGTACATACCCGACGTTACTGACTGCACTAAAGGTGTGTCTGATGAGGTATTTGCTAATTAATTGCCCTGGGAGCAGCAGCACCAGCACCCTGTGAGTGCTGGGGGATTCAGGGTGGGGACAAGGAGACAATGAAATGACACTGACCCTTCTCCTGTCTCCATGCTCCTTCCACCATGACAAATAGATTTCATTTCGGAGCTTTCTAGGAAGTGGCATCAATATTGGGAAGTTGCCTTGAAAATGTAAATTCTGTTCCTTAGCCCAGCAGAGAGGCAATCCCAGCATCCCAACTGCAGTGCCCAGTGCCTGCCAGGCCAGCTCGGGTGTCCCCATGGACACCTCCCAGCTCTGCCAGTGACAGGGTGACAGGGTGACAGGGTGACAGGGTGACAGGAGGCAGCCTCAACTTGTGCCAGGGAGGTTCAGGTTGGACATTGGGAGAATTCCCTCCTGGAAGGGGCTGTCCAGGCCTGGCACAGCTGCCCAGGGCAGTGCTGCAGTCCCCATCCCTGAGGGGATTTAAATCCCTGTGGATGTGGCACTTGGGGACATGGGGCAGTGTGGCCTTGGCAGTGCTGGGGAAGGGCTGAACTCGATGGTTGGAGAGGACTTTTCCAACCTAAAGGGTTCTGTGCTCCTGTTCTCTGATTCTGAGCGAAGTGGTGATGCAAACCTCGGGGAACATCTACATTATTAAAATCGCAGCGAATTGGAATTGCTGAAAAGGACGTTCCTGGGCTTTCTGTTGGTTTTGGGTCTTTGAAAGCAGTGGGGAGCCCACATTTCAAACACGAACCATATGGCGGCTGAGATTACAAAGGATGAAGTTCTGTTTTGCAGTGCAGCCGACTGCCCCTGCCATCCTCAGCCCGGAGCAGGATTTAACAAAGGGAAATCACCCTGGGATGGCCGGGATTTCTGCCCTGTATTTCCTGGAGCTGGCTCCTTCAGCTCATGGGCACCAGCACTGAGAGTGTCCCTGGGCTGTCACCTCTGTGCCCTGGGTGGTGGCACCACCTCCCCCTGAGCACACCTGTCCTCCTCCAGCCCTGCCAGCCCCTCAGGGTGGGATCAGCGTGACCCCACAGCCCTGCAGGGGCTGTCCCCAGGGAGCAGCACTCCCCCTGCCTGCCCCCACAGCAGTGCTGGGAGCTTTGAGCTCAAGGAAGGGGCTGGAATTGGTTCAGCCCAGGGGGGTGAGTGCATGAGCAAAAACAGCATCTCCTTCAGTGCAGTGACAGCTTCACCAGGCACCGGGAGCCACTGCAGATGTTGGGACAGGTGGCACCAGGCCACACCTGTCAGTGGGATTGGCCCTTCCAGACATGTGGCAGGAAAGAACATTTTAATCTTGCCAGTTAGTGTGGCTTTAGAGTGAGACAAATTGCTTCACAAGAGGCGCTTCTGCCTCTGGTTCTTCAGACTCCACATTTTTTTCTTGACATGGCATTCAAATATCAGCAGGATCTGATGGGTCTGAGCACAGACCCACAGAAGAGTTTGTGTTGGAAGGGACATTTTAAAGGTCATTTACTCATTTGGTGGTGCCTTTTAAGCATCCTAGGTAGGAATGACAGAACTGTGGGGTTTGGGAATAAAACCCACAGCAGGAAGGTGAGGAAAGGCAGGGCCTGATGCCCTTGGCTGCCACGGCTCTGGGTTAGAGCAGTGCTAGCAGAACTGTGCTTTTATTTGTCAGGAGGCAATAATCAAGCATTCCTGAGATAAATCAGGTCTAAAGCAGCAGGGTAATGCCATTGGAACTGTGGATCACGTGCCAGGAGTGCAGACAAGATCCATCACCCATGGTGGTGCCAGCAGTGTGGGACAGCTGCTGCCCCTGCCCATGTCCCAGCCGGGTGGCACAGAGAGGTGCTGGCACACGGATGTCCTGGCACAGGGGGCAGGGAGGGGAGCCCCAGGGCCACCCTGTCAGTGCAGGGAACCTTGGCTGTAAGCAGAGCACAGTGTGAAATGCAGGGGTGCTGCCAGTGGTGGTGCCAGGCAGGTTCCTGTCCCTGCCTATGGATGCTCTCCCTCACGGATGTGTCTCCAACACATAGGAAACCCTGAAAGCTGAAACAAAACCCCAAAGTGCCTCTGGTGTTACTGTCAAAACCCTAAACCCAGACAAAAACGCCTCATTGCCCAGGACCTGAGATCCCTCCTTCTGGGGGGACTTTAGCTGGTTTTTATCCCCCGGGTTTGGCCTGTCCGTGGCACTGCAGGGCCCACCCTGCAGCCTGGTCCTGCCTGCCAGAGCAGGGATGTGCTCCCGAGAGCGCTGGGGATGAGATTTCACCCCCTGGGACCCTGGTCTTACCTGCACAACAGCAAACCCCTGGGAAACCTTCCCTGGGGGTGAGCAGGGGAATGAACCCTGACAATTTAATGTGTTACCCCTTCAGAACACGGCTGAGAGCCTCTCTGGCTTTGCCCCTGGCTGCTGGGATGGCAATTGGAGAGATCAGGCACCCCTGTGGGGGCACAAGCACCCCCTGCCGCCCCTGGGGCTGGTGTGTGCTGGGAATCAGCATCAGTGTCCTTGTGCTGCTGGTGAAAGGTGCAGAGGGGCACAGCAGGGCAGGGAATGCAATTTCAGTTTAGGCTTTTGAACCGGAGCTTAATTACATCCCAGAATTTACTCTGCCCTTCACATGGGGCTCTAGCTAGACCAAGATTAATTATGTTGTGGAGATCTCTCCCCCTCTGGCCTAACTTTCTCTCTCTAACTGGTTGCCTGTGTATTTTGACTGGGCAATAAACCATTTTTTGAGGACAGGAAAACTCCAATTTCTCTTTGCTATTAGCAGTGCGGGTTTTCCTGGCTGGGAAGGTTCATCAATTACACCAGCATAATTACCATATAACCATACTACAGTAATTATTTCACTATAGCTCTTCCTGTAGTGACTGCTATTGAATAAAGCAGCTTTTCCAATCTACCTTAAATCCATTCCCCAGCAGCACAACTAAATCAAAACACATCCCGTTCCTGAGGAGCAGCACTCCTTGCTGAGGGTGCTGCTGCAGGAGGCACAGCTGCACAGCTGCAGCAGCAGGGCAGGCTTGTGGGAGGGGGACAGGGACAGGTCAGAGGCTCAGTGCAGCACTGGGGGCTCCTCAGGGTGCCCTGGGGCCCCCTCAGAGTGTCCTGAGGCTCCTCAGGGTGCCCTGGGGGCCCCTCAGGGTGTCCTGGGGGCTCCTCAGGGTGTCCTGGGCTCTCCCAGGGGTGGGACACCTGCAGTGCTGCCCAGAGCTGGGGCTGGCCTGGGGACAGCAGGGCCACCTCTGGCAGAGCTCAGGGATGGTTTGGACAATGCCCTCGGGCACAGGGTGGCATTGCTGGGGTGTCCTGGGAAGGACCACGAGCAGCACCCCACGATCCCTGTGGGCCCTTCCAGCTCGGGATACCCTGTGACTGTTATTCCGTGTTTCCCTGCACAGGGACACGGTTTGGGCTCTGCTGTTGCTGTTACCAGAGCACGTTCTAGGCTCTGACAGGGCTCTGGAGGGACAGGAGCACCAGGGCCGTGTGCTGGCCATGCCTGCCTGGGGCTGGGCCCTGCTGCTGGGTGATGCAGCCGTCTCTGCTGTGGGGTCAGCAGCTGCTCACCAGCCTCTGGGCAGTGCTGGGTCCTGAGGAGCTGTCCCATCCCTGGGATCCTTGGAGGCAACCAGAGCCACAGCCTTCCAGCCCAGCCCTCCCCACCCTCCCAGCCAGGAATTCCCAATTCCCAATCTCCCACCCAAATCTCCCCTTTCCCACTTTGAAGCCATTCCCTGTGTCCTGTCCCTCCAGCCCTTGTCCCCAGCCCCTCTCCAGCTCTCCTGGAGCCCCTTCAGGCCCTGCCAGGGGCTCTGGGCTCTCCCTGGAGCTTCTCCTCTCCAGGGGAACATTCCCAGCTCTCCCAGCCTGGCTCCAGACCTGCAGCAGCTCCGTGGGTTCCTCTGGGCTCTCTCCAGCAGCTCCAGGCCCATCTTGTGCTGGGGGTCCCAGGACTGGACACTGTGCTTCAGGGGAGTTCACGTGGATACATCCCAGGAGTTCCAAGGGTTTTTCCAAGGGGCTGCCCTGACCCAGGGCACAGCACCTCCCTGCTCTGCCCGTGGGGTGCTGCTGTGTGGGAGCTGCACCAGGAGAGCTGGGTCCTGTCACTGAGCATCCCTACGAGAGATCCCAGTGCCCAGGATCCCTAAAACATCCCTGGTTTGTTGTAGAGACATCCCCGAAATGGTGAGCCCAGACCTGGGCACAAGGAGGAATTGCCTGCACTGTTCAGGGGGATCAGAGCAGCAACCTGCTCCTCTCAGCACCTGCTAAAGGTCATGGAAAATCCATCCAGAGGCTGCTGTGGGCTGGGAAGGATCAAAGGGGTGAGCCCCAGTCCCAGGTGGAATGTGTGGTTCCCACCTGCTGACACTTCGTGTCTGCTGGGGTCCCTTTGCTCCCCCAAAGTGTGACATTGTGAGTGTCCGGGGCACCAGCAGTGCCCGGGGCTGCCCACGGCAGAGCCCAGCTCCTGCTCACCTGGAGGCAGCCTGGGGCTCTGCCCAGGGCCACGGAGCTGCTGCAGCAGCTGCCCCTGCTGTGGATGGAGAATCAATAAACCTGGGGCTCGGCCCAAGTTTGGGGCTCAGCCCGAGTTTGGGGCTCTGCCCAGGGTCACAGAGCAGCTCCAGCCCCTGCTGTGGATGGAGAATCAATAAACCTGGGGCTCGGCCCAAGTTTGGGGCTCAGCCCGAGTTCGGGGCTCAGCCCACGGTCACAGAGCTGCTGCAGCAGCTGCCCCTGCTGTGGATGGAGAATCAATAAACCTGGGGCTCAGCCCAAGTTTGGGGCTCGGCCTGAGTTTGGGGCTCTGCCCAGGGTCACAGAGCAGCTCCAGCCCCTGCTGTGGATGGAGAATCAATAAACCTGGATCTCAGCCCAAGTTTGGGGCTTGGCCCAAGTTTGGGGCTCAGCCCGAGTTTGGGGCTCTGCCCAGGGTCACAGAGCAGCTCCAGCAGCCGCCCCTGCTGTGGAAGGTTTGCACAGCCGTGTCTGACACTCCCAGCTGTGGGGCAGGGGCTGCTCAGGTGCACCCTCTGCTGCTGGTGCCTCAAGTTTATCTCTCATGTTTTCCGCATTCTGCCCTGCATTGGTTCATAACTCTGACCTCCACACAGAGTGTTATCCAGCTCTCCTCACAGCTCGGGCAGGCAGAACAATCCTTCCCCAGCCCCAGCACCACGGACAGCGCTGCAGCCTCAGGCACAAAAAGTGCAAACAACAGAACTGAGGAGAGCAAACTGGGAGGGTGGGACTGCATCGCCTGAAGTGTAATTGGACAATTAACCCCAATGTATAAATGAATCAAAACCTAGAAAAGTGTGAGACCTCCTGACCCATCTTGGGTGTAGCCCTGGCCAGGCTCTTGTACTGCCCATCCTTTGAAGGCCTTTTTAATAAATTCCCACTTTATTCCTTTACCTCTGCCCAGCCTCTGCTCCACGGAGCCTCCCAAGCCATCAGTACCCAGATAAGCCATATCTGCCTTTTCAGATCTGATGCAAAAATAGCCAAGATGAACGACGTAAAAAATAATAACTGGGGAACAACTGCTTATTGTTTCTCCATCCTAAGGGCTGGGGGTCACTGAACAAATCGTCTGACAGTGGATTTAAAATAAAAACAGAGTTTAATTAGTAGAACTGCTCTTCCACATAATCCATAATTAAACATAGAGCTGAGAGCCATGGGAGGGCTTGGAAAATAAAAATATAGATATACTCCAAATAATTACACGCGTTCAGAACAAAAAGATCCACAAACTAATTGGGTTGTGCACAGAAGGTGAAATTGTGTCTCCACTGAAGCCTGTGCTAACACTCAATTTATGTTAATTAGACTCGAATTTAACACCTCCGAGGCAGTGCTGAGCACACAGGTGTAAGTTAATGAAACAGGACACACCGACTTTTACTTTCTGATGCCTGTTTGTATTTATATGTTTGGTATTAATTAATGAAACTGCGTTTCTGTTTATATACAATTTAATGAGACCTTCCTCTTGAGTCCAGAAAATCCTTCTTTAAGCACCCCTCGCATTCAGCCCTTTCTAATCCTGCTCCACTCAGGGAACTGTCCTTTACTCAGCCACAATCCTTTCCAAATCCAACTGCAGTGCAAGGAAAGGGACGCACTCAACTTCTCCTGTCCCTGTGAACGGAGACAAACGCACAGCCAAACCGGAGGCAGATCATTTCCCTTCCTCTCCTCTCCCCCTGGATTCTCCCACTGCCATATTCTCTTTACTCGTTGCACCGCTCAGGCAATGCTGATTGTAGCCAACACTTTTGGACCCAGCACAAATGAAAGATTAGGGAGAAGAGCCCTCCTGGAAGAAGCACTGCATCCCCGCGGGCGTTTTATCCCCTCTGAAGCCAGCAATGGCTCATCTCCGAGAGCACAGCAGAAAATAATGAGCTCATTTGTTGTTTGTTTGTTTTTCCCTCTTGGCAGAGCAGCCAGCAACCAAGAAACAAGCCTTTATTCTTCATGGATGATCAAATGGCTGATTTAGCCCTGAAAGCCTTGCTCTCACAGAACTCTTTGCCTTTCCTGGCCCCGCGAGTGCTCCCCGCCCTGGGCCAGCAGAGCCCGGCCACCAGGGGCCCTGCAGGTGCCTGGGCAGGGACAGCTGCCCTGGGGAGCAGAGCCTGGCCCGGCTGTGCCCATGGCAAAGGCTCCAGAGTCACTCCCTGTGCTGGGGCTTGGGGGGGCTCGGGGGTGGGCAGTCTGTGCCAGAGCTGGACAAACACATAAATTCCTGGGTTTTGTGAAAACAGGAATTTCTAATATTCAGTGTAAGCCTGCTCTGGTGACCTTGAGGCCATTTCCTCTCAGGCTGTCACTGCGAGAAGCTCAGGTCCGAGGGCACAGGGGAAAATCCAGCCTGGCCTGGCCGGGGAGAGGGGCTGGGCTGGGCTGGGCTGGGCTGGGCTGGGCTGGGCTGGGCTGGGCTGGGAGCTGTGCAGAGCCAGGTTCAGACTGAGCAGCCCCAGCCCAGCACTCCCAGCCCCAGTTCAGACTGAGCAGCCCCAGTCCAGCACTCCCAGCCCCAGTTCAGACTGAGCAGCCCCAGCCCAGCACTCCCAGCCCTGCCCAGGCTGAGCAGTCCCAGCCCTGCCCAGGCTGAGCAGCCCCAGCCCAGCACTCCCAACCCTGCCCAGGCTGAGCAGCCCCAGCCCAGCACTCCCAGCCCAGTTCAGGCTGAGCAGCCCCAGCCCAGCACTCCCAGCCCAGTTCAGGCTGAGCAGCCCCAGCCCAGCACTCCCAGCCCAGTTCAGACTGAGCAGCCCCAGCCCAGCACTCCCAGCCCTGCCCAGGCTGAGCAGCCCCAGCCCAGCACTCCCAGCCAAAAGCTCCTCCAAACGCTCTGCAGGACCAGACAGAGTTTTTAACAACAGCCACAAGTGAGCAGAGGGGATTTTGCCCTCAAGGCAGTGGCCATGGAGCAGTGGAATGAAAAGGTGACAATTCTTTGTGCCCCTCACAGCGACATCCCCCAGCTCAAGGGGCACCTCCTGCTCCAGCCACTGGCAGGACGTTGATGTTCACCCTTCGCCCTCAGCCACACAAATTAATTCTTTGCACCAAGAAAATAATTTAGGAATTTTATTCAAGGCTCTGGAGAGTAATTTTTAATTTTTCTTTCTGAGATATTGTAAACCCCTCTGCCTCAGACTGGATAAAAGTGATGAATTTTAAATGTGTGTGACGCCATTCATCTTCCTCTTGGTGAGGTGACCGCAGTGCTCATTTATAACCAGCCTTGGTGACACCTTCCATGGAATTCAGGATGAATAGAAAGGCTGAAAATAATCCATTCTGAAATAATTGTGTTCTGCTGACTAAGAAGCTCCAATTTTCAATTTATCTTCACATTTGCTATTCTAAATCTGCCAGCAATTAGTTTTTCTCTGCGTACAGGAGCGTGAGCAGGCCACAGGCAGGGGAAGGATGTGCTGCATCCTCCTGATACGAGCACTCCAAACACCTGAGGAGCCTGTGAACAGAGAGCTGAGATCTCATCTGCACACAACAACGTGGAAAGCAGCAAATGGAAAGCAGATGTAACTATTTCAGTATTTTTTTACAGACAATGGAAATCCTTGTTCTGCTGAGCGAGGTGTGGCCTCACATCTGTGACCTGCATTTCGTTTTAGGCAATGAGTGAAACAAAAGTCTCCCCAGATTGTGCTCGATATAGAATCAGGATATTAAGAAATGAGCAGGCTCTAAAAATATCCCTGTGTTCATCTACCTGCTCCGGTGAGGGAACGCAGCAGCAGCGGCCCAGGAGGCACCGAGGGCAGGGGCTGCCCACCAGCTCCAGGAGAAATGTGATCCAGAAAAAATGTGCTCCAGGAGAAATGTGCTCCAGAAAAAATGTGATCCAGGAGGAAAATGCTCCAGGAGAAATGCGTTCCAGGGGGTCTGGATCCAGAGGAACCAGAATTCCAACTAAGCAAATAAACAAAACACTTAAATGTGAAGTTGTCCATTAAATGTGGAAACCTTACAGTGCTTCGTTATTAAAAAAAAATAAACAAAACAAAACAAAACAAAAAACCAACCCAAACCCCAGAAGCAACAAGGATTTGCCAGGCAGAGAGAGGAAAAGGAGAGACAAACCCGTTTGTTTGCTCCTTGGCTGTGTGGGAGCAGCAGGAAAATCCAAGATCTGGTTGTTTGGACTGACCATTAGCCCAGGAGTTAATTTTGTCAGAGCAGACACAGGAGCCATGGAGAATTCTTTCCATAACCCGAGGGATCTT
This sequence comes from Acrocephalus arundinaceus, assembly GCA_021534815.1. Taxonomy (NCBI): domain Eukaryota; kingdom Metazoa; phylum Chordata; class Aves; order Passeriformes; family Sylviidae; genus Acrocephalus; species Acrocephalus arundinaceus. The sequence goes on along the minus strand of JAJEOU010000631.1, from coordinate 304,961 downwards.
TTACATTTTGCCTATTTTGCAGCTCAGCCAGGGGCACGGAGGGCTCAGCGATGCTGTGAGGATTTCAAAGGATTACTGTGGGCGTGTGTCTGGTTTGTAACCGTGGTGTGCCTCAATTAATGCACAATTTTCCAAGAAAATCCCCTCAGCCCAAGGACTGCAGCCTCCTGAGCGCCTGGCTGAGCTGCGGGCAGGTACTGGAGCTGCCATCAGTGAGTGAGGATCGGGGATTTCTCCTCCGGAATACACTCAGCAGCTTTCACTGCTTCAGCCTCTCAGAGGTAAACCCGTGGCTGGAGCTTCTTTAAAATTAATTGGCTTTTTTTTTTTTTTTCTCAGAAGATCAGAGAGCATTACAGAGAAGCAGCAGCAGTGTGCGCATGGTGTGACTGCAGGAACAAACAGCCTGGCTGGAGCCAGGGGTGCCCGCTGCAGCCCCAGCCCGGGGTCACAGGGCACACACGGGACAGAAACGCTCCCTGGCTCCGGGAAAAGCACCGGGAAAAGCACCGGGAAAAGGGGAGGTGACACACCCAGACCCGCGGGAGGGCGGACAGGGTCACAGCAGAGCGGTCTCACTGCTCTGCTCTGCCTTGCTCTAACCTTGGAATAAATAAAAACCCCTCAGGTTTTTCGAGCTGCAGAATTCAGGAGTCAGGATGTAACAGGAGCAGAGGCAAACCAAGGCAGGGCAGGCACGTGTGCCCCAGCAGCAGAGGGGGATTCTGAGCTGCGGGGCAAGGGGGCAGGAGGGTCTGTGTGCCCCGGGACAGGGTTTGTGTGTGCCCTGGGACATTGTGCAGGAGGGTCTGTGTGCCTCAGGACAGGGTCTGTGTGCCCCGGGACAGGGTTTGTGTGTGCCCTGGGACATTGTGCAGGAGGGTCTGTGTGCCTCAGGACAGGGTCTGTGTGCCCCAGGAGGCTGGGGCAGGAGAGTCTGTGTGCCTTGGGACACACAGCCTATGTGCAGGAGGGTCTGTGTGCCCCAGGACAGGGTCTGTGTGCCCCAGGAGGCTGGGACAGGAGGGTCTGTGTGCCCTGGGACAGGGTCTGTGTGCCCCGGGACAGGGTCTGTGTGTCCCAGGACAGGGTCTGTGTGTCCCAGGACAGGGTCTGTGTGTCCCAGGACAGGGTCTGTGTGTCCCAGGACAGGGTCTGTGTGCCCCAGGACAGGGTCTGTGTGTCCCAGACAGGGTCTGTGTGTCCCAGGACAGGGTCTGTGTGCCCCAGGACAGGGTCTGTGTGCCCCAGGACACCCATCCCTTGGGCAGGAGGGTCTGTGTGCCCGGGACAGGGTCTGTGTGTCCCAGACAGGGTCTGTGTGCCCAGACAGGGTCTGTGTGTCCCAGACAGGGTCTGTGTGCCCCAGGACAGGGTCTGTGTGCCCCGGGACAGGGTCTGTGTGCCCCAGGACAGGGTCTGTGTGTCCCAGACAGGGTCTGTGTGCCCCGGGACAAGGTCTGTGTGCCCGAGGACAGGGTCTGTGTGCCCCAGGACAGGGTCTGTGTGGCCCCAGGCAGGGGGTCTGTGTGCCCGGGACAGGGTCTGTGTGCCCAGGACAGGGTCTGTGTGCCCAGACAGGGTCTGTGTGCCCAGGACAGGGTCTGTGTGCCCCGGGACAGGGTCTGTGTGCCCCAGGACAGGGTCTGTGTGCCCCGGGACAGGGTCTGTGTGCCCCGGGACAGGGTCTGTGTGTCCCAGGACAGGGTCTGTGTGTCCCGGGACAGGGTCTGTGTGTCCCAGACAGGGTCTGTGTGCCCCAGGACAAGGTCTGTGGCTGAGCAGCTCCATGTTACACTTGCCAATACCGTGATGCAACAAGAGAACCCAATCTTTTCTGCTCTTCTGCCAGTTGTGAAGAAGTATGATTTTTTTTTTTTTACTACTCAAAGTACGATTTTCATCATGAAAGTTGTGATTTGTAATTCTAATATTTACACAGAAAGCTCTTTTTCTTCTGTCTCTCTCCATAAAGCAATATTGGAATCAAAGTGAGGGTTTCATTTCATACAGCTTTGAAGTTGATCCTTTTGACATTTCACATTTCCATGTCATGCTTTTAATTATGAAAAAGAAGTTTCACTCATCATCACTTCATTTTTTGCACATATCCTTCACTGCTTCTTCCTCGCCTCCATCAGCAACCTCAGAGAAAAGATGGGAGCAGGGAGAGTTGTGAGTGAGGGATTTGCTCAGCCTGGGAACAGCCGGAGGGGTTTATCCAGCTCTGGTGAACTGCACACAAAATCATGGAATTCTGGAATGGTTTGGGTTGGAAGCGAGCTCAAAGTCCGTTCCACTGCACCCCTGCCGTGGGCAGGGCCGTCTCCCACCACCCCAGGGTGCTCAGGACGTGTTTTACCCGGGGCTGCCCTGGGGAGCTGCGATGGTTTCACTCCGAGGCACAGCACCTCCGGGGCAATGTAATCCCTGCCTGCTGGATATTGCTGTTCCCAAACCCCACTCCTGTGCTCTCTCAGATTAAAAAAGAAATCAGGAAGTTGTTGATAAACTGCTGCCATTAGTCCTTGCTTAAAAATCATACAATAATCGTTTTGGCTGCCTCCTAAAGGGCAGCAGCGGAGGTTGTGACTCAGTTTGGTTCTCTAAGGATACAGAAAAATAAGGATGTCCTCAGTGGAGCCTGTTGGCTCCGTGTTCCCTGAGGACAAAGCCCGGAATGCATCTGTGGGAGCTGTCAGGGAGTGGTGCAGGTACCAGCACACACTCGTGTGCCACAGGTGTCAGGTACCAGCACACACTCGTGTGCCACAGGCACTGACTCACCCTGCTCAGGGCAGTGTGGTGCAGGTACCAGCACACACTCGTGTGCCACAGGTGTCATGTACCAGCACACACTCGTGTGCCACGGGCACTGACTCACCCTGCTCAGGGACATGGTGCAGGTACCAGCACACACTCGTGTGCCACGGGCACTGACTCACCCTGCTCAGGGACATGGTGCAGGTACCAGCACACACTCGTGTGCCACGGGCACTGACTCAACCTGCTCAGGGACATGGTGCAGGTACCAGCACACACTCGTGTGCCACAGGTGTCAGGTACCAGCACACACTCGTGTGCCACAGGCACTGACTCACCCTGCTCAGGGCACAGACAGGAGCAGCAGCACCACCGGATTGTCTGATTGGGAAAATGACGAGAACAGAGTGTTTGTAAAAACAAGACAAACAAAACAAACAAAGAGAACAAAGCTGTTTCCATTGCCCAGCTCCATGTTTGTCTCCTGGTACCCTACAGGAACGTGTCCCCTTCTCACCCTGCGTGCTGATGGCACTGGGGAGGGGAGGCAGACAGGCCTGTCCACTGCATTTGGGAAAAGCTTCATGTCCTGGCCTGGCTCTGGGAATGACTGAGCTCCCGTCAGCCCTGGGGGCTGGGCTGGGAGAGCCCCACAATCAGAGGTGCCACACAGCCATTGGCCTGGAGACCTTGCAGCAGAAGGGCCTGTGGGCACCAGAGGAGCTGCTGGGTGTCCCTGGGCCCCTTCCAGCAGCAAGCTGGCACTGACCTTGTCCCAAATAACCCCTCCTGAGCTATATTTCCTCAGCACCACCTTTAGTGCCATAACATTTCTTTAGTGAGGAAGGGAGCTTGGAGCCGCCTTCCAGCACCTGCCAGTATTCATCCTGTAGCTGCAGCTTGGCTTGGTTCAGCTCAGTTCCTCCAGTTTAGGGACAGCATTCCTGAGAGACACCAGCCCTGAGCACCTCTCCGGGTGTGTGTCACTCCAGAAGGGATTGACAGGGCACCTTTATCTTCCTCCCCTGGCTGATAAGTGTCTGAGGACAGGCTGAGCACTGGCAGCGGTGAGGGATGGAGCAGCGCTATCTCAGGATGGATGGCACGGAGCTCAGAGGGCACTGCCGGGTTCTGTGTGCTCATCCCTGAGCCACTGCCCTGGTGTGGGAGCTGGGGCTGATCCCACATCTGGGGGGATCAAAGATTTGCCCCTGGCCCTCTCCCTGGCCCTGGCATCCCCTGTCCCTGCCGGCAGGAGGGCTCAGGGGCAGCACCGCTGGCTCTGACATCCCAGTTCCCTTGTCCAGGCTCCCCAGTGCCTCCCCTCTCCCAGCTCCTGAGCACCCGGAGCATTCGGGAGCAATGTGGTGCGCAGGTGGCACTGCTGTCATCGTGTCATCCCCATCAAAAGTGAGCCGGACGTTTCTCAGTAAGAGGCAAATGTTAATGTAATGGGAGAAGTGATTAAATGATGTACAACTGTTCTGACCCTTCCTGCTGTACATCAGAAATGTGGAATAACAGGTCAGCGAATAACCGTGCAGATAAAAGAGAAGAATTCCCATCATTATAAATTCATGAGGATTCATGGGAAAAATTACTTGTTTGTTTATGCAGAACTGCAATATTGACCTGATTACAGGAACGCCAGGAAAGCTCAGAGGAAGCCACGGGGCAGAGGGATCCCAGGCAGAGGCACACGGGAAGATTAATTCCATCGCTCACCAGATGTGACAACAGCTACCCTTGGAACATGAAGATATCTCAAAGTTAATGAAGAGATAGGAGCGAGATAATAAAGATAAACATGTCTTTTTGGGCTGGGCCGCCCCACTGCAGCCTCGCGCCGCCGCTGACAGGTTCCTCAAAGCCCCGCTGATGACAGCCCTGCCACGGCAGGATAATTCATCTTCAGGTTGGAGTGAGGAGCCGGGAGGTGCAGGATGTGGCACCAACACGCAGGTGACAGTGTCCTTGCCGAGGAAGCAAACAACCTGATTAAAGGAGAAAGGGACGAGCCGGCTGCATCAGCAAGGAAGGGAGTGCAGGGAACAGAGCCAGGGTTTGGTGTCACTGCCGGGGCTGCAGGAGCCGCCAGCTCCCTCGGGGGGACAGCAGGGCTGGGATGGCACCTCCTGGCACTGTTTGTGTCCGGCTCCCCAGCCCTGAGGGCCCTCCAGGAGTCACCTGAGAGCAGCACCGCAGGGAAGGCTGGCTGAGCCCCGCAGCAAGGCTGTCACTGCTGAGGAGCTGCCCCACACCACCTGCCCAGGCTCCTGCAGCCAGCACCGGTGTCACCAGGCAGGGACTGTGCCACCCTGACACCCTGCTGCTGTGCCACCATGCCACCCTGCTGCTGTACCACTGTGCCGCTGTACCACTGTGCCACCGTGCCACCCTGCCACTCTGCCATGGTGTCACCGTGCCACTGTGCCATCCTACTGCCATGTCACTGCCATCATGTCACCCTGCTGCTGGGCCATGCTGTCACCATGCCACTGTGCCATCCTACCGCCATGTCACTGCCATCACGTCACCCTGACACTGTGTCATGGTGTCACCGTGCCACTGTGCCATCCTACCGCCATGTCACTGCCATCATATCACTCTGCCACTGTGCCATGGTGTCACTGTGCCACTGTGCCATGGTGTCACCGTGCCACTGTGCCATCCTACTGCCATGTCGCCGCCATCATGTCACCCTGACACTGTGTCATGGTGTCTCCTTGACACTGTGCCATCCTACCACCATGTCACTGCCATCATGTCACCCTGTCACTGTGCCACCGCCATGGGAAGTGTCCCCTCACAGGGCTGACCCACGGACAGGCACCCAGCAAACCCACACAGGAATCGCTGGAGAGAGAAAAGCTCCTCAAAACCCTGAACGGGAACAGCTCTGGGGCTGCCAGGGTCTGGAAACTCAGACTGACCGTGCCTGGTGGAAAGGGGGAAGGGAAGGGAAAGGGGAAAGGGGAAGGGGAAAGGAGAAAGGGGAAAGGGGAAAGGGGAAAGGGGAAAGGAAAACGAAAAAGGGACAAGGGAAAGGGAAAGGGAAAGGGAAAGGAAAAGGAAAAGGAAAAGGAAAAGGAAAAGGAAAAGGAAAAGGAAAAGGAAAAGGAAAAGGAAAAGGAAAAGGAAAAGGAAAAGGAAAAGGAAAAGGAAAAGGAAAAGGAAAAGGAAAAGGAAAAGGAAAAGGAAAGAAAAGGAAAAGGAAAAGGAAAAAGGAAAAAGGAAAGGAAAAGGAAAAGCCTGGAGAGCTCTGTGCCGGCGCTGAGCCCGCAGCTCTCCCGGAGCCCGCACAGCTCCCGCACAAGCGCACTCCATCAGACGGTACCGGAGTTACTCCCTGAGCTGACAGAACCTCCCGAGGCTGCCGGAGCAGGATTTTAACAGGACTGGGACACGGGAGCAAAGCCAGCAGTAACAATTAATTACAGGGGCCGGGCTGTACGCGTTACTCCGCTCGTGCCCTTTCGGCACTGGCAGATGTTTTATTTCCAAGGTTTGCCGGAGCCATTCCAGCTGTTTAATTATTCCGGCAGTGTGAGCTCCGGGAGCAGCGCAGCGGTGCCCTGGGGTGGGAGCGGGGCTGGGCAGGACCCGGGTGAGGGGACATCGGCATTCCCGGCAGGTACAGGGGGACAGGGACACGTCCTCATGGGCACGGACGTGAAAAGTAAAATTACAGAGCCTGGGCACAGGAATCAAGGAGAGGTGTGTGTTTGGGGAAGGCTCCATTATGCGGAGCATTACAAAACACCAATCAGTGCCGGAGATCGTGCTCGGGGAATGTGAGGGAGCAGCCAGACTCCGGCGTGTCCTCTGCATGACAATGACACCACAGGCTGCCCTGATTAGAGACAGAGCGGGGAACGCATGGACAGCGGCAGCAAGGTGGGAAATGCCTTTTCCATGGCACAGCAGGCACGGAAATTCACCGGGGGGGGAGGCAAAAGAGGGGACAGGACCGTGAGCTGACACAGGGGTGATGGCAGGGCTGAGGGTGACACAGGAGGAGCTGGCAGGGCTGAGGGTGACACAGGAGGAGCTGGCAGTGCCATTGCAGGGCTGAGGGTGACACAGGAGGAGCTGGCAGTGCCATTGCAGGGCTGAGGGTGACACAGGGGGCCTGGCAGTGCCATTGCAGGGCTGAGGGTGACACAGGAGGAGCTGGCAGTGCCATTGCAGGGCTGAGGGTGACACAGGGGAGCTGGCAGTGCCATTGCAGGGCTGAGGGTGACACAGGGGGGTTGGCAGTGCCATTGCAGGGCTGAGGGTGACACAGAGGGAGCTGGCAGTGCCATTGCAGGGCTGAGGGTGACACAGGGGAGCTGGCAGTGCCATTGCAGGGCTGAGGGTGACACAGGGGGGTTGGCAGTGCCATTGCAGGGCTGAGGGTGACACAGGGGGGCTGGCAGTGCCATTGCAGGGCTGAGGGTGACACAGAGGGAGCTGGCAGTGCCATTGCAGGGCTGAGGGTGACACAGGGGAGCTGGCAGTGCCATTGCAGGGCTGAGGGTGACACAGGGGGCCTGGCAGTGCCATTGCAGGGCTGAGGGTGACACAGGAGGAGCTGGCAGTGCCATTGCAGGGCTGAGGGTGACACAGGGGGGTTGGCAGTGCCATTGCAGGGCTGAGGGTGACACAGGGGGAACTGGCAGTGCCATTGCAGGGCTGAGGGTGACACAGGAGGAACTGGCAGTGCCATTGCAGGGCTGAGGGTGACACAGGAGGAGCTGGCAGTGGCATTGCAGGGCTGAGGGTGACACAGGGGTGATGGCAGTGCCATTGCAGGGCTGAGGGTGACACAGGGGTGATGGCAGTGCCATTGCAGGGCTGAGGGTGACACAGGGGTGATGGCAGTGCCATTGCAGGGCTGAGGGTGACACAGGGGTGTCACACAGGGCTCAGCCCATGCCTGGACTGGCACAGGATGAATCCTGCTCCAGGCCCGGGCTGGCACTGCCCTGGGCCCAGCAGCTCCCCTGGAATTGGGAACTGAGCCTGGGATCCTGGGGGATGATCTCTGCCATTCCGGTCACCCCAATCGGGTCCTGCTGCCCCTGTCCCTGCCCTGTGCTGTGTCCTTGTCCCCACACAGCCTCAGCCTGGCCTCGCTCTGCTCTCAGCCTCTTGGGGGCCAGGGATGAGCCAACCAAATATTTCATACCCAGAAATCAAAAATACCTGTTTTGTTTATCAGCTCCGCCTTATCTTTATGAAAAAAAAAGCATTTTAAATAAAAGAGGGATATCTTCAGTTAACAAACGCTGAAACTATTCAAAGGATTTTTTTTATGTTTAGCTTCACCAATCTTTTGCATGGAAAGTAACATTTTCCTAGGAGGAAAAAACTCAGTAGCCCCTTGATGTGGTGCAAGACATTAATTTTGGATTTTGCTGTCCATCTTTTCTGTTAATTTCTCTCCGTGTTGAGTTTTGTATTGGTTAATAAATAATTTTATATAATAATATTTTGTATAATACATACATTTGTATTGAAAAAGCAGCAAAAGTTTCTGCAAAAAGGTTTTGCCACAGATTTTGCAAAAAGCCATTGCACAAATGTTTCCCTGGGGCCGGCGGTGTGAGGCTGAGCTGTCTGGGCAGGAGGGCACAAGGCAGGCAGATGTGAAGGGCACGGGGCTCCTGCCCAGCCCCCCTGCCCCACTCTCCAGCCACAGCTGCCGTTCCCAGCCTGCAGAGCAGCTCTGACTCACTTTAATTTAATTTATGCCGGGCGCAATGCTAAGGAGTGTCTGCAATTATCCAGTCAATTCTATTACTGGAGACCGGAGCCGTGTGGAGTCAGCAATGGAATGTGTGCCTGTGCTGGAATCCCGGGCTCATTCCAGCACCAGAGGAGCCCCGAGCTCATCTCCAATTTCCACTGAAGCCCTCCTGGCAGGGGAGTCCCCGGTAAATCCATTCCCAGCCACAGTCCCCCACATTTGTGCCCCAAACCCGCCCAGACTGTGCAGGGAAAGCTCTGGGTGCCCCAGCCTGCCCCGGTCACTCGGTGATGGGTGACACTGCCAACGCTGCCCGGCCTTGGGCCCTCACACCTGGCATTGGAACTTAACCTTTGGTAGCCAGATGAAAAAATTCCTTCATTAACAGTGGGGAGCACTGCGTGCTGCTTTCTGCTCCGACTGGGGATCCCAGGGCAGCAGCAGCAGGGTTTGAAATCCCCTTTGTCCCTGCCCACGAGGGAGCACCACTGATGGCAGGAAGATGGATTAGGGTGCAATGGTTCCAGGATCCTGGGGGCGGCTCTCGTTAAATACCTGAGGAACAAAGAGAAGAAAAGTTTTATTTTTAACACAGAGTTACCCACTCTGATACTTGCTCATATTTTCCTTTGAAATTATCTGTGTTCTTGCTTGGATGAAATAACATCAGCTCACCACGGGCAGGGGATTTACATCCCAGACACTCCCATGCTCAGGTGCTCACATCCTGACCCGTCTGCAGCTTGGGCTCACCTCACAGTCTGCATAACCACAGGAACAAAGTTGTGAATTTACACGTTAAAAATGAACTCCTGCAGCAAACTGTCATCCCACAGCTGGCAGCAGCAGCAGCTCCCTGGGTGTGTGAGGGGCACCAGGGGAGCCCAAAGTCCCCACGGCAGGGAACCACAGAACCACAGAGAGCTTTGGGTGTGCAAGGACCTTGGAGCTCATCCCACCCCACCCCTGCACAAAAATAAAAAGCAGCAGGCAGGGACAGCTTCCACTCTCTGTCCCAGGTATCTCCGTGGCCATGGGAGCCTCCCAGCCATGCCCAGCTGCCAGGTCTCTTTCTTCCAGCACACAGCCAAAAGAACGAGGCTTTGTGCAGGAACTGGTTTGGGTTTTATTCCAAACCTGGTTTTTTCCAACCCAAGGTGACTCTGTGATTCTATAACATTTTATGGAAAATGCTGCATCTTTACCGCACTCCTGGAGTTTGGGGTTATGGCATCATTCCAGTTTAAGAAAGGTCCAACAAGATTAGGGAAATAAATGACTTTTTTGTTTCATTACTTTTTATCTTCTTGACAATAATTAAAGCAATAGTAATAAACCCAGAAAGAATCTACCTGAGTTGGCTTTTATCAGTGCAGAAGAGCCAATTTAGTGGGCTCTCTCTTTTCTTGGTAAAGTTCCTCCGTATTTCATTTTGAAAAATTAAAAATGCAAATGTTTCAAAATTAAATATCAATTAATTTAAAATGGAAATAAATTTCTCTGTCTCCTGTACAAGGTTTCAACATTTAGTAAAGTTTGTCCAACTCTCTAGTGCCTTGCCAACCTCCCATTTTTGGCCTGTGCTATTTTATAGACAAAATTAAATGCATGACCCAGGCCCGCCTTTGTGCTTCAGCAAAAAGAGGACAAAACACCATTTTATAAAATATATCTGTGTGCCTGACACTTCCCACAGCCAGGAGGGACAGTGCTTATTCCCCTGCCGTGTCCTTCCCAGTGTCAGGGGTTTGCGTGACAGCGCCAGGCTCCCCTGTGCCCCCGGCTGTGGCAGCGCTGGAGGCGGCACAGCCACCGGGATTGGTCGGGTCACCTCCAGGACTGTGCTGTGTCACCTCCTGGGATTGTGCTGGGTCACCTCCCAGGACTGTTCTGTGTCACCTCCAGGACTGTGCGGGTCACCTCCCAGGACTGTTCTGTGTCACCTCCGGACTGTGCTGTGTCACCTCCCAGGACTGTTCTGTGTCACCTCCCAGGACTGTGTTTCCGTGTGGTCACCTCCAGGAACTGTGCTGGGTCACCTCCCAGAATGTGCCAGGTCATCTCCCAGGACTGTTCTGTGTCACCTCCCAGGACTGTGCTGTGTCACCTCCCGGGACTGTTCTGTGTCACCTCCCAGGATGTCCTGTGTCCCCTCCCGGGACTGTTCTGTGTCACCTCCCAGAATGTGCCAGGTCACCTCCCAGGACTGTGCCGGGTCACCACCCAGAACTGTGCCAGGTCACCTCCCGGGACTGTTCTGTGTCACTTCCCAGGACTGTCCTGGTCACCTCCCAGGACTGTGCCTGGTCCCCTTCCAGATGTGCTGTGTCACCTCCAGGACTGTTCTGTGTCACCTCCCAGGACTGTTCTGTGTCACCTCCCAGAATGTGCCGGGTCACCTCCCCTGACAGCAGCAAAGCTCCTCTGTGGCTGCTGCTGCCCTGGAGTTCCAGGGGTGCCAGGGATCCCCCGAGCACTCCGTGCCAGGAAAAGCCAAGTTTTGGAGCAGACTTTGCCAAAAGGGAAGCAGAAGGGAGCGGCAGAGCCCAGAGCTCCCAGGGCTGCAGGCAGGGGAGTTTCCTGTGCCGTGCTCATGGCCTGGCTGAGAGCTCAGCTGGGGACACGCTGTGCTGGCCTGCTGGGGCTCTCTGCATCCGCCTTTCAAACACCAGCTGCAGTTATTTCAGCTGTTCTGAACATTTCTCTGTGGGTTGTGAAGAAAAACTATTCTGAAAATTAAGGTAAGGCAGAAAAGAGCAGGTTGGAAAGGGCTTGGAGCAACCTGGTCTGGTGGAAGGTGCCAGCCCATGGCAGGGATGGAACAAGGTGAGCTTTAACTTCCCTTCCAACCCAAAATACTTGTGATTGGATTGTATGGAAGGAGTGCTAAAAGGTTTCTCCTCTTTTACAGGATCCTCTAAAATCCCTGTAAACTAGCCCAAGTAATGCAAAGAGATCTAAAAGCTGCAAGAAACTTAGAGGTGAAATTAAATGTAAATATGAAAGTAACATCTTCATAATATCAAACATCTGGGTGCAAGGCTACATAGGGCACCTGTAAACACAAAAAAATGACGTCCGTGTAAATATTTTTTACATTTCCAGTCATGATGGACCTCACATAACAGGCTGAGGCTTTGGAGCCGAGTCACGGAGACAAAGTGATTTATTCAGGTACAGTGGTCGGCCCACAGACAGGCCTTCAAGGGAATTTAGAATTACTCTGCCACGGCTCCTGATCAAAGCAGACCCGGGATCCCACGGGACCAACACCCAGTTCCTGCAGGGGAATCCCTGCCGTGAGCTCCGGGTGCCTGCATGGAGCCTCTGCAGGCTGACACATTCCAGGGGTCTGGAACAGAAACGGGGATGTGCAGCCTGGGGCTGTGAGCAGCCAGGACCTTCCGTGCTGCCCATCCCACACTCCACTGGTGCACCACTTCAGTGATCAATTATTCCTGACACTTGACGGTTCTTTATGTAATTAAATCTTTGCTCAGTATCACAGAATCAAAGAGTCATAGTCTGAGGTAATCATAGACTCCCAAAATCACAGAAATCCAGAGGGATTGGGGTTGGAGGGAACATTCAGGTCCACCCAGTGGCACCCCTGCCATGGCAGGGACACCTCCCACTGTCCCAGGCTGCTCCAGCCCCAATGTCCAACCTGGCCTTGGGCACTGCCAGGGATCCAGGGGCAGCCACAGCTGCTCTGGCAATTCCAGCCCAGCCAGGAATTCCCAGTTCCCAATCTCCCATCCATCCCTGCCCTCTGGCAGTGGAAGCCATTCCCTGTGTCCTTTCCCCCCAGATTCTTGTCCCCAGTCCCTCTCCAGCCTTTACAGGCCCCCTTAGGAATCCTTTCAGTCTGCTCTTGTTGTCCTGGATGTTTCCTTATCGTATTTTCCCTGCACAGAACTGAGTGTCACGGGCAGGTCCCTGCACAGACCAACCCGGGAGGTGTTGGCCTGGGGGTGTTGGTGCCAGGCTGACACAGGACAGCCACCGTGGGACCAGTGCATGCAATTTCTTAAGTACTCCAGGAGGTTCAGCATCTCCAGACTGTTCCTCACCCCTGACTGCAGCTGAGACCTCCCTGTGCTCCTCCCCCCGGTGTCCTGGCCCAAGGACTGCTGCCACTTCTGCAGAGAACGGGATGAACCTCCTCTCTGGGCACTGGGGCAGAACTGAAACGTGTCTGGGGCAGCACCTCCATGTCTGAGTGAGCAGGGATAGCTGCAAACTGCCCGTTTGTCCCTCAGGGCGGTGCTGGGCTCAAACCTGTGACCAAAGCTGCCGGGAGGTGGGCAGGGGATGGGAGGGGTGGGCAGGGGGTGGGAGGGGTGGGCAGGGGGGGGGTGGGCAGGGGATGGGAGGGGTGGGCAGGGGGTGGGAGGGGTGGCAGAGCCCCGAGCCCTGTCACAGACACTGCCCAGGCCGCCAGGGTGGGACAGAGGCTTGGGAAGCAGGGATCAGCATCTCCCCACTTGGAGACTGTATGGAAAGGCACTGGGGAGCCCAGGGAATTGTGTAATTAACAGTGAACTTAATGGCAAATCTCTTTTATATCTCAGAGCACTATTTGCACAAAAAGAGCTGCTCCCTTCCCAGCCAGCACATCTGAGGTGCAGATTAACAGATTCCACATTTCACATTCCCAAAATTCAGTGGCTTTTACCCCTACAATTTATTGGCTTCAGATGTGCATCTCCAGTCCCAGAGGAGCTTAACGTGAGCTGGAAGGCTGAGCCCCGGCAGGATCAGTGGCAAACTAACAAGGTCAGTCCCATCCTCCCGTTTCCATGGCGATGGCTCTGATAATATGGAACATGGCAACACCAGCCTTCTCCCAGCTCCTCCAGCCCAGCTCCCGGCTTTGTCTGCCTCCCCTGGAACAGGCTGAGATAAAAGAGAGCTCACGGCAAAGAGGGGAGGGCTGTGGTGCTGCCGGAGCCCGTGCTGGGCACCCGGGCCCTGCCCTCAGGAAGGTGAGTTTTCAACAAAGGTTTCCTTCCAAGGGCCTGCTGCTTTCCTGCGTGCTGGAAAGGTTCAACTCTCACTGAGGCTGCACTTGGCCAGCTGAATCCTGCCACACATCATAGGGTTTGTTTTATTCTCTTCATCAGCCTGTGTTTTATCCCTGCAATATTTCTCCTGCTCAGTTATGAGGAGATATCCACACTGGGAGCAAACTGGCCCGTGGGTGACAAAGCATTTTTTGGTGCAGGGAAAGGAGCGGGTCTGGCACCCAAAACACTCCAGGAGAGGACGATGCTGGGCACAGCCTCTCCCTCCCAGGTGCCAGTAAGGGGATAGGCAGAGGGGCTGGGATGGCTCTGCTCCCCTAAGTGGGGACACCACTTTCCAAGGAAGGGTGAGGGTTTGTCACAAAAAATCCTGCTTGTGTCTGAAAACAAAAGCTTTCCAAACCTCACTCTTCAGAACCAAAGCCAGCTCCGGTGGGTGTATCAAGATTTAGGAATGAAAACTGCTCATGGAACAAGGTTTGATTAAATAATCCAAAACTCTGCTTTGCAATAAAAGGTTTTCACCAAGCAGAACTATTTCCTAGTTCATTGAGAACTACAGAATTATTGCAGAACTGCAGGAATATGTGTTTGTTATCTGTGTGTATATCCGAGTACAGACATCTGTGAATTCAGGTGTGAATCCCTCAGGTGCTGCACAAACCCATCCCCGGGGAGCAGCCACATCAGCTGCTCTGCCTTGCAGGCCTGCCTCGCCTTCCCGTGCCTGCTTTGATCTGCCTGTGCCAGTTCTGTGTTTGCCAAGGCTGGGAGAGGATGGGACATCTCCAGCTGCACTCCCAGAAGGGCACAGCCACTCACACAGGGTGCTGCAGGAGAGAAGTGTTGGCTGTGCCCTGGGAAGGGGAGAGGAGGAGCCCTGGGAGCTGGGGAATCTCGGGGAGATGGAGAACCTCGGGGAGATGGGGAACCTCAGGAAGATGGGGAACCTTGGGGAGATGGGGAACCTCGGGAAGATGGGGAACCTCAGGAAGATGGGGAACCTCAGGGAGCTGAGGAGACTCAGAGAGATGGGGAACTTCAGGGAGATGAGGGAACCTCGGGGAGATGGGGAGAGCCAGGGAGATGGGGAGCTGAGGAACCTCGGGGAGATGGGGAACCTCAGAAATCTGAGGAGCCCTGGGGAGCCCCAGGGAGCAGCCCCAAGCCCCGTGCCCCAGTCCCTGCCCCGAGCAGCCCCAGCAGCCCCATCCCACAGCAGGAAATCCCCCAGCTGAGCACAGCAGCCGTGCCATGTCCATCCGTGGCAGTTTTTGGTGTTTGCCTGGCTCAGCTCCTTCACCTGAAACAGGAGTGGAAGCGCTCCAGGCAGGGCTGGACAGGGCTTGGAGAAACCTGCTGCCCCCATGGGTGTCCCTGCCATGGAAAGGGGTGGGATGAGTTTTAAGGTCTCTTCCCACCCAGGCCATTGTGATCAGACCACAGCCCAGCATTTTCTTGTGCGTAGGATCTGCTGCTCCAACAAAAAATTGGGCAGGATTTGCAGATTATTCGCCTGGAAAGGAAAGAAACATTCCTAGAACACTGAGTGCCTTGTAAAACTTCCTTCTGAAGGGACTCATCGAGGGAACAGCCAAATGGGATTGGGGATGAGGAGCAGTTCCCAGACACCAAAACACATCAGTTATGAGCATTGTTCTGCAGCCTGAATGGAGAGCTGCAAAATGGATATGTCATTGTGGTGCATTATATTATCATATTTTAAGGCTACCCTCAGCTGTAACAAGCTCTGAGGTGTTTTCTAGAGTGATGAAGTATTTAATAAAAGTAAGACAAAGAGTCACTGGAGACCTCGGTGGCTTGTGTGCCCTTTGAAACACATTACTGGCCCAAAAGATATTAGCTTAATCCTCTCTTCTGGTTAAACCGTGATTCATCGTCTGAAGGAGAAAGATTTCAATGTATCTGCAAAACCCTTTCACTTTCACTCGGCATATCTGGATAACATTTCCGTACAGTTCTTGTTCCCCAGTGTAGCAAAGGAGACAGATTATAAAGGATCCATTGTCTGACAAGGATATTTCATCACATGAAAGAGGGCAGTGAGCAGCTTCCAGACTCTGGGCTGTGACTCCTCCCCGCAGGTCCAGCATCCATCTGTCTGCAGTGTCTGAGCTCCCAGGGCTGCTCCTGCCCCAGACCCCCTGCCAGCCCCCAGCAGGGTCAGCCCTCAGGCCCTTGTGCCTGTGACAGCCAAATTTGGACTCCAAAGGCACCACTGGGGTGAGCCCATACGTTTGATTGCATCTGGGAGAGCTTTGTGGTTTTACCCTCCTCAAATTGCTTTTGATTCTCTGAGTCCTCTCTGCTCATCCCGTGCCCAAACACGTCCTTTAGAGAGCTGTTCCAAAGCCCAAGGAATGTTTGCAGTGACACCCCTGGAATGTTTGCAGTGACACCCCTGGAATGTTTGCAGTGACATCCCCGGAATGTTTGAGGTGACATCCCTGTTCCCAGGACCTCAGCTGGCCCCAGGAAAGAGCTGCAAACCACGGCACGCTCCCCTTGTCCGCTCCCTCCCTTCCCCATCCCTGTCCCCAGCACCAGGACCTCAGCTGGCCCCAGGAGAGAGCTGCAAACCAGGGCACGCTCCCCTTGGCCGCTCCCTCCCTTCCCCATCCCTGTCCCCGGCACCAGGATCATTCCCCTCCCAGGCGGCTGGGCTGCTCCTGGCTCTCACCAAACCCACCTGGGGGTGTCAGACCAGAACACCCCTGCACCCTGGGCTGGGTAAGCAGCTCCAGAGCCCCAGGATGTGCAATTAAACCAGACCCAGGCGAGGTACCCAGCGTGGTGAGCAGCTCTGGGGCTGGGGCACCACGACCTTGGCACTGCCTGCCCTCGGGTACGGGTGACATTTCTCATCTCTGTTCCAGCTGCAGAAATATTCTTCTCCCTTTCTCTGCTGCCATTGTTTGCACGACAGCCACTAATGACCTTTTTCTCTCAATAATATAATATAACTGTAAGAAGCCAGCGCTGAATCAACCTAACCTGTATTTAACTGGAGCTGAGGTTTCTTGCCAGACCTGCTGAATTTTCTCTGAGCATCCCACCTCCCCCAGCATAAGTCTCTAGCTCAGAGCAATTAACCTTTTTCTTTCCCTCTGTAACGCATGAATTTCAGCTTATTTTATTTTCAAAAGAAATTATATTCTCTGAACATGCAACAATCCTATAATTAAAATAATTTGCCCTTGTGGCACAGGGGTTACATAATTGGCAGGGAAGGATACTTGATATTTTAATAACTGTGAGGCATGTGAGAAATTTTTCTCACCTTCAGCTGCCTGTGAACAGGAGCTGCTATGTTTTTCAGCTTCACAATCCTCATCAGTCCTTCTGACGAGTCATTTGCCCAGAACTTTATTTTCTAAATGACCCAGTATCTCACTAAAATAAGATGAACTCCTTCGCAAAGAAGATCAGCGACTTCCTACAGTACCTGACTAAGAAGTTCATCATGCTTGCTCAGCTGCTTCACACAACGGCAAAACACTAAAAAAAAGTGAACATGGGAGAGAAAGAGCCAAGCCTGGAAGTGGGAAGAGCCATTGATGTCTGATCCAGAAATGTCCCAGGGACACACAGGACTCCTTCCAGCATCACCTCTGGCAGGGGCAAAATTTAAAACCCAGCAATTTCCTTTTCTGTCGTATTTTGAGAGTTCTGTGTCAGACCACTCCAAGCCAGATGTGCAACAGCCACGGCTTTAAATCGCAGAATTTTATGATCACCGACTGGTTTGGGTTGGAAGGGACCCTAGAGCTCACCCAGTGCCACCCCTGCCATGGGCAGGGACACCTTCCACTGTCCCAGGCTGCTCCAAACCCCATCCAACCTGGCCTGGGACACTGCCAGGGATGAGGGCAAAAGAATTTGCAAAAAAAAAAAAAAAAAAAAAAAAAAAAAAAAAAAATAACAAAATTCTAAATATTTTCTAAACCCAAAGGGTGGAATGATGCTAAAGGGTGTTGCCACAGCTCCTCTACATTCTGTCACCTGTAAGCCGTGAGAGCTGCCCCTCTGGCAGAGAAGGTGAGCCAGCTGTGCCCCTTCAGAAGGGAGGAAAACGTTCAGCCCTACCTGTGAATGTCCTGACCCCTTCCCCGGGGCGGGGGGACTTTCACACCTGAGCCACCTGTGCAAGGGAGGGCCGTGGCAGGACAAAAGTCATTGTCCCACCTCGCAGGAGCTGCCTCCTCACAGCCTCATCTTGGCAGAACAACCTCACCCACGTCCCCTCCTGTGTTTATCAGTGCTCCTGACAGCCAAATCCCAGAGCTCACAAGGATCCAGCCTGGTTCCTGTGCCGTCCCACTCTGCTCCTCAGCCAGGAACAGCAGCCCAGAGTCACAGCATCACCGAGGCTGGAAGAGCCCCCCGAGGCCAGCGAACCCAGCACTGCCAAGGCATGGATACAAAAGCTGTTTGAGAACCTGCCACGAGACAATTGAAAATGAGCTCGTCAGGTGGGATTTGAAGATTGGAAAAGGAACAAGGACAGCAAATAACCGTAACAGTCAGGAATGGGACACAGTAAGTGGCTGTTGAGGAACACAGGGCTGGGGGACTCAGGCATGCAAATGTCTCACTAAATAAAGAGCCAAACAATTCAGTCACTAAACCGGGAGAAAGATTCCCAGCTCTCTTCCTTGGACAGGATTTTCCAGGCACCCATCCCAAGGATCGGCGCCCTCCCCTCAGGAGGGGGGTGGAGGGTTTCCAGGCAGGAGCTCTCCTGCCCTCCCGACCCCCGGCACAGGGAGCAGCCCCCACCGCCCCCGGGGAGCCGGGCAGCCTGGAGAGGGACAGGACTGAGAGCCTTTTGTGAGAGAGGCACTGAATATTCCTGCAGCCAGAGTGCCAACGGTTTGGTATTTACATGAGAATAAACCGGGAGAAGGCTCTTTTCTAAGCTGACAAATTTATTTAACCGAACGGTGGGGACAGGGCAGTGTTTAATCAGGAACTTGGAAGGACTTTTATCCGTGCCCGAGCCCTGGCACATGCATGTGCCCAGCTCTTCACTGACAAGACCGTGCCAAACCCCAGTGTGATGGCAGACCCTGGATGTCGCTTCTGCAGGGCTTGGAACAGGTGACAGGACACACCCCTGTCCCTGTGTGTGTGTGAGATGTGCATGGTTTGGCGCCCTTGGCTGCTCCAGTCCAACCTGCTCAGCCACCAGCAGCAGTGGGGTCACTCCCACCCGAGCCAGCTGCAGAAGGGCATCGCCAACGGCATCGTCCATCGCCAACGGCATCGTCCATCGCCAACGGCATCGTCCATTGCCAATGGCATCGTCCATCGCCAACAGCATCATTCATTGCCAACATTGCCAACAGCATCGTCCATCACCAACAGCATCCCCAACGGCATCATCCATTGCCAACAGCATCGTCCATCACCAACCAACGGCATCGTCCATCACCAACATTGCCAAAGGCATCATCCATCACCAACAGCATTGCCAATGGCATCGTCCATCGCCAAGGGCATTACCAATGGCATTGTCCATCGCAAACAGCATCGTCCATCACCAACAGCATCACCAATGGCATTGTCCATTGCCAAAGGCATTGCCAATGGCATTGTCCATCACCAACAGCATCATCCATCACCAACAGCATCACCAAAGGCATTGTCCATTGCCAACGGCATTGCCAATGGCATCACCAATGGCACAGCCCATCACCAACAGCATCACCAAAGGCATGGCAAATGGCACTGTCAAAGACATCGTCCACCACCAAGAGCAGCACCAAAGGCTGTGCCGGTACCAGGGGCGTGTCAAGGCAGCACAGGGAGGGCATTGCAGATTTCCTTTGCCCCTCAGTGTGATGCCAGACGATGCTTTGCTGAGAGCAGAGACAAACATGAAATATTAGTGCATCTTTCTCGTTACAAAATGAGAAGTGTTGCTTTTAATGAGTGGAAGAAGCATGAAACTGGAAAAGAAAGCAGCGCAGAAATTAAAATGATTGTTTCTTTGGTCTTGTTTTCTTTTTGCTATGGACATTCACAGCTGAAATAGCAGAGGGATAATGAAGTGAAAGTTGCTTATATATTTCCTTTTATGTGTATCCTGTGAAAAAATAAGCCATTATTATCCTACACTAATACATTTCAGACTAGAATGCAAGATAAGGGTGTTGGGATGTGGGATGTCAGTCTGTGATGGTTCAAAGGATGAGGGGTATTTTTCACTGCAGTAAAGAATCACACTGGATTCTCTGTATCTTCATTTTCATTGGAAAGATACCACAGAATAAACAGTAAGCACAAAGAAATCAATGCACACACATCTTCTGCTGGAATGTACAATGGATGGCATCTTTTTAATAGTGGTACTTCAGAAAATGATATAATAAAAATGCACACAACATCTCCTAGAGCTGCTATCCCTGCTAGTTACAGCTGAAATCACAGATCTTAATCCTGCCAGCCTCCTCCCCCACCATCCTGAGTTCACAAACCAGCTCATGAAGGTGTTCAACACTCCCATGGAGGCACAGCCCCAGGTCTGCACACTTGTCCAGGATTCTGTGCAGTGTCACTGGCCTGACCAGAGCCCAGAGAGTCCAGGCCGGAGCTGATTCTTCCCTTAGAATCCCAGAATCCCAGGATGGTTTGGGTCGGGAGGGACCCTAATCCCACCCAGTGGCACCCCTGCCATGGCAGGGACACCTCCCACTGTCCCAGGCTGCTCCAACCCCAATGTCCAACCTGGCCTGGGGCACTGCCAGGGATCCAGGGGCAGCCACAGCTGCTCTGGCAATTCCAGCCCAGCCAGGAATTCCCAATTCCCAATCTCCCATCCATCGCTGCCCTCTGGCAGTGGGAAGCCATTCCCTGGTCCTGTCCCTCCAGGCCCTTGTTTTTCACTGGTAAAAAACATCACAAGGATGCCCCAAAGCACCTTTTGGAACTGACTGCAGGAGTGGGAGCATTTAAAAGGGCGTCACTCTTGTTCCCCAGGGCAGGGGACAGGGGGAATGGTGGGCAGAGGGATTTGGGGGCAGAGGGAATTTGGGGGCACAGGGATTTGGGGGCAGAGGGATTTGGGGGCACAGGGATTTGGGGGCAGAGGGATTTGGGGGCACAGGGGTTTGGGGGCACAGGGATTTGGGGGCAGAGGGATTTGGGGGCAGTGCCTCTGAGCCTCTGCTACGAGGTTGCAGCCATGCCCAGATTCCCTTTAGCTGCACATCCCCTACAAATGTGAGCACTCAGCACAGCAATTGCTCAGGTACACGTGAATTGAGAACATCGATGATTTCCTTCATTTCTGTTAAACTTTCGGGGACAAAAAGAAGGGCCTGACACATCCTGATCCACGCTGTGATAAAATCACACCATAGATCCTTGGTACACAAGAGTATCTATTGATACTTGATACACAATAGGTACTTAGTGATAAAATCACACAAGAGATTTTAAGCTTCCTGATTCATTCAGATGCTCTGAGGATTTAGCCAGCACAGATAGCAGGGAAGATAATGTCCTTTATCTGATCACTTCGGTCAGAAGTGCAGTATTTCTGAGGAAAAAAAAAAAAAAAAAAAAAAAAAAAAAAGAGCCCTTTTCACACATATCGATTTTGTTGGTAAATTTGGCAAACTTGGTTTTGATTTTTGTTAAAACTTAAAACATGTAATTTAAAACTAAATAAAAGGAACGATAAAAATCCCATCCACCGTGGCTGCTGCACCACTGAAAGATGGTAAAATGCAAAGCTGGGACAAAACCCTTTGGAAACTCCAACATCAGCTTCTTTTTACTTTTTGGCTCTGGCTCCTGAACCTGCTGTTGTTTCAAATTCCCCATGCAGTCGATGCCATCCAGCAATCAATGAAAGCTTGTTCCAGCCCAGCCCTGCTTCTCATTCCTGCTACAATCAATTGAACCTGTCAGGAAGGCACCAGATGCTGCTGCATTTTTCCCTATATAATATTAGGAAGAGAAAAACATCCAGCACGGGGTGTGTGGGGAGCCTGACTTAAGTGTAATTAAAATTAAAGAACCTCAATCCCCCGAGAGTGTGAGTATTGACAAATCTTTCACTTTCTCATTTACAAGCCCGTGTTTGTGTGCTGCCGACTCTCTCAAAAACAAGCAAACAAGGGAGAAACAAGAAATGAAAAGTTATTAAAATTCAAATAGGACAATACCCTGCAGATTTCATTGTGTCCTTACACTGCTGAAGCAGATGCTGGGCGTGCTGGGAACTTTGCTGGGGCAGATGTTAAAGCTTTCACAGGTTGCTCCGGTTCTCTCATAATACTTTCCCTTTGCAGAGATGCGTTAATAGAAGGCTGAAAGCATAATGTGTAAATGATGGGTACTTCTGCATCTTCTAGGGAGTAAAGTAATGCAAGATTAGGTAACAGACAAATATTTGGATGGGCAAAAATTTGAAACACATTTTAAAATATATTTCTGTGGCAGGATTATTGCACTGCTCAGTTCTCCTTATGTGTATTGAAGAAGAAAATATACAGACCACAGATCCTGAAATACATATATATATATTTTATGTATATATATATTATTATTTTAGACTTCTGTTCCAGGACTTTATTTGTCACTGGTGCCAGGAAAGCTGAGTGAGGAAGAAGGAGCAGTAAAATCAGGGAGATTTGGGGTTCAAAATACATCTGCAGGCAGCAGAATTTGACCATGGGAAGGAGAGTGCTCCCACCTGAGTCTCTGCTCTGCAGAGCTCAGCCCCTGCCCTGGGCCAGGAACAACGTGCATGTACAAAGAGGAACCACAAACCCCTCTGGCATCCAGGCAGCAAATGGGATGAACTCACCTGGCAGGACAGGGTCTGGCCAAAGCACTGCTCCGTGGGAAATCATGGGAATGTCACTTCATAAAAAAGGAACCAACTGGGGTGAAAATCACACTCAAAAAAAAAAAAAAAAAACAACAAAAAAAAAACCAAAAAAAAAAAAAAAAAAAAACCAAAACAAAACAAAACAAAAAAAACCCAAAAAACCCAAAAAACCAAAAAAAACCCAAACAAAAACAAACAAACAAAAAAACCTAACGAAAAAACAACAAAGAAAACCCACCCAAAAAAACAACAAAAAAACCAAAAAAAAAACCCAAACCAAAAAAAAAACCAAACAAAAAAACACCACAAAAAAACACCCCAAAACAAAACAAACAAACAAAAAACCACAAAAACACCACAAAAAAAAAAAAACAAAAACTAAAACCCACCAAAAACCAAAACACCCACAAAGAATGAGGTTCCTCAGCTTAGTATTTAGCTAAAAATTTTATGTTTGTTGTCCTGGCTGCAAATTGTGCCAGAGGAGGTTTGTAGTGGACATGGGGAAAAAACTCTTGCCAAAAGGAGCTGTCCAGCCTCCCTGGGCCAGGGCTGCACAGCTCCTTTTGGCAAGAAATTTAAAATCCCTGCAGGGATTTCAAGCCCTGTGGGAGGCACCTGGGGACAGGGGTCAGTGGTGGCCTTGACAGCGCTGGGCAATGGTTGGGCTGGAGGGTTTTCCAGGGATTTTCCAAAATAAATGACTCGTGATTCTGTTTTAGCATCCTGGTGGGCCCCTTCCTACTCAGGACACGCTGTGCCTGCAGGAAGAGCTCAGAGCTCTGCAGCAGCCACTGAGCCACACACAGGCCTTGGAGGATGGCCTCTTATCCCCATTTTATCTATATTTTATCTATTTTATTTATCTGTTATCCCCATTTTATCTACTGCTGGCTCCTGATAAATGGAGATACATAAATGAACACACACGTAAATGTTGCACACCCACACCTGACGAGCTGTAATTCAGCTGAAAATCTGCGTTTCCACATGAGAGGTGCTGAAGGAAAGGAGCAGCAGCAGGTGGACATTGCAGCCCTGTTGACTTTTCCATTTTTCAATTCAGGCCATGGGGTTTGGAATTAGAAAGGAAGATGAGTAATGGTGAGTTAGAAGTGTGAATCTGATAAATTCTCTCCCTTCGTGGTGATACCCATCAGCTCAGGGAAGGTAGGAGGCTGCCATAAATGACAGTTTACAAATTTTCCTGGCAGCAGCATCCCCTCTCTGCGATACAGATGATGGATAAATATTTCCTCGTGGCCCGGCGGCTGACCTGGGGGCATGTGTGGCTTGCAAACCACTTCTCCTGGCCTGATCTTTGTCTCCTGCAGTCAGCCAGGGGTGGCTGGCTGGAGATGAGGCTCCCTGACAGAGAGAGGCCGTGCCACGGGCTGCATCCTGATCAGGCTGAGCCCTGCAGGAGCCCAGAGCCACCCCCAAGCCAGGGCCAACCTGGCAGCCTTGGCACAGCTGCTGGCTGGGCACCCTCACATGTGACAAATCCAGCTGCCAGGGCTGTCACCCTGGGAACGTCCCCACGGGAACCACTGGGTGCAGGCTGGGGTTAAATCACAGCAGAAAGGAACTCTGCTCACCCTGGGAACGTCCCCACGGGAACCACTGGGTGCAGGCTGGGGTTAAATCACAGCAGAAAGGAACTCTGCTCACCCTGGGAATGTCCCCACGGGAACCACTGGGTGCAGGCTGGGGTTAAATCACAGCAGAAAGGAACTCTGCTCACCCTGGGAATGTCCCCACGGGAACCACTGGGTGCAGGCTGGGGTTAAATCACAGCAGAAAGGAACTCTGCTCACCCTGGCTGGCCCCAGAACCACGGGCTCTGAGAGGAGGTTCCAAAACTCGCTGTGGAAACCCATTGCAGAACTTCAGCTGGTACAGGCTGCTCCAAACTGGGGCACCAATAGTCTGGGAAATGCCTTTGGGTTTGGGCATTGTCAGATGCAGCTTGGGCAGGGTGCTTGGCCAGGACAGGTTGGACCAGACCATCCTTGAGGTCCCCTCCCACCCTGGATTCCATGATTCCATGATTCCATAGTTCCATGATTCCGTGAAGAGTCTTTGTTGTTACCTAGCTGGTCCTTGGCATAGTGCCAGCTATAAAATCAGCCAAATAAATCCACAACACAATTAAAAGATGTTGTTAGTGGGGAAAAATGAGATTCAGGTAAAAAGTGGTGTTTTTGTGGCTGCCCACGGGGAACACAGTGGGCACCCAGCACCCCGGGAGGGGCACCCAGCACCCCGGGAGGAGCACCCAGCACCCTGGGAGAGGTGCAGGTGGTGCCAGTCACTCCCTCCTGTGCAGGACCTGCAGCTCTCCAGGCTCCCTCCTGTCCTGTCCCACCCCATCCTTTCCGCCCTGGCTCTCATTAACGCTGCAGCTGTTTGCAGCATGACTCTCTGTATTCCCATCACTGCTCCATGCAGGGATGAGCCTGTGTTTTCCTTTCCTCCAAAGGGCTGAAAATTCCTCGGGTGGCAAAAGCATTTCAGATTGGAAGCAGAGTTGGCTTTGGCCCAGTGAGAAATGTCAGAAATCTGGACAGAATGTTCCCAAACCCATCAGGATCTTCACTGGACACTTCAACTTTATGGCAAAAAGTATTTGTATTTGAAACAGTGAATAGCTTAACATATGTAAATCTATTTTATAAATATTCAGGCCTAGCCATGCAGAGAGGCCTGAGACACATCTCACACCCTGAAGTGTCTGTGGTGTGCACAGCACTGAGCACACAGAGCAAAGAGGGGGCAGCCTGTTTGTTTGTGCCTGCCACGGATTCTTCTCTTTGATAATCAGACTCAGAATTTAATAAAGACCCAGAAGATCATCCAAAGAGGAGTCAAGTGCTCCAGGAAATGGCCCTGTAGGGTTCTGCTCTCCACACCAAGAGGACACAGAGCTGGTGCCGGTTTTGTCCATCACTTCAGGGGACAAGGTCTCCCACCCCTGCCAGCTGCAGGGTAACAGGACAAAGGAAACTCATCTGGCCTGCTCAGTATTGCAGACATTCCCTGCAGCTGCAGAGCGACTGAGAGCGGTGGGGAGAGGGGAAAGGTGTGAAAGCTCGGCAGCAAAGCTGGGGCCATGGCCCAGCGCCCCTGGGCTGCTCTGCACAACGCACTCTGCGAGCAGCCAAGGGCTCTCCGGAGCCTGAGGCACACCCGCCTTGGAGGAAGGGAGAAGAAGTGTTTCCTGTTCACTCGGCAACTCAACACAAGCTAATTTGGAGCCAGAGCTCCCCCAGGCTCTCCTCTGCTCTCCCCTAGGGTCCCTGCCCCAGGAGCTCCCCCGGTGCAGTGCAGCTCCCCTGGGAATCACGGATCAGCTCAGGTTTGGGGCTGCCAATACCCAAAGCCAGGCTCAGGAGGAGAGCTCACCTGTCCAGGTGCCTCCCCTGCCCGCAGCTCTCGGCTGGAGCACAGGGCTGGCATGGGCTCAGAGAGGCACCTCGTTAACAGCCACTGACCATTAACCCTTGGCCCTGCGGTAATTGCAGACTCAGGTCAGCAGCTCCTGCCTTTGGAGATGGCTTTCATGATGATCTGGATTTTTATCATCCCGCCTGTCTCCAGCGCAGGATTCCCCCGCAGGCAGCGATCCCCTCCGCCTGCAATGCAGCACTGCCTGTGAGCGATGGGGCTCGGCCCCTCCGGAGGGGCTGCGGCCGGGGCCGTGGAAATCCCATCGATTTTCCTGCTGCAGCACATCCTCGCGTCCAGCGCTCCGGGAGGAAAGGCTCAGCAATAACCGCAGCTGTGTCTCTGCAGCACCGCTGGTGCCCAGCTGGTGCCCAGCTCTGCCCGCCCGGTCACCTCCCGGTGGCACTGCGGGGACACAGCCCGGGGCTCCGGGGCCAGCCCGCTCCATGGCTTTGCTCCCCATCCGGTGCCACCCGAGCTCCAGATGAGCCAGGACGGCACAGATGGTGTCCCCTGTGTCCAGAGCAGTGTGGGGCTGAGTCCCCTCGCAGGGTCCCCGCAGGTCTGCACGAGGTCCCCATGGGGACCCTGGGACCTGTCCCTGTCCTGGGGTTCCCAGGTGCCACGGGGGTCCCACAGCCCGCCCTGCTCTGCCTCTCCTGGCCCAGGCACTGCCCAGCCCCGGCAGGATCTTCCAACAGGTCCCACAGACTGGGGCTCCTGGGGGGAATTTGTGCTTCAATTAATCCAAATCATCTTTTATTCAGCCATGGATCAAACGCAGCCAGCAGCAGAGTTTTCCGGAGGAAAAGGGTCACCCGAGACCCCTTTCCCTGTTGAGGCAATAACCACCAGCTCTCAAGCTGCCATTTAACTCCTGTCCCTTGGTTTTTGTTCAATTCCCGCAAAAAACATTACTGGAATAACAAAAGCATTTGCTAAGCAGAGCTCAACTTTTTTTTTTTTTTTTGGACAAAAGCTCGGCAACAGAACTGGTGAACAAATTGCTTTGGTGATTTCCCTGAGGATCCGTCATTCTCCCTTCCATCAAAGCCCCAGTTCTGCTGCCCCACATGCTCGGTGGGCTCTGGCTGTGCATCTGGGGGCTCATCCAGCATTCCCTGGGATCCGGGCACGGCTCTGCCCCCCGCTCCTCCAGCACCCCCAGCCCAGCAGCCTGGCCTCACAACAAAGCTCATGCTCCCAGAACATCTTCTTATTAATTTTCCGAGTTTATGGAGTCAGCTGTCACATAACAGCAGCTCCCTGTCTCTGAAGGAACACGGCATGCATGCGGAATGATTGCAGGAATATGTACCCTCAGGACATATTATTTTCTTAACTAAAATTCAAGTGCATACTTATTACCCAAATCTTTGTCTCAGAAACAGCTTTGCCTTCACATGATGGAATTACAAACCACCAGACAGTTTTTAGGACTTGTATGCAAAACTGCTTTTTAGCATGGCTTTTGTAGTTGTCTTATTTATCTAATCTCCATGAGTCATAATTCCTTCAGGATCACTTTCTTCTTTCTACATTTCATCTCACCAAAACAAATTAAAAAATCAAAAAACAATGGAAAAAACAAAAGCAAGCTCCTGCTCCAGCCCAGAGATGATGCAGTGCTGCACATAATTTGGATTTGTTGCAGCACTTCTGATAGGAACAGACACCCACAGTACCTATGAAAGGAGTCCCCAGGCAAAAGGCTCAGGCACAACATCTCCCTTGGAAAGGAGCAAAATGGAAAGGTTAAAAATAAGGAGCAAGAGGAGGAGGAGTCCCCATCCCTGGGGGGCTTTAACAGCCAAGTGGATGTGGCACTTGGGGACAGGGGTCCGTGGTGGCCTGGGCAGGGCTGGGGAATGGTTGGACTCAATGGCCTCAGAGGGCTTTTCCAACCCAAATTATTGTGTGATTCTATTCCACGAGTTGATTCCCAGTGCTCACCATGGATATTCCACAGCAGAGGCAGCCTCTGTCTGCCAGTGCCAGGGCCAGGGCACTGCCTGTCACAGGTACAGCTGTACCAGGGCCACTGGCACTGCCTGTCACAGGTACCAGCTGTGCCAGGGCCATTGGCACTGTCTGTCACAGGTACAGCTGTGCCATTGGCACTGCCTGTCACAGGTACAGCTGTGCCATTGGCACTGCCTGTCACAGGTACCAGCTGTACCAGGGCCATTTGCAGTGCCTGTCACTGGTACAGCTGTACCACTGGCACTGCCTGTCACAGGTACAGCTGTGCCATTGGCACTGCCTGTCACAGGTACAGCTGTACCAGGGCCACTGGCACTGCCTGTCACAGGTACAGCTGTACCAGGGCCATTGGCACTGCCTGTCACAGGTACAGCTGTGCCATTGGCACTGCCTGTCACAGGTACAGCTGTGCCATTGGCACTGCCTGTCACAAGTACAGCTGTGCCATTGGCACTGCCTGTCACAGGTACAGCTGTACCAGGGCCATTGGCACTGCCTGTCACAGGTACAGCTGTGCCATTGGCACTGCCTGTCACAGGTACAGCTGTGCCATTGGCACTGCCTGTCACAGGTACAGCTGTGCCATTTGCACTGCCTGTCACAGGTACAGCTGTGCATTGGCACTGCCTGTCACAGGTACAGCTGTGCCATTGGCACTGTCTGTCACAGGTACAGCTGTGCCATTGGCACTGCCTGTCACAGGTACAGCTGTGCCATTTGCAGTGCCTGTCACAGGTACAGCTGTGCCATTGGCACTGCCTGTCACAGGTACAGCTGTACCATTGGCACTGCCTGTCACAGGTACAGCTGTGCCATTGGCACTGCCTGTCACAGGTACAGCTGTGCCATTTGCAGTGACTGTCACAGGTACCAGCTGTACCATTGGCACTGCCTGTCACAGGTACAGCTGTACCATTGGCACTGCCTGTCACAGGTACAGCTGTACCAGGGCCACTGGCACTGCCTGTCACAGGTACAGCTGTACCATTTGCAGTGCCTGTCACAGGTACAGCTGTACCATTGGCACTGCCTGTCACAGGTACAGCTGTACCATTGGCACTGCCTGTCACAGGTACAGCTGTACCAGGGCCATTGGCACTGCCTGTCACAGGTACAGCTGTACCATTTGCAGTGCCTGTCACAGGTACAGCTGTGCCATTGGCACTGCCTGTCACAGGTACAGCTGTACCATTGGCACTGCCTGTCACAGGTACAGCTGTGCCATTGGCAGTGACTGTCACAGGTACAGCTGTACCATTGGCACTGCCTGTCACAGGTACAGCTGTGCCATTGGCACTGCCTGTCACAGGTACCAGCTGTGCCATTGGCACTGCCTGTCACAGGTACAGCTGTGCCATTGGCACTGCCTGTCACAGGTACAGCTGTGCCATTGGCACTGCCTGTCACAGGTACCAGCTGTACCATTGGCACTGCCTGTCACAGGTACAGCTGTACCATTGGCACTGCCTGTCACAGGTACAGCTGTGCCATTGGCAGTGACTGTCACAGGTACAGCTGTGCCATTGGCAGTGACTGTCACAGGTACAGCTGTACCATTGGCACTGCCTGTCACAGGTACAGCTGTGCCATTGGCACTGCCTGTCACAGGTACAGCTGTGCCATTGGCACTGCCTGTCACAGGTACAGCTGTGCCATTGGCACTGCCTGTCACAGGTACAGCTGTACCATTGGCACTGCCTGTCACAGGTACAGCTGTGCATTGGCACTGCCTGTCACAGGTACAGCTGTACCATTGGCACTGCCTGTCACAGGTACAGCTGTGCATTGGCACTGCCTGTCACAGGTACAGCTGTACCATTGGCACTGCCTGTCACAGGTACAGCTGTGCATTGGCACTGCCTGTCACCGGTACAGCTGTGCCATTTGCAGTGACTGTCACAGGTACAGCTGTACCATTGGCACTGCCTGTCACAGGTACAGCTGTACCATTGGCACTGCCTGTCACAGGTACAGCTGTACCAGTGCCCCTGGCTGAGGACACAGCCCCAGGGACAGCCTAAGGCACCCCTGGCCCGTTTCCATCTGCAAACTGCAGACTGTGTAGCACATCTTCCATCCCGAGTGGTGTGAGTAAACCAAGGACAAAGTGTTGTGTGAATTGTGACTGCAGACCGGTGACAGTCAGGAATCAGCCTGGGAATGTTTAATCTATGAGAAATTCACATTTCAAAGGCATAGAAATCTGAGATTTAAACAGTTTTCACCTCTGGAGAAATATTTCCTTTCCTTTACTGTCACTTCAGCAGCAAAAGGCTGAACCGTGCACAGTTCTCATTGGCCAGAACACCTACAAAATGATATTAACAGTGATCTTACAAAGTGTTCCATCAAGATGGGGCACAGATAGCTGAGCCATAAATTTCTGTGAGGAAATGCTACTGGAACTCGGTATCCTCTACATCTGCCCATCACTCTGCTTTTGCAGGCTGGGTTGGGACAGGGATGATAAAGCGCAGCGGAGACGTTGCTGTGCCAAAGCCCATCCTTTTATTTCAGCCACAGCAGAGCAGAGTCTGCTCAGCCCATGGCTCTGCCTGGGGCTGCAACAGGACCGGTGACAGCACCTGAACCTGGCATGGGGCCAGCAGCAGAACAGGACACCAGCCCCAGCCCAGAGGCTCAAAGCTGGAACTTTAGGATGAAAGGTGGACAGAAGAAAATGGATAAGTGGACCTGAAGAGTGTAGGTGCACCTAAAGCAGCCAGGAAAAGGAATTTCTGTGGAGTCGGGGGCCAAGGATCTCCAAGCAGTTGCTCTCACTAGGCGGCTTCCTTTCTTTATTGAAAGCCTTCAGTCTTCAGACTCTCTGTCTAAAGAGGAATCAATAAGGAGAAAATTGGGGTCAAAAAGAAAAACCAGTGTATTTTTGGGACACAGAAGCAGAGCAGTGACCATGTGGAGAAAAGAGCAGGCCGGAAGACAGCAGACTTGTTCCTACTGCTGCATCACGGCACAAGGAATACGATCCTTGTCAGATGGATCCATCCATTTTTAATCAGCAGTCTGATGCAGCTGAACTCCAGTTCCAGGTTAGATATCCCTTCAGTCCTTCAATACCAGCTGGCTCTGGAGCTGCTCACTGAGTGCTCCGTGACGCCGCAGAGCTGCAGGGGAGGCTGCTCCAGGCTGGAGCATCCCCTGGGATCTGAGCCCTGCCACAGCCCAGAGCCCCACCTGGCTGCCAGCATCGCTCAACTCCTGCCCTCCCGGCCCGAGCTTCCCCCAGCCCTGCGTTTGCACAGGGCTAGGCCAGCCCAGCTCCCTCGGGACCCAGGGGAAGGCACAGCCGGAGCACACAGCTCTGGCACGGCCGGAGCACACAGCTCTGGCAGCTCTGGGGCTTTGGGGCTGGCACAGCCGGAGCACACAGCTCTGGCAGCTCTGGGGTTTTGGGGCTGGCATGGCTGGAGCACACAGCTCTGGCAGCACTGGGGGTTTGGGGCTGGCACAGCTGGAGCACACAGCTCTGGCAGCCGGACCACACAGCTCTGGCACGGCCGGAGCACATAGCTCTGGCACAGCCGGACCACACGGCTCTGGCACGGCCGGAGCCCACAGCTCTGTCAGGACTGGGGGTTTGGGGCTGGCACGGCCGGAGCACACAGCTCTGGCACAGCCGGAGCACACAGCTCTGGCAGCACAGGGCTTTGGGGCTGGCATGGCCGGAGCACACAGCTCTGGCATGGCTGGAGCACACAGCTCTGGCAGCTCTGGGGGTTTGGGGCTGTGGCTCCAATGTCCCCGACAGGAGCCTCAGAAGGTGGTGGCACAGGGGCTGCCCTGGGGACACCTGTGGGACACACCAACCATTACCACGTAGCAAGGTCGCTGTGTGAGCCCAGGTGACACTGCAGGGCCCTGCCCTGCCTGGACAGGTCTCTGCAGCCATTTCTGAGGTGCCACCCTCTGTGTCACCTCCTCAGGAGCTCCCGGAGGAGTCACCGTGCAGCAGCACATCACCGGGACCTCTGGGTGCTAAAACAAACACTGCTGGCCCAACGAGCAAGGACAAGGCAAGGATTAGTTCCACATCACGGTGACATTTATCCACCCCTGGAAAATTACTGATCATTCATATTGATTCTGTGGCCTGGGTGCAGTGACTGGAAACATCAAATCCAGAGATCCCCCGAGCTGAAATTACAAACACAGCCGGGTGTGGGACGAGCCGAGCAGGGGATGGAACCTGCCCCACTCCTGTTGTGCTGCACCACCCCCAGAAGGTCTGCGTTACCCCTTTGTCTTTGAAATTCAGTATTTCCTCAGTGTCCTCTCTGCCAGAGCTGTTCCAGGTAACCCTTCCTGACCCTGGAACAGGGGATGAGTCTCTCACACCGTTCACTGGCAGTGTGTGTCTAGCAGGGAGTGCCTGACCCCAGACACTGTGGTGAACACTGACGGGATTCTGTTCATTTGGGGTTTTCTTAGGGTTTTACACCAACCCTCTGAGAACAAGCTGTGATGCAGAGAGGGCAGCGTGTCCTGGCCCACCGCTGCCACAGGGAGAGCAGGATCTGGGCTGAGGGGACATGGGGAAGTTCTGCTTAACCACAGGGGTGTTCTGCAGGGGACAAGAACACAGAACAGTAAAGCTGAGGGCAGGGAGGAACAGGAGGGAAGGGGAAGGATGGGCCATCAGCCCCCTGAGCAGCCCCACAGTGTCCCCAGGGCCGTGTGTGGAGTGTCCCAAGCAGCCAGCAAGCTCCAGGGTGAGCCCGCTGCCCCAGCCAGACTCCACTTCTTCTTGGTGTCATTCCACCCTCCTGAGGGCAGGCCGTGGCTGGGGATGGGCTGAGGCAGGACATGGATCCCCAGATCGGATCCCAGCAGCCCGGGGCAGATCAACCCATCCCCAGAGCAGGGTGTCAGTGGGGTCAGATGGGGCACTGCAAACTGCATGGGGGTGCCCTGCATGAGCCCCAAAACCCACGCGAGCTGTCTTGCTGACAACTTACTGCTCTGCTGCTCTCCCCTTTGCAGGATCACCTTCACCCCAAAATCTCCTGATCACACTGCGGTGGCTTGTGCAGGACCCTGGGGATCCCGTGACCCTCTCCCTCCCCAGGGTGGCTCCTCCCTGCCAGGGCAGGCTGATCCAGCCCTGACCAGGAGCCCTGCTGCAGTGCACACCCTTCCAACGCCGGGCCCTGAGTGCCTTCCAAAGGACACTTTCCCACTGAAGAGCGTGGTCGCCTCTGGGACTGGAATTCTGTTCAAGCCTGATCTCTACACAGCGTACACGTGTCTGTGATTTATCTACACAGCCTGAGTTCTGGAGGCTACAGTTTTTAATCAGCGCTATTTGCATTACATAACGTCTTTTATTTCAGCCTGCATTTTGGTTTAATTAGTTCTTTGTTAAATACATCAATGGCGATTCTACCCTGCCAAGCAATTCCGGATAAATTGCATTTGTTAAATCTTCTTCTTTTTCTTGTTTCTCATTTTTCCTGTGTTCCAAGGAGGCAGCACATTTGGAAATTAATGGTATTTTCAAATCATTACATTGCACAAACTCATGGGCACACTTCAAATAATAAACCTGAATATTCCCAGCTCTGTGTGCTCCTCTCCAGCCCAGGAGGATGGAAGTCTGGCTGTGCTTTACACTGGGCTGGAGCTGACGGGTGATCTTATTCCTGCTGTGACCCTGGAAGAGAACTCTCCAGGAAACAAGGACAGCAACCCAGGGCAAACCTTCCCCTGTCCAAGTTTTGCCGTGTTTCCAGCCTGGCAGGGTGGAATTTGACATCCGTCAGGAGATAAACACACACACAGACCCATCAGTGAGGGTGGCTGCACGTGGGTTCTCCCCACATATAGGGAGGAGATACCTGATCCTTGGGGATGCTCTGACCCACCAGGAAAAGCAGAACAGAACTGAAAGGACTTGATTTCAATTTCCAGAAACTGAAAGAGAAAAAAAAATTGTAGAAGAAAATGAAAAAAGAAACTGTAGATAATACAGACTATAATTAATGGCTGAGACAATTTAGTAACAGGACATTTCAGACACGGAGTGACAGGACAAGGGAGGATGGGAGAACGGTTTCCCAGTGCAGGGAGCAGGGTTAAATGGGATACAGGGGAGGAATTGTTCTGGCAGGGTGGGCAGGCCCTGGCACAGGGTGCCCAGAGCAGCTGTGGCTGCCCCTGGATCCCTGGCAGTGCCCAAGGCCAGGTTGGACATTGGGGTTGGAGCAGCCTGGGACAGTGGGAGGTGTCCCTGCCATGGCAGGGGTGGCACTGGGTGGGATTTGAGGTCCCTCCCAACCCAAACCAGTCTGGGATAGGAATCTGTGTGCACCTGAGGGTGATGTGTCACCAGTGACAGCCCAGAGCGCACTCTCTGACCCCCAAGCAGTAACAGGAGTTCCTGGGATGGACTTGCTGGAGCAGCAGTGCCCAGGAACACACAGGATGTTCATAAAGACCATTCTGCCTTTGGTAAAATGGCTTCCAGACAGTGACAGAGTGCAGAGCTGATCCAGGGCACAGGTGATCCAGAAACACAATTCCTCTCCCTGGCTGGCCACCAGCCACCTTTCCTAAGGAAAAGAGATTTCTTTTTCTTGCCCTTCCCATGACTGGCTGCCCAGCTGTGCTCAGCATCCCTGGGAACAGCTGGCTGGGAGGGAGCCCCAGGGAGCAGCCCAGGAGATGGGACCCCTGTGGGGGGAGTGAGTGCCTGGGAGCACCCAGCTCCGGGGGCTGAGGGAGCAGCAGCGAGAGATCTGCAGCAAGGGAAGGCACTGACTTCAAAAAAGCAGCTCAGGACACGTGAAAGTGCAAATGTGCATCCAGACAGGGATTTGGGGGGTTCTGTTCCAGGCGTGGTACAGGAAAACCTGTTCCTCTGTGCCTGAGCTGCACACGAGCATGGAATTCATCAGAGAGTCCCACTGACAGATCCTTAATGAGATTTCAGATAATGATCTGGGCTTCGTTAAAAAAAACTTCCCACAGTGTCAGGCACCTGCAGTGCCTGGGAACAGCCAAACTGGACAGGCACTCTCCTGATGGGAGAATGGAGCCTGCTGTGGGTGCACCCACAGCGCCCACAGCACCCACAGCATCCACAGCACCCACAGTGCCCACAGCATACACAGCATACACAGCACCCACAGTACCCACAGTGCCCACGGCACCCACAGCACCCACGGCACCCACAGCATCCACAGCACCCACAGCACCCACAGCACCCACGGCACCCACAGCTCCCACAGCACTCACAGTGCCCACAGCACCCACAGCACCCACAGGACCCACAGCACTCACAGCATACACAGCATACACAGCACCCACAGCACTCACAGCACCCACAGCGCCCACAGCACCCACGGCATCCACAGCACCCACAGTACCCACAGCACCCACAGCACCCACAGCATCCACAGCACCCACGGCACCCACAGCTCCCACAGCACTCACAGTGCCCACAGCATCCACAGCACCCACAGTACCCACAGCACACACAGCACCCACAGCACCCACAGCACCCACGGCACCCACAGCTCCCACAGCACTCACAGTGCCCACAGCACCCACAGCACCCACAGGACCCACAGCACTCACAGCATACACAGCATACACAGCACCCACAGCACCCACAGCACCCACGGCTCCCACAGAACCCACGGCACCCACAGCACCCACAGCACTCACAGTGCCCACGGCACCCACAGCGCCCACAGCATACACAGCACCCACGGCACCCACAGCACCCACAGAACCCACGGCACCCACAGCATCCACAGCACCCACAGTGCCCACAGCACCCACGGCACCCACAGCACCCACAGAACCCACGGCACCCACAGCATCCACAGCATCCACAGTGCCCACAGCACCCACAGCATCCACAGCACCCACAGCATCCACAGCACCCACAGCGCCCACAGCACCCACAGCACCCACAGCACCCACAGCACCCACAGCACCCACAGCACCCACAGCACCCACAGCATCCACAGCATCCACAGTGCCCACAGCACCCACAGCACCCACAGCACCCACAGCACCCACAGTGCCCACAGCACCCACAGCATCCACAGCACCCACAGCACCCACAGCACCCACAGCACCCACAGCATCCACAGCATCCACAGCATCCACAGTGCCCACAGCACCCACAGCACCCACAGCACCCACAGCACCCACAGTGCCCACAGCACCCACAGCACCCACAGCACCCACAGCACCCACAGTGCCCACAGCACTCACAGCGCCCACAGCGCCCACAGCACCCACAGCACCCACAGCACCCACAGTGCCCACAGCACCCACAGCATCCACAGCACCCACAGCACCCACAGCACCCACAGCACCCACAGCACCCACAGCATCCACAGCACCCACAGCGCCCACAGCACCCACAGCACCCCTCACTCAAGCTCTAGCCCAGAGGAAACTGATGTACTCCAGGAAAACACATCCTCAGGGAACTGGCATCACACTCTGCCTTTCCCCATTTTGGCCACGTGCTCACCTGAGCCGAGCTGGTTTGTGGCCAGTTTGTGTGGGTAATACTCTTTGAAATTATCAAGGAGGGAATAAATGGGAAATCATGGGTTTTTTTCTTTTCAAGACATATTACTGTCAGCAGCAGCCCTATTCCATTTTCACATCAGGAGCAGGGAATTCATTATTAATCTGCTGCCAGAATGATCCACACCTCTATCCCTGTCTCTGTGTTCCTAATCTCATTTTTCTCCGTTCCTCCTTCTGTCTCTTTTCTGTCCATCCCAAACAATCTCACATCCAGGCAGCACTCCATGTTCAGTCACACAAAGGGAAATGCTGAACAGCCTTCCTTTATTTATGTTCAGCTCCCCTCTCACAAGTGAAGCAATTCCACACCCAGGGTGCTGACACTGCTCTTTACCTGAATATTTCATGAGGGTGTGGTGGCTGCCCCTGGATCCCTGGCAGTGCCCCAGGCCAGGTTGGACATTGGGACAGTGGGAGGTGTCCCTGCCATGGCAGGGGTGGCACTGGGTGGGATTTGAGGTCCCTTTAACCCAAACCCCTCTGGGACAGGATTCTGTGTGCCCCTGAGGGTGAGGTGTCACCAGTGACAGCCCAGAGTGCACTCTCTGACTCCCGTGCAGTAACAGGAGTTTGGTTTGTAAGCACCAGTTCTGCCTGAGGATCCAGGAGCTTTAGCAGAGCTGTAACAGGGGAACCACCCAAAGGCTCCTCTGGAGCTGCACTTCTCCAGAACCTCACACAGGGAGGGAATCTTTTGGGACTCACAGGCTGGCTTGCACTGAAGCACCCCAGAAATACTCCCCACAAACAGGAAAGCTTCAGCCTAAGGTAGCCATGCCCCCAGAGGGGGCTCTGTGAGAGCCCTGCAAGAAGGAAAGGGTTTTCTTCAACCTGAGAGCAAAATTAGAGGTGGTAACATTGAAAAAAAGGAAAACAAGATGAAATGTGACACTGCTGTACCAGGAGGTGTTGTCAGTGATTCCCAGAGGTCCCACATTAGTACAACATTATTTCTTTAAAGAAGCAGCCACTGTGACAAACTCACTTGCGGGTTCTGGAGCAAGAAGGCAGAGCTGTGCATCTCCATTATACTCACATTATGTAAATGTGTGGGGATAAAGGGCAGAGATTGTAAAATGGAGCAGATATATGGGAACGCTGACCTTTGCTGTGCTGCTGCCATGTGCAGGGATGTTACAGAGCCCGGCAAAGAGCAGAGCAGAGCTGAGTTACACGCACAGAAATGAAATGCAGGAGCTGCTCTGCCAGGCTGCAGGATCTCTCCCCCATCCATCTTCCAGGTTAATGATTCATAGGAGACCCGTGAAGGTCAAGGACTCTCTCAAGTGTCTCCTCTCTGCTGGAATCCCCAAAGAAGCAGAGGGAAGGGTAATTTGGATGGTTACATTTGTGGCAGGAAAACCTGCTCTGTTGGGAATGCAGGGCAGAGGGATCTGCAGATGTGTCTGGGGCAACAAAACTGCCTGCCCAGCTCAGGGTGGTGAGGGCATCCCTGCCCAGAGATCTGCTCAGAGCTGGTGAGGACAGCCCTGCTCAGAGATCTGCTCAGAGCTGGTGAGGGCACCCATACACAGAGATCTGCTCAGAGCTGGTGAGGGCAGCCCTGCCCAGAGATCTGCTCAGAGCAGGGCTGAGCCCCGCTGTGGGACAGAGGCTGGATGTGGACAATGGGATGGGAGGGACTGGAGCTGCTCTGGGGTCTGTGATGTGGGCAGTGGGATGGAAGGACAGGAGCTGCTCTGGGGCTGTGATGTGGGCAGTGGGAGGGACTGGAGCTGCTCTGGGGTCTGTCCCTGCAGGCTGGTGCTCCTGGAGCTGCTCTGGGCTCAGGCAGGATGGGAGGCCTGAGGTGCCTCTGTCCCTGCATTCTCAGGGGGAGTCCCACAGCAGGAGAGTGCAGGGATGTTTCTTTGCCACCCTTTTCTCAGGCACAGCCCCAGAGTGAGGGCAGGGCCAATGCCAGGGCAAGCCCAGGAGTGCAGGGTGGCCCCAAGCCCCTCTGCTGTCAGCCACATCTGCCCCCCTGGGCACAGGGGTGAGAATAAAGGCTGGATCTCCGTGTGAAGCTGCAGGAGCACACGGGATGCCTCCCGGGAATCTGAGCACAACGAGCACGCTGAGGAGTTTGAGGGGCTGCAATTGCCGTGGTTTAAGGCTCTAGACACTGATAATGCTACACCAAGGTCAAGTATTTTGGATTACCACTTCTGCAGCTCCCAGCTCAATCTTCCAGCAAGGTGAAACTTTGCCTGACTTTATTACAGCAATTGTTCCCAAGTAAATCCTGTTTCCTGATTTCCTAGGCAGGCAGAAATAGAAAGAATCAGAAATAATTGCCAAGTGATGATTTTCTCACCCTCCAGAGTCTGAAATTGGCTGTGGAAGAGACTCGGAATGTTTGAGGCCTCACTTGTGGGACTGGAGTGTGTTTACATGGCATGAATAGGATCATTCCTAGGGACACTGACAAAAGTCCTGCTGCAGGAACAAAGGAGGATTCTTCCCTTGCATCAGGCGAGAGGACAGAAAGACCCAAGCACTTATATTTAATAGCAAAAATGGTCCAGAACTTGGCCATCTGGAAATTATTGCAGTGGGCACTTCCAGAACCTGCTTCAGCACTTTGTTCCCGACCTTCCCAAAAAGATGGATGATGGTAAGGGTTTTAGCAGCCCTGGAAAACAAAGTAAATAAGCAAACAAATAAAAACCCAATACAGGGCAGCAATTAAGTGAAGCAGAAATGAGGATTTACAGAAATGAGGAATTTAGGCCCCAGCCTAACAATGATCACAACCACACTAATGACCCGGGGGCTGGAGAGCCTTTCGAATAACGGGAGGGCAAAAGTGAACAGGATATCAAGGGAATAGCTGATCATGGAAGAAGAGATGGGGCTCTGAGCCTGTCTGTGAGGCACTGATGTGTTACAGTGATTGGGCAGTGAGGAAAAGCACACACACAGTTCTTGGCCATCAGAAGCTTTTACTTTTTGAATCTTTGTGCTTTTATAAGATGCTCCACAAAAGGGGCTGCCATTGGTCAGAGAAGGACTGCGTCTGTTCTCCTTCAGCAAACAACAGGTGACAGAGATTGTTTGGGGAAACTGGCGTGAGAAGGGCAAAGCTCTCTTTAGTGTTTACAAAACAACAAAGCTCTCTTTAGTGTTTACAAAACAACAAAGACACTGCCGTGAGAATGGGAATCTGTTCCCGTGGGAAAGAGCCAGCAGTAGCCAGCAGTAAAAATCTGAAGGCCCAGAAAATACACAGGGTGACACTGGTGCTGCACACACACCTGGGCAGGGGTTCAGAGCTGGACAGGGAGGTTGCAGGGGCTGCATTCAGAAATTTTCTAGACCAAACATTCATAAACTCTCGAGGCTGTCAGGGATGGTGACTTGGAACCCAAGTGGCTCCTTACCTGGTTTTTTTTCCCTGATGGGGAAGTACAGGAGCATTAGGGGAATTGAATCGTTTGCTGGTTTGTCATCTTCCACAGTAATTGTGACTGAGCAGCTGAATGTCACAGCCAAACACAGCATCAATACAGTCCAGAGAAGTTTCCATGCCACAAAAATCATGGCAGCCCAGCACTGCCCTTCCCTGCCCCGTGGGGCACAATTCCTCCTCCCCAGGGAGCCCTGCAGGATCCCTGCCCTGCTGCTGAATCCTGCAGGGGAGCAGTGCTGGGACACGGCACACGGCTGATTTATTGCCAGGTCCTTGGGAGCTGTTGGTGACATGTAGGCACAGGAGTCCATTAAACACGCAGAACAACCTTAAATGCTGTGTTTGCATAGGGAGGATATAAAAAAAATAAAACAGTGAAAAGGCATTTGCTGAACACAGACCTCTGCCACTTATTTCACATCTGTTCAACCAACCTCGTCCTATTAGGGACGATTAATGTTTAAGGGACATGGAAAATAAAATGGCCATAATAAACAGACCCTGCTAATAATTGCCACTTAGTCCTGTGTTCTGGTGAATTAATGGCACACCACAATGATGAGTGCTCGCTCTCAGCCCCAGCTATGGTGCTGAGCAGGGGCTGCACAGCCCCCTGGCCACTGACACAGCGTTGGATGCAGCAGCTGCCTGGGTGCACGAGCCAAGGACAGGGCACTGTCCAGGTAAGAAGCAGATTTAGTGCCTCGTAAGGAAATATTTCTATTTTTCTAATCATTCCTTTAGCAAGGGGGTTCACAGAAGGGCAGAAACTCTTCCTGCAAGCCCAGAGAGAGGAGGTCATTCCCAAAATCTGCAATGAGCTGCCAAGGGGGCTGGGGGAAATAAAGTGATTTCTAAAACAAGTCAATAACAATTCAAACAATAACAAAAGCAGTACAGAAGACACAAATCTCACCCACGAGCTCTGGTAACACATCCAGCATTAAGAACTCCATGTCTGTCCCTTGTTTTTCCCATTTGCCAGTGACAACACCACATCCACCTTCAGCAGGTGGTGGCATCCAGGATCCTAAATTAAACCTGCCTCCTTATCTGGATGAGGTGCGGGGATAAATTCTTTTCTTTAGTGAGGTTTTAAATGTGATCCTCCACATCCTGCTCGAGGTCACACTGGAGACTGGCCCTGGGTGGGTGGAAAGGCAGGGCTGGTTCCCAGTGCTGGTTGAAGTGACCTGACTGGGGTCACTGGTGGGGTGGGTGGGATGTTTCACCTCCTCCTGAAGCCCTGCACAATGGGACAGGAGGAACAGCTGGCAGATGCCAGGGAGACACTGCCAGGGAAAACCAGAGTTTTCACTGCTTGTGCACATCAAACCAACGTGCACTTGGACACACAAACAGCCATTGGCCTCCTGAGGCCGGCAAAAGAGCAGTGACAGGACAAAGGGGTCTCAGGGAAACAGTGCAGAGGCTCCCGGCCCCACTGAAGGTGCTGGCGGCAGCTGGGCAGCTCCTGGCAGTGAGGAAGTGCCACCAGGGGCAGAGGAATGCCCATTCCTGCCCTCTGGGCATGGCAGAGGGTCACACACTGCCATAATATTGGAGAAAAGTTTCAAGACCTCATGTTTGACCCTCCCACACCACCAAAAAAAATGGCAGTGACCAAGTGTGACACACCCTGAGCCAGGCAGCAGAAAGCCACAGATATCACAACATTTCTGCTGTATTTGTAACAGAAACTAGGGAGTGGCAAAGGAAATTCATGTGAAGCAAGCAGTGGCAAAATGGTTCCGAAATTCAAGGAGAGCTTGGATCATGGATCATCAGAAAATAGCTCCTGCCTCTGCCACAGCTGTCAGAACTGCAGGAAGAATGCCTGGAATGCAGATATCAAAGACCACAGTCACCTTGCCGTGATTCTGGTCGCATACCTGCATTTACATCACTGACTTAATGAAAAATAAATCATGATTCATTCACTCCAGACAGCCTGGTGGAAAATGACAGGCAAATAACAAGATATTTATGTATTTACTGCTATTTCTGAGAATTATTTAATAATGCTATTAATGGGGATGACATCTTTTCTTCTTCAGGGAGAGAATCACCTCACTGTGATTAGCCAAGATGGCACCAAGGGACTCTTCAGGCCTGCCCTGGGTTTCTGTGGAAGCAGCTACAGCCCTGCAGTAACCTCAGCCAGAGCATCCTCCTTCCTTCCTTCCTTCCTTCCTCCCTTCCTTCCTTCCTTCCTTCCTTCCTTCCTTCCTTCCTTCCTTCCTTCCTTCCTTCCTTCCTTCCTTCCTTCCTCCTTCCTTCCTTCCTTCCTTCCTTCCTTCCTTCCTTCCTTCCTTCCTTCCTTCCTTCCTTCCTTCCTTCCTTCCTCCCTCCTCCCTCCCTCCCTCCCTCCCTCCCTCCCTCCCTCCCTCCCTCCCCTGTCCCTTCTGCCCCGTCCCTGGCTCAGGGTTCCTGCAGGGTACAAAGCCTCCCCTGGAAGACTTTTGGGGTCTTTGGTGGTTTAATTTCCTTTGCTGTTGTTTTGTTGTTCCCACTCTGGCTCTTCCGTAGCTGTTTTGTTGAAGACAATTCCCAGATTCCCCTTGGATGGCTTCCCATGGACACAGGCTGGGAGAGCTAGGAATGTTCCCCTGGAGAGGAGAAGATCCAGGGGGAACTCAGAGCCCCTGGCAGGGCCTGAAGGGGCTCCAAGAGCTGGAGAGGGACTGGGGACAAGGCCTGGAGGGACAGGACACAGGGAATGGCTTCCCAGTGCCAGAGGGCAGGGAAGGATGGGAGATTGGGAATTGGGAATTCCTGGCTGGGCTGGAATTCCTGGCTGTGACTGCACCTGGATCCCTGGCAGCGTTAAGCTTTAGGGTCCCTTCCAACCCAAACCCTTCTGGGCTTCTCCAAGACCCAAGTGTGAGCTGCAAACACCCAGGAACATCCAATGTCCTCCCGGATCCTTCTCCCAACTCCCAGCTTGCTGTAAGAGTCCAGGGCCTCATCCCACACCAGACAGGACCCAGGGGAGCTGTTCCATGTCCCAGTGCCCCGGTGAGGCCACAGGAGGGGACTGAGCTGCCCTGTGAGCCAGGAATGGTCACTGCTGCTTCATTCTGAGCTCTCCGAAGCTGTGAAAGTTTGATAAATCCAATGTGTTCTTTTTTCACACTCCTAAACACATGTTATCTCACTGTAATATGATTTCAGTCCCCCTAGAGAGACCTCTGTAGGAAGCTGGCATCTTGTGCTTAACACAAAAACCTCTATTCTCCACCAGAAAATTTACTTAAAATTTAAAATAATCAAGTAAACAGCCCAAGAGTGAAAAACATAAGGAGAAGTGAATGTTGAAAATAAAAACTGTGTATAACATGTTTCAGCCCTGGGGTTTGGGTTTGGTTTCTTTCCTTCCTTGTTGGGAAGATCTGAAGGTGGAAGTGTAGCCGAGGAAGTTTTCTGCACAAAATGTAAAATACAAACCCCATCATGTAAGTGAAAGGTGATGGTGCTGACCCTCAGAATGAGCCTAAAACACTTCCAGACTGGCTGCATTCCTAGATAACACAACCATTTACTGATAGCTGCATCTTTTAGTGCAGCTCAGCCCCTCCCATGCAGTTCAGCAGAGCTGTGCACAACAGGCACCCACTGACCCTGGCTGCCTCCAGAATCTAAATTGGGAAAGAAAAATTGAAGAGGGCTAGACATTATAAAAATGATGGGTAAACAACTAAAAAAATAACCCCAAAACAACAAACATAAACCCTCACAAGGATAGGAGAGCAGATGCCAGAAGTGTTGAAAATTTGATGCTACTCCAACCATGGTGGTCCAACACTGAGCAGGAATTCCCATCCCTCTCACAAAATTGGACATAA
The DNA here is from genome assembly GCA_021534815.1 of Acrocephalus arundinaceus. NCBI lineage: Eukaryota > Metazoa > Chordata > Aves > Passeriformes > Sylviidae > Acrocephalus > Acrocephalus arundinaceus. The sequence continues at coordinate 261,316 of JAJEOU010000631.1, read as the reverse complement.
AAATGAAAGAGAAGATTGAAATAACAGCCCTCACTTCTGAAATGGCCCTTATCTCCGTGGTGTTTGCTAACACTACTCACAGGCAAAGCAAAAGGATGGAAACTAGAATTGCATCGTTTACTGAGCACACTTCTTCTTGAAGATAGGAAGAAATATCACATCCAGCATAAACCACCGCAATTTGGAAAAGAGCAGCCAGGTCTCACCTGGAACCACAGCCAAATTCCCCCTTTTGCTCAAAAATCTGCAGAAAAGCGGCCACACAAAGGAGGAAACCTGAGCTGTTGGCACTGCTTTTACCACACATTATATAATAATAATAATAATAATAAAAATTCAATACCCATTTTAGACAGTGTCACCATGGCCACACACTTGTAGTAACATCAGTCATAGAATCACAGAGCACAGATGGGTCTGGGTTGGAAGGAACCGCGAAGGTCATCCTTGTCCCCCCTGCCATGGCAGGGACACCTCCCACTGTCCCAGGCTGCTCCAAGCCCAATGTCCAACCTGGCCTGGGACACTGCCAGGGATCCAGGGGCAGCCACAGCTGGGAAGGGCTGGAGAATCCCTGAGGGAGCTGGGAAGGGGCTGGAGAATTCCTGAAAGAGCTGAGAAGGGGCTGGAGAATCCCTGAGGGAGCTGGGAAGGGGCTGGAGAATTCCTGAAGGAGCTGAGAAGGGGCTGGAGAATTCCTAGGGGAGCTGGGAAGGGGCTGGAGAATTCCTGAGGGAGCTGGGAAGGAGCTGGAGAATTCCTGAGGGAGCTGGGAAGGGACTGGAGAATTCCTGAGGGAGCTGGGAAGGGGTTGGAGAATTCCTGAGGGAGCTGGGAAGGGACTGGAGAATTCCTGAGGGAGCTGGGAAGGGGCTGGAGAATCCCTGAGGGAGCTGGGAAGGGGCTGGAGAATTCCTGAGGGAGCTGGGAAGGGGCTGAGCCTGGAGCAAAGGAGGCTCAGGGGGCCCTTGTGGCTCTGCACAAGTCCCTGCCAGGAGGGGACAGCCGGGGGGGTCGGGCTCTGCTGGCAGGGACACAGGGACAGGAGGAGAGGGAACGGCCTCAGGCTGGGCCAGGGCAGGCTCAGGTTTGATAACCGGGAACATTTCCTCATGGCAAGGGTTGTCTAGTCCTGGCACAGCTGCCAGGGCAGTCATGGAACTCAAAAACTGCATGGATGTGACATTTGAACATGGTGGTGAACATGGTGGGGGTGCTGGCTGACGGTTGCTGATCTTAGAGGGCTTTTCCAGCAGAAATGTTCCCCTAATTCTGTATCTTCTGCATTAACAGCTCTGCAGTCAGAATGTGGGTGCAGAAAACCTCCATGCCTGTTGGAGGATGGATGGCAGCTGGCCCTAAGTAGGATTAGAAAACCCTTTTTTCCCTTCATTCTGTGAGAGCCACTGAAACCAAGCACAGAGACGTATCTGCAGCAGCTTTGCATTAAAATAACTTTGTTTCCCTTGGAACATTTATAGCAGAGAGCTGGAGCTTATGCTGGAGCACCTCTTCATCCAGACCTGTTAGAGAGAGTTAAAACACATTGAAAAGCAAGGAAAATACTAAATAAACTGATTTTAGGTAGTTTTTACCTGGGTATAAAACAAAGATCAAAGAAAGCCTGCCTTTTAGTTGCTGTGATTTGTCTTTTATTTTCCAAGGAAAAATGTTTCACTTTAAAGAAAGGGGAAAAAACTAATAATAAAAGAAGATCGTAGGAACCAACCTCAAAGTAGCTCCTGTGCTCTGCTCCTTGCCCACACAAACCCATGGTAACGTGAAGGCCAGGAGAGGTGACCCAGCCCTGCCTTGGATGAGACCCCTTGCTACTGTGTTTCCCATTTTCCTCCTTTCCTTCCATATCTCATCCGTTCCAAAGGGCAGGAAGAAATTAAAACATCTCTTTAAACCTTCCCAGCACCTTCAGCCTTATTTATTTCCCGATTCTCATGTAGTAGCTTGGCTTTCCACTCCTGATAGTGCCGTGTGAGAACCTCAGAGTGTCTGTAAGGGGAATGGCAATGGCTTTGGTGAATCGCCAATCAAAACCAGCCCCAAAGCAGCCAAACAGGATCGTGAGCAGGATGGATGCATCTCTGGTGAGAGGCACTTTGCACAGGGTCCCATGCAAGTATTTCTCTGCTTTCTTCAAAGTGTTTCCAAGGGAGATGCTACAGCTGTCACCTCACACTGAACCCGAGGAGTGAAACTTCACTGCTGAGAAATAAACACAACAGTTAAATATGGCTCCTGTTCAGCCGAGCAAACATCCACCCTGCCACTTAAAAGGGAAAGATGGAAGCTTTCCTGCGTGAGGAAATCCTCCTCATTAAACGATCTGCAGAGAGCAGCTTCTTCAATAAAGCCGGGAACAATCGGAGCAGGATGAGCAATGGCAGCCGTTCCAGCGAGGGCTCACAGGAGCGGAACAAAGGCCCGCTGACCTGGAACACCACACAAAAGAAATGAAACTCGTATTTTCAAAGCCGCGTCCCCAGAAGCTGCTTAGGAGCAGTTGTTCCGCGGCGTTCCGGTGTACTTCATTGAGCACTTTAAAGATCAGCACTTGCATGGTGCACCCCAGTGCATCATCGGGTAAACGCTGCCTTCTGCCCGAGCCCGGCATGGCCTCGGAGCCTGGGGACACCTCGGAGTGCAGTGATCCCTTGGAGCCTGGGGATCCCTCGGAGCCTGGGGATCCCTCAGAGCCTGGGGGTCCCTCAGAGCCTGGGGATCCCTTGGAGCTCAGTGATCCTTTGGAGCCTGGGGATCCCTCAGACCCTTGTTGATCCCTTGGAGCTGGGTGAAGCCACAGAGCCTGGGGATCCCTCAGAGCTCAGTGATCCCTCAGAGCCTGGTGATCCCACAGACCCTGGTGATCCCTCAGAGCCTGGTGATCCCTTGGAGCTGGGTGAAGCCACAGAGCCTGGTGATCCCTCAAAGTTCAGTGATCCCTCGGAGCTCAGTGATCCCACAGAGCTCGGTGATCCCTCAGAGCCTGGTGATCCCTCAAAGTTCAGTGATCCCTCAGAGCCTGGTGATCCCTTGGAGCTCAGTGATCCCGCAGTTCCCCTTTTATTCCTGGAAAGGCTGTCCAGCCCTGGCACAGCTGCCCAGGGCAGTGGTGGAGCACCCCTCCCTGGGGGGTTTCAAAGCCATGCAGATGTGTCTCCTGGGGATGTGGGTCAGTGGTGGGCTTGGCAGTGCTGGGGGAATGGTTGGGCTGGGTGGGCGCAGGGGGATTTTCCAACCTGAACCATTCAACCTGAATCTTTCCCAGCTCCCTCAGCCTCTCCTGGGGCTCCAGCCCCTTCCCAGCTCTGTTCCCTGCCCTGTACACGCTCCAGCCCTCCATGTCCTTTCTGTCCTGGGGAGCCCAGGGTGGCCCCAGGGTTCAAGGTGCTGGCACATCTGTGTCACAGGGGGGATCCTCCTCTGGTGGCCCCACCCCAAGCTCTGCTGACCTCGCTGCTCCCACCATGACAAAGCCTCCAGATCCCTGAATTTAAAGCAGGTGTTTTCTCTCTTCATAACAGACTTCAAAGAAAAGTTGGTCTGAGCAATGTCTGGAAAATACTGATTAGCCAGAATATCCTTCTGCACCTGAGGAGAAAACATAATGAAGCTGGAGATGGTACCACGCCGCTGGGATGACCTCGAAGGAATGGGCCATTTATTCCATCTACAATGAACTTGAAGGAATATTTTGGGTTGTTCGGCATTTTAGCTCTGATTTTTCCCCTGGAAGAGAAAGGGGAACAAGAAAAAGCCCCGCACTTCCTACCGCTGTCACATCTTTTAAATTCCGAGAGCGATCTGAGTGCGCTATTTCAGACACACAAAAATATACAATAATCCCATCATTCATAGCAAGCAGTCCTTGCCTTAACCAGAGGGGTATTAATCCTTGTGGTGTGTTTGAATTGCCAGCATTAGCTCAGGAGATGGCCCTCAGTGCGGGGAAGGAAAATCATATATCTCCCTTTCAGCACACACATCTCCTTCCACACCGGCGTTTCACCTCCGCGCTGCCCGGATCGCTCTGGGAATGTGGCGGCCTCAGCACTTCTGACTTTGCACCGGGCTCCTTCCTCCGTCCCCAGCTCTCCACAGCTCAGCAAAACGTGTAATGAGTGTCACTCCCCATTTCACCCAGGATCGAGACAAAATGAGATCGGGGCTGAGTTATTGTCTCAAGAGTCTGCTCAGGCCACGCTCAAAGAGATCAGCCGGGCATTTGGAGCCCACATTTTGTCACCTTCATAAACTCCAGCCTTTACTTTCCTGACCTATCAATCTTTCATCTCTCTCAAGTGCTAAATTAATCTTATTTAGAAATGTCAATTAAAGCGGTCAATTTTTTTGATGGTATTAGAAAGTACTTGATATCTTTTCTGCCCTTTAATTTAATGGAACAAAAGGAATAATCCTGCAAAAATAAAGCCCCTCCAGCTATAAGCTTGGCTGTAAAATATTAATTTTTAATGGCATTATGTTAGAACAAAATATTTTTTTCTCTTTGTAAACAGACGGAAGATTATATTTGCACTACTTATGAAAGGAGGTATTAATGCAAAAATGAACCTACAGAGGCAAAGACAATGTGGTGCTGTACAGCAGTTTTTAAGGAGGTAACCTCGGCCAAAATTTCAGAAAACACCTTAGCAGAAACGTACTTGCTTAATTAGGCACAAAGATTTTGTACTCCTTTTGCTATTTTAGTATTTTTAAGGACGGAATTGAACAGATTTGGTATCTCTTGTGCTGATATGGGCTGGAACAGGCCCAATGAAGGCAATGAGCCGTCTCCAGCTGACGTCAATGGCGCCATGCAAACAGTGCTGAAGGCAGCGCTGGGCCTCGGGGAGGGGATCCCCAGGGACCCCCAGGGACCCCAGCACTCAGTGACACCCCCTCAGTGAGGAGACCCCTGGCTGTCCCCAGGGACCCCCAAACCCCAGTACTCACTGACAGCCCCATGGTGAGATCCCCTGGCTGTCCCCAGTGACCCCCAGGGACCCCCAGTGACCCCAGCACTCACTGACACCTCGCAGTGAGGATCCCTGGCTGTCCCCAGCACCCCCAGGACCCCCCACCCCCTCAGTGAGGTCCCCTGGTGTCCCCAGGGACCCCCAGGGACCCCAGCACTCAGTGACACCCCCTCAGTGAGGTCCCCTGGTTGTCCCAGGGACCCCAGCACTCACTGACACCTCGCAGTGAGGAATCCCCTGGCTGTCCCCAGGCACCCCCAGTGACCCCAGAACTCAGTGACACCCCCTCAGTGAGGAGATCCCCTGGCTGTCCCCAGGGACCCTCAGTGACCCCCAGGGACCCCAGCACTCACTGCCACTCCCTCAGTGGCTGTGGACACCCGTGATGGCCCCTGGGTTGGGCTGTGGCTGGCTGGCTGGGGGACACGGTGGCACAGGCAGTGGGACACGGTGGCACAGGCAGTGGGACACAGTGGCACAGGCAGTGGGATATGGTGGCACAGGCTGTGGGACACAGTGGCACAGGCAGTGGGACACGGTGGCACAGGCAGTGGGACATGGTGGCACAGGCAGTGGGACACGGTGGCACAGGCAGTGGGACACGGTGGCACAGGCAGTGGGATATGGTGGCACAGGCAGTGGGACATGGTGGCACAGGCAGTGGGACACGGTGGCACAGGCAGTGGGATGCAGTGGCACAGACAGTGGCAGCCATGTGCACGTGGTCACAGCTGGTGAGAGTCTGGGGGTCTGGGGGTAAAACCCTGGGCAGCCTGGGAATAAAACCCTGGGCAGTCTGGGGGTAAAACCCTGGGCAGCCTGGGTAAAACCCTGGGCAGCCTGGGAATAAAACCCTGGGCAGCCTGGGGGTAAAACCCTGTTGAACATGGGCAGATAAAGTGTCCCCACAGTTGCTCAGGATTGCAGCTGTCCATCCACTTCCCCTTTTAGATCCTTCCCATCCCCTGGCTCCAGGGGAACATTGGGCACAAGGTGACAAGCCCCAAAACTGGAAAGGGAGAAGTGGGGAGTGGCAGATGTCACATCATCAGTGCTCAGCCTGGTACAGCACCCCTCAAGCTTCAGCCATGGGATGCTGACCAAGTTGTGAGATGTCCTTCCCACCCTCCAAAAGCCAGGATCTTCCCACAGCCAGCACCAGCCCTCTCTTTATCTGCTGTGGCACCAGCAGGCCTGGAATTTGGGATTTTACTCCTTCATGGAACAGAACCTGGCTGTTTCAGACACAGCTGACTGGCTGTGAGCACTGAGGTGCACTCAAACACACCATCCCTGGGGATCCACCAGCCCCAGTCTGAACAGCGGGGTACAACCTTTAGGGCACCTGTCCCACCCCACCCTGCTCTTGGGAAGGCCAAGCTGGGCAGCAATGAGAGGAGACCCCAAACCTCCCCCTACAGCCCAGCCCTGGGCAGCAGTGAAAGGGGACCCCAAACCTTCCCCTACAGCAGACCCTGGGCAGAGGAAAGCACAAGGACAGCGTCAGCCGGGGCTGAGCAGAGGCTCGGGGAAGCAGTGGCTCAGAAGAAGCAATTTTAGCAGTGACAATTAAGTGACAAAGAGAGGATTAGGGCAGCGGCTGGAGACTGAGCAGCAGGAGCCGCGGGACAGGCAGGAACAGCAGCCTCGTTTGACACGGGTCTGCCACAAAGGGAGGTGTTGACAGCTGCGTCTGTGGGGCTGCGACCCGGGCCCCAGGGAGCTGCTGTGCCCAGGACTGATCTCAGCAGCTCCTCGTTAAATATGTGCCTAATAAAACCTTGTTTAAAGAGCAGCACAACGTCCGCTGGCCTCACACTTCCCTGCCTTCTCTCCAGACAATTTTTTCCAGAAGCTGAGGTTTTGTGCTAAATAAGCCCATAGGCACCTCCATCTCTTTGCTGTAGTTCTATATCCACTGGTAACACCATCAAAGCCATTCCTGGGTGCATTTAATGTGAAAATGGGTGAGACTGGCCGGAAAGGGCTTCTCTGCTCCAGTGATGGGAGCACCACCACTCACAGGGACTCCCAAAGGCACAGCTGAGGGACTGTCCCCTCACGTGCCAGGTACTTGTACCCAGGTAATAAATCCTGCTGTGGCTTTCATGCTTTCCCTTTTCCTCTGAAATGCTCCCACACTGAGTATCTGTAACAGACAGGGACTCATTTTCCGTGATCTTTGTAAGAGATTTATAAAAATACATCAGGCTTAACATCAATAGCAGAGACAGGGAGCCACATTAATAAATCCATGGGCACTAAACCAAGGATTATTTTTATCTGGCTGAGATACTGATTTTTATTATAAAATGTTCTTCAACAGCAAAACCAAAGAATGATGTCACCACTAATCAGGAGTCCGACAAGAGCAGAAAGCGGAAAAATCAGCAGATGGAATATATAGGACCAAATACAGCGACAGAACCCAGAAGAGCTCATTCTGAAGAGCAGCAGCTGGAACTAAAATCTGGAATCTAGTCAGAGATTTCATGCAGCTGCCCTGATTTTTGTAAATTCTCTTGTTCTGCAGAGCATCAGGTCAGGAGCCCATCTCTCCATGAGCCTGGTTTTCCTGTGGCTCCAGCAGAGCCAGACTTGGACCAAGCCCAGCTGCCCGGGGGTAAAAACCTGGGGAGTCTGGGGGTAAAACCCTGGGCAGCCTGGGTATAAAACCCTGGGCAGCCTGGGGGTAAATCCCTGGGCAGCCTGGGTATAAAACCCTGGGCAGCCTGGGGGTAAACCCTGGGCGGCCTGGGGAATAAAACCCTGGGCAGCCTGGGGATAAAACCCTGGGCGGCCTTGGGAATAAAACCCTGAGCACCTTGGGCTCACTGCAGAGCCAGCCCCGGCTGCAGTGGATGGCTGAGCCAGAGACCCCCGGGGGGCTCTTCTGGCCTCACTTAGTCTCATATTTTTGTTGTTTGTTTTGGGGTTTTTTAGTTCATAGAAGATGTTCAGGGAACAAAAAGCATCGTGGAGAATGAGAGCAACAGCTCAGTACAGTATTACAAAATAGACCAGACTAGACTAGACTAGACCAAAATAGAATAATAGAACATTTCAGTTGGAAGGGACCCACAGTACTCATCTGGTCCCACTGCCTGACCACTTCAGAGCTGACCAAATCTCAAGGACATCATCCAATATTGTTGCTGTTTCCTCCTTGTATGATGCCAGCTCAGTGTGCCAGCACTCTCTCTGTTTTATTAAGGTCTTGTTAAATAATTAGCCGGACTTTGCAGTGTGACAAGTGCCACAGGACTGCTTCCAACAGGGAAAACCAACCCCTGCACGGTGCCCACTGTGGCTGTGAAGAGCTCAAAGAAGAACTAAACTTTTCCAGCAGCGGCTTTGCCAAGTAGGAAGAAAATTGTGAAAAGAGCTTATGAACCGAGAATACACCTGCATTCAACACAGTGTCTCTTTTCAACACAAAATACCTTCCTGGCTCCAAGATCCCTTTTCTGATTAAAGTTTTTGAAACTGGCACACTCCTGTAATACATTTTGATGAAATCCCATTCTCCAGTGAAATTGTTATAGTGGATAACTTCCAGGCAACAGTAGCAGGAAGGCTGTTAATCAGGATCAGGAGAATATAGAGTGCCTGCAAACCCAGCATTAAGCCACCTATGACAGGCAGTCCCCAAATTCATGGCTCACACAGAACAAACTTATTTTTGAGAGTAGAATTACAAAGATATAAAAACAGGGGAAAAAAGCCTTGAAAGGCAGAACGTAAGTGATTACCTTCATATTGCTCCATTCTGCAGCTGCCATCAGGTAGCTGAGGCTTTAACTCACAAAGTACAGACCGAAATCCATCCTGCCCGGGGTTAATAAGGGAACAACCCAGCAATTTGTGCCTGGGCAGCAGCACGGCCGGGCTGAAATGGTGTGAGATAACCTGGGAATGAAGGGAGCACGCCTGCTCAAAATCCTAATTGTTGTGGGCAGAGGTGGAGCTCACTCACTGAGTGTCCTTAGCCTGGGGCTCAAATGGGCGCCTGTCCCTCTCCCATTGGAGCACTGCTACCCAAATCACTCATAAATTTAGATTAAACTTCAAACTGGGGACAGAGGGCTCAGAATCCCGTGGTGGAGGGTGGGTTTTAAGGCCAGGAAGCGCTGGGTCATTAGTTGTGAAGGCCTACAGGGAGTTAAAGTGCTTTATTGGAATCCTAGAGAAAATACATTTGGGGTTGAATTACCTCACTTCCTTCCATGAGATGGACTTTTATTTCTCTGCTATTTTGAGTCTCTTCAAGTGCAGGAACGTGCATCGATGAGGCTCCTGAGGTGCTGCAAAAACGTGAATTCAGAAAAACAGAGAAGATATGCAAAAGATTCGGGGAGAGGTGACCAAACTTTCTGATTATCTCCTCTGTAAATGGTATTAACTGGCTGATAAATGGATCCACGGGACTTTGACAGCACTGATGAATGACTTATTGCAGAAAACATGAAGATTGATGCATTGTTCAGCCTTAAACTAAACACATGATGTTAATTCACTCATAGGGTCTACAACCTGGAGTCCATCAGCATCTATAATTAAACACGTTGCCTCATGAATTTTACAAATATGGCAAAAAGTTGCTAATGGAGTGTCTTAAATTCTGTTAACATTAATTTAATCTCTTTGGTTTCTCTTTAAACACACATTTAAAATTCTAATCACTGCAAAAAGATTTTAATAAGACACAATGTTAATGAAATATGTGAAGGAGCTATTGAAAGAAAGAATTGTTGAAAAAAAAATGCAAGAAAGAAAAAGGAGGCCGGCTAAGCTGAACTGGCAGGGAAATCCAGCCAGGGAGCTATTTAAAGGCTAAGGAAAAGCACGGATGTGTCCTAGGATGACATGATTTTAAAAGGCTTTTTTGTACTAAATACTCGTTATTTGGATTAATTAGCGGATTACGATTTGAAGCTGCTCCAGCTCTATCATTGTAGTTTTACTTTCTACCTTGCTGGCCCGCAATTCCTGAAATGGAACATTTTGGGTGGGGATGACTCAGTGTGCTCTGCAGAAATGTGAGGAAAGCATTTCCACCTCACAGCACTCTCGTGCCATATTTGTGCCATGAACTTTTATTCACTTTTTACTACTTTCTTAACTTGCATTGACCCTTTTCCAAGATGAAGGTGAAAAAGAAATCATAACAGTGGAATAATTCGCAGCATAAAAATTCTCGATTTTCCTCATTTAATCACCACCATTTAAAATAAATAGCAGCGATTCCATGAGAGGACCAATGGCAACAGCACAGAGACTTGAAGTGTCCCAGGCCGGGTTGGACAGGGCTTGGAGCAGCCTGGTCTGATGGGAGGTGTCCCTGCCCATGGAAGGGGAGGAACAAGGGGAGCTTTAAGGTCCCTGCCAACCCAAACCATTTTTTGATGCTGTGTTGCATGGCTGATCTGTGAGCGTTGCATGGCTGATGTGTGAGCATTGCATGACTGATCTGTGACCATTGCATGGCTGATCTGTGAGCGTTGCATGACTGATCTGGGAGCGTTGCATGGCTGATCTGTGAGCATTGCATGACTGGTCTGTGACCATTGCATGACTGATCCATGAGCGTTGCATGACTGATCTGTGAGCATTGCATGGCTGATCTGTGAGCGTTGCATGGCTGATCTGTGAGCGTTGCATGGCTGATCTGTGAGCGTTGCATGACTGATCTGTGAGCATTGCATGGCTGATCTGTGAGCGTTGCATGGCTGATCTGTGAGCATTGCATGACTGATCTGTGAGCGTTGCATGGCTGATCTGTGAGCATTTCATGACTGGTCTGTGACCATTGCATGACTGATCCATGAGCGTTGCATGACTGATCTGTGAGCATTGCATGGCTGATCTGTGAGCATTGCATGGCTGATCTGTGAGCGTTGCATGGCTGATCTGTGAGCATTGCATGGCTGATCTGTGAGCGTTGCATGACTTTTCCTGCACCCCGACAGCTCAAGGCATTTGTTAGATCCAATCACTTGTATTTGAACACGCACACACATGTCCTGGGCTCAAAGATAAATCCTAGTTCAAAGAGAAAACATTTCTTTCCTCATAAACAGGCAGTTTGAAATTCATTAAGTTGGTTCTGGAATGTAATTTTGGGGCTTGGACACACTCCTTTGCTAGGGAACATTTTTGAGACTCTAACTAGCAAGGCAAAAATTGTCCAGAACCATTTCCACAGGCAGAAATGGGTCATTTCATGGCCAATTTACAATATGCAGAAGTCAATACATATCATTAACGTGAGCTGAGCAGGGAGGAATCACCTGTGTCATTAAAGCTGACTGGGACTAGCTGGTGCAGGCATCAACAGTGTCACAGAAATCTCTGGAAACTCTCCTTATGCACACACAGACTTTCAAATGCCCTTTGCACACAGTTTCTTTACACTTTTGGTTTGGATGTGGATTGCCAATACTGGAACAGCAAGACACACACAAGCAGCCTTGTCCGCAGCAGTTTCAGCTCCTGGTTAAAGTTCTGTCATGCCCTGCCCTTCCTGGGAGCAGCAGCATCGCTCACAGTCCTGATTGAACAGCTCAGAGTTCTGTGTAACACACGGACCCCACCTCACAGATCTGATTGAACAGCTCAGAGTTCTGTGTAACACACGGACCCCACCTCACAGTCCCTGATTGAACAGCTCAGAGTTCTGTGTAACACACGGACCCCACCTCACAGTCCTGATTGAACAGCTCAGAGTTCTGTGTAACACACGGACCCCACCTCACAGATCTGATTTAACAGCTCAGAGTTCTGTGTAACACACGGACCCCACCTGATCCTCAGATCTGTTAACAGCTCAGAGTTCTGTGTAACACACGGACCCCACCTCACAGTCCCTGATTTGAACAGCTCAGAGTTCTGTGTAACACACGGACCCCCACCTCACAGTCCTGATTTGAACAGCTCAGAGTTCTGTGTAACACACGGACCCCACCTCACAGATCTGATTTAACAGCTCAGAGTTCTGTGTAACACACGGACCCCACCTCACAGTCCCTGATTGAACAGCTCAGAGTTCTGTGTAACACACGAGCCCCACCGTGCACCCACAGCCTGGAGCACATCCCAGCCCAGCCCCAGGCTCAGGGCACGCAGCAGAGCAGAGCAGAGCAGCTCAGCAAAGCTCTCCTCACTCCTGCCGCCTTGAACAAACAAGTTCTGCATGGCTGCATGGATGGACATCACCAGAGAAACTCTCACCCTTGTCCTCTGTGAGATTTTCTGGCTCACAGGGTCACAGAACCATCCTGAAACCATCGAGCCCAACCTTTGATGAAAGGAGTTTTGTCTGCTGGAAATTGTCCTTTGCTTTTGTATGCCTCTACCACATCTGAGCCGCTGAACAGGCAATTTCTTTAAAAATGATAACTTTGGATAACAACCATCCTTACAAAGGCACCACCAGGTGATATTCCCAGCTAAGCCGGGCCCTCTCTGCCCCCCGAGGGAAGGTGTCCTGCCCAGACACTGGTGGTGCCACGGGGCTTGTGTTAAGCACTGACTGAAACCAAGCTGGGCAATGCACTCACAGACCCTGATTCCTGAGAATGCAGTTTTCCTGCCCGGGCACACCATTTATTAGCAAATGCTGCTGCCACATTTTGCTGTATCTACTATTCCAATCAGCCATATGGGAGGAAATCTGTAAATTGCATTACAGCAATTAATACACACTTACACAGTTTGTACAAAAGTGTTGAATGAATTATGCTACAGGAAGCAAACACACTAAAGCCAAACAATGGGGCTTTATGAATATTTCATTCTTGTAATTTATTTAAAGTCGTAAAACACAGCGTACGCTCACCTTCAGCGCACCTGCTCAGATGAAGATTCTCTCTCTTAACAATCTCATGTAGTTTCAGGAGATTCCATAGATTACCTTGGTGTAATTAAATTTTTATCCAAATAAATGAGAGAAAAATAGATCCAAACTCTTGGCTACCTCAGCTTGCTCAGAAAGGGATTGTTTGCTTCCAGAGGGAGCCTCACACAATTTTCACAAGGGATGGAGGGACAGGGCACAGGGAATGGCTTCCCACTGCCAGAGGCAGGGATGGGTGGGAGATTGGGAATTGGGAATTCCTGGCTGGGCTGGAATTGCCAGAGCAGCTGTGGCTGCCCCTGGATCCCTGGCACTGCCCAAGGTTGGACATTGGGGTGGAGCAGCCTGGGACAGTGGGAGGTGTCCCTGCCATGGCAGGGGTGGCACTGGGTGGGGTTTATTTTCCTTTTTACAGCATGACTGATTAACTGAATTCCTTACTGTGCCGTGGTGGGAGCGGGCAGCAGTGCTGTGGCACACATCAGGGTTTGGGTGGTTCTTTGTGGGGGTTTTGGGTTATGTTTGCTGGGTTTTTACTTTGTGCTGGTAATGGAATTGAAACACGAAGGGAACCAAAGGAATTCTAGCTCTGCAATACAAAGCGTTCACAGTCACTTTTCAACACCAAAGCAATGGATTTCGGGGCTTTCAGTCTCTCCCAGGCTGGGTATTGTGTTTGCACTGCAGAGCTGACCCCAAAAGGCACCAGCTTTGTTAGCTGTGCTAGCTCACACATCCCTCAGTGCTCACAGGCTGAGGCCAGTTTGGTGTGCCAGTGCCAAAACCAGAACATCCCATTTGCAAGAAACAAACAAACCCACACACCACAGCAATACTGAGCAGCTGCAGGCCACTGACACAGCCTGATAAATCCTGATCACTTCAGGGTTATGTTCGGTATCTCACCTGAAAAAAGTTGGGGTTTGGGTTTTTTTTTTTAATGTTTAAACAGAATTCACCTCTTGCTTTATAAGCACATCAGATGTATTTAATTCAAAGATGATTTTTCTTTCCTCCAAGTTATTATCACACAATTCCTGAGTAAACTCTAATTTCTGCTGTTCTGGGGCACAGTCTGTTCTGACTTTGAGATGCTCTGTTAATACCTGTTGTTTAGATTTGCTGCCGAAGTGGCTGGGGCTCCTCACGGCAGCAGCGGGAGTGCCCTGGGCAATCCTGTTCCCTGGGCCTGTGTTCTGCCTCCTCAACACATCAAACAAACAAACAGAAAAGCCAAATAGATGATGAGCATTAGCTGGTGAGTTCAGAAATGAGAATGCTTTCAGTGTCTAAGAAACAAAGCTGTGATTAACTCTGTGGCTTAGAGAACAAGCCAGCAACAAGACACAAACAAACAAACCTTTGTATTTTGACAAACAGGAAAAATTCATCTCAATCCAAGTGCTTCCATTTGCTAATGCCAGCACCTGCACCTCTGTTCAACAGGAGCACTGGGATTTCTACCCAGGGACACTACAGACCTGGCTTATAAAAATTAGGAAATTATTTTAACACCTCATACCCATCCAGGTAACAGGTAGAAAACTTTTAATACCAATAGTCTGTGGGAGAGGAGAGGAGAGGAGAGGAGAGGAGAGGAGAGGAGAGGAGAGGAGAGGAGAGGAGAGGAGAGGAGAGGAGAGGAGAGGAGAGGAGAGGAGAGGAGAGGAGAGGAGAGGAGAGGAGAGGAGAGGAGAGGAGAGGAGAGGAGAGGAGAGGAGAGGAGAGGAGAGGAGAGGAGAGGAGAGGAGAGGAGAGGAGAGGAGAGGAGAGGAGAGGAGAGGAGAGGAGAGGAGAGGAGAGGAGAGGAGAGGAGAGGAGAGGAGAGGAGAGGAGAGGAGAGGAGAGGAGAGGAGAGGAGAGGAGAGGAGAGGAGAGGAGAGGAGAGGAGAGGAGAGGAGAGGAGAGGAGAGGAGAGGAGAGGAGAGGAGAGGAGAGGAGAGGAGAGGAGAGGAGAGGAGAGGAGAGGAGAGGATCCCTGTTCCCACCCTGCACAGGACTGAGGCTCCCGGGGCTGGGAGGGGCTGGGAGGGGCTGGCAGGGTTTCCCCAGGCTGGTGTGTGCTCTCCTGCTCAGTGTGGGGTTTATGGTGTGTCTGTCTGTCCCACACTCAGCAGGGTGTGTCACCCCCTCATGGACAGGGGCTGTGGTTCCCTCAGGAGGCTCCAGGCCCACAACCCTCCCCTGGTGTCTCTTTCTGGTCACTACCATGAGGCTCTTGGCAACCCCTCAAGGTGACAGAGCTGGCCTGGGGCACTGCCAGGGATCCAGGGGCAGCCACAGCTGCTCTGGGCACCTGTGCCAGGGCCTGCCCCCTCCCAGGCAGAATTCCTGCCCAATATCCCACCTAACTGTCCTGCCTCTGTGAAATCATTCCCCTTTGCCCATCCATCGAATCCACATCTCTCCATTTCAGAGAGGAGCAGGACAGTGCCCAGTGCTTTGCACAGGCCCAGATACCCTCTGGGCTGCTGCAAAGCAGCAGAGCCAGGAAATGTCTGAGGGCTCTGGGAGATCCTCTGTGAGGAGCCCTTTGGCACTGACTGCGCTGCTACCCAAATCTGTTTCCTGTCAGAGGCTCCAAGTGCTGCAGTTCCAGCTCCCCCAATGCCTTTTAGAGCCAGCCTTTAAAAATGAGGCTCTGGGAAAATGGGGCACTCTGAAGAATGCATCATGAAATTATCAATATTTAAGCACATTTCTGGGCAAACTAGGCACCAGAGCCCTTGCGTTCTCAGAACATAAATCGAGTTTTCACAGCCACAATATTTCTGTGTGTGTTTAGAGGGGAAAACAAACAGAACATGGCTTGTCTGTGCCCTGCTGATACGAATGGCTGACCAGCTGTACACCAAACCAGGCTGGTGAGCCTGTGCTCCCCAGAGCCCAAGAGACAAGGCAGGGTCATGAGGAGATTTTCATATTTCCATGTATTGTGGAGCACATCAACAGCTTTTCTGTGTTCTGGTGCAGAACACAGCATTCCTGGGATTTGGGATGAGGCTGGGGTCAGCTGGGGTTTGGCTGTTGTGCAGAACGTGCTGGGTAAGGGCTCTGCTTTGGGCTGATCAATCAATGAATCAATCAATAACCCAGCCGTGTTTGCCTGGGGAAGGTGGGTGCTGGCCGTGCTGTGCACCAGTGCAGACACAGGCTGACATCATCCACGCTGTCCTTCGCTGACTTCCTCCCCACACGGAAATTCAAGTCATCAAAATGCAATCGTGTCTGTGGTACCTCTGGGGCCTGGGGAATGCAGGCAGCAGTGTCATCTGCAGGGGAGGGCTCCCGGAGCCTGCTAATCCCTCCCCAGAGCTGAGCTCTGCTAAACGCTCTGTGCTAATGACATTGTGCTTAGCTGGATGCACTGATATGTGAAAAAGAAGAGACTCAGGGAAAAAAGAGGAGTGTGGAATGCCAATGCTGTACTTCACAATCCTAACTGGGTTACATACCATAAATCTTTCTATGTCTGTATTTTTAAGAGAAAAAAAATTTGCTCTTTCAAGCAATAATTCAGCCTTGTTAGCCTTAAGTTTTATAAAGTTTCCAGTAATGAGCTTTCCAAATGTTAAACCTGTTATTTTATTCATTGTGATTGAGACCAAAATTGCTTTTCAGACACAGAGCTGTCAGCACAAGATCACGACTGACAAAGTGACTTCCAGCTAACAAACGTTCCTGTCTCTGTGTCCCAGGGGACTTTCCTTGAGCAGAGGAGGGCAGGATGGATGAGGGCTGATGGAGCTGTGAGGAGGAGCCCCTGCCCGAGGCTGTGGGGAGCCTGTGAGGCCGTGCAGCTCTCCTGGCACGCAGGAGCCACGGGAGAGGGCAGCAGATGGAAGGCTGGCAGCATTCCCTGCAGGACAGGGCTCTCCCTGCTGGCTGGGGGCTGGCTGGGGGCTGCAGGGACTCTGAGCTCCAGGGACCCCCAGGGATCCCCTGGTGTTACAGTGATTGGGCACAAGGAAAAGCACACACACTGTTCTTGGTCATCAGAAACTTTTACTTTTTGAATCTTTGTGCTTTTATAAGATGCGCCACAAAAGGGGCTGCCATTGGTCAGAGAAGAACTGCGTCTGTACTCCTTCAGCAAACAACAGGTGACAGATTGTTTGGGGAAACTGGCGTGAGAAGGGCAAAGCTCTCTTTAGTGTTTACAAAACAACAAAGTTCTCTTTAGTGTTTACAAAACAACAAAGTTCTCTTTAGTGTTTACAAAACAACAAAAACACTGCCGTGAGAATGGGAATGTGTTCCCATGGGAAAGAGCCAGCAGTAAAAATCTGAAGCCCAAGAGAATACAGGGCGACACCCTGGCACTCCCAGCTGGGCTCAGGAGTGGCAAAGGCTGCAGGAGCTTTGGTCTCTGGCAGGATTTTGGCTGAGCTCTGAGGGTGCCCCGTGTGCTGGGGCAGGGTGAGAGTCCTGCCCTGAAAACACCAGGAACCAAAGCAGTGCCCAAGTTTGAAAGGAAACCCCCAACCCTGGCCCAGGTGAGCCAGGTGCTGCTGGGGCAGCACAGCCCTGGGGAAGGGCAGTGAGCAGGGGTCACACACTGGGTGGGGTTGGGAGGGACCTTAAATCCCACCCAGTGCCACCCCTGCCATGGCAGGGAGACCTCCCACTGTCCCGGGCTGGCCTGGGACACTGCCAGGGCTTCCCTGTGCTCAGCCCAGGGCTCTGGCAGGAGCCAGGCTGCTTCAGCACACGCAGGATTAAAGGCACGCTCAGAGCCCCCCAGAGCTGTGGGGCAAAGGCAGAGAGTGTAAAGCTGTCAGAAGGATGAGAAAGGAGGGAGGAACTGGAGGAATGGGTGTGCCCTTGTCTGTACAGATAGCTGAGAAATCATCAAAGAGGCTGAGCGGGGAAAGAACTGGAGGCGAAATGCTGAAGTTTACCAAAGCTCACTGAGCACTGTCGAGGCTGCAGGATTTGGAGGAGCATTCCTTGCACCCCTGGAGACGGGGAACTGCAGCAGAGAGCGGGCTGGTGGCCACCACGGGTGCCAGGGCAGGGCACAGAGTGGGAGCCCAGGTGGCCCCTGCAGGGGATGCCCAGGACACTGCCCTGTGCCCTCCCACGCAGCGCAGGATGTTTGCACCCCTGGCAGAGGCTGGGGCTGAGGGCAGGGCCCAGACCAGTGTGTTCAGCTGGGGGATCTCTCTTGTCCCCAGGATAGCTGGAATGGCTCTTTCCACCACCAGAACCAGATTCTTCCCAGCCAGTGGGAGAAGGGCTGGACAGGGAGGTTTTTGCTGGCCCACCTGCCCCTGTCTCAGCCTCAGGGCTGGCACAAGCTGCCTGCTCTGGGTTGGCATGTCAGATTTTTCCTCAGGACTCTCCAAAAGTCAGGTTGTTAAAGCCAACAGCAGGTCAGGGAACGTTAGGAACAGTTCTAGGACTGACAAACCAGTTTTTTCTTACATCATTGCTGTTGTAAAACTGCATCTGTCTGAGTCACAGACAACAGAATGAATGGTTTTCCTCACACCAGTGATTACACCTGCTCTGCACAGCCCTTGGAGCAGCAGAAACGAGGAGAACACTGCTGCTTTCTCTCATTTCTCTCATTTCTCTCACTGTTGTGTACAAACTTTGCTGTGGTGGATCTGTGTGGCTGCTGCAGTGACATGTTCTTGTGGAATACTGAATAATTCCTGTTTATGCTTGCAAACCTCTTTTGGACATAGATGTTTTCAGTAACATCTGTTGATTACCTGTGATTCCCCAAAGCAGTGACGGGCTCTGTTCTGCCACCTGTCCCTTTTCCTCCCTTGCTGCTGTCACCAGGCCTGGGCTCCCTCAGCTGCTCAGCTCAGCTCTTCCTGGTGGGACTTGTGGATTTCAGGCTATTCCAGGGTCAGCCACCGTGGGGTTGTGCAGATTTTACTGCAAGTGTTGTACTGAAGGTAGAACAACTGGTTGGAACTGCCCCATCCTCGGTGAAGCCTGACCAGGCAAAGCAAAATGCAAAGGCTGTTGAGACAACCAGATCCTGACTCCTTTTTTCCTAGGTTTACTTAACAAGAACCCTGCAGGAAGGCAAAGAGCCACGACTTACTGGGGATGAAGGCCAGCATCAGCATCAGCATCAGCACGTAAAGGGTCCGTGGGATTCTCCAGAGCTCCTGAAACAAGTCCAAAATGATGTTTCCTCCAGGTTTCAGATTTCCCCTCCCTGGCAGAGCTGCCCCTGTGCTGTTGCCTTCCAGGCATTTTTTCTTGTGACCAAATTTGCCTTTATTGGGGCCAGGACCGATCCCTGTGGCTGGAAGAGCAAAAGAGAACATGGAGAGGGCCGTGGGACAGGCGGTGATGGGTGTCACTCTGAGCTGTCCCTTTAACTCCCAGACCTGCTCACATAACTGGCACTTGGAGGGTGGCACCTTCTGAATGTCCTGAGGACAAACTGAATTCTAGCAGCTATGTGAATACTGTAACATTAATGCCCTGTGAACTGTGTGACTGCCACAGACAGCCGTGCTTTGGTGTTGCTGTAACCTTGCTTTTTTCTGCATAGCTGGAAAGCGTGCCTGGAGCTGCAGGGTAAATGACCACAGCAGAAAGGGTAAAACCCCACCCGTGGGGGTGATTCACAAGCCCTGGGATCGATCACTGGGTGCATTTGGCAGCTGCAGTGACGATGGAGTGAGCAATTCTCAGAGCTCTTGGCTGCTCCAGCACAGCTCTGGTTCCCACTAATGTTTTATTTCTCCGAGGAGGTGTCAGAGGTGTGTAATTCATAAAAGCTCTAATTTATTGCTGAACTCCAGGGAAATTTTGCCAGGGACTTAAGAGAACACGGAAAGAAACTCAAAACCTGTGAAAAAACTAGGATGAGAAACAAATTCCTGCAAACGAGTGGCTTTGGGGGCTGTGTGTATGCTTGTGCTGCTAATGTCAGAAAAGATAAAACAAACACTTCCCCCTAATTCTTCAGGATGTATCCACTCCATTGCATTCCTGAAACATCCATCCTTGTTTTCCTCATGTGCTGCCTGCAGATTGCTAATCCCCTTGGTTACCAGGTCGTCCCCAAGCCGCTGTGAAGAACATTTCTGTGTGCTGGTGGGTGAGCAGGACCCTGGCCCTCAGGACAGCCTGTCAGTGCCTCCTGTGCTGCACAGCCCTGCAGCCTGCCTTGCCTCTGGAATCCCTGTGAATACACCAGTGGGAAGCTGCACAAGCCAGCAGAAGTCTTGTTGTGTTTCCCCAGAATCCTGCCAGCCCACCCTGAGCAGCCTCTCCTGGGCTGCAGGGAGCACACACCTGGAGCTGCAGGGAGCACACACCTGGAGCTGCAGGGAGCACACAGGTGGAGCTGCAGGGAGCACACACCTGGGGCTGCATGGAGCACACACCTGGAGCTGCAGGGAGCACACACCTGGGGCTGCAGGGAGCACACACCTGGAGCTGCAGGGAGCACACACCTGGGGCTGCATGGAGCACACACCTGGAGCTGCAGGGAGCACACACCTGGGGCTGCAGGGAGCACACACCTGGAGCTGCAGGGAGCACACACCTGGAGCTGCAGGGAGCACACACCTGGAGCTGCAGGGAGCACACACCTGGGGCTGCAGGGAGCACACACCTGGGGCTGCATGGAGCACACACCTGGAGCTGCAGGGAGCACACACCTGGGGCTGCAGGGAGCACACACCTGGGGCTGCAGGGAGCACACACCTGGGGCTGCAGGGAGCACACACCTGGGGCTGCAGGGAGCACACACCTGGAGCTGCAGGGAGCACACACCTGGAGCTGCAGGGAGCACACACCTGGGGCTGCAGGGAGCACACACCTGGAGCTGCAGGGAGCACACACCTGGGGCTGCAGGGAGCACACACCTGGGGCTGCAGGGAGCTCACATCTGGAGCTGCATGGAGCTCACACCTGGGGCTGCAGGGAGCACACACCTGGGGCTGCAGGGAGCACACACCTGGAGCTGCAGGGAGCACACACCTGGAGCTGCAGGGAGCACACACCTGGGGCTGCAGGGAGCACACACCTGGGGCTGCAGGGAGCACACACCTGGGGCTGCAGGGAGCACACACCTGGAGCTGCAGGGAGCACACAGGTGGAGCTGCAGGGAGCACACACCTGGGGCTGCATGGAGCACACACCTGGAGCTGCAGGGAGCACACATCTGGGGCTGCAGGGAGCACACAGGTGAAGCTGCAGGGAGCACACACCTGGGGCTGCAGGGAGCACACACCTGGGGCTGCATGGAGCACACACCTGGAGCTGCAGGGAGCTCACACCTGGAGCTGCAGGGAGCACACAGGTGGAGCTGCAGGGAGCTCACACCTGGAGCTGCAGGGAGCACACAGGTGGAGCTGCAGGGAGCTCATACCTGGGGCTGCATGGAGCACACACCTGGGGCTGCATGGAGCTCACACCTGGAGCTGCATGGAGCACACACCTGGAGCTGCAGGGAGCTCACACCTGGGGCTGCAGGGAGCACACACCCTCCACGGATGGACCCAGGGCTGGGGAGAGCTGGGGGACAAGGCTTTCCTTCGGGGACCAGGACAGGAGTTTCTGCTGTAGCTCTGGGCAGGATTCAAAGCTCTCCCTGAGCTGTGGAGGATCATTGTCTCCTGCAGCTGGAACAGCATCCAAGGACTTCTAATCCAGGAAGGGTTTGCTGAGGAGAAGGGTGTTTGTCAGGCATGCCTGGTGTCATTCCTGGGAAACTCCTCCTGCCAAGTGTCCCTGGGGATGTCAGGGGTGTTACAGTGATTGGGCACAAGGAAAAGCACACACACAGTTCTAGGTGATCAGAAGCTTTTACTTTTTGAATCTTTGTGCTTTTATAAGATGCTCCACAAAAGGGGCTGCCATTGGTCAGAGAAGGACTGCGTCTGTTCTCCTTCAGCAAACAACAGGTGACAGAGATTGTTTGGGGAAACTGGCGTGAGAAGGGCAAAGCTCTCTTTAGTGTTTACAAAACAACAAAGCTCTCTTTAGTGTTTACAAAACAACAAAGACACTGCCGTGAGAATGGGAATCTGTTCCCATGGGAAAGAGCCAGCAGTAGCCAGCAGTAAAAATCTGAAGCCCCAGAAAATACAGAGGGTGACACAGGGGAGCCTAGCCCTGTGCCTTCTCTGCCCTGGGTCAGAATCAGCTCAGGTGGAACCGAGCCAGGAACCAGCCAAGGCAGACTTGGGCAGGGCTCAGGGTTTCTTTGTCCTGCTGCTGCAGCTTGGCAAGCACACACACCCCTCAGCTGAGCTGCACTTGGAAAGCAGCTCCCGGAGGAAATCTGAGGTGGATGTACTCCACACACAAAGGCATCCCTGGGATCAGTCTTCATCTCATCTGCTCTCTGCGCTGGGTATTTTACCTGCTGGCTTCCCTCTGCTCCCTGCTTTGGCTCTGGGTCAGTAAAGGAGCTGATTCCCAGGTGCACCCCCCTTTTTTCAGGACAGACAGGTGGGTTTGTTCCCAGCTGCCTTGGAAGGAGCCTCGGCCCCCAGCACTCAGCAGCAAAACCTCGCAGCTCTCTGTTCTCCTCCAGGGCATTCTCTGGGTGCTGTGGGTACTCAGGGCCTGCCTTGCAGCTGAATTATTAAAAAACTCAGAGTCAATCACCAATCCTCGGGTGTGCCGAAGCAACCCCTTCTTCTTATTAAACAGTGCACTGCCTTCCCCACAGAACAGAGCACACAATATTGGAGAGGAGAGTTGATGAAAGGAAGGGACCACAGCGAATACTGGCTGGGCTTTAATAATCTGTGCTCCCTGCCAGGGAAAGCCTCGGGCTGCTGCCGAGTGCAGCCGGGGTCTCCACACGGTGGGGTCCTCTGGCCAGCACTGCCCAGTCCTGGCTGCCCCCGGGGCAGGGAGCCGCGCCCGCAGGGAGCAGGGGTCACCCCTCTGGAATTCCCTTGGCACACACACCTTCCTGCAGGGAGCAGGGGTCACCCCTCTGGAATTCCCTTGGCACGAACATTCCTGCAGGGAGAAGGGGTCACTCCTCTGGAATTCCCTTGGCACACGCACCTGCCTGCAGTGAGCGCTCCTGTGCCTGCTGCAGCTCCTGTTCCTGGGCTCCAGGGGAGGGATCCAACCCCTCCTCTCTTCCCAAAACCACAGAGTCCTGGCCTGGAACACTTCCAGGTGAATCCTGAGGGATGAGATGAAGGGTGGGTTCTGAGGTTTGCTTTCTGCAGCTCTTCTACCTCTTCCCCACCTACAGCCCCTTGTGCTCCGGTTTCGTGAGGCGCTGAGAGGAGCCAGCACAGCTGATACCACCCCCCAGAGAGACAGGGGGAACAGACTCACACATTTCCCCTCCCACCCATGGCCTGGGCATCCTGACTGCTGCCAGGCTCACCGGGAGGCACCAGGCAGTGGCTGCATTCCCAGGCAAAGTTCCAGCTCGGTTCCTGAAATACCAAAGCCTGGCCCCACGGACAGCGCAGGGATCTGCCCTTCCTGAAAGGGATCAAAAGGGAAAAGAGCAGGGAGAAGGTAAAAGCAGGTGTGCTACCAGCAGGAGATGCTCAGGGCTCCATGAACTCCTCCTGCTCCTCCCCCAGGCTTTAGGGAGCACAGCCCACCCTCAGTCACGGATCCCATTTGCATCCTGCAGCCCGTGTAAATCCCTGTGGGAGGGAAGGGCAGGGAAAAGGACCCTCAGTGCCAGGGCCAAGGCACTGAGCACTGCTGCAGCCTTCTCTGCTTGCCCCATCTGCTCTCTGGACACGGGGCTGGGGACAGGAGGATGGCAGGGAGCACCACCAAGCATCCTCCCTTTCAAAATGGGGTAACGCAGGCACGGGGCAGCCTGGCTGTGCCCGGGCAGGGGGAAGGCAGGGAAAGGCTGGGAGCCCCATGGCAGCCTGTCCTGGAGAAGTGAATTGGCAAACTGGGAATGGTGAGTGTGTGCCTTTGGTATGTGTGTGGGTACCATGCACGTGTTTCCACTGAGAGAGCAAGTGGTTCCTCAAAGGTATTTTCTCTGCAGTGCTATTGTTGGTGCCCTCCATTCTTTTCACAGAATTTTCATGGGCAGGGGTGCAGGAATTTCATTTAACCTCAGGGATCGTGCCAAGCCCAAACCCTGCCCATGTCCCACGGAGTGTACATGTCCATGTACCACTCTTACAGGTACAGGGGAACTGGAGAAAGGTCCAGAGGGATCCAGGATCTCAAAGCCCAGCAGCAGCTCAGACAGCAGGTGTGACTTTGTGAGCAGCAGGTTTGGGAGCGGTGGGAAGTGATGTTTCCAGGATTTCTGGAGGATGACACAGCACCACATCCGTGAGGATATGCAGAGACGCTAAATCGTCTAGACACAGCCTCTGGAGATGTGTCAGCACTGAAGGAACAAAAAAGCAGTTTTAAAAATGCTAGAAAAGACTTCCCATCAGATTGTTTAGCTTTCTAAAAGCACTCCGGAGTGCTGCACGCTGGAGGAAGTGAGGTTTGCTTCAGGACTAAAAGCTGCAGCACCGAGCCTGGCCCAGGAGCTCAGGAATGGAGTCCAGGGCTGCCAGTGCACGGATGGCTCAGGATAGCTGATCCTTCTGGGGAAAGACAGACAGGAGAGGGAATGAGTTTTAATAGATTTTACCTGAAAGAGGGTAGATTGAAATCGGCCACTGGGGAGGAATTGCTCCCTGGGAGGGTGGGCAGGCCTGGCACTGGTGCCCAGAGCAGCTGTGGCTGCCCCTGCATCCCTGGCAGTGCCCAAGGCCAGGCTGGGCATTGGGCTTGGAGCAGCCTGGGACAGTGGGAGGTGCAGCAAAGGGCTTGGGGGGCATGGCTGGAGCACAGTGGAGAGGACAGAGAAGAGCTCTGACCCCGTGAGAGGCTCTGGCTCTCTGCCTTCCCAACAGAGGTGTTTGGAAGGGCAACAATTCCCAGGTTTGCTAAAGCTGCTTTCCCAGGGATTTGGCCTGGACACACTTCCCTCCAGAGCTGGAGGAGGCAGCAGAAGCTGCCCTGCCCTGTCCAGGGCCCCCCTCACCCCTGTCCCTGCAGCACAGGGACACTGCAGGAGCAGCAGGACTGCAGAGCGTGAAGGTGGCTGAAGGTTTCTCAGTGCCACTTCTGCTGGGACAGGGAGCTCAGAGGCATTCCTGGACTGCCACCTGCCCAGGCATGATGTGAAGGTGGCTGAAGGGTTTCACAGTGCTGCGACAGGGAGCTCAGAGGCTTCTGGACTGCCACCTGCCCAGGCAGGACGTGAAGGTGGCTGAAGGGTTTCACAGTGCTGCAACAGGGAGCTCAGAGGCGTTCCTGGACTGCCACCTGCCCAGGCAGGATGTGAAGGTGGCTGAAGGGTTTCACAGTGCCAGTTCTGCTGGGACAGGGAGCTCAGAGGCGTTCCTGGACTGCCACCGGCCCAGGCAGGATGTGAAGGTGGCTGAAGGGTTTCACAGCGCCAGTTCTGCTGGGACAGGGAGCTCAGAGGCGTTCCTGGACTGCCACCGGCCAGGCAGGACATGAAGGTGGCTGAAGGTTTCACAGTGCCAGCTCTGCTGGGACAGGGAGCTCAGAGGCATTTCTGGACCGCCATCCAGGCAGGCAGGACATGAAGGTGGCTGAAGGGTTTCACAGCACCAATTCTCCCAGGGCAAGAAGCTCAGAGGCATTTCTGGACTGCCACCCAGGCAGGACGTGCAGAGGGGTGTCCCTCACAGCACGGCTCTGCCTGGGAGGGCTCCATGCTCCTGCTCTGAGCTCTGCCCCCCAGCAAACCTCGGGACCCTCCCCACCACCCCAGCTCAGCACACGCTGCCCCTCCCCAGGCTGCCCTGTGCTCCCAAAATGCCACAGAACTAACACAGGCTGAAAATAAAGGTTTGTTTCATCCACAAGGCCTAGAGGAATACAGACCTTTGGTTCTGATCTGGCACAGGGTAAAATAGGTTTTCTTTTCTCTGAGGAACAATAAATTTAATTTCAGAGGCATCTGAGCGAGTCCACAGCAGAGCCTGCCCTGCCTGTCTGCCAGCAGACGGGCAGCGGCCTCGGTTATGAAGCCACAGAACTGTAGGACTGGAGTGTGCCACAAGGGTAATGTTCTTTCATATCCACAACAGAAGCTGTTAGCTTGATTGTTAATCTGTAAAGTGGTTTTTTCCCTAGGAGAAAACAGGCAAATTACAGAGTCAGTCATCAGGAGATGTTCCCATGGATCTGGTCGTACATATGTGAGAAAATGTACGGCAGAAGCTGAGAGCAGCAGGAGCTGGCTGCCCAGGAAAATCAAACCTGTGAACACTGGCCCGAGCTGGGGCGTTCTTTGCACGCCTGGAAAGGTCAGAGCAGGCCCAGGGAGATGCTGGTTCACGGGAGGTCAGGCAGCCAGGGAGGGGCAGGCCCCTTTACCCACCCCTGGCTGCTGCTCCCCTCTCCTTCTCCGAGTCCGTGTGCAAACGGGAGTGCTGGGCAGTGAGGACATGGGGTTATCCTTCCTTTGCTTGCCTGGCAGCCAGAAACCCGAAGGGAGCCTTTCCCCACTGCCCACAGGGCTGCCCTGAGCTGAGCACACAGCCCAGCTCCGGGGCTGCCTGCCCTGGGGACTCCCCACTCTGCTGGGTCACCAGCACATCCCATCACGTCCAGGGGAAGCACAGCAGGTTTGGGGCTGGGAGGGGTTCATGGATGCAAGACATCTGTTGTAGGTGCCAGCAAGGAAAGTGTTCAGTCCTGGAAGGTGTTTGATTAAAAGGTCTTATTGGAGAGGGACAAGAGGAGAAGGAAGAAGGGGATCCCAAACAATCTTCCATCCCAGCAGGGGCAGGAGATGCCAGCCCATGAGACATTGCCCAGAACTCCTGCCTGGGCACGGCAGGAGGCAGAGTCTGTCCTTGGCACAGTCTGTCCTTGGCCAGCCCGTGCTTGCTGAGCCTCACCAGCGTGAGGATGTGCCTCAAGTGCCCGCGGTGATGGGCAGCACTGATGGGCTGTGCCTGCCCCAGCTGCAGGAACAAACTCCTTTTTATTCCCTGCACTTCCCTGTCCTCCCCAGGCACAGTCCCTGTGCCTCTTTCCCACATTTCTCTGGCCTCAATGGGGCTGGCTCCCAAGGCACAGCCTAAGGCTCACCCCAGTGACAAAGTGCCTGGTCCCACAAAATGCCAAAACCCCCTTTCTCCCTCCTTGCTGGGTCACTCAGTCACAGGGAGGAGCTGTTCATTTCTCCATGGCTCATGAGCTCTCTACGTGCTGTCCCCAGGGACAAACCTTTATAGGGAAGATTAAAGCTGTGGGAAACTGTCCAAAGGAGGGACACAGAGATGGTGAAGGGTCCACAGGACCACAGCAGGAGCAGCTGAGGACACTGGGCAGTCCCAGTGTCAGTGTTCAGCTGGAACAGAGACTGAGGTCAGACCTGCAGCTCCTCCCAAGGGACAGCAGAGGGGCTGCTCCCATCTCTGCCCTGGGACAGGGACAGCACCCAGGGAAGGGCTGGAGCTGGGCCAGGGGAGGTTTGGGTTGGATTTTAGGGAAAGGTTCTTCCCCAGAGGGTTCTGGGCACTGCCCAGGCTCCCCAGGGAATGGGCACGGCCCCAGAGCTCCAGGAGCCTTTGGGCAGCGCTGCCAGGGATGCCCAGGCTGGGATTCTTGGGAGTCTGGGCAGGGACAGGGGCTGGGATGATCCCTGTGGGTCCCTCCAGCTCAGGAGGTTGTTTGATTCTGAGATTTCAGGTTTTGCCTGAGTGAAATTCCACATTAGTGCATGTTTGGCACTCAAGTTGAACACAGACTGTTTCCTCAATTGGCACAAGGATTCCTGTCATGTTAATAATGGCAGCTCTCCAGTGACCCCGTGCTGGCTGTGCTGCTCTCACCACCCCTCACACGCTTCTCTGGGGTCCATCCCTGCCCAGCTGTGGGGTGTGGGGTGTTCTGGGGTGGCTGCTCCCTGCTGGGCTCCAGGCACACAGCCAGGGGTGCAAACCCCTCTCTGCAGCAGCAGCAGCCTGCACACCCAGCACTCCCTGCTGCTTCAGGGGGCTGCAAACATGGTCCAAGCAAGAAATAATGCTTTGGGATAACTGGGGCCTGGCTCTGGAAGACCAAGGAAGAAATAATGCTTTGGGATAACTGGGGCCTGGCTCTGGGAGATTCTGGAGAGCACTGGTGTTCAACATTCCAGGCCAGACCCCAACAGCTCTGGCAGCCCAGGTGAGGTGCTGCTCTGTCCCTGCCCTGCCCGGGGCTCTCACACCCCTGAGACCTCTCCTGCCATCAGAGATGTCTGTCTTCTCACTGCATAGTCTGACTGCAGAGAAAAGGGGCATTTTTACTTTCTTTTGGTGGTATTTGCACCTTTTGGGGCACTTTAACTTTTTTATTTTCCTTCAGAAAGGAAACGTGGTAACTCACCTCTTCTAGCATTATTTTCGGCAGGTCTGGGATCTGGCCGAGCAGGGATGACCCTGCCACCTGTTTCCTTTGGAGCTGGGTGTGTGGGGTGATGCTCTCCGTGCCAGCTGGGTGAGCCCCTCTCCTCTCCCGGGGTTCTGGCACTGCAGGAAACACCTTCAGTTCAGCAGCTGCTCCCCAGTACCTCTCTGCCTTGTGGATCCTGCCCCCATACCCAGGCTCTGTGATTTTGCATTAAGATTTCAGGTAAAATCCTCCTGTGTGTGAGCATTTCCAAACTGTACTATGCAGGCAGCCCCGAGTCCAACACAGGGCAGCAAAGTGCTGGTGAGAGCCCACCAGTAATGAAAACACAGTGCCCAGATGAAAATGCAACATGACAAGTTGAATATTTGGAAGGGCCCTGGCTCCTTCTCTTGTGCCAAAATTTCTCAAGGTTTTGGCTGGTGATGTGATGGTATCAGAAAGAATCTAAAATCATAGAATTACAGAATTACAGAATTACAGAATTACAGAATAACAGAATGACAGAATTACAAAGTGGTTTGGGTTGAAAAAGACCTTTAAAACCGTCTCATTCCAACCCCTTGCCATGGGCAAGGGCACCTTCCACTAGACCAGATTGCTTGGAGACAGAGAAAAAATAGCTTTTATTTTTTTTTTTAAAGTTTATTTTTTCTTATTCGATAGAGTTCCTTTTTATAAAAGTGAGACAATTGATTCCTTGTTTATTGCTGTGCTGTCATACATGTGTCTGTAGGTGTTCATTTGGAGATTTAGCACTTTATCATCAGCGAGAACACTTCTCTGCGAGTGTGCTGCTATGATGAGTTAATTAAGTATGCATTGTAATAACACCGATATTAACAAACTTATTCTGTATTCATTTTCACGTGCATGTTCCATATTTCCAAACCAGTGCTATCCATGCTATTTTCTCTGATCGTTGCCATCAGAAGTACAAAAATAAAACCTCAGTAGGAGTGTGCAAACGCCTGAGCCTGCACACCGACTGCTCACCTTTGCGCCTTTGGGATGGTTTAACTTTGTGGTTTTGGGGTGCTTTAACTTTGCACTTTGGGGTGCTTTAACTTTGCACTTTGGGGTGCTTTAACTTTGTACCTTTGGGTGCTTTAACTTTGCTTTTTAGGGTGCTTTAACTTTGCGCTTTGGGGTGCTTTAACTTTGTACCTTTGGGTGCTTTAACTTTGCACTTTGGGGTGCTTTAACTTTGTACCTTTGGGTGCTTTAACTTTGCACTTTGGGGTGCTTTAACTTTGCCTTTTGGGGTGCTTTAACTTTGTACCTTTGGGTGCTTTAACTTTGTGGGTTTGGGGTGCTTTAACTTTGTACCTTTGGGTGCTTTAACTTTGCACTTTGGGGTGCTTTAACATTGTGCCTTTGGGGTGCTTTAACTTTGTGGTTTTGGGGTGCTTTAACTTTGCACATTTGGGTGCTTTAACTTTGTGGTTTTGGGGTGCTTTAACTTTGCCTTTTGGGGTGCTTTAACTTTGCACATTGGGGTGCTTTAACTTTGTGCCTTTGGGGTGCTTTAAGTTTGCACTTTGGGTGCTTTAACTTTGTACCTTTGGGGTGCTTTAAGTTTGCCTTTTAGGGTGCTTTAAGTTTGCCTTTTGGGGTGCTTTAACTTTGCACCTTTGGGTGCTTTAACTTTGCCTTTGGGGTGCTTTAACTTTGCACTTTTTGCTCTCTGGTTTCACAGGCCTGTGAGGAGATACCCTGCACACAGAGCTCTGCACGGCCAGCCTGTGGCTGCGGAGGATGGTTCAGAGAGCTGGCAGCTGCTGCAGGCAGTTTGGGGTGTCCTTTGTGCTGGAGGGGAGGGAGGATGCTCCTGGGGCAGGGAAGGCACAGAGGGACACGTGGATGTCACTGCAGGAGCTGGGACAGCCTCTGCCCCAAATTCCCCCAGCAAACGGCTCCACGTGTTCCGTGCTGCTCCCAGGGTCCGTTCCCAAGGGTGCCCTGCCCTGCAGCTCTGGGGCACAGCAAGGATGACACACCTGGGAAGGCACCAGAGAGCAGCAGGGATATCCCAGCCATTGCACAAGGGCCTCTGGGGAGAGGGAAGGGGGGAAAGGAAGAAAAACGCAGGTGGAGAGGGAGAAGGGAAAAGATTTAGTAGGGGAGAGAAGGAAAAAATGAAATCAAGTGTGTAATTTGGGGAAAACATGAGCTGGCCTTTTATCCTCTGTCTGGGGCTGATTCAGATCCAGGGAAAGCAGCAGGTGGGTACCTCAGGTTCTGCCAGAAAAACAAACCTTCTAAAAGACTTCAAAATCCTCTCATAAAACAAGGAATCTGTATGAAAATTGCATTTTCTCAACTGTTCTCATTGGACCTCTTACTTTGATTTAAATCTCTCTTTATTTGAAATACTGTTATGTGTAATGCAGACTTTGGCAGGGAGGATTTTGCAGCCCCTCTGCCTGGGCAGCTGCCTCCCCTTTCTCTCTGCACTCTGCAAATGGCTCCTGGCCCCTGGCCTGGCTGGCTTTATCCTGGAAAATCCCTGGGAGGACCTGCCACCCTCAGAAACAGTTTGTCTGCTAAATAGGCATAAGAAAAGAAAAGAATATAAAAATATAATACTGATTGATAATGACTTCTGACCAAGCAGATCAAGACTTTTCATTTCCAAATACGATGTGATGTTAAATATTATAATGGTTCAGAGGGTGAGGAGTCTCTTGCACTGAGGAATGTGCACCAGTGCCAGGGGCTGTTTGTTCACACAACCTTTAGATTCAACACCCAGCGCTGCGTCAGTGGCTGTGATTTCCCTCCCAGGGTGTTCTGACGGAAATATTAACAACCATAACAAACCAATAACAAAATGGGGCTCACTGAGGGAAGAACTCCACCAGCTGTGTGCTTCCTTCTGCTGGAACTGCAAATGGTGAAACTCTCACCATTTTCCTCAAGGGAAAATCAGCTTTTAGGTTTGAGGTGATCAGCAGTAGC
Source organism: Acrocephalus arundinaceus (assembly GCA_021534815.1). Lineage (NCBI taxonomy): Eukaryota > Metazoa > Chordata > Aves > Passeriformes > Sylviidae > Acrocephalus > Acrocephalus arundinaceus. Next base: position 230,131 of record JAJEOU010000631.1, on the reverse strand, counting down.
AGTGAATACATTTAAAATATTGTTTGCTATTAAAATACTGATTAATAATATTGAAGTGTTGTTGTCTAAAGTATTTAGCCAATTATAATTAAACATTATTAGTTATCATTAACAAGTGTCATGGACTACCACAGCCACCATAAGGTTATGGCAAGGATGTGTTAAGTGGAAAGATAATCTCAGATGCCGTGATTCCAGAATGATTGCAGAATGCTGGATATGAGGGGATAATAAGGAAGATCATGGAGCTGTGCTGGCTGTGGGGCACAGCCCAATGACAGGGACACAGCCCTGTGACAGTCACACAGCCCAGTCACACAGCCCAGTGCCAGGGACACAGTCCAGTGCCAGGGACACAGCCCAGTGCCAGGGACACAGCCCTGTGACACAGCCCAGTGCCAGGGACACAGCCCTGTGACACAGTCCAGTGCCAGGGACACAGCCCTGTGACACAGCCCAGTGCCAGGGATACAGCCCTGTGACACAGTCCAGTGACAGGGACACAGCCCTGTGACAGCAGCACATCCTGTGTGACAGCACCAGGAACACCATCCCTGGGACAGCACCAGGAACACTCTCCCGTGCTCCAGGGTGAAACCAACCCCAGTGAAGTGTAAATCCAACTCTCGGGGTCGGTCACCACCAGGACAAGGACATGCAGGGGAGCGTGTCACAGCTGCAGCACCACTCCAGCCCCTGGTGCCAGGGAATGCTCCCCAGCAGCCACGGGGGGACACAAACAGAGCAATTAACCCTTTTTAGCTGCGGGTTGATTCCCAGCACAGTGTCAGATCCGATTTAACAGGAACAACAGACAGAGCCCAGAACTATCTGGCACACAATGAGGCTAAAAGGCACAAACAGAGCAGGTAATATATTCAGAGATTCCAAAAGAACCCAACGCTAATAATTACAAAATTAATTCCCTCCACTAAAAATAAATACGCTGCTGGAACATTTATTACAGTGAACAGCAGATAAAATTATTGTTCTATCCAATTAAACCTCAACAAGTTTTTCTGAGGTTGTGACGGCATTTATTGAATTATCTCTGAACTTCTTATGCAAATCAGAGGTAGACCTGAATGCCTAATAATTGAGCTGTGTCTGCACCCAGCACTCCTAAGACTCTCAGGAGGACAAATAAGGGCTGAGCCTCCCTGAGGGCTTGGAAGATCCCTGGGGATGCAGCTGAACCATTCCCTTCCACCCAGCCACCGCCAGCGCAAGGCAACCCCTCTGGCAAAGAAGAGGAGTGGTTTAGGATAAAAGCTTTCAGAAATGGTGCATTTCTAAGTTCTCAGCTCTGGTGCTTCTCTAATTACAGGTGTCCCTGGAAGGGCTCCCCTGCCAGCTCATGGCAGGGTCTCATCACAGCTACAGTCAGTGAGTCACTGCCCAGCCGAGTTTTTATCCTGTCTGAGCAAAGGCCTGGAAGGACAGGGCTCAGATCCAACAGAACAAAGCCACGATTGCTCCCCCAGGCGTGTGGTCAGGTGGCTGAGGCACCACTGCAGCACCCCTGTTAGGAACCAGGGACCCCAGCCAGGACTTGTGTGGGGTTCTCTGGCATCTCTGGCTGTGCTTTGAGTCTCAGTGCAGCCACACGTGAGCGTTTGGAGAATAGCTGTTAAATATAAGACATTTAATAGGTGATTTTGCGTTTTTTATTTTATGCAGGTTGATGAGAGTGGCAGAGTTTTGTTTGCTGTCTGTAACAGAGAGGTCGATGCAATGAATGCCTTGGCAGAGGCTGGAACTGAGCAGTCCTTAGGTCCTTTCCAAGGCAAACCAGGCTGTGATATTAAAGTGTTCCTGCAGGCAGAGATAGGACTGTGCCTCCAAACAATAAAATACCCTGCTAACACAGAACACTCATTCTCCCTGCCTGACCAAGTGAAATCCAGCAAGCAGGACAGTCTGGCAGAGGATGTTCCCACTGTAACCATAGCAGTAAATTATCCCACCTGAGTGGCATCTTGGATTATAAATCTCTTTCTCTTTGAGCATTGGAAACATGAAAACAAGTCATCTATTCAAAAAATTAGATATATTACATTAGCAGAGTGTAATTGCATCACACATTACAGTCTACAAAGCTCTCTGACTGTAATCTGCAAATTAATGACAGTTAAACATTTCAAGCTCGAATCTTTGCAAGCATCTTCAATTCCCCAGCTGCTGGGGGGATATCGTTGAGAAGGATCTCGTACTAAATTATGTATTCAGAGCATGAAGACGCACTGAAAGAGACAGAAATGTCCCCAGAAGGCACTTCTAGAAAGGAGTCATAAATTTAAATAGGAATCTAGAAAGCCTGTTTGAGCTGTAAATCGCAATTGTTTTCTAAACAAAAGTATTTTCATATCAATATCAAAGTTTTTTATTTCCATGGCACAAGTGAAGGATTTACTGAGATAATCACCGAGTGAGTAACCCAGGGACAGTCAATACCTAAAGCAGATTTTACAGATACGGATGAAACATTGATGGATCAACACCTAATGGCATCAAACTCCAAAGGAACACTGGAAAACTCCAACTGATCATGTGAGGCCAGCGGGGAAAGGCAGCGGCACAACAGAAGTGCAAATGAAGCACAGAGCTCCGAATGCAGCGCTCAGAATGCAGCCCAGGCCCCACCTGCACAGTACCCCAGCCAGACATCCATGGCCAGAGGGGGGACAGCAGCACGGGGAGGTGGCACAGCAGCACGGGGAGGTGGCACAGCAGCACGGGGAGGTGGCACAGCAGCACGGGGAGGTGGCACAACACAACAGGGAGGTGGCACAGCCCCAGCACACGGCCCTGGCACAGGGGCACGGGCAGGTGGCACCTGGGATGGCAGCAGAAGGGCTTGTCCTGGTGCTGGGCTGAACAGGGCGGGATGGAACAGAGACTCCTGGGCTCCCCCAGGTGTGTGGGGCAATGCTGCAGCCCTGCAGCCCCACTGCAGCACCTCAGACCTGCAGCACCCACCCAGCTCTTTGCTCGATGCAGAATTCAGCTCTGCAGATCACACTGCGAAAGAGAGCTCCATGTTTGCAGAGACGTGGGAGCTGGAGCTGGAGGAGAGCTCTGCAGGAGGAGAGCCTGCGAGGGCTGCACGGAGCTCCAGGGAGATCCTGCGTGAGCAGCAGCGCTGGCAGGACCCAGCACAGCACTGCCAGGACCCAGCACAGCCTGGCAGGACCCAGCACAGCACTGGCAGGACCCAGCACAGCCATGGCAGGACCCAGCACAGCCCTGGCAAGACCCAGCACAACCCTGGAACAGCCCTGGTACAGCAGGTTCTGACCCAGACCTGGGCACAGCTCTGCAACTGGATGCACAGAGCCAGCAGCCCGGGTGTGTGCCCTCACAGCAGCTCTGAGCTCCTGGGAGCCTGTGTGCCCTCACAGCAGCTCTGAGCTCCTGGGAGCCTGTGTGCCCTCACAGCAGCTCCTGGGAGCCTGTGTGCCCTCACAGCAGCTCCTGGGAGCCTGTGTGCCCTCACAGCAGCTCCTGGGAGCCTGTGTGCCCTCACAGCAGCTCCTGGGAGCCTGTGTGCCCTCACAGCAGCTCTGAGCTCCTGGGAGCCTGTGTGCCCTCACAGCAGCTCCTGGGAGCCTGTGTGCCCTCACAGCAGCCCCAGCTCCTGGGATGGAGGGTTCCCTCTGTGCTGCTCTGCACAAGGACCAGATGCCAAGCAGGAAGAAACCACAGAGAGATAACCTGCACACAGCAGGTTTTTACAGATAAACTGGCAGAAACATGGGCAAAGCACAATTGTTCAGTTCATCTCAAAAGGTCCCTGCAAGAAGAGATTTAAAACTTCTCAGTAAAAGAAGTTTCCTTGGCTAGACAGAACATGCAAGGGGATTGTCAGATGGGGCTGGGGAAAAAAACCAGATGAGAAATTCATGATTTCTGTCCCCTGTGGGCATGGAGCAGGGACAGACCCCACAGCAGGGAATGGACTGTCCAGGAGAAGGGCCCCCAAAAAGGTAGGTGAGTTCATTTGAGTACAGAGGACATAAAATGTGCAGATAACTGATCATTAACGCCATCTTTTCCCCAAAGAAATGCTAACACTTGTCAGACTGATCATTGTCCACGTGATCGACTACAATAACAGCAAATACAGGATGAAACAGGCAACCTTGCAGGATGAGAGAAAGAAGCCGAAATTTTATTGTATATTATGACAGAAACAAGAGACCCTTTTGGTTTTTAATTTCAAAATAATCTCTGGGTTTTAAGAGACTGAAACCTTCAGCTCCCAAAAAGGTTCTCTGCTTCCCACTCCAGAAGCAGCAGACCATGAAATTGTAAGTGAAGTGTGTGCTGCCCAAAAACCCAGAGAACCACAGAGGGCACCTGTGGAGTCTCCAGCCCAGGGCCCCCTGAGAGCAGGGCAAACACCAAAGTCACCTCAAGTGACCACAGCCCCAGAGCTTCCAGCTTTCCCTTCTGCTGCAAAAAGGAGGAAAACTCTGATTTACCACAGGCAACTTCATTGCCGCTTGGAAGATTTTTTTTTTTTTTTAATTGCACAAGATTATTTCCTAAACTCTCCTCCTGAGATGGTTATTTGAACATTTCTGCAGCTTCCTGCCTGCAGCACTGGGGCTCTCCTGGCTGGGAATTGGATGTCAGTGGCTGAGTCAGGCAGTGAAGGATGGCCAGGAAGCGTCTCCTGGCCCCGGCACCCCTCACACTCCTCTCTTCACTCCCTGGTGCGTTGTGCTGGGGTTTTACCCTCTGTTCTGTCTGCTCTGTTTGAGAGAAGAAGGAAGAGCTTGCAGGGATGAACTGGTTCCCATTTATAGCAGAAATATGGCAGAGTGGGTTGGAGAATTCTGTGTGATCTCAGGAGGTTTACAGCTCGCTGGCACACACACACACACACACACAGAGTCCCTAAATCCAACCCTGGCGTTACAAACACCCCCTTCCCTCCCAGAGCTCCCTCCCCGAGATCTGTGGGGCTGGGACACAAGCCGTGTGTCATGGGCAAGGGCAGGAGCACTTCATTCCTGCCGGGGTGCAGATAAGATCAAAAATGTTCATTCCTGGAGGAAAAAGGAAAAGCTTTTAAAAGAGATAATGAACCATTCATTTCTTTAATTTTATGTTACATGGAATTATTTAACTTGATGCATTTTTTCAATCGCTTCATAATTTAAAACTTTCTGCAGAGTAATTATGCATATCAAGGTTTGCACCTCTATCTATAAAAAACATTCTCTGCAAGTAGCACCAAACCAATATTTTTACAAAAATTCTATTAATGTTTGATATTTAGCAAAGTGTTTACCTTAAATCTAAATGAACTGTGCCCTTAAGCATATTAAAAATACCAAGTTTAAAATGTTAAATGCAGATGAAGCTGGATAAGATTTGTTTTCTAATGTGTTTTCTAATGAGTTTTCTGTGATTTTCATCTTTCTCTTTGTGAGGTTTTCACAGAAACTTGATTTTCTTTAATTTTGCTGTTGGAAGAGGAAGAAATATTTTTATGTGCATGAGAGAGAAGTGCTGGATGCCTTCACTGCCTCTGATGTTTCCCAGGAGCAGAGTGTGGTGACGGCTGCTGGCAATGGCAGGGGTGGTGTGGGCAGGGTTGAATCACAAAATCAGGGAAATATTTAGGGAAAAGACCTTTTAAGGCCATGGCCCAGCACTGCCAGGGCCACCACAAAGCCGTGTCCCCAAGTGCCACATCCACACAGCTTTTAAACCCTTTTAAACCCTTTTAAACCCTTTAAACCCAGGGGACTCCACCCCTGCCCCGGGCAGCTGTGCCAGGGCTGGACAACTCTTCCACTGAGGAGATTTTCCCTCACCCTTCCCATGAGACTGAAAATGGAATAAAAGCCTTTAAAAGCCTCTCAGGAGCCCTGTCCCTGGGTCAGAAAAAGGGTTTTTCTGACCCAAAAAGGGTTTTTCTGACCTTATTGGAGCAATCCAGCCCAGCAAACCCTCCAAGAGCTGTCCCCTTGTTCTTGTCCCTCTGGAGTCCCGGCAGGCACCTGGCCAGGGTCCAGGAGGACACCACAGAGGCCACGAGGGCTGGGGCAGGTGCTGGACCCCAGAGTGTCACTGGATGGCTGGGGGGACATTGGCCGTGCTGACCCCAGAGTGTCACTGGAACCCGGCTGGGGGGACATTGGCCGTGCTGACCCCAGAGTGTCACTGGAACCCTGACCCAGAGTGCACTGGACTGGGGCGCCGTGCTGGACCCCGGGAGTGTCACTGGAACCTGGCTGGGGGGGGACATTGGCCGTGCTGACCCCAGAGTGTCACTGGAACCCGGCTGGGGGGGACATTGGCTGTGCTGACCGGTGCCTGGACCCCAGGACAGGTGTGGAGTGTCACTGGAACCAGGCTGGGGGGACATTGGCCGTGCTGACCCGGTGCACTGGAACCCGGCAGGACAGGTGTCACTGGACCGGGGGACATTGGCCGTGCTGACCCCAGAGTGTCACTGGAACCAGGCTGGGGGGACATTGGCCGTGCTGACCCCAGAGTGTCACTGGAACCCCGCTGGAGGGACATTCCCTGCAGGGCAGCACCTGTCCTGTCCTTCCCAGCACACAGCTGGCTCTTCCCAGGGACAAAATCCCCAGCGTGGCTGGGGAAGAGCAAAGCTCAGAGGAGGATCCTGTTGGCTTTGCTCAACCTCCCACAGAGGATTTCTTTCTGGTTTTTTCTGGAGAACTTGTTGACTCTCCACTGACAGTCTGCAAATCTCTCCTGAGGAGCTCTGCCATGGTTCCTTCAGAGTCACGCTTAGGGCACGGCTGGAAGCAAAAACATTCCAGTGAAAATTATCACCTTTGGAATTCCTGTGAAGTGCATTGGGAGCTCTGGCTTTGGCAGGGTGGTGGTGCTCACTTTATTTAATCCATCTAGCCAGCTCAGTTATTAATTAATCAGTCTTGGGAAAGTCTAATGACAGCAAAAGCACTTGATTCTCACAGTGGCATAAAATGAAAATATAAAGGAGAATCAGAAGAGACATTATCCATGGGAAATCAGACCTCCCAGCAGAAACAAGAGCAAAATCTATACAAATGTTCAGAGGAGGATGTGAGGCAGTTAAATATTTAAACCACATAATATTCATTAGAAAAGTACGTTCAATGATACATTAAAAGCCATTGGACAGAACAGAAAACACATCCCTTGGCAGTGGGAGGAAGAGGTTTCTGAGGAATTCGAGGCAGAAAAACATCTGAGAGTGAACCCACAGAGATCCCTGGCACAGCTGCTCCTTCTCCTGCTGCCCCTGTGCTGCAGGCACAGCTCTGCCCTCCTCGGGGGACCCTGCTCACAGCCCCCAGGAGTGAGGGCTGGTGGTGAAACCAGCACAGCGTGACACAGCCACAGCAGTTCTGGCAACAAACACATCTCCACAGTGCCCATCTGGGAGAAGGCAACAGCTTTTGGGGCACCAGGGGCGTCAAACTCAGCAGTTTTCATTTTGAATGAGAATGAAACTACTGCCACAACAAATAAAGGATGGGGGAGTGAACTGCATCAATGGAAAAATCAAGATTTCTGAAAAACTCCATACACAGAGAAAACTTCTTCACTTGAGCTTTCAGACTGGAGTTTTTGATGTCTCCTTCAAACCAAACCATCTGGCTTTTCCAAAACGTTTATTATCACGGATAGTATTATTTTCAAGTTTAATGAGTTTAACTCCCTGAAACCTCCCCTGCTCATTTTCCTGTGCCTCCCCTCATCCTGTCCTCCATGTGCTGCTCCTCAGCTCTGGGAAAATGGCTCTGTCCAGCCAAGCACCAGCAGGTCCCCCAGCACAGAGCAAGAGCTGTGGGGCTCACCGGGGCCCATTCCACTCCTCTCCTGTGTCTCACCCACAGACTCTGAGGTTTGCAGGGCCTGTGGTGCCAGGTCAGGTGAGATCCTGTGGGATGTGACAGGGCAGGGCAGGGACAGCAGGTGACCCACGGGAGCTGTACCTGCAGCGGGTGCCCAGCCAGGTGAGATCCTGTGGGATGTGGCAGGGCAGGGACAGCAGGTGACCCATGGGAGCTGTGCCTGCAGCAGATGCCCAGCCAGGTGAGATCCCATGGGATACTGGCAGGGCAGCAGGTGAGCCAGGGGAGCTGTGCCTGCAGCGGGTGCCCAGCCAGGTGAGATCCTGTGGGATGTGACAGGGACAGCAGGTGACCCATGGGAGCTGTGCCTGCAGTGGGTGCCCAGCCAGGTGAGATCCCATGGGATACTGGCAGGGCAGCAGGTGAGCCAGAGCTGTACCTGCAGTGGGTGCTCTGCAGGGAGAGCATCTCCACCCGCTGCTCATGCACTAATGCCTTTAGAAAACAGCAGCTGTGGCCAACGGGGTTTTCTCCTCCTTCCCTGCCATGATTTGCTCCCAACAGCGTGGAGTAATTGCAGCAGTGTGGTGTCTGCCAAACAAAACTCTTGGTGCCCCGAGAGGAGAAGGATCAAATCCTCTGTGAGCAGAGCTTTCATCTTGGCCAGACATCCAGGATTTTGGTCTGCATGCACGAACCTCGGGGTTCTACATGGACTCGGGGAAAGGTGTTTATGTACACATGTGTGTATGTACCTAATTATTTGCTTAATTAATTGCCACCACTGTCTCCCTCCTGTCTTAGCCACCCCATCTCCCCACTGTTAGCTCAGAGCAGGGAATGCCTCCCTGCAGACACACGTGTCCAGGAGCTCAGGTCACTCTTGTGGGTGTTTTGGGTGTGCTCAGAGGCAGGGAAATGGGGTGACAACTGTGTGTCCCCAGCAGGTGTGTCCCAGGATCTGCCAGGGCTCCAGAATGGTCTTTTCCTTTTAACTAAGAAAACCATTAAGGCTCTTTGCCTTGAGCTCTGGTTAATGGACTGCAGGGATTATTTATTTATTTTTAAATGAACACACTTTATTTCCCCAAAGTGCCGCTGTTGACTTTCTCTAAGTGCTGCCATCTGGCTCCCCTGACTCAAAGGGAGAGAGAGGTAGTGTGGTAATAAATAAGGAACCAAACAAATAAACAAATAAAAATTTCCTGATTCCTTGCAATTGGAGCGTCACCCAACATTTGTAAGGTTGTGTTAAATTCTATAATTGTCTTGCTGATGACTTTGAAAGAAACAAGTGCTGTTGTGCTGACAGCCTGTAGCACTGATTGAAAATTACCACATCAATCTCCTCCACTGAGGGTCTCTCCCCAGCATTCTTTCTGCACTGCTGGAGACTCCTCTCTCAGGGAGTGCCATTACCAGCCCAGGAATGTTCATCCTGCTTTCCATTTCCCTTTGCAGCACTGCTCAGGCTCAGAACTGCAGCATCACTTGGCTTTCCTTTTCTTCCTCCCCTTGCCCCTTCCGAGAGACCATTTCCCAGACACCACAGGACACTGCACTTTCCAGGCTGTCCCAGTGCCATGGATAGGTCTGTCCCCGGGCTGTCCCAGGACTGAGGATGGGTCAGGTCTGTCCCCAGGCTATCCCAGTGCCATGGATGGCTGTGTCCCCAGGCTGTCCCAGTGCCATGGATGGCTCTGTCCCAGTGCCATGGATAGGTCTGTCCCCAGGCTGTCCCAGTGCCATGGATGGCTGTGTCCCAGTGCCATGGATGGCTGTGTCCCCAGGCTGTCCCAGTGCCATGGATGGCTGTGTCCCCAGGCTGTCCCAGGGCCCAGGCCCTGCTTGCCCACCTCACCAACCTCCCCGGCCCCTCTGCCCCACACCAGCCTGGCAGTGACAGTGGCAGGACTGTCCTCTCCCAACTGGCAGCACAGAGGGCAGGGATGGCACCAGGGGCGAGGCTGGAAATGGGTGCAGGGCACCTGTCCACACACACACACACACACACACACACACACACACACACACACACACACACACACCAGTCATGTGTGTCAGGAATCCACTGAGACATCCTTCCATTTTGGAATGAAAGCTCACTGCCTCTTCCATCCCAGGGCGGGAGTCAGAAGTCATGGAAAATGTAGGTTACAGGCAGGATAATTGTTGTAAGTTGCCAGGAAATGCACAGATCCTTTGGGTAAGGCACAGGGAAGCTGGCAATCCATCACCTCCTTCCAGCTGCAAGTTTTGCCCATTTTTACTCCCCGAGCTGGTGACAGGTAATTTTGTGAGAGGCACCTGTGAAACCAATTAGGACCACCCAGGGATGGGGACACAGCGAGTGACAGCGGTGCTGCTGACAGGAACTTTGGGAGCAATCCCTGGGACCCACCCCGGCACAAGGACACGGGGACAGGAGCACCATCATGTCCCCCTCTGGGAGCTGTGGGAGCTGTCCCTGCTGCCCTGCTCAGTGTGGGGATGGAGCAGTGCCACACACAGACACACACAGCGGGGTACAGCACTGTCACAGCCTCCAGAGCCCCCTGACCAATCCCCCAGGGTACAGAACTGTCACTGCTCCAGCCTCCACAGAGCCCCTGACCAACCCCCCAGGGTACAGCACTGTCACTGCTGCTCCTGGGCTCCAGAGAGCCCCCCCAGGGTACAGCACTGTCACTGCTGCTCCCGGGCTCCAGAGAGCCCCTGACCAACCCCACCTGGGCCTCCACCTCTGCTGCTCTTGTCCTGCAGTGAGGCTGGTGGGCAAGCTGCCCTTGGGTGCACACAGACACCACTGGCTGCTGCAGCTGTGTTTGGGCATCTGCAGGCAGCCCTGGGGCTGGAAAGGTTGGCAGAGGGACCTGAGGGGCACCAGGAGCTGCGGCTGGTGGGCACAGAGGTGTCCCAGTGCCAGGCCTTTCCCTCCCATCCCTGCACACAGCTGGCACACTCCTGTGCTCCAGCACTGCCCTTCTCCAGCAGCTCCCACACTCCCTGCAGTGCCAGGGGAGCAGCTGCTGCCAGCACCCCTTGCTCTGCCCCCATGCCCTGCCCTTCCTCCCACTAGTCCTTGGTTCTCCCACACCGGCTGCAGGGGGATTGGAGCTGCCCTGTGGGGCACCACAGCCTCACAGATGCCAGCCTGAGCTGTTCCCTGGTCAAGGGCAATTCCTTCTGGAGGCACCACGCTCCCAGGGCCCTAACCCCCCAGAAAAGCCTTCCGAGTTAATTTGCTGCCCACTGAGAGCATTGGTGTCTTAATCGGACACAAATCTTTCTGTAGGAAAAGCCATTTCACGGTTGAGGACATTTCACAAGACCTAAACAAGGAAATCACTTAATTGATGATACGAGCTGTATATCTAACAATGCAGTGTGTCTCAGGAGATACCAGTGCTGTTTGTGTCTGAACCAGTGACCTCAGAGCTGCTCTTGGGTTAGAGGAAAGCTGTGGAACCCTCCATTGGAGCAGAGCCTCTCCCATCACTCAGAGCCCAGCACAGCCTCAGAGGCTGCTGTTCCCATAAATCCAGCCCCTCAACTCCGCACTGCACATAAAATAATGGCAGCAAAAGTAAAGTAAAAATTTCCCATCCCTTCACTTTTCTGTAGGGCAGGTAAACAAAGCTTTGCAGTTTGTCAGAAGCATCATAAAATCCTCTTCAACCCGCCTGGGAGTGCCACTTGCTAAACCATCAGCTGAGATTGCTCCAGACCTTCACTCCACCCCACCAGGCTGCTCTGATTCCTGTGGCCACAGCTGTGTTCAGCAGGGCCAGGATCACACAGCCCAAGATTTACAGCCAAAGCTTTGGGGCTTTGGTGTGCCCGTCTGGGGTGTGAGTGCATGGCTCCTTCCCTAGTGATTGCACAACTGAGGGGCAGCAATCCTGCTTCTGCCCTGCTATGCCTGAAAGGGGGCTGGCAGGTGATCTTTGGCACTTCCAAAGCAATATTCCTGCTATTTCCCAATGATGGAATGAGGTCCAGCACAGTGGGTTCAGCATCACCTGCCCCAGCAGCCCTGACACAGAGCCCTCCTGCAAACACTCACTGCCGCTGCCTGAGCCTGTTCACTTTCCTTAAGAGATTCCAGGTGCTCCTATGAGGACTTTCTGCTTTTTTCTTTTTCTAGCAGTGGCTGTGAGCCCCCCACAGCTCCTGCGTTTGCACAGATCCTCAGCCATGCCCACACGCACCCCGAGGCTCGGCTCCCTGCACGCTCCCACCTTGGCCATGCGTGAGCACAGAGTTCTCACTCCTGGAGCAGCTCTCCCGCCCTGCTGCCCCCCAGGCTGGGGACTGTGGGTGGCAGAGCAGAGCCCATGGCCCGTGGGACGGGGTAGGAGGGTGGGGAGCTGGGGGCAGAGCTGAGCCCAGGGCGCTGCTGCAGGGCTGCTCCCCGCGGGTGCCTGGGGTGCAGCAGCTCTGGCTGCTGGCACAGGAACGCTGCTGCCTCAGGTTGTCTCTTAACTGCTTTCAATTCTTCATCTCCTCCTGGTCTCAGGCAATCTTTGGAGGCTGTTACAGCAAATCAAGGAGTAAAGTCACCCTGCTCCTCCTCCCTGCCCTTGGGTGTGGTCAGAGCAGGGCTGACCCAGAGGTGCTGTGCTGCTCAGCAGGAGCCCATTCCCAGCCGTGTTGGTGAGGCTCAGTCAGCCCCAGCAGAGCTGGTTTGGATCAGCAGAGCTGGTTTGGATCAGCAGCCCCAGCAGAGCTGGTTTGGATCAGCAGAGCTGGTTTGGATCAGCAGCCCCAGCAGAGCTGGTTTGGATCAGCAGAGCTGGTTTGGATCAGCAGCCCCAGCAGAGCTGGTTTGGATCAGCAGCCCCAGCAGAGCTGGTTGGATCAGCAGCCCCAGCAGAGCTGGTTGGGATCAGCAGAGATGGTTTGGATCAGTCAGCCCCAGCAGAGCTGGTTGGGATCACAGCCCCAGCAGAGCTGGTTTGGATCAGCAGCCCCAGCAGAGCTGGTTGGATCAGCAGCCCCAGCAGAGCTGGTGGGATCAGCAGCCCCAGCAGAGCTGGTTGGGATCAGCAGCCCAGCAGAGATGGTTTGGATCAGTCAGCCCCAGCAGAGCTGGTTGGGATCAACAGCCCCAGCAGAGCTGGTTGGGATCAGTCAGCCCCAGCAGAGCTGGTTGGGATCAACAGCCCCAGCAGAGCTGGTTGGGATCAGTCAGCCCCAGCAGAGCTGGTTTGGATCAGCAGCCCCAGCAGAGCTGGTTTGGATCAGCAGCCCCAGCAGAGCTGGTTGGGATCAGCAGAGCTGGTTGGGATCAGTCAGCCCCAGCAGAGCTGGTTTGGATCAGCAGCCCCAGCAGAGCTGGTTGGGATCAGCAGCCCCAGCAGAGCTGGTTTGGATCAGTCAGCCCCAGCAGAGCTGGTTGGGATCAGCAGCCCCAGCAGAGCTGGTTTGGATCAGCAGCCCCAGCAGAGCTGGTTTGGAGGTTCTTGCACCCACCCCAGGGTGCTGTGCATGGGGCACTGGGGCTCTTCCTCTGCCCCAGGAGCCAGGGCCCTGCACAGGGCATCCCCTGGCCAGGAGCAAACCAACACCAACACCAACACAAACCCTCCCTGGCAGGGAAATAAAAATCTTGTCCTCAGGCTTCCAGGACAATGGCAGCAATATTCTGACTTGCTGTACAGTGGCTTTTTGTCCTCACTTTTTATTGATTGTAAGGATTGATATTAAATGTAATAGTCACAATAATCACCAATAGCCTATTAATCTTAGATAGAAAAATCTGCAAATAAAATGTAAATGTGCAATTTTGGTGTTATTATTTCCACGTGAAAGATTCTGTCATATTCTTTTCATAGATTACACAGATTATCCCACATTTTCTCTTCCCCTTAACAGCCATGCCGTGCAGCAAGCCATGCAGGATTGTTTGCTCACTTACACCTTTTGCCATCACTTTTTAAATCAGTGTTTCTCAGAAATGCTTTCTCGTGCTTTATAACCTCATCCATGCAGCCTTACCTTTAAATAAAGTACCAGCCAGAGGTAAAACATACATGATCTTCACCTTTACAAGGAGATTAAAGCCCGTGGCTATTTTTTAACCTTTTAGTTTTATACTGCGCTCTTTTTCACTCGCTCAAGCACTGTAGTAATGGGCCCATCTCTGGAGAGACAGGAGAAGGATTGCCCTGAGCTACACGCGGCCTTGCAGGAGGAGATGGGATTTCAGGCCCCAAGGACTGAAGGCATTTTTATCCACACTGCAGAGGCAGAGATGCAGAGCTCTGCCACGGCCTCTGACACTCAGAGATACGCGGGGCACACGGCACAGTTACACACTGAAACGCACTTTATCAGCCACTTTCCATAGCCTAATGTTCTATCAACCCTCAGAGAGCCCCACTTGAATTGATTAAAAGTCTCTTCCCCCCAAAGAGGAGCAGTAGGAATCAGCAAACAAAGGCAATGTGCCTCGTTTCCAGCGAGGTCTCTGGCCTGAGACAAGCCTGGCTGTCCGGGCATTTGCCCCCTCAGGCACTGGGTTTCTATTCCGGGGTGCTGCTGCTCGGACCCCTGGCCAGGCCAGTGTGTCCTGACTGCACAGGCCATGGATTTTTCCCTTCATTAGGAGTCCCTGGGATCATTGGGAGCCCCGAGGCTGCAGTGTCAGTGTGAGAGGAATGTGCAACCTCCACGTGGCTGTGTCAGCCCGGGCAGCCTCCGAGCCAGCAGCAGCTCTGGAGAGTTCATCCATGAGCTGGTTATGTGGAGCTGCCCTGAGTGACCTGCCTGCCCCAAGGGCAGGGGCAGGGCGGGATCTCTTTGACATTTGGGAAATCAGAGAATCCAAGGATGCTTCGGGTTGGAAGGGACCTTTGGGACCACCTCATCCCACCCCTGGATGGGCAGGGACACCTCCTACTGTCCCAGGCTGCTCCAACCCCAATGTCCAACCTGGCCTTGGGCACTGCCAGGGATTCAGGGGCAGCCACAGCTGCTCTGGCAATTGCAGCCCAGCTGGAATTCCCAACTCCCAATCTCCCACCCAAATCTCCCCTTTCCCAGTTTGAAGCCATTCCCTGTGTCCTGTCCCTCCAGCCCTTGCCCCAACCCTCCCCAGCTCTCCTGGAGCCCTTCAGGCCCTGCCAGGGGCTCACAGCTCTCCCCAGAGACTTTCATTCAAAGTGCTTCGATTTGCTCAGCTCTTTGTCACTGCCTGCCTGTTTGGTATTCATTTCAGAAACCGTCCTAATAATTGTGCAAGCAAATTATAAATATACTGAACATTTCAGTAAAAACATTAATGAGAGGGAATACCCTAATTTATTTTTAATTTGTCACTAAATCACATAACCCTGAACTGAATATGTGTAGAGGAAGCCTCAGTAAAAGCAAGAGTGCAGGGTTTACCCAGTGCTGACTCTAACTATTCTGCTGTTTTCACAGTTTGTAGTAAATACAAACAGCCCACTAATGATGAATAAAAAATCACCTGCAATAGAGTAAGTTTTGTTTTTCAATGTGAAGATGTAAGTATCAGTTTATTCTCCTGTCTTTTGGTTACTTTTTCATTGTTGGTTGCCTTTGAAGCAATTGAAGCACCTTTGAAGGAAAAGGCACTTTAAACAGCGAATCATCATCCTCACCTTTGCAGGGGGCTGTGTGTCCCTGGGCAGTGAGTGCTGCTTCACTGTCACAGCCCTTCCCCAAACGGGAGGGGCTCCCCGCTGCGGGTTTGGTTGTCGCAGGCAGATTGGCAGTGGGGACAGTGGCACTGAGCCCACACCTGCCAGACATTTCAGGGAGGCAGGGCCAGCCCAGGCAGGGCCATGGAAACAGCCGTGGGCTGAAAGAGCAGGGCTGGGTGGGATTTTGGACAGGAATTGTTCCCTGGCAGGGTGGGCAGGTCCCTGGCACACCCAGAGCAGCTGTGGCTGCCCCTGGATCCCTGGCAGTGTCCCAGGCCAGGTTGGACACTGGGGCATTGGGGACAGTGGGAGGTGTCCCTGCCATGGCAGGGGTGGAACAGATGAGTTTTAAGGTCCCTTCCCAGTCCAAACCAGTCCGGGGTTCCATGGGCAGGGCCAGAACAGGCAGGGGCACTGGCAGGGCAGGGGCGCCTCCCACAGGCAGGTTGGGCACACCTGAACAATAAATAACATTTTTGAGCAGTGTGAGGAGGAAGATGGGTGATTTCAGGAGAGTGAGGTGCTGCAGGGGGGTCAGAGAAAGAAATGCATCATTCCTGCAATGGCACAGCACTAATAGGTTAATAATTAATTAACAGGCACTAGAGGTTTCTGTTACTGCTCTTTGGGATTTGCATTACTCTGGGATAGCTGGTCACAAACTGCGGGTTCACGGGGGTCCGGAGGTTGTTTTTAGGGAGGTGGAGAAGGGAGGAAGAGCTCACACTTCTAAGACAGCGGAAGGCTCCAGAAGCCGCCCGGGCTCCCCGCAGCTCTCGGTGCGCTGCAGGGCTCGGTGCAATTAAGGCAGAAATTGGCACAGCTCTCCCGGGCTTTCCCCTACACCTTCCACACTCCTGCTGCAAACGCTGCTTTTCTCCGGGCTGCACGGAGGTCACTGCTGTCCGTGACATCTGAGTGGAACCGACCCTTTTCTGTTCGGGACGAGCACTGAAAGGAGAACCCGGACAGGGGGGATCAGTGCTCGGTACCGGCACTGCGGGACTTTCCCCTTCCCCAGGAGAAAGTGCGCTCCGCTCCTCCAAAGCAGGAGAGAACTGACCTTTTTTAGGGCTAAAATGGGCAATCAAGGTATTTGTGCTCCTCGACCTTGTGAATCGTTCAGCACAATGGCTGTTTACAGACCCTCTTTTAATTTAAATCTCCTTTTAAAAGGGTTTCTTGAACGCATGCTGGAGCGCTTCATTTGGGTTTCTCTTTCATCTTTTCTGCTCTCCACAATTTTCTCTAAATCCTCTGGGATTTAATTAGCAGCTGGGAACTTCCCAGAGCCTCCTGCCTCCCTGCATTGAATCCAGAGTGACCCGGTGCTTGCAGCCCGCATCTCTCCCTGAATAACTCCTGAAGCTTGTAGGGCACGCCAGGACTTCAAATGAATATCGCAGCCTGATTTTCCTAAACTCGTCAGGCTCAGGTGGAAATCCTACACACCAGAAACTGGCACCTACATCTGCTTAGTCACACGGGCCTGTAGTGACAGATTTGGGAGCAATATTTACTTGTACAGATATAAACACTGAAATAAATACCGATCTTTACCTTTAGGTAAGAGTGCTTAGAGACATTCTTGTCAAAACATTTTATTTCTTGAAGATATTTCCTGTTAGTTCTTAGCAAGGGTCACGTACCGCTAACACAACTGAAGTGGTTTTGCTGTTTGGTAAGTTTGTAATTAAATCCTGAACCTCCTCAGTTCCTGCAGTGGATTGCCAGGAGCGTGACTGAGAGCACGAAAGCACCTCTGGTGTGTGTCAGGAGCAGAGCTGGGTACCTGAGGGTGGCCGGAGTGTCAAAGTCCCAGCAGCAAACACCAGAGGTGACTGGCACAGCTGGAGCAGCCCTGCAGCCCGCACAGCTGGGCACAGCTGGGCACAGCTGGGGCCACCAGCGCCTGTTGGGAGCACTTGGCAAAGACACGTCCACACTTCATTAAGCCATGAATACTACAGGTGGAAAAGACCTCCCTAATCTCCATGGAACAAGCCTAATTAAGTTCAGTTTTCTATTAGATCACAGCGATAGCTACCCCAGCTCTGGGAAAAGCAATTAACTCCTTCAAAGTTCAGCTCTGGTCGAGTTTGATGGACAAAGGCAGCGTTAACAACTGTTCAGGCTGTGCAGCGGGTGAGGCAGCTGAGGTCAAACCCATCAGTGTCCCAGCAGCACAAACCCCGACTGCTCCCCAGCCTGTGCTCCACAGACACATTTTAAATAAATATCTCATTGTCCCACAGATACAGATATGGATCGGGTGTACCGTGGTGCTCCTCGAGTGCCAGGTGGTCTCTCTCTGGGAAACTCATGTCAGGTTTGGCAAAAGTACAGTAATGTCTCTCACAGAAATCATCATCAGGCTCTACAACTGTTTTAGGTGACATTTGTCTGAAGCCAAGCAATGCTGCATGTAGCATGGAAGGAGATGTATAAATCTATAAAATGCAACGTTCAGAGGGTTTGCAGGAGCTGACTCCAAACGTGGCTGTGGCTGCGTGGCACAGGTGAGAGGACAGGAGGAGTGTCAGTGCTGCACCCCGGAGCACGCAGGGCAGGGATGGCCCAGGTCATTACAGACCTGCCAGCCCAACATCACGGGAACGCAGCAGAGCAGCTGCTGTGCAAGGTAATCAAGAGGCAGCTACAAGAATGAGATACAGTCAGGGCTGGTTTGACAGAGTAATTACCTTCTTTTTGGACAAGATTCCAATTTTCAAAGTCTCACAGGGCTCTCGAGGAAACTGGAGCAGCCCCCCCAGCTGGGCCAGCCTCGCAGAGGGGTGTGGGAGCCTGGGGAAGCTCTGCAGGAACAGAAGTCCTGGAAGAGCCATGAAACACTGTCAAAGGTAGATCTGCTGCTGGGAGAGAGAAGGGGAGGTGGGATAGGCAGGGGACACCTCCCAAGGAAGCCAAAATGTGGGGAAAGGGGAATTTTCATGGAACCACAGAATCCCAGGACTGTTTGGGTTGGAAGGGACCTTAAAGCTCATCCCTTTCCACTCTGCCCTGGGCAGGGACACCTTTCACTATTCCAGGTTTCTCCAAGCCCAGTCCAGCCTAGCCCTGAGCACTTCCAGGGGTGTGGAGGGGCCAGGGAGGGCAGCCCTGCTGCTGCTGGGAGCTGAGGCGCTGCTCAGGGGCTGGACAGGCTTCTGCTCCACAGCAGTCACTAAGGATCTGACAAACCCAACATGGGCCTGGGGGCTTTGGAATCAGGATGAGATTGATTTTGCTGGTTTTGCTGCTGTTCAGCAGTCCTCTAAGTCAGCCAGGAGTGTGCTGAAGCACCTCTTGGGGCCTCTGTCAGGAGGAAAGTATCACCAGTCCCCTCTGGCTCTGTAACATGCAAATCCCTTAATCTGTGGATAAAGCCCAGGCAGTGAATCTGAGCAGTTACAAGCCAAGCAGACACCAAATTATTGTGCTTTAATTGAGAATGAGGAAAAGCGTGGTTATTAGGAGACTTAATCCTGACTTTGGGAAGAGCAGCAGAGAGTGTCAAGATGAGACAACTGCTCTTCCCAACACAGACCATGTGCAGGCATCCACACACAGGGGAGGAGGGACACACCACAAAGGGAAGCGGGGATCAGACACAGCCCCAGCACAGCGGGCACTGCCCAGCCTGGCCAGGGACCAGGTATGGCCACAGCACAGCGGGCACTGCCCGAGCCTGGCTGGGCACTGGACACAGCCCTAGCACAGCGGGCACTGCCCAGCCTGGCCAGGGACTGGACACAGCCCCAGCACAGTGGGCACTGCCCAGCCTGGCCAGGGACCAGATATGGCCACAGCACAGCGGGCACTGCCCAGTCTGGCCAGGGACTGGACACAGCCCCAGCACTCCCCAGCGCTGCCCTGGGCTGCACATACACCACACAGACCTGGGCAGGCACAGGCTGCTCTCCAGCCTGTCCACTGACAGTTCACACAGCATCATTTGGTGTTCTGAAAGAATTCCACCTGGAAAAGCAGAACCCCTTCCTTTCAAAGTAAGTTCTGGGGTGAGAGGCTGGATGTAGCAGGTCTTCCGTCTGGGAAGGGATGTTTTGGGAAGGGAAAACACCCGGCAACAAAGTATTTTCCAAGAAAAGGTACTTTGTTTTTGTGACATGCTTTTTTTATTCCATCCCCCAATAACTATTCCCTGCTCCGAAGTTCCGCAGGGCAAGGCCGAGGTGAGGGCTGAGCTTGGCTCACAGCCCGGGTTTGGACAGGAGGCTCCCATATCCCAGCCCAGCCCTGCCCACGGGATGCAGCTTCCCAGGCTGTTGAGTGGGCTTTGATCAGAGCATCACAGATAGCTCTGGATTTTGTTCTACCAGAAGGGAAAGCTCACGCCTCCCATCCCTGCCCTGGAACAAAACAAGCCGTGCTGCACTTTGCCTTCCAGCAGTGCTGAGCAGAAACTCAGCCGGGAGAAGTGCAAGTGCAGCATGGGAAGCCTCGAGAGCAGAAAATCTCCTTTCCCTCTTCCCTCACACCCACAGCAGCAGATGTGATCCTCACAGTGCCCTGATGTGGGTGCAGGATGGCAGGACCCTCAATGCTTTGTGGTTTTCCACAGGACACTGATTTCCCAGTTCCCGGTGTTAAGGCAATCCTCTGGAATTACAACGTGAGGCCAGAAGTTTTCTGCTTGGATTTTTGCTTGTTTGATGGAAAACCCTTTCCACAGGGAATGACCCATCAGCCCCTGTCCCATGGCACGGAAGGATGGACGCTGGGTTCTGCCCTAACCTCGTCACCAGCCAGGGTCCTGAAGGGGCTTTGTGCCAGCGTTATCCAACCAGAGCTCTGCGCAGGGAGCCCAGCTGGGAGGCACGGGGACAGTGCTGAGCCCAGCATTGCTGCTGTGCCCAGCATTGCTGCTGTGCCCAGTATTGCTGCTGTGCCCAGCATTGCTGCTGTGCCCCCATTGCTGCTGTGCCCAGCATTGCTGCTGTGCCCAGCATTGCTGCTGTGCCCCCATTGCTGCTGTGCCCAACATTGCTGCTGTGCCCAACATTGCTGCTGTGCCCAACATTGCTGCTGTGCCCAGTATTGCTGCTGTGCCCCCATTGCTGCTGTGCCCAGTATTGCTGCTGTGCCCCCATTGCTGCTGTGCCCAGTGCCCCCTCCGTGCCCCACATTGCTGCTGTGCCCAGCATTGCTGCTGTGCCCAGTGCCCCCTCCATGCCCAGCATTGCTGCTGTGCCCCCATTGCTGCTGTGCCCAACATTGCTGCTGTGCCCCCAGCATTGCTGCTGTGCCCAACATTGCTGCTGTGCCCCACATTGCTGCTGTGCCCAGCATTGCTGCTGTGCCCAGCATTGCTGCTGTGCCCAGCATTGCTGCTGTGCCCAGATTGCTGCTGTGCCCAGATTGCTGCTGTGCCCCCATTGCTGCTGTGCCCCATTGCTGCTGAGCCCAGCATTGCTGCTGTGCCCCCATTGCTGCTGTGCCCAGCATTGCTGCTGTGCCCCGTATTGCTGCTGTGCCCAGCATTGCTGCTGTGCCCAGTGCCCCCTCCGTGCCCAGCGTTGCTGCTGTGCCTAGCATTGCTGCTGTGCCCCCATTGCTGCTGTGCCCAGCATTGCTGCTGTGCCCAGTGCCCCCTCCATGCCCAGCATTGCTGCTGTGCCCAACATTGCTGCTGTGCCCAGTGCCCCCTCCGTGCCCACTCCCTTCCCTCCCACCCCCAGGACACACAAGCCTCTCTGCAGAGCAGGATCTATTTCTGGCACGGCAATCAAGGCACCTGTTAATCACGTCTAAATACCATAATTAAGAGCTGACCTGATAAACAACAGCTATGGCAGGAGCCCAATTCTCAGGTTTGTTTGTTTTGCTCGAGGTGTGGGTGTCTGCTTCAATTTTTGTTCATTTTCATAGACTCACAAAATCACAGAATTGCTGGGTTGGATGGGACCCACAAGGACCATGCAGTCCAGCCAAGGACAGTTTCTGCAGCAGTGTGTCACCACGCATCCCTTGGTGTCCCAGTGGGGCACAGCATCCTTGACAGGACTGGCCAGCTCGCTGCTGCTGGCAGAAAGTTAATTAATCCTGTTTCACAGAGCTGGGCCACTGGAGCCTCCGTGAAGTGGCTGCAGAATTGCTATAACCAGAATTCCTTCTTATTACAGCCCTGGAGTAATGAAAATATAATTACTTCACTTGCAGCCAGGCTGGGCTCCCAGCAGCCTGCCTGGAAAGCCTTTCATTCCAGCTGTGCTCCTCGGGCAGCAGAGGCAGCGCCTCTCACAGGATCCTCTGACACCTCTGCTGTGTCACAGATGGGCTGAGCCAGGCTGGGCACCCAGCAACAGCTGCTTTTATCACTCACCAAACTTCAAACAACCATCCCTCTGTGCTTAGGCTCCTGTGCCAGATACAGCTGAATTTTACCAAAAAAAATACAATTATTTATGTGATAGTCTAGGTGATATATGTGTAAATCCAGGTGACATATGTGATTTAAAATATTGAAAAGCCCCAGGGTAACAGGAAAATAAAAACCCAAAAAAAAAAACCCCACCAGCATGAGCAGAAACAAACTGAAAAATCTAAGGTAAACAAAGAGAAAAGGAACATTATATTTTCAACCTTGTAAAGCACAGAGCATTAGTAAATAGATGCTTAAGGGCATAAAACAGTAAAAAGGTACAAAAAGCACAGAGACAATGGGGTTTTTTACAACAAAATAATTAATATTATTATTCTTCTGTTGGCCTCAGTTGAACTTTCAGAGGTTCAGGCGAGCTCTCTCATGCTACAGACAAGCAGGGCTGCACCACCCCGTACTGCTGTTGCTCCTTTGTAGGCAATGCATCAACTTCCTCGAATTTTATCCCCACGTAATGAGCCGAGCTGTTATGACAGCAAAACATATGCCTCTGGCATCTAAACACTTTGAATACCACCTGTTTTGGGATCCTTCTTCATTAAATGGGTTAGGAAGAAAATCAAACAGAGCTTTCTCCAGACAAAGAACCTCCGGAGGTGTCAACAGTTTGGAAGGTCAGAAAAAGCTGCATTTCATAATTGTGATGCTCCAGGAGATAAAAGGAGCAGTGAGGACCAGAGGGGCCAGCAGGGTGGGGAAAGGTCAGCAAGGAGCTGAAGATCACAGGGTGACACCATCACAGAGGGGTTTGGCTCGGGAGGAATCTTAGAGCTCACCTGGTTCCACCCCTGCCATGGCAGGGACACCTCCCACTGTCCCAGGCTGCTCCAACCCCAATGTCCAACCTGGCCTGGGCACTGCCAGGGATCCAGGGGCAGCCACAGCTGCTCTGGGCACCCTGTGCCAGGGAATTCCTGCCCACCCTGCCAGGGCACAATTCCTGCCCCAGATCCCATCCAGCCCTGCCCTGTGGCAGTGGGAAGCCATTAACATCTCAAGAGAGCCTCTCAGGCAGTTTCCAGAAAAGCCATGAGAACGGCTCCTCTCTCTCCCGTGTCCTCCCTGGCCCCAGGAGTGGCAGGTCCTGCACAGGCTCTGGGCACATCCCTGCCCCTGCTGCAGCCCTGGATGGCTGAGGGATGGGCTGGGGTTACCCCAGGGCTCTCTGACACGATGTGGCACTGTCCCTTGTCACCAAGCAGGGATGTGTGTCCTGGCATGGGCAGAAGGTGACAGCCAGAAAATTGCCTTTTCCTTTCACAGGAGCCCTGGTGCGTGGCCATTACCAGAGGTAACCCCAAGGATCATCACAGCTCTCACAGTGATGAGAAACCCCAGGGATGGGAAAGTACCTGTTGGATGACCCCAGGTGTGGCTCTCCACTTGGTCAGGTAAGGCTCAGGCATCATGAGAGGAACTTGGAGAGTGTCTTTCTCTTCACAGCTGCCCGAACACTGATTTTATCACACTCATTCCATTGAATTCCAGCCATCTTGCAAGTCATGTGAGCTTCCAGATGATTTTCTGAAGAGTTGCTACTGAGCCAGTCATTCACCAGTCTCACCTTTCAGATTCTCTCTTCTCTTCTCTTCTCTTCTCTTCTCTTCTCTTCTCTTCTCTTCTCTTCTCTTCTCTTCTCTTCTCTTCTCTTCTCTTCTCTTCTCTTCTCTTCTCTTCTCTTCTCTTCTCTTCTCTTCTCTTCTCTTCTCTTCTCTTCTCTTCTCTTCTCTTCTCTTCTCTTCTCTTCTCTTCTCTTCTCTTCTCTTCTCGTGTTCTGTTCTATTCTATTCTATTCTATTCTATTCTATTCTATTCTATTCTATTCTATTCTATTCAAAAAAAAGGAACTTTCCATTTGTCCCCACTTTTTCTAACCTTTTTTCAGTTAATCTCCTTGAAAACAGGCCCCAGTATTTCCTCCAGAGCCCCCTGAAGCAGAGCAGAGCGCACAGGCAGGACACATTGCTTCTCCAAATGGGTTAGAAAAATCAGAGGGTGAGAATTCACCACAGGAGAGCTGGAGAGGGCTTTGGACAAGAGCCCAGAGGGACAAGATAAGGGAGAATGGCTTCCCCCTTACAGAGGGACGGGCTGGGTGGGATGTGGGAAGGAATTCTTCCCCGTGAGGGAGGTGAGAGCCTGGCACAGGCTGCCCGGAGTGGTCAGGGTGCAGCTGTTCAGAGAAGAACCTTTCTTTCTGCAAGGGTTACAGAGAGCCAGAATTTTTACTCAATTCAGTGCACAGTGATTAAGATTTCAGTCAGCAGAAAGCAGGAAAGTGAGGAATTAGGCCAATTTGTGCAGTGATTAGCAGTTACAGGTGCCACAGGTGTTGCTTCCTGTACTCACTACGCCCCATTTCCTCCGAGCCTTTCCCGCCGTGCAGCATTGATTTCTCCTGGTGCACAGGCTTGAGCAGTTCCAAAGGATCTCTGCTAGGGCCGCTTCCTTCCCCCTGAATTCCACTGCAGCAGAGGTTTCACGCTGCTCTTGCACAGCGTATCATGCCAGAGAGGAGTTTATTATCCATTCAGTTTATTTCAGCTGTCCTTAAAAATCACTGTAACCGCTCCACTGCTGATGGAGGGCAGCTCTGACACTCGCCTGGACCAGTTAAGTGAGTCAGTGGAATAGTTATTTCAGTGCTGAATATTTGATATCACTCCAGGACCCTGGTGTCCTGCTGATTTTTGCTGCAAGGACGTGAAGAGATCTCGGAGTAGCTGATGGAGACACTGGATCAGAGCACAGCCCCAGCCCCGGCGCTGGGGCACGTGGTGCTGGCAGCCTCTGTGGCACATGCCAGCTCCGTGGGCAAGTCAGGGCTGCCAAGCATCCTTCCAGAGCCCTGCTGACATCTCCTCAGGCTCGCTCTCATGGCTCTCCCCAGCTGACCTTCAGCAGTCGGGGGTGATGTAAGGTGTCCTGCTGTGACATTTCCTCGCAGATTTTTGGTGCTGTGTTTTCAGAGCACAATCCTGGCTGACACCTCTGCCAAAGTGAGGTGGATGCTCTTCCACTGTTCTCTTTCTGCTGATATTTGAGGTGACCCCGGACCAGAATCCTCACCAAAACCACTGAGCAGCTGCTGCATCACCCACATTTGCCACGTTTCTAGAGCGTGACCATGGCTGCAGTGCCTGAGCAACCTTCTCCCTGTGCCAGCAGGAATAAACTGCTCTCTGCTCTGGCACAAAGCTGGAATGCATGGGGAGCAGTAACGCTGTGCCTGTTGTCTCACCCCCACACTGGTTCAACAATCACTCTCAAGGGGAGTTGTCGTCTCTGATCAGACCACACACCCAACCCCGAAGTGTTTTACCAACACTTTCCAGCAGGGATCAGGAGCCCAAAGGGGCATTTGGCACCCTGCTGCCAGGGCCAGGGGGAATTGGGCAGTGCACGGTGCAAAGCTCACACTGCTGCTGTGCTCAGCACTGCTCCTGCAGCTCAGGGGGACCCAGCTCAGAACCACGGAATGGCTCAGCCTGGGAAGGAGATCCACCCAGCCCTGCTGTTCCCCAGCACTGACGGGAAGTGCCCAGGGCTGTCTGATCCAGGCAAAGGGAAGCTAAGAAGCATTTTCAGAGATACTCCAGTGGGAAAGCCCAGGCTGTCCTCAGAACAAACTCACCTGCAGAGCAGATGCCTGCCGAGCTCACTCCTGCTGCCCTGTCTGAGGCTGAGAACTCAGCAGCAAGGCCTGCCCCTCATCCTTGCAGAGGCACCTCAGCCATGCAGAGGAGCCAGGAGCAGCACACGGCTGAGGAGGAGGAGTTAACTCACAACAGAAGATACACAGCCCCATGCTGGATCTGTTCTGCCCATGGCTGCCAGTGTGTGCTGGCCCCATCATGGTGACAGTGACAGATAATTCCCAGGTGCAGCAGATGTCTGAGACTGAGCAGTTTTTACATCAGGCTTCCCTTCCCAAATGTGAGCAGAGATTGGTTTCAAAGCCAGCCATGCAGTCTGAGCTGCCCAGCCTGTTCCAGGCACAGCCCTGTGCTCTGCTCTGGGACTCAGCCCCCAGAGCTGCAGGCAGCCCGAAGGCAGTGCTGAGATGGCAACACCAGGATCAGGGCTGGGAGCTTGGGAGGTGCCTCTTTACTGAAGGCAGGCATTGCAGTTACCCACATATTCAGGGAGAGATTTCTCCACATTTGTTCTCAAGGTTTCACATGCAGGAATAAATAAATAAGACCCACCAGCCAAAGGCAGGAGCCAGAGTCACGTGCTGAGGCCCCACCTTTCAGACAGGTGATGTGTGTGGATCCTCACCCCGCTGCAGGGGGAGCAAACAGCAGAGCCCAGCTGTGCAAACCAAAGGATCTTCAGGGAAATGTCAGCCCTCCCATCCATTTTAGCCCCTTCTTTCCCAAGCCTGGGATTACCTTGGCTCCAGTGTATTCCTCCTGTCCTACCACCTTCCCACACAGCTCTGGTGCCTGGGGGAGCCCCACAGCAGTGGGGTTACCCTTCCTAGGCACAGACGTGTGAGCCAGGCTGGGAGCAGGTTCTGTGCATCCCGTGCAGGAGTGCAGAGACAGCTCAGGGGGAGATCCTGGGATGTGTGAGCCAGGCTGGAAGCAGCTCTGTGCATCCCTTGCAGGAGTGCAGAGACAGCTCAGGGGGAGGCCCTGGGATGTGTGAGCCAGGCTGGGAGCAGCTCTGTGCATCCCTTGCAGGAGTGCAACCACAGCTCAGGGGGAGATCCTGGGCCGTGCTCCCTTGATGGGGCTGGCAGCAGATGCTCCACAGCCCAAGGAGTCTCAGACAGGGAGCACTCCAGGGGAGCTCAGTATTTGGGATGTCTGCAGTTTGTGAGGATGGAAACTGAGATAAACACCTGATCTATGCTGGAGCACGTGACATGAAGGTACCAAGGTTGCCAGGACTTATTCCATCTGCTCTTGCTTCCTTTAGGTTGGTTGGCTGGTTGGCTGGCTGGTTGGTTGGTTGGTTGGTTGGTTGGTTGGCTGGTTGGTTGGCTGGTTGGTTGGTTGGTTGGTTGGTTGGTTGGTTGGTTGGTTGGTTGGTTGGTTGGCTGGTTGGTTGGTTGGTTGGTTGGCTGGTTGGTTGGCTGGTTGGTTGGTTGGTTGGTTGGTTGGTTGGTTGGTTGGTTGGTTGGTTGGCTGGTTGGTTGGTTGGTTGGCTGGTTGGTTGGCTGGCTGGTTGGTTGGTTGGTTGGTTGGCTGGTTGGTTGTTTGGTTTGTTTCTCCAGGCATTAACAGGATCATCTGAAGACCGAAAGCAAATCTGAAAATCCATTAAAAAGCCCTTCCAGGCAGTGTGAGATGCTTCAGCAACTCTGCCTCAAGTTTCCAGCGTGAGCTGGTGAGCAGGCAGGCAGGTGCAGGGTTGTCACGCACTGATATCTACACATGAAATTACTCATCTTAATTGGTATCTAAAGCTTTGCAATATTTGTTAATTTTATAAGATTATTCTTTTCTTCCTTCATGGAAGCAAACAGCATTGAAATATTAGAAAAGGAAATAAGCAAAAAGATATGTTATGCTCCTTGTTGTAAGAATATTCACTGGAGACCACAAGTTTTAATGTTAATGTCTCTGCATCACTACTCCCTGCATGCTAAAATAGGTTTGGAAATGCTTGAAAGGTTAAAGCTTTCACAAATGATGAAACCAGACCATTTTAGAGCTATAAATCCTGCTCATCTGGGAGAGTTGTTCTTGTGTAAAACCTCATGTTTTCTTGAGAGACTGAGCTGAATATTTATGCTTAGCACATCAAACACAAGGAAGGCGCAGAGGTTCACTTGTCTGCGGTGGGTATGTAAGAGTTTGCTGTTGATAATTGAATCTAGAAATTATAATTAGTCACTTACCCAAACTGGAGTGCCCAGTTTTTCATCATTTACCTTTCCAGCACAGCACTGGTGTTCTCTCACTGGCTGTCCTGGAGCAAGAACTTCCTAATCCAGCTGTTATCCTTTATCATTGCTGCTGCTGCAGCTTCTGTCTCTCCTGACACACCAACCCAAGCCAGGCCAAAGTCAGCCCAGCAAACAAAAAATCAAATGTTTTGGGAGGATCTGTTCTCAGCCTGGGCTGAAACACCTGGCCAAGGGAGAAAGGAGTGGCACAGAGCTCAGGACCCTGCTGGCCCTGAGTGTCTGCAGAGGGCAGGGAGGACAAAGGGGTCAAACCTGCTCCCCACTGCATCTCTGCAGCCTCAGCTGCACTCACCACCCTCCCAAGGCCTGGAGCTGTGCTCTGCAGCCCCCAGGGACACCCCTGCTGCCCTGTACCACAGTGCAGAGCAGCCTGGCAATGTCCCCAGAGGTTCTCCTGACCTCTGTGCCGTATCTGCAATGCAGTCCCACCTGCCCTGTAATTCACAGTCCTGGGCTGTGTTTTCCAGGTTATACCAGCACCTCAACCCTCACAAAAGCAATTCTGTAGCACCCTGTTCTAGCCAAAATACGTTTTGTGGGGTTTTCATTTCTTCTTAAATAAATAACATCCCCGTGTAGTGAAATAAAATCCTGAGAGAAAAAATAAGAAAACAAATAAACAAAAAAATCCCATCTTCTCCACAAACAGCTCCACCAACCACCAACTATTTGTGGCTCTTTTGACTCTGATAAGCCAGAGCAGGATATATGGATTTATCGATTTGCTTGTTGCACTGGGATTTGTAAACATTTTCCTGGCTCAGAGCAGGTTTTCAATGTGTCCCTGGGACTTTTAGTTGTCACTTTCCAAAACAGAAGCAAAATCACTGAAGCCTTTTTTGGAGTGTTTGACCTGCCATGTTCCACCGTGTCCCTCTGCCACCCGGGGGTTGTGACTCATCCAGGTTGGGAGGACATCACAGCTCGTGCTGGTTTGGTTCTTTGTGTCCCACCTCTCACTGCTCCAAAAAACACGAGCAGAATGCATGCATGAAAAAGCACCTGTACACCAAAACTATCTCACCCTGAACCCAAACCCCTCCTGTCAGAACTGCATTCAACCACCTGCAGGTAAATCCTGCTGCTGCTTCCCCCTGAGAACCTGTCCTCATTGGAAACAAACAAAATTCTGGAACCACATCTCACTCCTGCACTGCAAACCTGGGCGGACAATTTTAAAGTCAGGAGAAATCCAGCGCTGTCACCCTGAGATGCAGAATGAACAACTCTGAAGGAGCTCAATCCCTTCTTCCTGCAGGGGGTGAGTGCAGGAACGTTTCCTCCGGAGGAAGGTGAAGGCTTGGCTGTGTGTGGGAAACCCAAACACCTCATCTGCGATGGGATCCCTGCTCAGCCGGAGCTGTCAGACTGCTTCCACCTCCCTCCCAAGATGAGCATCCCAACAGCTCTAAAAATAGACACTAGTGCTTAGGTTTTATGCAAATGACAGCTGGAATAAGACATGGTTTAAACATAGAACTTCAGATCTCCCAAAGGAGAGGAAATGGATGGAGAGGATCCTGTTTCCCCCAGCCAGGGCACCCCTGCAAAGCTGGGCCTTATCCCAAGTGTTACTTGATTTTATGGCCTTTATAGCAGGTGTCCTCTGCTCCCACCCAGGCCAAGCAGAGCCTGTCTCCTTCCAGCGCCCCACATGCTGCATTCTTGCTTTTGGGTGCATTTGGAGGAGTTAAACAATTCATTGCTTCAGTTATTACAATTTTATACCAAAAGATTCTGAACTGAGGTCTGCTTTACTTGAACAATTTGTGTATCACACACTGGGAGCAGCAGCTCGGCCAGCACACCAGAAACAGCTGCAGATCCCGGCCACACTGAGCCAGCTGGACACTGCTGGACAGTGCTGGACATTACTGCCATGCCATGGGGCAGCTGGACACAGCTGGACACAGCTGGACACTGCTGGACACTGCTGCCATGCCATGAGGCAGCTGGACATAGCTGGATATTGCTGGGCATTGCTGCCATGCCGTGATTCCCCAGGGATCACCCAAATCTTGCACTGCAGGGCTCGAGCACAGCCCTGGCCAGGCACTTGTGGGGCTGCTGTGGGGTGAGCTGGAGGCTCACACATGGACACCCCCACTGCCCCTGCTCCCCCCAGCCCCTGAAGCCACCTCGGACACTGAGGGAGTGTCCAGGCCAGGCCCTGGTGAGGCCCCTGTCCACCCACAGCAGAGCTGGGGTGCTGGGGACACCCTCACTGCCCCAGGGCTGCCCTCTGCCTGCCCCGGGGGGGACCTCTGCCCCACAAACTGCCATGAAAAACCAACCAAAGGAAAGGAAAAACGACAAGAAAATAACAAATCACACAAAGCCAGCACGGGAGCACAGGAGAAGCCAGCCCAGCTGTGACCCAAGGTCAGGGGGATTGCCCCCATTAACACAGAGCTGTGACCCAAGGTCAGGGGGATTGCCCCCATTAACACAGAGCTGTGACCCAGGGTCAGGGGTGCTCATTGCACCCATTAACACAGAGCTGTGACCCAAGGTCAGGGGTGCTCCATTGCACCCATTAACACAGAACTGTGACCCAAGATCAGGGGTGCTCCATTGCACCCATTAACACAGAGCTGTGACCCAAGGTCAGGGGGATTGCACCCATTAACACAGAGCTGTGACCCAAGGTCAGGGGGATTGCACCCATTAACACAGAGCTGTGACCCAGGGTCAGGGGTGCTCCATTGCACCCATTAACACAGAACTGTGACCCAAGATCAGGGGTGCTCCATTGCACCCATTAACACAGAGCTGTGACCCAAGATCAGGGGTGCTCCATTGCACCCATTAACACAGAGCTGTGACCCAAGGTCAGGGGTGCTCCATTGCACCCATTAACACAGAGCTGTGACCCGAGGTGCTGGATTGCCCCCATTAACACAGAGCTGTGACCCAAGGTCAGGGGTGCTCCATGGCACCCATTAACACAGAGCTGTGACCCAAGGTCAGGGGGATTGCACCCATTAACACAGAGCTGTGACCCAGGGTCAGGGGTGCTCATTGCACCCATTAACACAGAGCTGTGACCCAAGGTCAGGGGGATTGCACCCATTAACACAGAGCTGTGACCCAGGGTCAGGGGGATTGCCCCATTAACACAGAGCTGTGACCCAAGGTCAGGGGGATTGCCCCCATTAACACAGAGCTGTGACCCAAGGTCAGGAGGATTGCCCCCATTAACACAGAGCTGTGACCCAAGATCAGAGGTGCTCCATTGCCCCCATTAACACAGAGCTGTGACCCAAGGTCAGGGGTGCTCATTGCACCCATTAACACAGAGCTGTGACCCAAGGTCAGGGGTGCTCCATTGCACCCATTAACACAGAGCTGTGACCCAAGGTCAGGGGTGCTCCATGGCACCCATTAACACAGAGCTGTGACCCAGGGTCAGGGGTGCTCATTGCACCCATTAACACAGAGCTGTGACCCAAGATCAGGGGTGCTCCATTGCACCCATTAACACAGAGCTGTGACCCGAGGTCAGGGGTGCTCCATTGCACCCATTAACACAGAGCTGTGACCCAAGATCAGGGGTGCTCCATTGCACCCATTAACACAGAACTGTGACCCGAGGTCAGGGGGATTGCCCCCATTAACACAGAGCTGTGACCCAAGGTCAGGGGTGCTCCATTGCCCCCATTAACACAGAGCTGTGACCCAAGGTCAGGGGTGCTCCATTGCACCCATTAACACAGAACTGTGACCCGAGGTGCTGGATTGCCCCCATTAACACAGAGCTGTGACCCAAGGTCAGGGGTGCTCATTGCACCCATTAACACAGAGCTGTGACCTTGGCCTCTTCCCTGCTCTGTGTCAGAACACCAGACATTTTTCTCCATGTAATAATCTCTGCCCACCCTTTTGTGTCTTGTGCCTCAGCTCCATCTCCTGAGCCTGGAGCCAGCTCAGCCTTTCCTCCAAGCCCACAAAACCACCACCAGCCCCATCCATTTTTCCCCTCTGTGCTCCTGCAGAGGATGCTGAGTGGATGAAGACCTGTCTGCTTTGGACCCTGCAGGGGTGCAGGAGCACGTGGAGTCCTTCCCCCCAGGTCTGGAGCCTCTCCTCTTCTCTAGCCCCAGCAGGTGAGGTTTCACTGAGCCAGCCCCTGGACAGAGCCAGGTCCCGGGAGCTGGTGCTGAGGCTGTGCTGATGTAATGCCAGGGCAGCAATGACGGCTGCAGGGAGCTGTTTTGGTGGGGAGGAAGGCAGCAGCAGAGCTGTATGAATCACTGCCAATTGCTAGGATATCTAAAATTACACAAAACATCTACACATAGTCTGGAGAATCACAAGCTGAGTACCAGGCACTTTTCTCTCTGCTGCCAGCAAGTTGCAGATGAGCTGATTTGGTTTTATCCTTTCCAGGCAAAATATATTATGATTGCTCTGCCGGGGTTGTCACTGCAAAAGCCTCTCCAGGCTGTGACCAGCAGCCTGGGGGCAGGAGACAGAGGTGTCTGTCACAGGGCTCTTCCTCTGCTTTCACTCCATGTCTTTGGGCCACCCTCGTGATTCTCCCTGGTGTGATAAAAATGTCTTTTCTGAGCCTGCAGGTGCCTTTTGGAGCATGTGTTTCTGGGGTCTAATGCAGACAGACTGTATTTCCTGATCTGGTGAGCCCATGAGCTGCCCTCACTGGTAAAGAGCACCCTCATACCTGACCAGAAATGCAGATTTTTCATCATGGCATTCACAGCTGGGCAGTGCTGAGCCCATTTGCTAAGGAATTTCAGGTTAGTATCATAATAATTTTCCCCACCCTCAGAAACAATTCCACAATAACAAAAAAGAAGAACTTTTCCTGGCACATGCTCAGGTTAGTCGAAAATGTCAATCCTTTCCATGAACTTGGATAAGGAAGGGAAGTGCCCCAAGTCTGTGCTGCTGAGCAGAGAGGTCACCCCTGCTCCTGGCACAGCCAGGGCACGGGGCCTTGGCTGGTGTCCCGTGTCCCTGACAAGGGCCCTGAGCCCCTGGAGGCCCCAGGGGCCAGAGGTGATGCTGGGCAGCGCTGTCCCTGCTTTCCCTCCCCATGGAGTGCTCACCAGTGCAGCAGCACCACCCCTGCTCTGCAAAGGCTCCCCAGGCACCCCTCCAGCTCAGAGCTGGTGGTGTCACCGAGGCCACACACCTCCCAGGGCACACACAGATCACACACAGGGCACACACAGGTCACACATCTCCCAGGGCACACACACAGGTCACACACAGGGCACACACAGGTCACACACCTCCCAGGGCACACACAGGTCACACACAGGTCACACATCTCCCAGGGCACACACACAGGTCACACACAGGGCACACACAGGTCACACATCTCCCAGGGCACACACACAGGGCACACACAGGTCACATCTCCCAGGTCACACACACAGGTCACACATCTCCCAGGGCACACACAGGTCACACATCTCCCAGGGCACACACAGGTCACATCTCCCAGGGCACACACAGGTCACACACCTCCCAGGGCACACACACAGGTCACACCTCCCAGGGCACACACACACTCACCCTGAGGAATCCCACAGGGATTAACAGAGCTGAGGGGATGATAAAAAATTAACCACTGGGAAGGTGCTCTGGGTGTGCTTTGCAGACCAGACTAAACCCCCCCGAGCATCAGTCCCTAGTAAGACACGCACTGACAGCTCTGAAATCTGTTACAAACAGGTCTGTGTGTCTTGGAATAGGTAAAGGAGCAGGAAAAATGCAGGCTGTGACTCTCACTGCCTCGCAGTCACACACAGACATTCCTGCCAGAGCCAGCAGTTTCACCACTGTACCTGCACAGGGTTACTTCTGTGGTTAAAACTACACAAATCAGCATCTTCAATCACAGAATCTGTTTGGAAAATGGATCAATTTCTGTTTGGAAAAGCCCTTCCAGACCATCAAGTCCAACCTGTGCCCAACGCCCAGATCACTGAGTGCCACCTCCAGCCCTTCCTTGAACACCTCCAGGCACAGGAACTCCAAACCTCCCTGGGCAGCCCTTTCAAATGCCTGGAAACCCTTTGCATAAAGAGAAATCTCCTTACTTTCCTTCCTGGTGAAAGAAATGAGGAGTCTTCTTTAATTCAAAAGCAAATTATTCCATTTTCTGGCATTCGCAAATGTTTTCACCACCTTATGGAAACATTTGAAGGATGAGTTTACAAAAGGAATTTGTAGAAATCACACAGCAGCCTGCAAAACAGCAAATGGAAGCAGAATATTGCAGGAGCTGGAGGAGCCCTCATGACATGCCTGCCCACATCCCTGGCCATCTGGGGGGAAAAGGTCTCTTACAGTCCTTGTACTGTAGACTCAAAAACAAAAACATAAAAGTCACTGAAAGTATTATATGGAGAAAAAAGCACCTGCTCAATAAAATTGCACCTCATTGTCGAAGAGAAGAAACACCATTATTTAACATGCAAAATCAATTACACCATAGAAATAGAAAAGCTTCTGACTGCAGTGTTGTTAAAAAGTGTTTTCACATACCATGTGAAGTAGCTGCAAAAGCAGATTGTGAGTTTTTAGAAACATGATTCTTAGCAGATGAAATCTCAGCCAGTAGTAGGCAAGAGCCAAGAAGTAGGAGCATTATCACCATCAACCCTAATTTAGGAAAACATTCTTGAAAAAATTGCTCCAGCCAAATGTGTGTAACATTTGGCTCCAACTGAAATCTCACCTAAACCAATATGTCACAGGCAAGGCAGGGTGGAACTGGAGATCTTTGGTCTTAAAACTACAGAGCTGGAGCTCCTCTCAGGCTGGCAGCCACCCTTGGTGTCTCTGGGAGGTGATGTGGGAGGTGAGGGATCCGTGGGCTGTTCAGGGTCGGATCTCTCTCCTGAGCTCTCGGTCAGGCTGGGGGTCTGGCCCTGGTGTGCCCCTGCAGCCTGGGGAGGGCTCTGCTCCCAGAAGCTCTGCACTGCTGGAGGCTCCAGCCCAGTTCTGTGTCCTGCACCCTAAGAGCCCTGCCTCAGCTTGGGCTCTTGCACGGCTCATTCTGGCTCCCAGCTTCCAGCTTTGAGAACTTCCAGCAGCTTTCATAGCTCCAAGACAAATTTAGAATTTTTTCATGCTTCGCCACATTGCAGAGCAATTAAACATTAAACATCAGCAATATGGCAAAGGCAAATCCACAGCTTCAGTCTTGGGGACAGACAGCGTTTCCCCACCATTCCAAGATGTTTTGCCATACGTGGCTCCTTCCCAGGAAAACGGGTCTCTGCTTCAGGGCACAGCGAGCAGGGCTGTGGGTTTCTCTCTGGAAATCCCATCAGTGCACTCAGGCTGCTGGATATTCCCCTCACCTCAGCACTGCGAGCAAGGGGGCCTGATGGAAAACACGTGGAGTTTCCCATTCCCTGCCACAGCCTGAGTGCCCAGGGGCTGCTCTGCCACAGCCTGAGTGCCCAGGGGCTGCCCTGCCCTGCCCTGCCACAGCCTGAGTGCCCAGGGGCTGCCCTGCCCTGCCCTGTCATAGCCTGTGTGCCCAGGGGCTGCCCTGCTCTGCCACAGCCTGGGTGCCCAGGGGCTGCCCTGCCCTGCCCTGCCACAGCCTGTGTGCCCAGGGGCTGCCCTGCTCTGCCACAGCCTGGGTGCCCAGGGGCTGCCCTGCCCTGCCCTGCCACAGCCTGTGTGCCCAGGGGCTGCTCTGCCCTGCCCTGCCACAGCCTGAGTGCCCAGGGGCTGCCCTGCCCTGCCCTGTCATAGCCTGTGTGCCCAGGGGCTGCTCTGCCCTGCCCTGCCACAGCCTGAGTGCCCAGGGGCTGCCCTGCCCTGCCCTGTCATAGCCTGAGTGCCCAGGGGCTGCTCTGCCACAGCCTGAGTGCCCAGGGCTGCCCTGCCCTGCCACAGCCTGAGTGCCCAGGGGCTGCCCTGCCCTGCCCTGTCATAGCCTGTGTGCCCAGGGGTTGCCCTGCCCTGCCCTGCCCTGTCATAGCCTGAGTGCCCAGGGGCTGCTCTGCCCTGCCCTGTCATAGCCTGAGTGCCCAGGGGCTGCCCTGCCCTGCTCTGCCACAGCCTGAGTGCCCAGGGGCTGCTCTGCCCTGCCCAGAGCAAGGGAAGCACAGCGTGGCTGCTCTACACCAGTGCCCACCCATGGCCAGGGACAGGGCCCAAGGAGGACCAGGCTGACAGGAGGGCAGGGTTAGATGGGAGATTGGAAAAAAATTCTTCCCTGGGAGGGCGGTGAGGCCCTGGCACAGGGTGCCCAGAGAGGCTGTGGCTGCCCCTGGATCCCTGCAGCTGTCCAAGGCCAGGCTGGAGAAACCTGGTCTAGGGGAAGGTGTCCCTGCCCATGGGTAGAATGAGAAGAGCTTTAAGGTCCCTTCCCATTCCACCATTCTGTGTAGGACCCGGCTGTGGCAGGTTCTGCAGAAACCTCTCTGCTCTTGAGACTGCTGAAGGCTTCCCTTGTGCAACTGAAGGCTTCCCTTGTGCAACACGCAGAGAAGCACCGGACAAACCCCAGCACTGCACAAATCCCAGCACAGGACGAGCCCCAGCACTGCAGGAGCCCCAGCACTGGGTGAGCCCCAGCACTGCAGCAGCCCCAGCACTGCAGGAGCCCCAGCACTGCAGCAGCCCCAGCACTGCAGCAGCCCCAGCCGCAGCCCCAGCCACAGCCCCCACGCTGCTGGGAGCAGCAGAGCCTGGGCAGCCCAGCCCTGCAGCCCCACACAGCTCCTGCACAGCACTGGAAAAGCCCAAGGTGTTCATTCTAAGTGGTCCTGCTCGAAGGGAATGAGCTGCAGCAACACCTGCACGTGAGCCCAACCCTGCGGGCACCGTGGTGCATTTCCTAGCCAGGGTATCCCAGCCCTCTCCATGCATTCCCTCCCACGCTCTCCCCACATCCCACAGCTGCTGCTGTTCCTCCAGCTGACTTTCAGAAGGCAGCGCTGTCCCAAGGACAGACACAAGGATTAACGTGTCTGTGTGGTCAAGGCCAAAATTATACAAGACAATGAAATCATTTTACGGCACAGAACTGTTTATGACAATCCTTACCAACAGTTGTGCATGGGAATCACACACATACGGGGATCAGAGAATTTCAGAACTTCACCTCCACCAAAACCACGGGTTGGTTACGTCAGTCTTTCATGTTTGGTTCTGCCTACCATGTTTGAGAAAAGGTGATTTAAAAATACATCATATCCATGTACCTCAAAAGAACTTACAAATCAGGGCAGGAAGCGGGTTCTAAAGTGTTAATACATAGGGAGCTCTTTGTGACATATAATTATCAATTTGTGCAGTGACTGCATAATTAATATGTGGTCTCATCTCATTCTCTTTTAAATGTATTCCCACACTGCCTAGAAGTTGTTGGCTAATGAATTAAACAGTTTGATGTTGATGAATCACAATTTTGCCTATCAATATTAAAATATTGCCAGAGGTATGTTTTCAGTTTGGGTCATGAAAGTTTAAATTGTAATACTGTCAGAAATGCAGCATCCTGTGTTCCCAAGCTTTGCTGCAAAATCAGAAGAGTCCAAGTTTTGTTTTCAGATTTGGGGGTTTTGAGCTATCTTTATTTGCTTTCTTCCATTGAAGAAATGACAGGAACATAAGGCATCTCGCAAAACTTCAGACTTATCAATAATAGCATCTAAAACAGAGAAATTCAGTTACTCAGGAAACCTCAACTCCAAACTAGTTTGTTCCTTGGACTGTGATTAATGTGGTAAGTGAGACCAGATGGTGAACACTTCAAGAAGCCTCTGTGCTCCAAAGAAGTGTTAATTACCTCCAGAGCTGCAGCAAAAGGATCATGGAGAGGAACAGATCCCAGGCCTGCACCAAAGGGACAAGGAGCAAAGGTGCCTTGGCAAGGGACACAGAGGGCAGGGCTGGGTGGGAGATTGGGCAGGAATTGTTCCCTGGCAGGGTGGGCAGGAATTCCCTGGCACAGGTGCTCAGAGCTGCCCCTGGATCCCTGGCAGTGTCCCAGGCCAGGCTGGACATTGGGCTTGGAGCAGCCTGGGACAGTGGGAGGGGGTGGAGCAGGAGGGTGTGCAAGGTCCCTCTCAAACCAAACCACGATTCCACAAAAATCTCCCCAAGCTGGGGGAGCAGAGCCCTGCACACCTGCTCAGCTCCCAGCCATGGTCATCTGCAGGGACAGGACCCCCAGCACCCACCCACCCTGCGCTGCCCTGCCCTGGCTGTCACAGCAGCAGCTCTCCCTTTGCTCTATTGCCTAACAAAGACATTTCTGCACTCCACACAGGCTCCCACAGAGCTTCTGAGGCTCTGTGAGTGGTGGAATGCCCGGGTAAAATCCACACAGGCACAGGGCTGGGGAGGAGCAGGGCTGCGCTGCAGAGTTCTGGGGTAACAAATCCAGGATTGCAGCTGGCTGGACAGACCAAGGGTAGGGTAAAGGCAGAAAATCCACGGCAGCCAGGGAAACTTGCTCCCTAGAGATCTCAGCAGGGCCCAGGCTGCACGGGTGGGAGGAGTGGGAGCTAACTGGGGAGAGAAAAAGATGATGGAGGTGAGCTGAGATTCCTTCCCGATTCCGTGGCCACTGAGGGTCGATATTCCACAAGACCGGGTCTCCCAAAATCTTGTGGATCAGTGCCTCATTTCATGGAATAAAGGAAAAAAAAAAAAAACCAAAAAAAAAACAAACAAAAACCCAACCAAACAAACAAAACCAAACCAAACCAAAACAAAACAAACCAAAAAAAAAACAACAACAACAAAAAAAACCCCCAAAAAACCTACACAAAAAACCCCCAACCTAAACGATACAAGATAAAGGACAGTGAGAGCACCACCACCGCCTCTTTGAGCAGTGCTGATGTTGTGTCAGATTGAAACTTCTCAGGGGTACAAAATGAACAGCCCAAAAGCGAGCCCAAGGTAAAGCAGATTTCAATTCCGCAGCAGTGAGATTTTCGCTGTTTCACTCTGGATTTCCGGTAGAGAAAAAATAAATAAATAAACCACAAGTGCCCCGTGAGCCAGCACAAATAAACCACGGGCTATGAACAGGAGCCCCGAGCACTGCGCTGCAGCCACAGCCCGCAGGCACGGCTGCCACGCCAGGGGCAGCCCGGGGGGTGCAGGGCCAGGGCCGGGTATGGATTGGCTCCTGCAGATCCTTCAGGCTGACAGCTGACAGCCCCCAGGGAACCGGGAAGATCCTTGCAACGATTTAGGACAGAAAGAGAAGAGTTACTCGGGTTATTTTACAGGCGAAAAGAATAACTCTTAGAAGCAAGTGTGATGAGGGCTCTGCTGCTTTGGTAATTTCACAGCTGAAAAGGTCACTTTGCAGAAAAGCCAGCTCTTTTAAAAACCCCTTCAGAGGTGAGTCTGGAGAGAGTGCCCAAGGAAAGTGGTTGTTAATGTACACTTAACCTCTGCACAGCTGAGAAGGCAATACCTGAGAGCAGCTGCACCACCAGCAGCCTTGAAAAATGCGAATTCAACTCCACCAAATGTCACTTAAAACTGGAACAGTCCCATCAGCACCGCTGGGGCTGCAGGGTTGGCCCAAAAGCTGTAAAAGGAAAACCTCTCCGGGAAGTCTGGAGAGCGATATTTTGCAAGGGCAAGCGAGGAGGACAAGGGGAAATAGCTCTAAGCTGAAAGAGAGGAGATTTAGATTTAAAGTCTTCCCTGGGAGGGTGGGGAGCCCCTGGCACAGGTCCCCAGAGAAGCTGTGGCGGCCCCATCCCTGGCAGTGCCCAGGGCCAGGCTGGATGGGATTTGGAGCAGCCTGGGACAGTGGAAGGTGTCCTTGCCCAGGGCAGGCGGTGGAACAGGATGAGCTGTAAGGTCCCTTCCAAGCCAAACCCTTCTGTGATTTGAAAAGCGTGTTTGTTTCACACAGCTGGTTCTCTCTCCTGCCGTAGCACTGGAAGGCAGAGAAAGCTCCCTGCCTGCACCTCCCACAGCCAGGGGAGCTGGAGCCCCTCAGCACAGCCATGTGTGGTGTTTTCCACCAGGCTGGGATCCAGCCACCAGCCCAGCCCTGCACAGGCTCTGCTGGCTTCGCTTCCACACGAAATGAAGAGTGGTCACCTGTTCAGAACCAGTGAGGATGTCAGTGATCTCTACAGCTTTACCATAGAACCAAACACTGACCACTCCAGGAGAAATCAGAGCCCGAGGGCCATGTCAGCACTGCAGGCTGGCATCAGAGCGGCTCTGGAGCAGGGACATTGCAGCCTTGGCCTGCAGGGCCACCTACCCTGCAGGGCCACCCACCCTGCAGAGCCACCCACCCTGCAGAGCCACCACCCCTGCAGAGCCACCACCCCTGCAGAGCCACCCACCCTGCAGGGCCGTCCCACCGAGGCAGGAGAGAACAGCAGCCAGGGCCAGGGAGGCTGCATGGCCTCCAGCACAGGGCTGTGCCAAGGGACACCACCTCAGTGCCACAGGGACACCAGCCCAGTGCCAAGGGACACCGACCCAGTGCTAAGGGACACCACTCCAGTGCCACAGGGACACCAGCCCAGCACGGGGTTGTGCCAAGGGACACCGACCCAGTGCCAAGGGACACCACTCCAGTGTCACAGGGACACCACCTCAGTGTCACAGGGACACCAGCCCAGCACGGGGCTGTGCCAAGGGACACCGACCCAGTGCCAAGGGACACCGACCCAGTGCCAAGGGGCATCACCCCAGTGCCACAAGGACATCAGCCCAGCATGGGGTTGTGCCAAGGGACACCAGGCCAGCCCTGCTCCCGAGGCAGCTCCCGTTTCACTGCTGGCATCAGCATGGAACACAGGGAGAGCTGCATCCCCTGGACCAGCTGCTGTGCAGAAATGGGGGTGCCTCATTACACCAGGAATCTCTGCCATGGGCACCCCAGCCACACATCCTGTGAGTTCTGCTCCACCAGCAGGGCAGGAGCTCTCCTAAGGCCCCAGAGTTAAGATTTCCCACGTAATTTATCACACAAGGAGTTTTACCAGTCAGGGATGAGTGATGAGTGAACAGTTTGTCCTGATGCACATTTCAGCCATCACTCAAAGAAATTGTCAGTACTCATGTTATTGGTCACTAAACCCAAAGAAAGAGGGGAATGGTGAAAAGTAACGCACAGATTCCTCTACTGACATTTCATAGGGTCTCAGAATCATTAATTTTGGAAAAAAAGTCTCCAAGATCTCCAAGTCCAACCACCAACATAGCACCACCATGTTCACCACCAGACCATGTCCTCAAATTTGAACTCCATGGAAATAACATCCCAGCCATCCATCCAGGCTTGTGGGTGCTACCCTGCCTGAGTTTGTCAGGTTTTAGCTCTCACTGACTGGCTTTTCTAGGCTTTATTTCTGCTGGATTAAAAGAGCTGTTAGAAGCTGTTTGTATTTCTGGCTGCCAGCTCTGCAAACCTCTCCAAGGCTCTGACAACTGAGCCAAGTCTCTTCCTGGGAATAGGGGAAGCATGAGCTCCAAATAATAGACTTCATATGCTAAACTTAATCTTCAGTGACACCTCTGCAAACAAAATGCCTTTGAAGGCATCACTAAAATATAATTGACTGGCCACATGAGCAGAAACCACTGGAGATGCAGGAGACAGCTCAGCTTGCAGCTCCCTCAGCGTTGGAGCCACAGAAGGAAAGAGAAGCTCAGACAGGTTTTGTGTCACTCAGACACCGGACACTCCTCACAGGAAATAAAGATCTCTAAAAAATGTTTTGGCATGCAATTCCCTGCTCAAGTGGTGATCCACAGCCAACAGGGATGTGGGACCAGCACCTGAACATGAGGCTTGCACGAGGATGGTGCAGCAGCATCACCCCTCTGCAGAAGCAAGGGGGCAGGACGGTGTGGAAGGCCCTGCCAGGACAATTCCCACACTTCCCACACCCAGTCTGGCCCTGGCCGCTGGCAGACAAACCCACAAGTGCCAGCGTGCCCCCACTGGGGCTCACCAGGCACAAGCAGCAGCACTCCAGCACAGGAGGCATCTTTCCCACACTGCTTCCCGGTACTTACCCAGGAAAGTGCAGTGTAGCCAATTATTCTGTGGCTGTGGGAACACCGTTTAATTGACAAATTGACCAGAAAAACAAACAAGGAAGTTCCCCCCTCCCACAGCTCCAAGCACCAGCCTGAGCTCTCCTGCAGCAGGGAGAGGAGCCTTTGAACAGGGAGTGAAGTGTCACCTGGACCTAGAAGAAACCTTAATTGGATAGAAGGAAAGATTTTGTATATTCGGTGTAAAGGAGACTGAGCCACTCAGAAAAGGATCAGACAAATGCTCTGAGGTGGGCTGGTATCATTTGATCAGCACGGGGTCCCTTGAGGCTGAGCAGAGCTTTCCCCTGTAGCTGGGAAGGAGGAGATCCAGCTCAGCAGCAGCTTGGGAGCCCACGGTGCTGCTGGGTGAGCAGGAGAGCATCATTCCCACGGCAGGAATTGCCAACCTCCCGTGCAAAACCACCCGGCAAAGGGCCCCAATAGGAGTGGAAAGTTTTAAAGGATTTGCAAAACATTTGTTCAGTGGCTGTGTGTGCTCCTTACATGTTCTCTGCTTCGCATTTGTTTTCCAATCAAAAAACCTTCCACAAAAACACCCTCAAATGACAAATGACTTTTCTAAGCTCTTAGTCTTACTTAAGTCAATGTAAATCAGATAGTGAATATGATTATTCATACCCTTAAAATGTGCTGCATTTTAAATCCTTTCTTCACTGAAATGCCAACAAGAAGGGGAAAAAAAAAAGTGCCATCTCAAAGATCTGTGCCCCCGGTACAGCTGTCTCAGCCTCTGAAACAAATTTCAGTTTTTGTTTGTTTATTCCACGAGTATAAACTTACTTTCGCATGTTTGCAAAATACTTTCAGTGAACGGCGTGTGGGTTACAAACCAAAGCTGCTGAGGACCGGATTGTCCCTCCAAAGGATGTGAGGCCAGGCAGCCGGACAGTCCCTGCCGAGCTCTCCTGGTGCCATGGGGGGTTCCTTATCCAGCAGGAGGAGCCCAGGACAAGCCCCACTCCGGCAGGTGACAGCAATGCCAACTCTCACCTCAGCAGCAGGAACAAAGGAGGAACGCCACACAGCAACCCCGGATGTGCAATAGGGATGTCTGGCAGGGCGTCACCTCTGAACAGTCACTTTCCCTGCCTAAAATCCTCATCATTTCCAGTAACAGCAGCGCTTTCTCCATAATGAACTCAAGGACAATTAGCTGGAATCATCCAGTGAAACCCAAGATACCTCAGAGGAAGTGTTATGGCTTGCCATAAAAATCTCTGCACTTAATTTGTTACCCTCGGAGCGGTGTCACGGCAGAGGCGGCGCAGTGCAGGGGCCGGCTCTGCTGCTGCTCCCATTAATGTTTTACCGGCCTCACTGAAACAGGAGCAGCAGTTATTATTAGTCTAGCTACAGCAGCGCTAACATTTACACTCCAACTAGCTAACCATTATTTAAAAAGCCATTAAAAATACAGCTGAAGTCTCCCCGGGTGAATTCCCCAGCGTTTCTGGGAGGAGGAGCTCCTGGAGCTGGGCCCCGCGGGACTGGGGATGCTGGCACCCTCCTGCCCTGCGCCTCTCCACATCACCCTGGCATGACCCGGGGGTCACAGCGGGGCCCCAGCGCTCGGCAGAGCTCCTCATTAGCATGAGCGAGTCTTTCATTAAAGGCA
This sequence comes from Acrocephalus arundinaceus, assembly GCA_021534815.1. Classification (NCBI taxonomy): domain Eukaryota; kingdom Metazoa; phylum Chordata; class Aves; order Passeriformes; family Sylviidae; genus Acrocephalus; species Acrocephalus arundinaceus. Next base: position 186,639 of record JAJEOU010000631.1, on the reverse strand, counting down.
GGTTCACTACAGCCAAAGCAAACCCCGGCTGCGGGGGTTTGTTCTGCCCCAGTGCAAGGCGCTGCCCCAGCTCAGAGCTGGCACTGGGATCACACCTCTCGAGCGGCACGGAGCCCACGGGGCTCTCTGAGCAACAGCAGACTAAAGCTAATGAGATACTGGGTAGTTCATTTGGTGGGAGAATGTCAAAACAGCCGAGCATTATAAAATACTGGGGAGATGCTCAGGGAACAGGAGGCACCCGGGAAGCACTGGGCAGAGGTGGCAGCTGGCCCAGAGCCGTGCCCGCCGTGCCATCCTGGCTTGGCTGGAACCACAAGTGGCCTCACATGGCACAGCCCCCATGGGACACGCGGGTCACAGCCGGTGTGAGGGCAGGTGCCCCGCAGCTCCCCGGATCTGCTGAGCGCAGGGAGGGGCCGGGCACAGCTCCGCTCTCAGCGGCGCATCCATCCCCGCACACGGGCCGAGCCTGGGCCCGCACAGCCCAACAGGGATGGATGTCCCTGGGCTGGCAGCAGGGCCCTGCCCTCCGGGCTTTATCCATCCACCCTCAGCGGTGCAGAGCGATGGAACAACCAGCCTGGCTGCCGGGCGAGCAGCAGAGCTCACACCGCCGCTCCCGGGCACCCGGTGCTGTCTCACACCTGAGATCATCGCTGCAATAGTTGTGAGTTCCTCTGGTTCAGAACCTTCGAAATGTAACCTATTCACAGTCTGGGCCCAGCTGTCCTGGCAGCAGCATTTCAAAGGACACTCTGTGCAAAACAACTTCTCACATCCCATCCCCCCGGAGGGACCGGCTCCCATCCCGCCCGGAGGGACCGGCTCCCATCCCGCCCGGAGGGACCGGCTCCCATCCCGCCCGGAGGAACCGCCTCCCATCCCGCCCGGAGGAACCGGCTCCCATCCCGCCCGGAGGAACCGGCTCCCATCCCGCCCGGAGGAACCGGCTCCCGTCCCGGTCCGGCTGCCAGCGTGGCTCTGGGCTACCCACACACACAGGGGCAAATTCAAATTCTGTCTTTTAAGAAATTCATACTGTCTTGTGCCATTGATATCAAAGCAACTGGATGCAAATTTCATACTCAGTACATATTTCCTTACAGAAAACAACTCCAAAGGGATGACTAAATTACTTCTCATTCCAGCTTGGATTTATGACTTTCTCAGATATCACATGGATGCATTTGCCTGCCTCTTTTTTCACCCTTCCAAGGTCAGGAAACTTCTTTAGCCTAAGTTTATGGGCAAACAGCCAAGAATGCAGGATTTTCAGTGTTTTACAGCAAAATATCCAGGACAAACTGCAGGACCGCCCGGAGTGCCTGAGCAGAACTAAAAGTAAAATGCTGAAGCAATCCATCACGATCTGTTTGCAGCTCAGAACGTTTGATCCAAGCCCTCACGAGGCTGCAGAGCAGCGATAACCCAGACACTGCCACAGCTCCGCCAGGCACTGCTTTTCCCACAGCATCGCACCCAAGGGTGCACCAGGTGCTCCCTCTGCACTCGCCTGCCCCGACACCGGGACCAGGTGGGAACCTGAGGTTTATTTCTTGGACTCAAATGCAGCAGGAAAGGTTGAGGCTGTGCAGAATAACAGGCCCAGCAACCATGGCCTCGCTTTGTCCCTGCGTTAGAACATTTAAATAAACCGGTGACTCCTCAGAAACGATGAACAACAACCCGAGTCAGCTCTCCCCGGACGGGGGGTTGGATTCCCTGCCCAGGTCTCGCTGCTGAGGGGTGCCCAGGCACCAGCACTTCAGCTCCATCCAGGGATCCACAGAGCCCGCCGGTGACACTAACAGGGCAGGTGACAAATGCAGCGCCCAGAGGGTTTGGTCTCTCCCATCCATCACCTTTTTTGCCAGCTTTGAGTCTCCCCTCAGCAGGAAAGGTGCTGGGGAACACCTCACACCACTTAATGGAGCTAGCAAAGGAAAATCGCACACCAAAAAGCATTTCAGAGGTGATTTGTTTTCTTCACACATTTAGATAGGAAAAATATATTTAAATTACTTTGGTATTGGCAAGAACAACAGTGGAAATGTATGAGAATTCAAGAAGTTCCGGACAGAGAAGGGGCAGGAGAAAAGCAAGTTCTTTAAAACAAAAACAAAAACAAAACCAAAAACAAAACAAAAATAAACAAAAAGCCGACACAACAAAAACAACAAAACCCAAAGCAAAGTAAAATCAAAACATCCCTCCAAAAACCAAACAAACCAAACCAACCAAAACACACCAGCACTCTGAGTGCACTGCTAAAATACACATCCTTTCGCATGCAAATCTCCCTTTTCCCGCTTCATTGATTCTGAACAGGGGTAAAGACAAAGGACACTCAGATAAATTTTAGGGCAAAGACGGGGATACGAGATAGCGAAAAGTAAACAAACTTTTTTTTTTTTTTTTTTTTTTTTTTTTTTTTTTTTTTTTTGAGGGGGAGGAAAACCAGCAACAAATAGATGAGAGCCGGGACCAATCCCAGCCGAAGCCATCCCCCCGAGCCGGGTGCGCTCTGCCAGCCGTGCTGGCGGCTCTCCAGAGCCCACGCGTTCCTGCGGCACAGAAATACCCGTGCGGGGGCTGAGCCGCACCATCGCTCCTCCGACCGGCCTCCTCCCGCTGCCTCTGCCCGGCGAGGGCTCCGTCTGACGGGGACGGGCAGGGCAGCGGCCAAGGGCTGAGCCAGAGCTGCGAGACAGGGAGCGGAGCGCTCCTGCACCCTCCCTGCACCTCCCTGCACCTCCCTGCATCCACCATGCACCTCCCTGCACCCTCCCTGCACCTCCCTGCACCTCCCTGCACCTCCCTGCACCCTCCCTGCATCCACCATGCACCCACCCTGCACCCTGCCCGGCGCTCCTGCTTCCAGCACAGCACCGCGGACCCCGCACACCCTGACCGCAGGGGCAGAGCCTCCTCTCTCCCCTGGCATCGTGTTCTGGATCTTATTTGGGCATCTTAATTCTCTGGTTAGTAAAGGCTGGAAAGAAGCCTATGATCCACCATTAACTACAGCACCAGGAATTAGAGATAAGTAAGGGTTTTACAATGAGGGTGGGAGGCCTGGCCCAGGGTGCCCAGAGCAGCTGTGGCTGCCCCTGGATCCCTGGCAGTGCCCAAGGCCAGGTGAACATTGGGGTTGGAGCAGCCTGGGACAGTGGGAGGTGTCCCTGCCATGGCAGGGCTGGGATGAGACGAGCTTTAAGGTCTCTTCCATCCCAAACCCTCCTGTAACCCTCCAAATCCTATGAGCACAACCTTTGCCATCAGCTGCAATCGATGGTGAAGCAGAAGGTTCCCTCTAAACCCCAGCACCCTCCTCCCTGCCCTGTTCAGGCCAGCCTGAGCCCTAGGGAGAGGGGAACAAGTCCCAAGGCCGCTGGGAATTTGGATACAGGGCAGGTACTTCCACCACCACCAACCAGGCACGCCGTGTGCCTCTGGCAATGTCAGGGCACGATTCATAACCTTCCTCTGTGTCCAAATGAGAAACACAATCCCAGCTCTCCTATACTGCAGGATTTTTTTTAAGCTCAGTTTATTGCAGCCTGTCAAGACGCTCCTTGCAATTTGTACCCTGCTGCACCGCTCCAAAGCACAACTAGCAGCCTCTCAGCCAAGCTCAACCAGTTATTTGTTCAGTTAATGTGAGGCAGTGATGGGGACAGAAAGGACACTTGTGCACCACATTTATCTACTACATCAGCAAAAACACACAAACAGATCTCAACCCTGTTTAAGAAGCAGCACTGAGACTCCACAGAGCTCCAGACAGGTTTATCCAGCACAAGAAACCATGTTTCAAACAGCAGTGTTCCCACTGATGCTGGTGCTTCCACAGCACCATTTCTCACCAGAGACATCTCCTCCTGTACTGTCAGATACAGACACTGCATAACGAGTTTAATGCCCCAGCACGCTGCTGGCCAAGCACTGCCAGGAGCACCCAGCCGGGACTGTCACCTCCCCCAGAGCCACACTGCTCCCAGCTGCCCACCTCCTCTGCTCCTGTGACACCGTTTGGTGACCTGACCTTTGGGTCAGCCTGAGCCCAGGTTTGCATGGGTTACAGTAAGAAGCCTTCTGGGAAAGCCACAACTGACTTTTCTTTCTTTCAAGAATGGCTTTTATTGTAACTACAAAATAAATATTCTCTAAGGTTTGCCTTCCACCTCCTCACCTCCTGTAAGGGGTTTTGACTCTACAAAAACACCAGGCAAATATACTTGACTTCCAATTTTCTCTGGTTTCAGTGAACTGCATGACACAGAGCACACTGGCAGGGAAGATGCTCCCTTGGGGGCTGTTCACACGCACACATCCCCAGCTCCCCGGGCAGGCCCTGCTCCAGCACCAGCTGCCATCCCTCCGACACAGGCAAAGCTGCAGGGCCCTCCACAGCTACCCCAAAGGAGAGGCCATCCTGGCCAGGCTCCAGCATGGCAACTCTCCCTTCTCACAGCCCGCCCTTGCATCCCAGCAAAGCAAATGCCTCTCACCAGTCTGGGTTCAGTCCTGGACCAGCCCAGAAAACCTGCAGGTGTGCAGCCCTCCTCCCTCCCTGCTGCCCTATTCCCCGCCCCAGCTGGGGCAGTGCCACACCAGTGGCAGCTGGGCTGTGCTGTGGTGGGTTCCCAGCAGCCTCATCCCTCCTGCTGCAGTGGCACTGTTCCTTGGCTGGCACCAGGCTCCATCCTGGGCACGGCACAGGCAGTGGGGAACACTTGGAGAGAAAAGAGAGGCCTGCTGGGTACCTGACAGATAACCCCAGTGCCCCCTGAGCCTGCCCTGGCAGGGCTCAGCTGCCACAGGCAGTGCCAGCCCCTCCTCTGCAGGGGTTTGGGGGAGCCCCCATTCCCTTGCTCCGTGCTGAATCCCAGAAACGTGGAACTGCGGGCTGGGACCCCCAGGGTCTCTGCCCTGCTCTAGCCCTGGGCTCAGGCCAGCTTACTCAGGGCTCTACCCCTTGGCTCTCACAAACCTCCACGGACAGAGGTGCCCCTCACTGTCCTCCCTGCCCCACTGCCTAGAGCAGAGGCTTCTTCCAACCTCCAGCCTGAGCCACTTGGCCAGCAGCTGGACAGGCAGCAGAGCAGAGTCCGACTTCTCCCCTGCCTCCTCAGCAACCCTGGCACAAAATGCTGAGGCACAGAAAACTTCATCTCCCTAATGTTCAGGGAAGGTTCCAGCCCCACAGCGAGTTACCCTCGTTGTCCTCCGAGACAGCAACAGGACATCAGCCCAGGTACAGATCAGATTCCATCCACTTCAAATTTCAGCAGGGTTTTAGGACTTCAGGGGCAAAACATTTTTTAGGGATGAATATCCCTAAATGATGAAGATGAGTATTAGGCCACTTGGAATGAATGTTTATGAGCAGTGTAATTGCTGCCCCTCAGCAGCATGAGCACAGATGTGCTGGTGCATATTGCAACCTGAAACAATTCTGCAGGACTACGCTATTTCCAGTATCACTGGGAAAAGGGATTGCCGTGTCATTAGGCTGACGGCAGTGTGGTCACATCCTCCTCATCCCACCCATCTTTTCCTGCCTGGTAGCCAGGGAAAGTCTTTTTTAGGAGACTGACACCATCATCCTACAGTGTGTGCCAAGGCCAAACCAGCCCCTCTCTGATCCTGTGCACACAAGAGAATTTATGGAAAAAATTACAGGAAATCGGATCCCTTAAAGGGTGACCCACCACCAAATATTTTTTCTCACTGGCCTCAGAACTCCTCTCATGTCTGTGCCAGGGGACACCTGGGGGTTACTCACTTGCCTCTGTCTGTGCCTGTCCTTGGCAGCCCCGGGGACTCTGGCAGTGAGACTGCTCCAAGGGAGGCTCTTCCAGGGTGTCTCCAGCCTCCTTGTGCCATTAGGGACATCAGGGTCACTTGTTCCAGGGTGAGCAGGATGTGCCCAGCTGAGCATCTTTCCCAGCCCCTGAGTCCCCCTTTAGTGCCCTGCACTGCCCTTGGCTGCCAGCTCTGTTTGTCAGATTTCTATGGAAATGCCTCTGCAAGTCCCGGATTGCAGCACACACAGCTCCCACAGGGCCACATCCCAGCTGGCCACACAGCAGAGGAGCTGCCTCTGTGCTGCCCCAGCACCTGCACATCCTGAACAACTGGGATGTGCTGCCTGCAAGTGCTTCCATGGCTTTGCAATGTCTCCATGAAATTAAAAGCAAACAACCCCCAACCAACCAAACAAAAACCCAAATGAAAAAGACTAAGGAAGTTTTCAGCAGCATCTGCTGATTTTGAGTGTTGTTTGCATCAGGTAAGGAAAAGCAGATTTGCACCCCCACTGCAAACCCAGCCCCATCTGGAGTTCCCACTTCCCAGAGTGATGCCCCTCAATCTGCTCGGGGTGTCATTTGTCTCCAACAGAAAGTTTTTCTTCAATTCATTTTCCCCCACTTAAAAAAGAAGCAAACAGAACCAACAAAACCAGGAGTAGACCAGAAATCTGTGTATTTCTGTGAAAACAATGTTTCCCCATCAGCTCTCTCTGGTGCCTTGCAGGACTGCAAGAGCCAAGCAGAGGCTGCAGAGACAATGCTGCTGGGCTGGAACGTCCAGGCTTTTCCCACTGAGGATGCCCTGGAACAGCACAAGACAGAACTCATCACACCACCATGACCTGGTCACCCCCAGGCACTGAGAGCAGAGAGGCAGCTCTGAGCTCCCAGAGGCTGCTGGGACACGCTGGGTGTTCTGCACCCCATCGGCCGCCCCTGCACCCTGGCCACTCCCTCAGTGCTACAGACACATTTCCTGGCCTTTGGTAACCCAGCAGGAGAGGCAATTCCCATAATAATCCACTCACTCCCTGCGCTGAGCACCAGTGGTGTCAGTGACTGCTGAGCGGGGCCAGGCCCTGAGGAAGCCCCTGGAGCACCACAGGAGCCACCGTGGCCACTGCTGCCACGGGACACCGCTGCACACCCACCAGGAGACAAGTGCTGTTTCTGGGCCAGAACTCCTTCAGCTCCAGCAGCTGAGATGATTCGCATGATTCTTCAGTAAGTTTCCAAGTTCTGGTTCTCATAATAGGTCACTTTTGCTTGTTGACGTTCCTCCAAACCCTCTCCAGATGAAATGCCACCCTGGGCAGAGCAGCCCCTACTTCTTGCCCAACAAGAGGATCACTCACGGCACCATGCAAGCAAACACACTCCACAGACTTCCAAGGGCTTTTTTCCCAAATCTGACTCACAACTGCAGTGAATTTTGCCCCATGAAAGCCGTATTTCCAGTTAGCATCAAATGGACACATGGAACTTATCTTGACAATTAATTAAAAGGATACAGAAAGGAATCAGCAAGGGGAAAGTAGATCTGCTCTGTGCATGGAAGCCTGAAATTGGAGGCACTGAATGAGGGGAATAACATGACAGTAATGTGGAATGAAATTCCAAGCATGGATGGGGTCTGTGCAGTTGGAACTTGGAGCACGTTGGTGTAACAAAGGTCCTGGCAGCTGCACAGCTGAATGCAGGATGCTGGAATGAAGCAGCAGCCTCTGCTATTCCTGTACCTCACACCTGGGCCATGCATTTGCTCTGCCCAGCTGCTTTGCAGGCTTCAGAGTCACCTGCCTGCTGCAAGGAGGGTCAGCTGTCCTGAACTTCACTGGGGGAGGCACTCCAGTCTGCAGAGAGAGGGGATGGGTCTGTGGACTCAGCGCCCACTGAACGTTTCATTGAGGAGCAGTTTATCTGGGGCTCAGTCTCTTCCAGAATGTAAACCCCATTTGCACTGCACAGCAGGGAAAGGGAAGAGCAGTACCTGCAGTTACTGTAATGCACATGAAATCCAGGCTGGGTGCAGCACCAGAAGCAGCATTGCTCAGGCTTTGTGAGGAAAAGAGCAATGATCCAAGTCCTGATCGAAGCCTTGGCTGTTCCCTTGCAGTCCCACTCAAACCCTTGGCTGTTCCCTTTGCAGTCCCAAAGCCTTGGCTGTCCCCTTGCAGTCCCAAACCCTTGGCTGTTCCCCTTGCAGTCCCACTCAAACCCTTGGCTTTCCCCTTGCAGTCCCAAACCCTTGGCTGTTCCCTTGCAGTCCCACTCAAAGCCTTGGCTTTTCCCTTGCAGTCCCACTCAAACCCTTGGCTGTTCCCCTTGCAGTCCCACTCAAACCTTGGCTTTTCCCTTGGCAGTCCCACTCAAAGCCTGGGCTGTTCCCTTGCAGTCCCACTCAAACCCTGGGCTGTTCCCTTGCAGTCCCACTCAAACCCTTGGCTGTTCCCCTTGCAGTCCCAAACCCTTGGCTGTCCCCTTGCAGCCCCACTCAGCACGGCATTCCATGCACTGTGTGAATCATGGAGCATCTGCCCCAGGGTCCGTACAGAATTTCCCACACAGGCACGAGTCTTGGGTGCCAAGCTTGGGGTCTCCTTGCCAATGTCACGGGGTGAATCCTGCCTCTGCAGCATCAGAAGAGGAAGCATAGGAGGGGACCTGATGGGTGAGGCTCCTGGCTCAGCTCAGCCTCTCCTGCACGGACTGTTGTGTCCTGGGAGATGCTGATGTCTCTGCGGGTACAGACAAACCACGGGCAAGCCACTTGCCAGCTGCCCCAGCTGAGGGCCATCATCAGCACAGCAGGACAGGGGCCAGCAGAGGGACCGAGACAGCCCCACCTGGGCAGCCCCAGTCCTGGTGACAGGACACACCCAAGCCGTGCTCTGTTCTCCAGGTTATGTTAAGGCTGGCTGATTCACTGTGGTTCTGAGGAAGCTCTAATTATATCTGGGAGCCAGATGGAATGCTGACAAGGGAGAAAGGAAAAGAAAAAAATCCAAAAAACGCTTTGGTCTTGTTAGAGGAGCAAGGCGAGGCCGTGGGGATCGAGGGACTGGGGCAGCATGAGAGAGTGCCGGCCAGCCCAGCTGTCCCCACACCCTGTGCTCAGTGCTGTGCCTGCCCCATGGCACTCCTGGCACACGGTGCTGGGCCAGCCTGCAGGGCTGTCACCCCCACAGCCCAGGCTGCCCCCAGCACAGGGAGGGGGGCTCTGTGGGGCAGCACCCCGGTGCCCCAGGGCTTTCCCCCAAGGGCAGACGGGGCTCCCTCTGCCCAAAGCCCGTGTCACTGCCCAGCACCAAGGGGCAAAACCGGGCAGCTCCCTGCTGGCACAGCTGCCTGACCCTGCTGGTCACCCCAGGCCAGTGGCACCAATGGCCATGAGCTGGGGCTGCAGCCAGGCACAGCCCACTGCCCACTCAGAGACAGGAATGGCCCACTGCCCACTCAGAGACCAGGAACTGCCCACCCTGGCCTGCCACTGCCCACTCAGAGACACAGGAACTGCCCACCCCCCCCCCCCCCCCCCCCCCCCCCCCCCCCCCCCACTGCCCACTCAGAGACACAGGAACTGCCCACCACCCTGGGCATTGCTCACTGCCCACTCAGAGACAAAGGAACTGCCCACCACCCTGGGCACTGCCCATTCAGAGACACAGGAATCACCCACCACTGCTCACTGCAGTGCCCAGCCCCACCTCAGACAGCCTGGCTGAGCACGTGGACCCCAGGCAGCAAAGGGTCCTCCATGGGCACAGACCGTGGGCAGCACAGGGCCTATCTGGATCAACCAACCTGCCAGGCACAACCCCCTGGATCAACCAACATGCCCATGCCGTTGTAGTAAAACATTTATTTGTTCAGGTGATTGAAGCTACCATGTTTACAGCTCGTGACCTCACCACTGGCGACATGGAACATGACCTGGGACCGCAGCTGTTGCCACCAGATTTTTCATCATAATTCTTAGTTATAAAAACCTTGGACACCAGAAAAAACAGGTATTTTAGACTTTCAGTGGCAGATGGGAGATGGGAAACCTGTGAGGGGGGAAGACAGTTTATGGAGGCAGCCGACCTTGACGGCCCAGCGGCCTCGGCTGCAGCTTCAAGTAAAGGTTCGGTGGGCGGGCGCGGTGACACGTCAGTCCTCGCAGAGTTGGAACCGTATTGTTTTCTGCCGGGGAACAACATCGGTGGCAACGCTTTCGGGGGGTGCACAAGGGCTGGTGTCCTGCAGAGAGGCCCCGGCTTCTGCACAAAGAGACAGAACAGAGACAGTGAGGGGACGAGGAGCAGCATCCATCCTTCCCCATGGCCAAGGCCACGCCGAGGTGGGAGGGACCACACCAAGAGCCCCAGGAGCTGCCATGGGGGCAGCCTGGGCACGGCACCCACTGATGGTCTCACAGCTGCTGCACGGCCGGCTGGGCACTGCACCAAGGGTCCCAGAGGCTGCCACAGAGCCAGCCCGGGCAAGAAGCAGCAGCCGACCCTGCCCTCGGCCCTGGCACCCACTGACCTGGTGCCATGTGCACTGCAGGGGCCAGGGCAGCACAGCATGGCAGCCAACAGGAGACTGGGTTAATGGGAGACAGACTGGGCTAATGGGAGCCAGACTGGGCTAATGGGAGACAGACTGGGCTAACAGTACCCAATGTCCCCAGCCACACCTCTGCCACAAGCCTTGTCACCACCAGGAGTGCAGGCACAGCACTTCTGCTGCTGCTGCTTCAGGGAAAATCCAGCTAACAAGACAACCCCAAAAACCCCCACAGAACCAGCAAAACTCATTGTTCCAGAGCCAGAGACTTCTCCATTTTCTAGATTTGCTTCTGCCCTTGCACAGGCCAAGCCTTTGCCCACGGCAGTGACTCCGACTCCACACACTGCCAGGGACACCAGAGCAGAGCAGCAGGGGGGCACAGACACAGCACCCACCCCCCTGAGGTCTGCAGACCCGAGGAAAGGGCACTGCAATGAGGATGTGCCATGTCCTGCCCCACACCAACCCCACGGCACAGGGACAGCCCATGGGGCAGCCTCACCTGGTCCCACAGCACAGCCCCACTTACCTGGGGGAGCGCAGATGTGCTGAAATACCAATCAGGCACCACTCTGAACTCATCTTTGCAGTGGGTTACAGCCCCCAGACTGGACTGGCCACGGGGAGCCCAGGCTTAGGCCAGGTGGGATCCCTGTGTGCCCACCGAGGGCACTGGGCTCCAAGCCTGACTGGTTTTCCTCATCCCTCTCCCAGTGGGAATTTCCCCTGCAGAGGAGATGGCACAGCTTGCACACAGCACTGCGGGTGCCTCCAGAGCAGCAACCTGGCAGTGCAGGAGGAAAACCAGCTCACACCAAGGCAGGCACACCAGCCTGGGCTCACCTTTCAGATTCCTGACCCAGATGTTTCTAAAGTGCAGTTCTTGAAACGACCTGAGGTGACACAGCACCGCAACACCTGGAGCTCATTCTGCTCATTTTAATACAAACACAGTCCCTGATGTGGGGTCTGCAGCCAGCCATGTGCCACATTTACTCTTTCCCTTTCAAGTTTCCTTCCTTCCCAGCCAAGCTTCCCTTTCTCTCCAGCAGCAACCTTGACACGGGCTCTTGTGAATCAATCTACTGCATTAAAGTCCACAGGCAGCAAACCCAGGAGGATTCAGGGGGTGCAGCAGCACAGAACCAGTGGCCAAGGACTCAGTGCCTGGCCTGCAGGGAGCCCCAGCTGGGCTGGAGGCCATGGTGGGCGAGCCCAGCACAGTGATCTGGCAGCACAGGCTGTGCCCCAGGCCAGCACCCCAACACACAGCCAGGCACACAGGGAGGCATTGGCCAAAGGGAAATGGGAGAACCACGTCACTTGTGAGCAGGACCTCTGGACTGGCCACAGTTTGCTGCTTTAAAGCAGAACTCTGACCAACATTAAAATTACTGCCAGGAGAAGGCACCGTGCAGATGGGTGGCTGCTGTTGGTGCAGCTTTTGGTGCACCCTGGGCTGGCAGCAGCACCATGGAACAGGGAGCTGAATGCTCCTGAGCCATCACAGTGCTGACAGCTGTGACTGCTCTGCAGGTGGGACTGCCAAAGCTCCAGTGTCACTGCAGCTCTGCTTCCCCTTGCCTGACGGGAAGAGAAGTGATCCTGGTAGCCATCACTCCTGGTTTGAAGCCATTCCCAAGGGAGCAGCGTGCCCTCTCTCTGTGCTGGGTGCCCACCATGGCTTCAGGCACAGCTCTGCCATGGCACACAAAGGGCCCTACTGCACACAGAGGGCACACACAGCTACAGCTCTGTGTCACACCACGGGCCTGGGATGCCCCCACAGCAGTGCCCAGCAGGGCTGCCATGGGAGGCAGGAGCATCCCTGTGCTGCTGGCACCAAGGCCCCAGCAGCCCTGGCCAGCAGGGATGGGAGCAGCAGGCCAGGGCCTGGGCAGGAGCCCTTGGGCAGGCAGCATGGCCAGCAGTGCCCAGGAGCTGTGTCCCCTCTCCCACACACAGGACACGTGGCCCTGCTTTGCAGCTCCCTGTCCCTGGGCACAAGGGGAGGGCTGGCACACATGTGGGACACTGCAGAAATAAGGCCACGCTGGCAGCAGGGAGAAGCAGCACCACGTAGTCATGGTAAGGATGTGCCTGGGCACAAGGGGAGGGCTGGCACACATGTGGGGACACTGCAGAAATAAAGCCACGCTGGCAGCAGGGAGAAGCAGCACCAGGTAGTCATGGTAAGGATGTCCTTGGGCACAAGGGGAGGGCTGGCACACCATGGGGACACTGCAGAAATAAAGCCACGCTGGCAGCAGGGAGAAGCAGCACCACGTAGTCATGGTAAGGATGTCCTGGACACAGCGGGAAGGCAGCACAGACAGACAGACACAACACAGCACCCAGCTCCTCCTCCAGGCACAGCCAGCCCCTGGCACAGCCCCAGCTCACAGAAGGCCTGGGCACACCGGTGTGTTCCAGACATTGCACCAAGAGCTAAGAACTTCCTGAAGTAGTTTTTCCTCCACCAGCACCTGTGAATAAAGACCCTCTCAGGGCTAAAACCTCAGATAATCTATAGCTGAGCAGGAGCACACAGAGCCCAGCTGCAGCAGGCAATGCCTGAGGGGCAGGGAGGCACCTTGGGCTCACGTCCCTGCAGACCCCCCTACAGCTGGGGGTGATGCTGGGGCCAAGCTCATCACACCCCCCATTCCAGCACCTCCCACGGTGAGGAGTAATTCCAGTTTGGGGGAAGTAACCTGATGTTATTCTGATCAGGAGCATCTTAGCACGTTTTCTGTCTCACACAGTTGGCAACCTGTGGTTTTTGCAGAAAGGACAGAGAATTTCCTCCTCCACAAGGCATCCCACATTTGAATCAAGCCTGAATAAAACAAAACGTCCCACTGCACAACTATTCCAGTGGGAACAGATGATTCCATGCCCAGGGCATTCCCAAGGGATGATCCTCTCAGCCAGGGAGAGAAACTGGCATGAGAGCAATCCCCAGCTGCCCAGATCCCCTTTCCTGCACTCTCAGCAGAGAATCAAAGCAAACACAGGGCCATATGGTCCCTGTACACTGCTTGACACAGAGGCACCATGGACAGAACATCAGCTGCAGTGCTTAGAAAATTATTCCTTTGAGTGAAAAATTACAAATATAAAAATAAACTTCCTTAAACCACAAGACACCATTAGTATTTTAGCACTTTCACAAAACATCGCACAGATTTAGGTACAGTTTTAGACAACATATAAAAGCATTTTCATTTGTTGTTTTTAAAATGCATGATTCAACCCAACCACTCCACAGCAGACCTCAGAGACTCTCCCTGTACCCCAGCGTGGGGGAGAAGGTGCCTCTGCCAGCACAGTCCCTCATGGGGCTCAGACCTTCACAACGAGCAAGGCTCTTGTCCTCACACTGCCAGCCCCTGGACAGACCCCCTGTCCTTCACAGCACATTATTTAATAGCTGCCTTCTGCTCATGCAGTGCTCACGGTTTGCCAGAGCAATCTGAGGAGGGATTTACTGTATTTTTTTAAAACTTTTCCAGCAGGAAGCGGGTTTTCTCATTTTGAGGTTTTGTTTCCTATTTGGTCTCTGCATTTCCTGAGGGAAGCAAAAAGGGTTTCTAAAAAAGAAGCAGCCTCTTCCTTTTAGGTCCTTTGCACCACCCTCATTGACTTTGTTCTTCCATGACAGGCAGTAAAATCACCCAGAGCAACCCACAATGGCCAAGAGCTTCAGCCCCGTGCTGCAGAGTCCCAGTGACAGACATGGGGTGCCAGGGGCTGTGCCCCACTGTGAGGTGCTCCCCCACAACTGCCCTGGTTGGGGCCAGGCTGGCCTCAGGCACCTGCCTTAGTTATGGTGCCCCCAAAAACAAGCATACAGGGTATAAAATGTAACTATTCTCTCACTTTTATGGCCACAAAGTCCATCCTGAGCCTATTATTTGGCATCTGAGAATGCACAATGCTCAAACATTCAGAGTTAAGCTGTCTCTAATTTGAATATGATGACCATATGAGTTTAATTAATATTAACTGCAGGCTTCCCTTTACAGAGAGCAGAGCAGCTGCCATTCACACAACGGAATTTGGACCTGCTGTCCCCTACTGCTGTGGGGCTCTGTCCCTACAGAGTGGCCCAAAATCACTCTAATCCCATAGGCACCGTAATTAAGAGCAGCTAAAGGTGAGACCATCATCTTCCAGGCCCTTCAATGCACTCAGGGACTGAAAAGAACTGCATCAAACCATGAAGTTCAGAGGAAATACGCCCCAAAAGTCTTGGACAGGAGATGACCCCCATGACCCACCGAGGTGCCGAGTGTCCCTGTCCCTGCAGCCCTGCCTGCCCGGCTGCCTGCCGGCCCTGCTCACCACCCTGCCCAGCTCTGCACCCCAGGGCGCCCCAGCCCCACTCCCTCCCTCCCCAGAGGTGCAGGACAGGAGCCTGCACCGCGGCACCATGGGTCATGGCTTCCACGGAGAACCGGGCTGGGTTACCCTGCCTCAGCGGGCTGGGATCCCCCTGCCTCAGCGGGCTGGGTTACCCTGCCTCACCAGGCTGGGATCCCCCTGCCTCACTGGGCTGGGATCCCCCTGCATCACCAGGCTGGGTTACCTTGCCTCACCGGGCTGGGATCCCCCTGCATCACCAGACTGGGATCCCCCTGCCTCACCAGGCTGGGATCCCCCTGCATCACCAGACTGGGATCCCCCTGCATCACCAGACTGGGATCCCCCTGCCTCACCAGACTGGGATCCCCCTGCATCACCAGACTGGGATCCCCCTGCCTCACCGGGCTGGGACACCCCTGCCTCACTGGGCTGGGATCCCCCTGCCTCACCGGGCTGGGATCCCCCTGCATCACCAGACTGGGATCCCCCTGCATCACCAGACTGGGATCCCCCTGCCTCAGCGGTGCCCAGCCCCGGCCAGCCGGGCACAGCACCAGGGAATGGACCCCCCAGCCTGGTGCCTGCCCGTCCTCCTCCCAGCCCCACGGTGGGAGCTGTGGGGCACCAGGGCCCGGCCCGGCTCCGGCAGGGCACACACCGCGAGGCTGGCTGGAGTACCGAGTGAATATTTTATTTTACACAACATAACAACACAGCGTTGTTGCTCCTGTACAGCATTTGCCTAAAAACAAAGGCAACACCATTGTCACGGAAAAGAAATATACAGTCTGACCGGTTTAAAAAATATCATTTTACTGATTGATCCAGAAGTGGTTATTTGTTAGCTTGGAGGAAATTGCATTTCCTTTATAAAAGGCTTTTTCTGTGAAAACTCTCTCTTTTGTTTTCTGCTACCGCAGAACCAGGAAGCCAGTCCTAGAGCAGGGAAGGCACTGGTGCTGTTTCGTGCTTTTTTTCACCCCTTAATCTTTTTTTCCTTTTTTTTTTTTTTTTTTTTTTTAATCTCTGAATGTTGCCTTCGGTTTTGATATTAAGTAAAACCAAACGAAAACTAAATAACCCCCCGTGTGCACTGGGTGGCTTATACAGAACCCCGCATGAACAAGCCATTAATCAGCGAGACAGCAGTGGACATCCAAATCCAATTCCCTGGGAAAGGGAGTTTCACACAATGTTTGGTGTGTTAAGTCAAAATAAAGATTTAAAAAAAAAAAAAAAAAGAAAAAAGAAAAAAAAAAAAAGCAGGTCACACAGTGCTTTCCAATATCCACTCAGAACTGGAGAAAGTTGCTTTTCCACTATCGGCCCCGGCGCAGTCTGCCTGGACTAGCATCCCGTTCATGGACATGCTCCGTTTGGAGCGCAGGCCGCCGGCGCCGGCGCCGCGGGGCTCCAGCAGCTCGCCGCCCAGCGACCGCCGGCGCTTGGCTCGGGACGCGTCGGCCGGCAGCGTGAGGAACTTACTTGGCTTGGATTGTGCTCTTTTGTACGTGTGGGCCGCGGGGGCCGCGTCTGCGGGGCGGCTGGCTAACTGCAGGGCCGTGGAGTTATTTCTGTTCGAGTTCTGGGGCTCAGGGCTGCCGCCAGCCTCGCCCTGCGGCTCGCTGCCGGGCTTTGGACCCGACTTTCGCTTCTGCTTCTGCGAGAGGGAGGTGCTGGAAGTCCAGGTGGGAGGCAAAGCGGAGGTAGTGGTGGCCGAGTCCTGGCTGGAGCCGGTGTCCGGCGACTGCGTCACGCCGTCGCCGGCAGCCTTGCAGCACTGGATGCCCTCCTCGTGCCCGAGAGCCTGCTTGGACATGGACTGCGACAGCACCCCACTGCAGCCCTGCATCTGAGCCCCGTTCGTCTGCGAGTACACGTTGCTGACCTTGGTGGCCTTTTGCTGCCCGTTGTTGTTACACACCTTGTAGCGGATCATGAGGATGATGATGAACACGAGCACGGACGCCACAATGATCCCACCAATGATGATAATCATGGTCCCACCCAGGAACTGGGACTGCATGAAGTGGCAGCGCACGTAATCCTGCTCAGTGGTGAACTGCGTGCAGCCCACCACTCTGGTGGCCGTCAGCGAGGTGATCCCGTCGTCGTAGATGGCCAGGACGCACAGGTCGTACATGGTCCCCGCAGCCAGGTTGTTGACCAGAAAGGTTTTGCTCGTGGGAGGTATCATTCTGGGGGAGAAGGAAACCAGTGTGAATGAACCTGGCGGACACACAGGCAGCTTCCCACCCTGGGGGGCAACCCAGGCCATGCTGGGCACCACCATGGCTTGTCCGTCCTGCTTCTGCCACAGCCCTGGGGGGCTGACCTCCATCCCCCCAGCACCTCCTGCCTGGCCTCTGATGCAGCAGCAGTCACTGCCAAGCCCCAGACATGGCTCAGCATGGTAGAGCCACCCCTTAGAACAACCACATCAAAAATAGGGAATCACAGGATCACAGAATGGCTTGGGTTGGAAGCAACATTTAAAGACCATCTAGTCCACCCTCCTGCAAAGGGCAGGAACACCTTCCACTTGACAAGGTTGCTCCGAGCCCTGTCCAGCCTGGCCTTGGACACCTCATTGGATGGGGCACACACAACTTCTCTGAAGAACCTGTGCCAGGGTCTCACTGTCTTCACAGGGAAGAATTTTTTTCAGCTATCTGATGTACATCTACCCTCTTTCAGTTTAAAGCAAGCACCCCTTGTCCTAGTAATGGACAAAGAAATGACCAAGCAAAGCCAGTGCTGAAGGGTGCAACAGCTTCACCAGGCAGCACAGAGCCCCCCTGCCCTTCCCCAGCACAGGCACCACCAGAAAGCGCTGTGAGGAGCGTGGTCACAGACACTGTCCTCCCTGTGCTTCCATAAAACCGAGCACATTAAGATCCATTTAATCCATCTACCTTCACAACCTTTCTCAGATCAGTTCAGAGGATTAGAGGTCCATTTGGATTATCTAAAAATAATACTGTTCTAAGTAATTTTCCCATTTGTGAGTAGAAATGGCACGAGTCCTTCCTGAGGCTCCCCACATGAGCTGCCGGGGCTGGGCTCCATTCAGCTGGCACGGCATGGCACAGAACTCCAGCAGAGGGGCTGCCCAGGCCAGGGGCCACACGCCAGCACCAAGCACCCAGCATGGTCCCACATGGGCAGGCTGGGGCTGCCTTACCTGTAAACAAGGGAGTCATCATAAGTACCATTGTACTGGATTTGAAACATACGTATCCCAGGAATATTCCTCTGAAAATTGAATTTCAGCAGAGCCGTGGAGGAGGTCGCCTCCGCAACAACCACCTTCTTATCCTGGCTGACTTTAGTATCCCCGTTGCTACTGCTCGCATTGGAGCCCGACTTGGTGGACGTGGAGATATCCGAGGAGCCTGGGTCGGGCTCGTGGATGTGGTTTGTGCTGTTCAGCAAGTGGGGGAGTTTGATGATGTGCAGATCCACCGTCTGCGTGGCCTCCCCTGCCGGGTTGGAAGCAATGCAGGTGAAGGAGCCCGTGTCCTTCACCGTCGTGATTAGGATGTCGAGCGTCCCGTTGTCGTACACCGTGGACCTGGTGGCGTTGGAAATCAGTTTGCCCTCAGGTGAAATCCAATGGATTGCTGGCTCGGGGTCACCCCGGGCCTTGCAGCGCAGGGCTGCCCGCTGCCCCTCCAGCACCCGCAGCTCGTGGGTGTGCCGGGTGATGAGCGGGGGCTCGCAGAGGAACTCCTCCTCAGGGATCGACCAGAAGTACCGGCCAGACAGGAGCGTAGGAGAGGCACAGGTCTCCAGGTCATCCTCCCTGGAAAGGCGCCTCAGCCACAAAAGCTCACAGTTGCAATGCAAGGGGTTCCCACCAAAGCTCAGCGCAAACGTTGAGGGGCTGATAATTCCTGAGGTTGCCAGCACCTGAGCGCGCTGGAAGAGCGGATCAGGCGGTAGCTTCTGCAGTTTGTTGGATGTGACGTCCAGCCTGGTCATCTTGTGGAGGTGGGAGAAGGTTCCCTTAGGAATATGGTCAATCATGTTGTGGTCAAGACTGAGAGTGTGCAAACTGACCATTTTCTCCACGGCATCCCAAGGGATGGTTTCCAGATTGTTGTAAGACAAATCCAATTCCTCGAGAGCTAAAACATCATCGAAAGCTGTGGAAGAAATTAAAGTCAGCTGGTTATTGTTCAGTATCAAGTGGTGGAGATTGGAGAGCCCACTGAGCATGTCGTTAGTGATCTTAGTCAATCGGTTGCTGTTCAAATGCAGAGCCCGCAAATTGCGCAGGTCGGCAAACGCGTGAGGTGTGATAAAACTGATTGTATTCCGGGACAGCGTCAGGTCCACCAGGCTGGTCATGTTGGCAAAGTCTTTCCTTTTAATGTTTGTAACAAAGTTGTCTGCCAGCCGCAGCTCCACGGTCCTCCTGTCAATGTTGGGAGGAACAAACAAGAGCCCTTTCTTGGCACAGAGGGTGGCGAGGTTCGGAGACAAGATCTGACAGACGCAGCGCTTGGGGCAGATCTGAGCTCGCACCGCTACGCCAATGAACAGCAGAAACAAAAGCAGTTTTTCCATTGTAGAACAGATTCAAGAGCCTGCAAGGGAGAGCAAACAGCGGTTAGTCTCTGTGAGATAAGACGGACAAAATAAAAAAGCCAGGACAGACAGTCTGTGGTTAAACCATGGAACTGAAGTTCAGGTAGCAGGGAGTTACCGTCACCATGTTACCTGGCTCTTCCTCATTCCCCCATCCCGACACAAGAGTGCCTGTACAGGAGTACAGCTGAGAATCTGGGATGTTTGCAGATGCAGGTATCCACACCCCAACACTCACACACAAATGACAAAGAGATTGGGAAGGCACTTGCCGCCCCTCGGGCCCCTCCTGCTAGAGCCATCCTGCTGCCCAGCACACCTCCACACCCCAGCAGAGCCCCTCACCTCCCAGGCTGTTGGCCACAGTGACAAATGTCCAGGTATAGAAAATGAGGAATGGTTCGCGTGTGCTTCACTTGTTAAGCTGAAACTCTCAGCGGCCTTGCAATCACAGCAACTCAATGGTTTTACAGCCATCTCCACTGAACATTTAAGCTCGTAATGCTATTTTCAGAATAAACTCAGAAGGAGCTGATTTTATGTCATTCAAGCCCCAAAAAATGCAAATAAAACAAAACAAAGCAAAACAAAACAAAAAACAAAACCCAAGAAAAGCCCCCACAACAGAGATCTAAATAAAAACGGATCTTGGGCTAATTTTAGCTGATCACAGTTTTCCGGCTCCCCCTGGAAAGCCCAGCAGTTCAATCAGCTTTATCACTTCCACTGCCAGGCCCAGCTCCTCGTGGCAAGTGGGAGCAGGGCCGACAGCAGCAGTGCCCACGCCAGCTCAGTGAGTTCATCCATCAGTGACTACGCCAAAGGCTTCAGGGGCAGGTGGGAGGGCTGGGGGATGCTCCTCCGTGCAACAGGTGGGAGCACGGTCCCATGGAGAAGCACCCACGTGTCTGAGAGGGAACTTGTGCCACTGTGAGCAGTGGTGCTCAGAGGGGCTCCAAGAACTCAGCTCCCTTTGGGACCAGAACAATTATACACGTTCGGATCAGATTACTCAGACCCATTACCATCCCAGAGATGCATTAATGAAGCTCAGCTCAAACACAGTTTCACAGCTAGCCAGAACCAGAAGTCCTGAATCGTCACTGATACTTAAAGACATTTCATGTTAGAACAATTATTGCTCCTGTTGTCCAGTCCATCCATAACCCAAACCAAATCCGTGGTGCCAGGCAAGCAGAGGCAACAAAAAGATTAGTGAAAATACCAGCCCTGAACGCTGCTTTTCAGCACAATCAATGTACTTTTTTCTGATACTTCTGGGGACTGCAAGTTTTCAGGACTACTCCAACTTTTGAGTTTCTGCTGGAAAAATAAAAGACTGCTACTGCGGTCCAAAGCAGAGCCTGCTGCTGTGGGCAGTGCTGGGAGCTGCTCCCATAACCAGCATAACCAGCACCACTCCTGCTGCCATGACTTGTGGCAGAAACCAAAGCACTGTGGCAGTACTGAGGTATGTTCTGTGGACTCACTTTCATGACAGCACTGCAAATCAGGGTGGCCCTGCCGGTGACAAGGACCTGGAGGAGAACAGCAATGCCAAGCAGTGGAGGGAACTGCCTGCTGCAGCCCCCAAACCCCACTGGTGTCACCCACCAGCCACCTCCCAGCCCAGCAGCTGCACTTCATGGCCAGGGACTGTCACCTGTCCTTTACTTCTCATCACTTGCTTAAAAGACAAAAAACCAGAAAAGAAACTGCATTCATACATAAAACAAATGCCAGCTTCCTGGGAAGGTGAGCACCGCTCATTTACTGCTCGGTGCCTGCAACAGGACAAGGGTAGGCAAGCTCTTCGTGTGACATTTGTGATTCACAGAAAAAGCCTCTCACATATACCACTCTTTACATCCATTCTGCTGCTACATTTGATCATTTGGAGTTATTCATCTGTCCATAAAACCTGAGTTCGAGTTGCTGTGGGCTGCACGGCTTATGGTCACACAGAGTGGGAGCCGTGTCTCCAAAGCACTGGGAACCTGTGAGCTCCAGCACACTGCCAGGGCTGGGAGCCCCTCCACTGCTCCCCATGGGCTGGGGGGCACTGACTGCAGTCCCCACACTGCTGCTCCTGTCTCTGAGCAGAGAAAGTCTTTTCCTACCCCCATTTCTCAGGTATGGGGCATTCTGACAGTGGTTGGGCAGGGCTGGGTCTCACTGGAGGCAGGGACCCCCTGCCCACCTTCCCCTGGCCACTCTCAAGAGGGACATCCCCACACAATGAGTGACTCTCCCACGGTCCTTCCCCTGCCAGGTGTTTCCCCAGGTGTTCTGCCCTCCATGCCACCCCCAGCCCAGCTATGGAGCATGACCTCCATTCCCCCAGTATGGATGCCAGCCCAGCCCTGGCAGCTGCAGAACAGCCAGCCCTGCACAGAGTAGGAACCCTGGGTGGCACCAAGCACACACAGACAGGGTGCAGGGACAGCTGGGCACACTCCAGCTCCAGCACCACACATGGCTCTGTGAGGCCCACGAGAGGATTTCCACCGCTCCAGAGGAGCCACCTGCTCCTGTCAGGGGGTGACAGCCCCAACAGCCCCTCTGGGCAGCACTTCCTAAGGGCAGACTCCCACCACAAACCTCTGCAGGGTCTGACAGGGGCTGGGGAGTGGCCAGAGTAACCCCAGCCCCTGTGGGCACAGCCCTTCTGAGCCCCCAGCAGCACTGGCAGGGCGAGCAGCAGGCAGTGGGAATAACCACCCACCTGTCCTAGCAGCAGGCAGAGGTCAGGTGAAGTGCTAATCAATTTGAAATTCCTGCCTGGAATGGATCCAAGGCACCCAGGACTGAAATGCTGCATACTGTGATGGCTCCTTGTGCCCAGCATTCTGCATGCTGGGGGTTTTGCCTCCTCCTTTCTGGGATAGGAAGTGCAGCATCTGCCAGTGTGCACAGTGCTCAAAGGGTCATTTACATTTCGTGGATCACACAACACATGGGAGCAGCAGGATCCACAAGACAGGCATTAATTAGCAAACAACTTCACTACATCCAGTTCCTGTCTGGATGGTCAGTGTTACACACGGTCAGTGCCAGGGATGCCCAGTGCACACCTGGAGCTGCTGGAGCCAGGATGGTCAGTGTTACACACGGTCAGCATACCAGGGATGCCCAGTGTGCACACCAGGTTCTGCTGGTGCCAGGATGGTCAGTGTTACACACGGTCAGTGTGCCAGGGATGCCCAGTGTGCACACCCAGAGCTGCTGGAGCCAGGATGGTCAGTGTTACACACAGTCAGCGTGCCAGGGATGCCCAGTGTGCACACCCGGAGCTGCTGGAGCCAGGATGGTCAGTGTTACACATGGTCAGCGTGCCAGGGATGCTCAGTGTGCACACCCAGAGCTGCTGGAGCCAGGATGGTCAGTGTTACACACAGTCAGCGTGCCAGGGATGCTCAGTGTGCACACCCGGAGCTGCTGGTGCCAGGATGGTCAGTGTTACACACGGTCAGCGTGCCAGGGATGCCCAGTGTGCACACCTGGAGCTGCTGGAGCCAGGATGGTCAGTGTTACACATGGTCAGCGTGCCAGGGATGCCCAGTGCACACCAGGTGCTGCTGGAGCCAGGATGGTCAGTGTTACACACGGTCTGTGTGCCAGGGATGCCCAGTGAGCACACCCGGAGCTGCTGGAGCCAGGATGGTCAGTGTTACACACGGTCTGTGTGCCAGGGATGCCCAGTGCACACCGGGAACTGCTGGAGCCAGGATGGTCAGTGTTACACACGGTCAGCGTGCCAGGGATGCTCAGTGTGCACACCCGGAGCTGCTGGAGCCAGGATGGTCAGTGTTACACACGGTCAGCGTGCCAGGGATGCCCAGTGAGCACACCAGGAGCTGCTGGTGCCAGCAGCCAACTCAGGGCCTGGCTCAGACATCATTTGTCATCGCTGAGGTCACAACAGAGCCCCTGACTGCCCTTCCCACCCATCCACAAGTCAGGACTCTCAGGGTCTTTGCAAATGCAGTTCTGTGATGGAGGAAAAAATAATCTGGAAGCTGATGATTTTCATCTGCTGGGGATGGAGGAAGGGAAATCACAGCACCAGGCACCACAGGCACAGGCACCCCGTAGCCATGCCAGAATGTGGCATGGGAAAGGAGACTCTGGGATCTCTGGCATTCCAGCTGCTGGGACCAGTGGAGAACAAGGAGCTTCAGCTTCACAAACATCAGTGGTTTGTAAACAGGTTGGAGGGTTTTGCCGAATTGGAAACAAAATACCTGAGAAAAAAAAACATTTGAATGGAAGAAACTCACCCAGAGACTTGCTCTGGGGGCTGTGCTGGCCACCCAGTGCTCAGCTGGCCAGGATCACCATCCAGGAGCACAAGGCCACCAGGTCTGACACTTGCTACAGAACTGGACAGGTGAATCCCCGTGGGAAGCCACAGGACTGGGAAATCCCCGTCCTAGTCAAAGGGCTTCAAACAGCCATGGACCCCCCAGACCTCTGTGAATCTCAGAAGCAGGAGCAAGGGGAGACCCCCAAAGTGAAGGCCAGGGGAGTGCTGCCAGCTCACACAAGGATGATGCCTCTCCTGACGTAATGTACGTTCCTTCCTCAAAAGCTCAATTTCTGGGTTTTTGCTGGGTTTCCCCTGTCTTCTACACAACAAACAGCTTCAGCACTTGCCCTTGCAACACATAGCTTAAAAACACGCCCATAAAGTTCAGAAATCAAGGAGAAAAATAGAATACCCTTTTTTAAAGCACTTTCTTTTAGAATTGCTTCACATTGTCTGGAGCAGACAACACTCAGCAATGCCAAGTGCTCGGAAAGGTAAAAAACCCACGGGTTCCTGCAGCAGTGCACATGTCACAGCTGGAGAGTTTCCAGCAGAAGCAGGGACGTTCTAGGCATTGCCCCTTCACTTCTGCTGACGCTGCATCCTGTGTCCTGCATTTTCACAACAATGCTGGAGCCTTCCCAGGATGGCTGCACTCAGGGCAATGCCCAAGGCTCACCACCCTGGCCCTGGCCCTCACCCCAGCACCGCTCACTGCTGGCTGGTGGCAGCTGTGACACTGTGACACAGCTGTGACACAGCCCTAGGACACTGACCCTGGGCTCAGCATGGCTGAGAGACACAGCATTTCCAGGGATTTCCTTTCTTTCCCTTCTCACTCTGCTCCTGCCACGCCCCAGCTGTCTCCATCACACACATCCCAGCGAGCTGCCCTGAGCACACGGGGCCAGCACCCAGCACTGCTGCCTGCCACACACTGACAGCAGCAGACAAGGTGGGAGCAGCTTCCAGCACTTCCAGTGTGCCCCTGCACCCTTCCAGCACTTCCAATGTGCCCCCTGCACTCTTCCAGCACTTCCAGTGTGCCCCTGCACCCTTCCAGCACTTCCAGTGTGCCCCTGCACCCTTCCAGCACTTCCAGTGTGTGTGCCCTTGCACCCTTCCAGCACTTCCAGTGTGCCCCTGCACCCTTCCAGCACTTCCAGTGTGCCCCCTGCACCCTCCCAGCACACTCCAGTGTGCCCCTGCACCCTCCCAGCACACTCCAGTGTGCCCCTGCACCCTTCCAGCACTTCCAACGTGCCCCCTGCACTCTTCCAGCACTTCCAGTGTGCTCCTGCACCCTTCCAGTACTTCCAGTGTGTGTGCCCCTGCACCCTTCCAGCACTTCCAGTGTGCCCCTGCACCCTTCCAGCACTTCCAGTCTGTGTGCCCCCTGCACCCTCCCAGCCCTCTCCCATGTTTCCCCTGCCCCCTTGCATGCCTCTCCCTGCACCTCTGCTGGCACAGCCCAGGCCCGGCACACAGGTGGGTGCTCGGCACAGGCTGCCCTGCTGCACGGCCCGGATTAAAGGCTGAGCAGGCACAAGGAGGGTCCCACACGCCGCGGGGCTCAGTGGAGGCAGCTCCTCGAGGCTTTGGTACCACAGGCAGGAGCCCAGAGTGATCCGGGGATGAGTCAAGGCAGCACGCAGAGCACGACTGCGGCTCGGCTGGGTATTAATAGCTGTGCCGTGAGTGAGGATGATGCCACGGGCTGGGCACCTCCCGCTGCTCCCCCTGCATGGGGAGAGGGGCACTGAGCCAAGCACAGAACAGAGCAGCACCTGAGAAACATCCTGTGGCAGAAACACACCTGGAGAGATCATCTCCCATTCCTGAGGGACCACTCTGCACTCCCATCTCACCCCCATCAAATCCAGCGTGCTGTTCAGGCTGTGTAACCACCTGGGCCTTTGCAGGCACAGCCAAGAGCCTGTCTGGGCTCCTTCCATTGCATCCTCCTGCTCCTTGGGGCAGAAGGTCCCAGCAATGCATCTCCCAGTCCAGTGGCAGTGAGCCCCAGCCTGCCAAGGCACCTCTAACCCCTGTGCAGGCAGCAGAGAATGCTGGCCCTGCCCATCAGTGTTCATGACTGTCCTTGTGCCCTGATGCCCAGGGCAGCTGGTCCCTGTGCCCGCCAGCCAGGCTCTGTGGACACCACAGGAACAGACAGGCAGACAGGCTGCTCCACTTCCCTGGCCCCTCTATAAAATGTGCATCAGGAATTCCATCCTCTTCCTTTCCTCCAGCCCTCAGGAGTCATCCCTGCAGTGGTGTGCAACACAGGGAACACAGCAGCAAATCCCCACTGCCTGCACTCAAAAGCTCCCAGCCTGGCTGCAGCCCCCTCCCAAAGCCCAGCCCAGGGCTGCCAGTGCCATCCGAGACAGCTTCAACCTCATCCCCCTGAACCCCTAAACCCTGCACCCACAGCCCCCGTGTAGTGCAACATCATCCCCCTGAACCCCTAAACCCTGCACCCACAGCCCCCGTGCAGTGCAACCTCATCCCCCTGAACCCCTAAACCCTGCACCCACAGCCCCTGTGCAGTGCAACCTCATCCCCCTGTACCCCTAAACCCTGCACCCACAGCCCCCGTGCAGTGCAACCTCATCCCCCCGAACCCCTAAACCCTGCACCCACAGCCCCCGTGCAGTGCAACCTCATCCCCCTGAACCCCTAAACCCTGCACCCACAGCCCCCGTGCAGGGCAGGAGTCAGGGCCAGAGCTCTGCACAGGAGGATGTCACCAAAAAGCATCTCAGGTATAGTGGTACACACATATTGTGTTTTAAGGTCAGAACAGTAAGACATTTAAGGTCCCTCCAACCCAAACCATTCTGTGATTCTATATAAATCCAGCTCTTTGCAGCTCCTGAGGAGTTCTTCAAATATTACACAGATATGCCAAACACTGACACCAACATCACCATCAGCCATGCAGCTCCCAAACAGGAGCAGGCCTAAGTGAATAAATTTTTAAACAAGGCAGCTTTTAACTTACCAAAACATTTTTATTGAATTGGGGTATTGTGGCATTTTAAAAACTGTTTTTGCAACATCAAAACACAACACAAGGGAAGAGATGTGAAGGGATTTTCTCTGCCACTCACTCCCCTCTCCCTCTGTTCCACAGCCAAACATTCCCAGTGGGTATAGGAGGGTCAGGCAGCCATGGTGGCCCTGCACAACCCGCCCCACAGCCTCCAGCCACTCCAGCCACAGGTCTGGCTCAGAGGGACATGTGGTGGGCACTGGTGTGGGGAAGAGGCTCCCCAGGGTCACCACCACCCTGGCACAGTCCCTGGCACACAGCCTGCCCAGGCAGAGGCACCAGGGCACAGGGGTGGCAGGGCACCAGCCATGCCCTCACACGAGCAGGGGGTGCACCCAAGTTCGGGGTGCACACCAAACTGCTGGTAACTGCTGCAGGGCACCAGCAGTGCCAGCTGTGCCAGCTGTGCCAGCCACTCAGCCACTCCTGTCCTGGCACAGGCTCGCTCTCCCTGCACACTCTCCCTGCACACTCTCACTGCACACTCTCCCCTGCACACTCTCACTGCACACTCTCTCTGCACACTCTCCCTGCACACTCTCACTGCACACTCTCACTGCACACTCTCCCTGCACACTCTCCCCTGCACACTCTCACTGCACACTCTCCCCTGCACACTCTCCCTGCACACTCTCCTGCCCCTCCTGCACACTCTCCCTGCACACTCTCCCCTGCACACTCTCCCTGCACACTCTCCCTGCACACTCTCCCTGCACACTCTCCCCTGCACACTCTCCCTGCACACTCTCCCCTGCACACTCTCCCTGCACACTCTCCCTGCACACTCTCCCTGCACACTCTCCCCTGCACACTCTCCCTGCACACTCTCCCCTGCACACTCTCCCTGCACACTCTCCCCTGCACCTCTCCCTCACCCTCCCCCCCCCCCCCTCCCCCCCCCCTGCACACTCTCCCTGCACACTCTCACTGCACACTCTCCCTGCACACTCTCCCTGCACACTCTCACTGCACACTCTCCCTGCACACTCTCACTGCACACTCTCCCTGCACACTCTCCCTGCACACTCTCCCTGCACACTCTCACTGCACACTCTCCCTGCACACTCTCCCCTGCACACTCTCCCTGCACACTCTCCCTGCACACTCTCCCTGCACACTCTCCCCTGCACACTCTCCCTGCACACTCTCCCTGCACACTCTCCCTGCACACTCTCACTGCACACTCTCCCTGCACACTCTCCCTGCACACTCTCCCTGCACACTCTCCTGCACACTCTCCCTGCACACTCTCCCTGCACACTCTCCCTGCACACTCTCCCTGCACACTCTCCCTGCACACTCTCCCTGCACACTCTCACTGCACACTCTCCCTGCACACTCTCCCCCCCCCTGCACACTCTCACTGCACACTCTCCCTGCACACTCTCCCTGCACACTCTCCCTGCACACTCTCCTGCACACTCTCCCTGCACACTCTCCCTGCACACTCTCCCTGCACACTCTCCTGCACACTCTCCCTGCACACTCTCCCCTGCACACTCTCCCCTGCACACTCTCCTGCACAGCACACTCTCCCTGCACACTCTCACTGCACACTCTCCCTGCACACTCTCCTGCACCTCCCTGCACACTCTCCCCCTGCACACTCTCCCCACCTCCCCTGCACACTCTCCCCTGCACACTCTCCCTGCACACTCTCCCCTGCACACTCTCACTGCACACTCTCCCCTGCACACTCTCACTGCACACTCTCCCCTGCACACTCTCACTGCACACTCTCCCTGCACACTCTCCCCCCCCCCCCCCCCCCTGCACACTCTCCCCCACCTCCCTGCACACTCTCCCTGCACACTCTCCTGCACACTCTCCCTGCACACTCCTCCCCTGCACACTCTCCCTGCACACTCTCCCTGCACACTCTCACTGCACACTCTCCCTGCACACTCTCCCTGCACACTCTCCCCTGCACACTCTCCCTGCACACTCTCCCTGCAGCTCCTCCTGCCCCAGCACTCCAACAGCAGCAAGCCATACAAGGAGGAAATCTGGGATTCTCATCCTACTGTCAGATACCCACTGGTGCCTGGTGAGTGCCAGCTGCCAGGGCTGCCCATGCCAGGCTCCACCAGGGCGGTGGGAAGGGCAGCAGGTGCTCCAGGGTCCAGCCAAACCATTCCCTGGCCACATCCTGGCCGTGACCTTACATCCTCACGCAGCACTGACCAGTCTGCCAGTGGCACCTCTCCAGCCTGCTCAGGTCCCTCGGGATGCCATCCCCTCCCTCCAGGTGCTGGCCACAGCACACAGCTCTGTGTGGCTGCCAGAGGTGCTGAGGGCAGCACGGAGGGCACAGGAGAGTGACTCCAGGAATGGTAAGCAGACAGGCCCCAGGACACACAGGTGGATATACAACCTCCCACACACCCCAAACTCCCTGCACTCTGCATCCCTGACACCACCCTACAGCAGTACAGGACACCCAGCTTTGGCCATTTCTAACTTACTGCTGGGATAAATATGTAATAAGGGAAAAATGAGGTAATTGATGCCTCATCCCCAGAAATGTTCAAGGTGAGACTGGGCAGGACTTGGAGCAACCTGGTCTAGTGGAAAGTGTCCTGGCCCATGCCAGGGCATGGAACAAGATGAACTTTAAGGGCCCCTTCCCAACCAAACCATTCTGGGATTCTCTGAGTCTATGAATAAAATTATTCTTAAGGTTTCCTTTGCCAACAAATGCCACCATTTTAATGCACCAACACTCTCATTCCCCAAGGGGCCCTGGAAGAGGGATGAGGGTGAAGGGGGACCCAGGCACTGGCCAGGGCACTGTGGCCAAACCCAACGTGCCCACCAAACACAGACAGTTTAATTGGGGGAGATCAGAAGCAGAGGGAACAGCCCTGTGAAGGGTGACATGGTCAGCATGACACACCAGAGCAAAACGGGGGATTAACCATAAGCAGATTTCCAAACACTTCGCAGGTTTTGTCAAGCACTGTAAAAATAACTTATTTCTTCCACGGCCTTGCTCCTGCACAGCCCACCAAATTAAATGCAAAGCAAACTAACAATGATTTACTCCAGATGGACATTTGTTATCTGCGTGATCATATCTTGCAATCGTCACAGCACTAACGGAGGCCACTTTTCTTAGTCACTGTACTCTTACATAAACATATAGTAAATTAAACAATCTAAACCCAGGCATTTATTAGGGTTGCCTCTTCACTTGCCTGAACATCACTTGAGGATGTGAGTCATAAAACAAGTTGGATTTTGAGTTCTAAAGTTTAATTTAATGTCAAGGAGTACTGGGTACAAACCGTGGATCGCTCTCATGGAAGAACACCTATTTAGTATTTAGGTCTGGCTTGTTAGCTGGTAAATCAAACAGATGTGGCCAAATTAGCTACTGAGATGAACTAAGACGTGCCATGTCTACAGCAGCCCTGACACTTCAAAGGCAAACCCAGGAAATCTCAAGGAGATAAAACATTTCCATCACAATAACGGGTGACACGCGCCGGCAGGATACATGTAATAAAGGAAGGACAACAAGAGATGAAATGGAAATTTGTTTTGCAGAAGCCAAGAATAGAACATGATTTATATGCACTTATTTTAATTTATTTCAGGCTGAATGCAATTTATCTAAAGTCATCAAAAATTAATAGGCCATATAGAAAGTAGTAGTAATAAATCCGAACTCGGGAGCGAGCACATCTCTTTTCAATCGCTATTAGCACTTACTATCTAATTAATCCACCGTGTTATCTCGTCTGGAAAGGCAGGCAACCCCGCCTGGCAGGACTGGCACTGACTGCGTGGCCCCTGGCACAGCCCCTGGCACGGCCCCTGGCATGCTGTGGAACATTAGGAAGACTGAGGCCAAAGCTGAGACCCCCCAGAGAGGGAGCCCCAGCAGAACCCACTACCCTGGGATGGGCACCCCAAAGCTGCTGCTGCTGCTGCTGCAGCCCCCCATGTCCCACCACACCGCCGTGCCACACCAGAGCACCACCTGCCCCCAGGAGGGAGCTCCCAAGGCGTCACCTGAGGTGACACTGCCCCAGCAGGTGAGCCCCTGGCAGAGGCTCTCACCCAACCCGGAGCAAAGTCCCAGCACTTCCATCACCACACCCAGCTTGTGTCCAGCACCAACAGCACAGGACGACGGGCCAGGGCAGTGCCAGGCCAGCCCCGGCCCCAGCCTGGCTCCCATGTGCTGGTGAGGCAGCCCAGGCAGGAGGAGCAGCACATGTCTGATCCCAGCACCCTGACCAGAGGGACTCTGAGACACAGGGTGAGGCAGGGAGCCCCAGCTGCCTCCTCCCAGCTGGAGGCTGTCAAAGAAGTGGGGGCCATGAGGTCCCCAAGAAGGAGTGAGCACGGAGCAGAACCCCCTCCCTCCCTCCATTCTCCCTGTCCGTGCTGAAGGGCTCAGGCCCAGCACAGGCAGCCGGTGTCCAGGGCTGGCCAGGGGACAGGGCTCTGGGCACTGCCTGCAGCTCACAGGAACTCAGGGCACAGTCTGACCACAGAGCCAGCCTGGCACAGCTGCTCACACACACACGGAGCTCGCTGACCACATGGCTGCAGCAGGAACCCAACAGACATTAGCCCGTATTTAGAGCCAAAGAAATCGATGGCCATACCAAAAGGAATATTTTCCTTTACCAAGAATGACAGTTTAAGTGAAATACTGGGACTCATATTTTTTAAAACTTCAGATACATCTGTCAGGGTTGGACAATTTCGCCTAAAAGGGAAACTTTCAATGTGCCATAAGGGAGAAACTATTTTTGCGATCTTCCCTTTGGCTCAAAATCTGCTGCTGGGATTTTTCAGGAGGCAGCACTCCACACGCTCGAAAAAACTGACGGCTCTAAAATACATATTTATGGTTTCCTGATATAGGGAATAAGAACAGAAGAAAGTAATGATAAGCTGCAGGAAATGTTACAGAGCTCTGGCAGCAGGACAGACAGCAAACCGGGATCAGCAGCGGAGTCGGGGGAGGACGGGAGTAAGAGAAGGTGGCAGTGAACCTCAGGCCCTGCCCCAGGGATTCTGGCCAAGGACAGGACAGGCTCAGACACTGCAGACACAGGGATGTGCTCAGACACAGGGATGCTCAGCACAGGGGTGCCTGGATGCAGGATGTTTGGGCACAAAGATGTTCAGTTGCAGGGGTGTGTGGGTGGCTCTGTCGGGATCCCCAGCCCCAGCTGTGGCTCACAGGCTGCCATGGGTGACCCACAGCCCCTGCCGTGGATGACCCACAGCTCCTGCCATGGGTGACACACAGCCCCTGCCGTGGATGACCCACAGCCCCTGCCATGGATGACCCACAGCTCCTGCCATGGGTGACACACAGCCCCTGCCATGGATGACCCACAGCCCCTGCCGTGGATGACCCACAGCCCCTGCCATGGATGACCCACAGCCCCTGCCATGGGTGACCCACAGCCCCTGCCATGGATGACCCACAGCCCCTGCCATGGATGACCCACAGCTCCTGCCATGGGTGACACACAGCCCCTGCCATGGATGACCCACAGCCCCTGCCAGCAACCCCCCCAGAAGGGTCCAGCACGTCACTCCCGCCGGGGAGGCACAACATAACCCACTGCATCTCCACTGGCCCCACACACAGGGAGCTGACCCTTTCAGAAAGAGGGAAAAGCACATTTGCAGAGCACAAGATAACAGCAGAAGGTGCCCTGGCCGATCTCTGCAGTCAGGAAATTACACACCAGCCTGTGCTGTGGGCTCACCTGGGCTCTCCGAATCTGCTGCCTGACTGCTGAGGGGCAGCACAGTGATCCTGCCAAGGGGCAGCACAGTGATACTGCCAAGGGGCAGCACAGTGATCCTGCCAAGGGGCTCCAAGATCTGCCTTGGAGATAACACGAGGCCTCTGTGTACGAGGAAACACGTAAGGAAAGCTGTGTTGGGTGGGGTGAGACAGGAGAACCCCAGGAGCCGGTGAAATGCACAGCCTGGCTCTGGAATGGGGTTGGTGAGTGAAGATCAGAACACTGGCCTGGCCTCTGGTGCACCCATGCTCAGGGACTGGGACTGGTCATTGCTGCACCCATCACTGCACCCTCACATGGTCACACCCCACAGGTGTCCAGGGGGCACCTCCCAGGCTGGGGACACCGAGGTTGGTGCAGGTGGCAAAGGCTGTGGGCTGTGGGACTGCCACGGAACCAGGGTCCAGCATCAGCATCTGTCCCACCGCCTCTGATGGCACCAGCCAAAGCACTGCCCAGCCACCAAACGTGCCAGGACAGGGGGGAGAGAGGCTGGGCACGGCCGTGCTGTCCCCACAACACACCCAAGAGCAGCAGGAAGGACAGGAGATCTCACTGCCTTCTGTGTCCAGGTCTGCAGGAAGAGCCTGTGGTGGAAACAATGAGGGATGCGAGTGGGAGGAGAGCAGAGCCAGTGGGAGAGGGATACAGCCCGGGAGGAGCAGATGGCACAATTCCCCCTAGACCAAATCATATTTAATTTTTCTATCAATTTTCATTAGCCTTTTCCCATGCCTCTGGTTCATCTTCAGCATTTCAGGATTTGTTAAAAATAAACCATTACTGTCTTAGGGAGCTCCTTGGCCAATTATTTTAATACTCCTGGGTACCAGTTATCCAGCTCTGCCACTTTTAAACTGCCTTACTTAAACTGTCCCTTTTTAACCTTTTCCTCAGCTCCTGTAGCAGTAGAAAACAGCTGCCATGAATTTCCATTTTGCTACTCCTTTGCAAATGGCAAACAGAAATAATCACAGAAAACTTCTGTATCACCCCAATGTGTTTCCCACTTTGCCTTGTGAGGTCCAGCCCTTGAACAGGCTTATGTTTGTATCTCAAATGTAATCCTCCTCCTGCAGCTGGTACCTGACCCAAGGATATCGAACATTTTACTTAGAAAACTTCCACCAATCTCAGAAGACAGATATTTAGGCACAAAAAAGACTCAGTGTGCAGACACATGTTTGGACAGTGGAGCAAAGAAGTGATCCCTTGGACATAGGAAGAATTTCTTCATGGAAAGGGTTGTCAGTGACTGAAATGGGAAGCCCAGGGAGGTTTGGAGTCCCCATGCCCGGAGGTGTCCAAGGAAGGACTGGACGTGGCACTAAGTGCTCTGGGCTGGGGACAAGGTGGGGATTGGGCACAGCTGGGAGGCTCTTGGAAAGCTCTTCCAGCCCTGGTGGTTCTGTAATTCAGTGGTCTGGCAGAAATGTGGGTCATGAGAGCGTGGTGAGATGGGCAGCAGGATCAGAAACTCCGGCCCCTCCAGCACCCCTCCAGCACCTCAGCCCAGCACTGCTGGCTCCCCAGCCAGTGCTTTGGAACCAGAGCTTTAGACAAGTTCCACCAAGCAAGAGCCTCATTATTTCATCTGTTAATTAGCCACTTCTCCATCCCCTGTCACCTCACATTAGCCAGCCCTGCTGTCAGGGCCCCCAGGGTAGTGCCAACACTGGTGTTTGCTGGTTGTTAGGATGGAAGCTTTGGCTAGAGAGCACAGCTCAGGGCTGAGTGGAGCTATTCCCAGCAATGAACCACAGCTCCTGAACCTGCAGACCATGGATTAGTGGAGGACAGCACCACTGGCACCAGGAGAAGCTGAACCATGACTGGTTGTGACCTCAGCTACATCAGAATGACAATGCTGCAAAGTTTCTGAACATGATGACCAGAGACGGTGTGAACTGCTCGGGCAAGGGCTGACACAGAGTGGCACTGTGTCCTCTCCTCTGCTTCCAAAAGATGGATCAAACACCTTGTGGGACGGAAAAAGTAATATAAACAAATAAAACAGGTTTCCCTTCAGCTGGACAAGATCAAAACTACTTCACACAGATTGCTGGAAAAAGAAAAGACAGCCACTTCCAACACTTCTAGCCCAGAGAAATTATTCTGAAAGGTCATTTTCTTCCTCTACATCTCAGTGCATGAAGCAGATACCATCAGATCTGCCACATGCGATCCCATCAGTTTGCAGGATTTATCTCCTTCGTCTGTGCCAGAAAATTTAATGGGTCTCTTGCTCCTAATGTTCTTCACTCAGCAAAGTGTCTGAGCGTTTCAGATAAGAGACATACTTAAGGCTTTGGCAAAGAAATTTAGATTTTAATTGCTGCTTCAAAATTTGATCAGCCGTGCTGCTATGGCAAGATTTCCACAGAAGTCAACAAACGGATGCCAACAGACAGCCACCCACGCCCCAAATCCAGCTGTGCAGCTGGGGCTGGTCCTGCCCCTTGGCCGCAGCAGTGCCTGGCAAGGGCTGCACACCTGCAGCTGCTCTGCTCACACCACAGATGTGCAGGAGCTGCACAGCAGCTGCTGAGGACCACGCCAGGCTGGGCCCATCGTGCTACATGCCTACAACCGTGCTGTAGGAGTCTGCATCTTGCACTCCAACCATGGCCTGGAGAGGGCAGAGATCTTGGGAGATCCTTACGGCCACTGACACACCAAACCACCTCACCAAGGTTTGCAGGAGCAGTGCTGTGCTCTGAACCAGTTTAAGAGGCAGCTTCTGAGTCCCATCAGACGGAGGTAGCACTGGCTGGGACTGGACAGCAACTGGCACTGTGTCCACTCGGAACAACCAAATCCTTCACTCTTCAGCACAAAGGAATTCAGCATGTGGAGCTCATCCTTGGGCACTGCCAGCTCCGGCACACCGCCTCCTCGAGCCCTGCCAGGTCTGCCATGGAGCTTCCGGAGTCAGACCTTCATCCCTGCCCTTGTCCTTCGCTGCCTGGCACCACCATGGCAAGGCAGCAGCAGGAGCCCTGCTCTGGAGCACAACTGGCAGCTCCGGCACAGAGCTCCAGCACAGAGCTCCGGTGCAGAGCTCCGGCAGAGAGCTCCAGCACAGAGCTCCAGCACACAGCTCCAGCACACAGCACACGGCTCTGGCACACAGCTCCAGCACACAGCTCCGGCAGAGAGCTCCGGCAGAGAGCTCCAGCACACAGCTCCCGCACAAAGCTCCGGCACACAGCTCCGGCACACAGTTCCAGAACACAGCACACAGCCCTGGCACAGAGCTCCTGCACACAGCACAGAGGTCCTGCACACAGCACACAGCTCCAGCACACAGCTCCGGCACACAGCTCTGGCACACAGCTCCGGCACACAGCTCTGGCACACAGCTCTGGCACACAGCTCCAGCACACACCTCCGGCACACTGCTCTGGCACACAGCTCTGGCACACAGCTCTGGCACACAGCTCCCGCACAAAGCTCCGGCACACAGCTCCGGCACACAGCTCCAGAACACAGCACACAGCCCTGGCACAGAGCTCCTGCACACAGCACAGAGGTCCTGCACACAGCACACAGCTCCAGCACACAGCTCCGGCACACAGCACACAGCTCCAGCACACAGCTCCGGCACACAGCTCTGGCACACAGCTCTGGCACACAGCTCCAGCACACAGCACACAGCACACAGCTCCGGCACACAGCTCCAGCACACAGCTCTGGCACACAGCTCCGGCACACAGCTCCAGCACAGAGCTCCAGTGCATGGCACCTGCTCGCACTCAGAGCTCTCAACCACGAGGAGATGCAGCCCATGTGGTGCCACACTTGGACACACACAGGGCTCTCTCAGCCATGGCCACGTGCACCTGCACAGGAGAGCTGGTCACTCACACAGGGACACCCTGGGAGCAGGGGCAGAGAAGGGCCAGCACAGCGGGACTCCGGGAGCTCCAGCACAGACACACTTCAGCTCACGGTGGCCACAGCACAGCCACTCTCTTGCATCCCCTCTCTGGTGAGCCTTCCCTGCTCACCACGATTTTCAAAGGCAAATGAAGTCCAGGTGGATCCCCGGTGCCACTGCAGCCAGATCCCCCCACTCAGCCTCCACACCTGCTCCCCACAGAGGCCCCTGCTTGGGGTGCCAGGGCTGTTCCATCAGCCAGGGACTGTGATCTGGAGTTTGGGCATGTTTTAAACTTATTTACTTCCCATTTAATACATTTCGGTACGATTCTCTCTTATCTTAATTAATATCAGGAAAATTACACAGCTTCCCTCTCACAAGAGGACGCAGACCAGCATTGTGTAGGGAAATGTTTGTAGAAACAAAACAAGGAACCTCAAACTCTTACCTCAAGTAAATCAGCATGACTTCACTGCAGCTAATTGAGTTATCTTCAAATTATGCCCCGAAATCAAAGCAGAGAGAAACTTTGCCCTCCACACAATGTCCTCTTTTAAAAAGCATCACTGCTCCTCATCTCTCAGCTGCACAGCACAGGAACGTGTCCCTGTCACATCCCACCCTCTGACCCCAGCGGGTCTGGAAGGAACAGACTGAGCAGGAGGAATGGGGGACAGAGGGGAGAGCTCCCAGCTTCAAAAGGCAGAACAGGGTCCCAGGTGCCACGAGCACAGGGAGCAAGACCCAAAGACCATTCCCAGTCACCCCCACAGCCACTCCTGCTGCTCAGACACTCCTTGGATTTACACAAGGAGACGAGAGAAAGTGAGAGGCAAACACAGAGATGATGGCAGGGGATGTCACTGGGAGCTGGTAATCAATATGGGAGTTCTTTAACTTTTGTTTCACTCTGAACAGATCAAGAATCCATCTTTTTCTTCAAAATTATTTCTGGAGAGCCCAAGCACCCCGAGCTGAGAGGGGTCAGCACCACCAGCAGTGCCCTCAGTGCTGCTGGCACATGGAGACCATGCAGCAATCCCCTCAGCTCAGCACCAGGGACCCACAAAGGCCCCCACCCCAGACAGGCCATGCCAAAACTTGGCCTAAATACAAGGAAAAGTCATCAAATGGGAAACACTTGAGAAGAGCACTTTGTATTCCAAAAAAACAGCATTTTTTAGCAGAGAAGCATACCTTGATAATTTTCTGCTTATTTCCTGACACAGAAGCAGCTGCTCCTTGGTTACAGCTCAGGAAGCACCCAGAGGCTTGAGCCCAGCTAAAATACAGATCCAGTGGCCCCAGGGATGGAGGGCAGGTGACAGGTCCCAGTGCAGCAGAGGGGACAGGGGGCAGGTCCTGGAACAGTGTGAGGGGACATCAGAGCAGATCACAGTGCCAGACAAGTACCAAAGCCGTTTGCCAACTTTTCAACAGTTGTGTTGTTGCTGGATGGTTTTTTAAACTTTTTCACCTTTTCTTAATTCAAGTTCTCTTATATTAAAAGAAAGCAACAGAAAAGCAAAGGCACCATGCCCTTACTGGTGTACTGGAGATCATTAAGATACACAAATTCTTTTGCATGCACTTAGTTTCTGCTGCAAAGATCCAATGCCAATTGAATCTCTTTTAATAAGAAAGCCTTCCACTGGAAAAAAAAAAAGGAATCCATAACTTTTTTTTTCATTCTCAGCTTTGCTGTCTAAGCTGTCCCTTGCCTATCTCTTTTGCTGTCTGGTCCTCTTGTTCACTTTTGTAATTAAGAATGAGGTGGGGGAGCTGGAGAAAACTAAATTACTTCAGTGTCCCAGCAAGGGAACAGAGCAGAGCAGAATGATGCCCTGGGCAGCACTCCCAATCGTGCTCCCAGGACTGACTCGTTTTCAAGTCCTTCCA
Source organism: Acrocephalus arundinaceus (assembly GCA_021534815.1). Taxonomy (NCBI): domain Eukaryota; kingdom Metazoa; phylum Chordata; class Aves; order Passeriformes; family Sylviidae; genus Acrocephalus; species Acrocephalus arundinaceus. The sequence continues at coordinate 148,373 of JAJEOU010000631.1, read as the reverse complement.
TCAGTCAGCAGCTCCAGCACCACTGCCTCTGTGGGCACAGGGACCTCACACAGCTCCAGTGCGAGGACTTGTGGGGCTTCTGAAGGACCAGAGAATCCCAGAACTGTTTGAGTTGGGAGGGACCCTGAAAACCATCCAGTTCCATCCCCTGACACGGGCACAGACACCTTCCACTAGACCACGCTGCTTGGGGCAAGAGTAAATTTGCCAAAGTAAAACATCCTGGCCTGGTGCTGCCACTCTCAGAATGACTGTGACCAGAGGAAGCACCTGGAAGCATCACCATCGATGGCCAAAACCCCACCAAGACCACCCAGGAGCTGCTGGGAGGAACACAGCCACCAACAGGCTGTGCCAGAGACAGCACAGGGGAGCTGTGAGGAGCAATGCTCCAGGAGATGCAGACCCTGGTCTCAGGAGAGGGGCCCTTAGACATGAAACCCCTCTCTGAAATGAGGGAGAGGATGGAAACCAACAGCTGCCACTCCCTGCTCCAGGGGACTGGGATAGTGCAGGCACAGGAACAGCTCCTCTGCTGGCTCTGGCACTGAGGGATGGCACGGGGACAGTGGGTTCCTACCCAGCAGTTCTGTACAGACTGCCCACAGCACTGCAAAGGGATACAGCAGTGCCTCACTCTGCCTCACCCATGTGAATGTGCTGCCTTGCTAGGTGCTGTCAGTTAAACTCAGAAGAAAACAAAGCCCCAGATCTCCCAGAGCAGGGCCTTCTAGAGAAGGATCTCCTGCAGCAGGATCTCCTCACTCCCAGGCAGCCTTTCCTTCCCATCATGCAAATGAGATCCAGCTCTCCTCACGGCATCCTCCCAGTGAAGGAGCCACTTTTACACACAATGTCCTTACCACACCTGGGCACTGCACACATGCACCCACCAGGGCACAGCTGGAATTATACTGAAACAGACATTTTGCAAAGCAAAGTGATCCTGTTAGGAAGCCTGGTGCCCCCATACCCGAGGCTGATGCACACCCACAGCAGCTGGCTCCAGCCATCAGCTCCACACCCTGTGATAACACTTGGGAGCACACTGATAAAGTGTGACACATGGGCCTGTGTGTGACAGAGGCACTGACACCTCTGCAGCAGCAACGAGACACCATGGTCCTGACACCTTCCCTGGTCCTAAAAAACTGAGGTTAAGGGATAAACTTTACCTCAGTATTTTAGTAAAGATCCTTCCTGGGGCACCACTTTGCTGAGGTGGAATGCACCGCAATGCACACATGATAGATCACATCTACAATTTATAGACCTTACAAATTAGCACATCTCACAGGGATGCCCCAGTGGGAGGCCTGGATGAATGGGGTGATATTCCCCCATCCGTGGAATTCCCCCTGGATGGGCCAAACCTCTGGTTTGCAGGATATGTTCCAGAGAGGACCCTGGTTTCCCATGATAGTGTAGGGCTTCTGGCCTCCTACCACGAGACCTTTAGGATGTTTGGTCTCCTGGCCCAACAGAACAGCAGGACTATGCTAAGTTATCAGATTTAAGGAATTACAAGTACACATGCTAAGAACACTGAGGATACATAAAAGTTATATAAAAGGTATACAAAAGAAAAGGCAATAAATCATCCTGGCATCAGACCGACAAGCAGGAGTTTCCTGCAGGATTCATTCCACGCCTGGTTTGGGCAGGGCAGGGACACAGGAGCACATTGTCTGACAGCACTGCACCCACCCAGGCACTCCCAGCACACCCCTCCTCCTCCTGCCCACAGCCTGGGCCTGCACACTCTGCATGCAGCCCAGCACCACTGCACCTGTGCTGCAGCCACGAATGCCTCCTCCTCCCATCTGCTGGGAGCCTGCACCATCCAGAGCCCAGAGCACCCTGAACCTGCCCCTCAGCCCTGCCTGCCACAGCTCCAGGGATCACACAGGGATCCTGCCCTCCAGGAGCACAGGTCACCACCAACTGCAGAGAGGAAGCCAACATTTGCAAGGATTAAGTCACCAGAGATGTGGACAGGCTGCTGTTCCCATTTCTGTCTTCATGTGCTGGGAGTGGACATCCCTCTGTTGTCTCTTTCCCCTTCACTGATCAGTATCAGTCTCCCAGCTCCAGCCCCTCCAGGTACCAAGAACTCCTTCATACTCTGTCATCTCTGTCTTAGGAACAGGGAGCACAGCAGTGACAGCTGTTTCTGTGTGCCCACAAGTGCCATACCTGCAATTAAATTCATGGGGAAACACCGTTCATGCATCAACACAAGGACCAGAATTGCATCCCACAGCCATGACTCAGGTGTGCCGCTGCACAAAGCCCACCGAGGGCTGGGATGCCGTGACCCGGGGGCAGCAGCAGGGCACAGGTGAACAGACACTGCATTGCACCAGGGCAGGAACAGGAAACACGTCAGGAGAGCAGATCACTGGCAGCAGGAGCATGACAGGAGAGCTGCCAGGCTGGGGCTGAGCACGGAGGTCCTGAGCTTTCACTTTTGTCTGCCAAGAAAAGCAATTCAAATCTCGTTGTTTTGGAAGGCTTCAAAGAGCTGCTCAAGGTTCCCTGGCAGAAGCAGCTCCTGAGAGGTTTCCCAGTATCAGACAGGCAGCCCCAGGAGCACAAGGCTGGGCAGCAGCACCAAGCTTTGGGCTGCCTGTGCCCCTGCCCACCAGGGCAGGAATGCTCTGCTGAGGGCTGGGAATTGCTCTGCAGTGGAGAGGCAGAGGGGGCCAGGACAGCTCCCCCCCTGCAGCACCCTCAGCCTCTCTGCCCCCTGCCAAGATCACCCTCCTGGCCCTCTACCTGCTGCTTTTTTGTCAGGGAGAGAGTTCACTGCCAGGGCTGTGCCCTCTGCCCAGCTCAGAGCTCACTACCTGCCAGCCCCCAGCAGTCCAGGTTTTCCACCTGACAAGTAGGAATTGCCAGACAAGCAAAACCCTGTGAAGTGCAGCTGAGCAAGTAAATGCTACAAAATAAGAGCAATTTATTCCACAGTTTACAAGTCAGTCTGTGGTCCTCAGAGATAATTCTGCTGTCAGGTGCTTATGTTCCTCCAGCAGTGCCAGGCTACACGAGCTGCTTTTGTGCCTCTATTACCCCACACATGTGCAGATCCTCTTTTTCCACATTATATTTGCATTCAACACAAAGTTTTGCTTGACCTGTGCTGCAAACTAAGCACAATTCTGTCATGAGACTGCATGGAAAACCAGAGTGGGCTTCTGACCAGCATTTATTATTCAGGACACTGAAACATACTGGTCTTTCTGGAAAGGTCTGGCAGTCTGGAAACACCTTTTGCACTCGTGTGTTCCCAGCCACACTGGTGGTTTGCTGTCCCAGCTGCACTGTCTCTCACCTAGGAGCAAACCACCCCTCACTGAGATTTGAACTTTATTTTATTCTCCAGATCTGCTGAATCAGTCCTGTTCTACTCCAGAGTCACTCCTCACAGCCTTACTGATGCACGGGGTATTTTACACTTCTGCTTCTCCCCATCTTTCCTGGCAGACAGGTGCCAAGGCACCGGGAGTCACCCACAGGCCCTGAACTCCCCTCTCCAGAGGGAAAAATGCCTGCAGCCCTCTGCCTTCCCTGGGCTGTGCAAGGCCCAGAGCAGAGGGATTTGCCGGTGGAGAGGACTGTCAGCACTGAGGACCTCACCAAAGGCAGCAGACGCTTCACCCCCTGCACCCCAGGGCACTGCTGCAGCGGCGCCCACAGCCCGACCACGGTGCCACTGCAGCAGCACATGGAGAGCCCGGGCTGGGGACAGGCAGGGGACACAGCCACCCACAGGGAGGCACAGGGAGGCACGGGGGCACAGCCTATGCTTTGGACACCGTTTGGTGACACAGGGCTTTCTGAGCCACGACAAACATTAAACACAGCCCAGCCTGAAACCAGCTCATAGTAACAACCCAGCTCATTTCTATGGAAGAATTTCTTCCCTATGAGGGTGGGCAGGCCCTGGCACAGGGTGCCCAGAGCAGCTGTGGCTGCCCCTGGATCCCTGGCAGTGCCCAAGGCCAGGTTGGACATTGGGGCTGGGAGCAGCCTGGGACAGTGGGAGGTGTCCCTGCCCATGGCAGGAGGTGGAATGAGGTGAAAGGTCCTTTCAAACCCAAACCATTCTGGGATTCTGTGGCTTTGTAAAGGAAACACGTCAGTGAAAGCCATAAAAAACTCTCACGGTTCCATGTCAAGCACAGAGAGCTACAGGAGGGGCAGCTGCTCCCCTCAGCTCCTGCTGCTCCCATCTGGGGGCAGAGCTTGAGACCAACCTGACCGGCATCCACATCTGACATCAGCAGGTCAGCCTGTCACTAATTGAATTATACCTGCATTACTTAATAAACAAAGAATACTCTCCACATTACAAGGATGTAATCCTTTAATTGGTTTATGAGCACAGAGTCCCATGGGAAGTGTCACAAATCCATCAGGATGCCCTGAGCACTGCGTTTCTGAGCTGCAGAGATAACGAGTGTCATATGCCAGCAGTCAGCTCTGGGCTGAGCTGGGAAGGGAGCTGAGCCACACTGCTCTGCTCCACACCACCAGCACACAGCACCAGCACTCCCAGCGCTGCTCCTGAGGGCTCTGGAGCTGCCACCACTAGCAGGAGCTGGCAGTCAGACCCCCTCCTCCCAGTCCTCCCAGTCCTCCCAGTCCCCCCAGCCCTGCAGCCCCTCCCTCCCGGGCTGCTGCCCACCGGGGTGTGCAGGGTGTGGGGTGACCCCCAGGCGGCCCCAGAGGGCACCCAGTGCCCCCTCCAGGCACAGCCTTGTGGGCAGGTGGGCACTGCAGCCCCACCAGTGCCTCCAGCCCCTGGCCCACACCTGATTCATCGGGCCTTGCCACCACAGTGCCACCCGACTCCCCAGACACACCTGGAGAGGATGTGGGTCCTCCTCACCCATCACCTCACCCCAGAAATCCCCTTCTGCTGCCTCACACAGCTGCTACTGTAGATGTAAACCAAAACCATACCGATGAAACTCAGCACACCGCAAAAGCCTGGGCAGAGCAAACCGTGCTCTACACGAGGCAGTGTCCTGCTCCATGGCACCCCATGCACACACACCTCAGCTCAGGATCAAGGCTCTGCTGCACAAAACCCACCCCAGCAGCTGAACCACCAGCACTGCTACTCCAGCTTGCACTGCTGCCCATGCTGAGGGCAAGGACGGAATGGGGCACGGATACGTGCTGGGCACAGAGCACTGCTGCCCATGCTGAGAGCAAGGACGGAACGGGGCATGGAGCACTGCTGGGCACAGAGCATTGCTGCCCATGCTGAGGGCAAGGACGGAACGGGGCATGGATACGTGCTGGGCACAGAGCACTGCTGCCCACACTGCAGGGCACAGAGCACTGCTGGCCACACTGCAGAGCATGGAGCACTGCTGGGCACACTGCAGGGCACGGAGCACTGCTGGGCACACTGCAGGGCACAGAGCACTGCTGGCCACACTGCTGGGCACAGAGCACTGCTGGCAACACTGCAGGGCACAGACATGTGCTGCCCACACTGCAGGGCACGGAGCACTGCTGCCCACACTGTAGGGCACAGAGCACTACTGGCAACACTGCAGGGCACAGAGCACTGCTGGGCACACTGCAGGGCACAGAGCACTGCTGGGCACACCAACAGCACGGAGCACTGCTGGGCACACTGCAGGGCACAGAGCACTGCTGGGCACACCAACAGCACAGAGGGAACAGAGCATGGGGCGTGGCAGTGTGGCTGGGACCCGCATGGTCTGTGCTGTCCCTGCCATACAGGGACACCCGGATAGCCACAGACATGTGTGCTGCTCCCCAAATGCTGGGGTTAGATTTCCTGTGCCTGGCAGCACAGGAACACCATGCTGTGCCCCTGGAGTACGAGTGATTCCTCTGACCCGTGTGTGGTACTGTCCTTCACTGTCCTCCTTTAGCCTTCACCTCTCCTCACATCCCCAGTGCAAACCAGGGAAGCATTACTGACCATTGGGGAACCATTTGGATACCTTACTAACACCTACACCCAAATTCCAGATGGCAAGGAGCAAGTCCAGCCTCTCCCCAGCATTCCAAGTCTCGCATTCTACTGGCCACACAATTTCACTCCTCGTTATTTTTCTTTATTTACTGTTACTATAACTTTCCAGATGGAATTTAAGTGCAGTCACACACTCTCTACGTTGATTGGCTTCCTTAACGCTCCACAGAAGAAATGAAGCTTTTTCAGCTGAGCCCTTTGTGCCTGTTGGTGACACCACAGGAGGCCTGGCAGAGCCAGGAGGGGCCGAGCCAGCTGCACAGGGCACTCACCTGAGCACTTCAGCTGGGATCCGTCTGCATGCACAGCACAATGCTCACTTCAAAGCTACTGTCCTCATCTGTTCCCTTAGAAATCATCACAATCCTCACCGGGCACTACCAGCAGCTGCAACCATCCATCCTGACCTACCATGGCTTTTTCCACGGTGTTTATGATGTTTTCCTTCTAGATCGGGGAAGGACAGGGGATGGCTTCAATCCACAGAAATTGCATGTTTGCAGAATGCTCCTTAAATAACGCAGGTTAGGTTGTCCAGCTCAGGGCAGGAATGGGCAATAATGAACACAACAGGAATGCCAGCCCTTGGGGAGGCAGCCTTTCATTTCAACCACCTCAGAACACGGGACCCCGATGGAGGGACCCTCACTGCTCACCAAAGTGGGAATGCAGAGAGGGGAGGTGTATGTGGGACACCTGCAGGATCCAGCTGCAGATGAGCAGGGGCTCTGCAGGGAACATGGAGTACTGGAAAGGAGGCTGCATCCTCCAGTCACTAAAAGCAATCCCTGCCATGTACCTGGGGACAAGGACACATCTGTTTGCAGCAGCCCAACACACCTTGGCAGCGAGTGACAACTGGCCCACAAAGGAGTCCCCATGGAGGTGCTCTGCTGGCTGAGCCTCTAAGGCCACATGTCACCAGGGTGGCTGATGGTCTCCACGTTCAGCCCCATCCCTGGTCCTCAGCACAGCCATTGGGGCCTGAGTGTTACCAGACCCACATTATGAGGACAGGTTGTCACCTGGAGGCACTCACAGCACACCTCCAACCCACCACAGGCCATGCCAAGGACCCTTGCACAGTGCCTGCTGGGGCATCCTGCCTCTGGGCACTGGCAAACACCACTGGAGCCTGGGCTGGGGCTTGTGCTGTTATCCTGCTTCTTTACATCACAGCTGAAAGATGCTCAGTTGTCAGCCTGCCCAGGCTCAGTTGTGGCATTCGGGACCTCGGTGCTCTCCTGACCAGGGTACTCTTGGTGTGCAGAGCCCTCCCTGCACACCTGTGCCACAGCAGACTGTCCCCAAAGGCAGCCAGGGCCAAAGCTGAGGCTCAGAAGCAGGAAAGCAGCAGTCCCTTCTTGGAAACTGCAGTTTGGAGCCGGGTCCCCCCGAGCAGCGTCACTGCAGCTGGGCGCCGGCGGAGATGAGACACAAGGCTGACGTGTCAGGAGGAGCCACGAGCACAGCAAACCTGCCCACGGCACAGCGACACCAAAGCTGCCCACGGCAACACCAAGGCTGCCCACAGCACGCACAGCGCAGCAGCACCGGCTCCCTTGCAGTCACAGGCGGCAGCAGAAGGCTCCTGTGAAACACCACGTACCCGGCAGCACCACTGACTCACAGCTGACAAGGCGACAAATCCCGCTCGCCTTACTCAGACCCGCTCCCACGGGCCCTATCAGGGAGCTTTACATCAAGGCTTTCCAAAGTGCGTTGGAGAAAACAAGAACGACGCAGCTCCCAGAGCCCCAGCAGTGCCGCCGGTGGCACCTGCCATGCTGTGCCACTGGCACCTGCCTTCCTGTGCCTTCCTGTGCCAGTGGCACCTGCCATCCTGTGCCAGTGGCACCTGCATTCCTGTGCCAGTGGCACCTGCCTTCCTGTGCCTTCCTGTGCCAGTGGCACCTGCCATCCTGTGCCAGTGGCACCTGCATTCCTGTGCCACTGGCACCTGCCTTCCTGTGCCCGATAGCATCTGCCATCCTGTGCCAGTGGCACCTGCATTCCTGTGCCAGTGGCACCTGCCTTCCTGTGCCTTCCTGTGCCAGTGGCACCTCCCTCCCTGTGCTGGGACAGACACTTCACATCCCAGGCAAACTCTTAACTCCGGCTTAAGCACAGAACTAGCACCTCACCCATGTGCAGCAGATCATCTCTGCATGACTCCTCACTGGTGCTAAAACAATCCCATCCCAAACCAGCAGCACCAGGGGACTAAGAACACATCCTGGGGATTCATCTCATCATTCCATCGCATCTTTTCCTCTTTGTTTTTGTTTTCCCTCTACACCTCCTGTCCTACATCTGGTGAGTCCTGCTCAGGAGTCACAGAGCTGTCACAGCTCACTGTGGTGGGCTCCTGCTTCTCCATCCCCCATGGCCAACTACAGAGACCAGGAAGTATAAATAATTGGAAATAGATACACAGGGAGTATCAGCTGTCTGGCAATGAAACAATGCTGAGGCAACAAAAACTGAAGAGTTTTATCTGTCTCCAATCCAAAAGAATTCCAATGTGATCTTGACAGAGAAGCCTAAATAAAAACTTCAAGGGAAAAAAGATATTCGACTTTAAAGCAAAGCTACCTAATCATATGTTTTCATGGAAATGTTTTGCCATGAGACAGTTCCTGGGGAGAAGCTTCATCTACAAGAACAAACTCAAAACCACAGCACTGGACACGAGCTCTGCAGCACTGGGAACTGGCTCAAATCCTCCGAGGTCCCACTGGCCACACGCTACACAATTAGAGGCCCCCACCAAGGCTCCCATCACCGCCTCAGCCGTTTGACAAACCACCCTCTACATTATCCAGCCTGCTCCAAACAAAGATGACCTGTAGAGCCATTTATTCCATGGAAGCACAAAAGGTGCTGCCCGGCTCAGCAGCAGGCACGGCGTGCCCAGCCTGTGCCCAGTGGCCAGCGAGCCAGGTGGGATGGGGCACAGGGGCAGGGAGCCCTCAGACACCCCAGTCACCCTGACAACACCTCAGTAATGTGTCAATTGGGCAGCTAAAGCAGCTGCCAGGTACCTGTGCCCATGGCCCTGGGCAGCACATGGCTCCTGGCACCACACCATGTCCCCACACTACAGACCTCTGGCTTGTGGAGCCCAGAGCCCCAGCCAAGGGAGCTGGGGTGGCCCGGGGATCAGCACCATCTTTGGCTCCAGGGGCTCTGGGCCAGGGCCTTCTCCAAGAGCCCTGTCCTCTCCTCTCCTCATCTCACCTGCTCCCCTGTGAATACCAACCCCTTTCCCTTCTCCCTCCTCCTCTGCAGCCTCAGTTCTCCAAGAACCGACAGCAAGAGCTGCCACAGAAAACAAAACGATGGCCATCACTATGGCATGTCAGGCTGCAGGCACCCAGCCAGCTATCACTGTCACCACCACCCAGCCTGCAAGCCCATGCGTTACCTGGGGGTGTAACCCAGGTCTCCACCCCTCCTCAGGAGCCCCTCTAAGGCTGACACCAGCCCCAGAGAACTGCACATAGGGACACAGACCCACCCCTGCAGCAGGGCCCTGTGGGAGCACCTCGACAGCCTGGATCTGGGCACTGCAGAGGAATTCCATAACCTACATAACTTTGAGATTTGTCATTTTGTTTTCAGAATGACATCTCAAACTCCAGAGAACCAGAAGGTATATCTGACTAATTTGAAGCAAATGTTTCTATTTTGCTGCAAAGTGCATGATTATTTGATAAAAAATTTCTAGAGAGAATGGTTCACTGTTCAGCAACAAAACCTTACACTTTGCATAAGGCTTGGATTTGGTTTTCCAGGCTTGAGCATATCTACAGTGCTGCCTCTGTTCAAGCACATTTCTCCCTGCTACCCAGCCACACAGACAACGAGCTTTTGTTTCCACAGCATTTTAGGTAACTACCTCAAGAATAGTTTTTATTTAAAACAAACACACACACATAAGCTTCTCCTAGCACAAACTTCATCGGATAGTGTCAGCAAGCATGTTTTAATAGCATGATATTGAAAAATAATTTTACTACTAGCTAGAAAAGTCTGAAGACTGCAGAGGATATATTTAGATGTGTATAAATAGACAACACTCAGTGATGTCTGGTCCAAGGAGTACAAATCTTCCCTAATGCATGGAATATGCCTGGCCCAAAACGCTTGAGCAGCACTTACACAGCCTTTTCAGTCTGGCTCAGGTTCTGAGCCCGCTAATAGCGAGGCCATTAGAGCGGCGCTCGGGCCCAGCTGCTTGTGCAGGGAATATGCAAAGATTGCTCTCTCAAACCCAGCCCGTCACCACATCTGAAAGCACAGGCGGTATCGATCAGCAATGCAAAGCCATTAGCTCTCCAGCCTCTGAACTCTCTCCACGTGCCCCAGTGAAGGGACAAGCCCTCCAGGCACCTCGGGATGCTGCACCTACCCAAGACTAGCCTGTGTGCCAAGGCCATCCTTCCTGATGCACCCGCCTTCACATCCCCTCTAATCTTGCTCAAAAAATTGGGCAAGATCTGATTTTTCTTGCCATGCTGCTCAGCCAGATCTCTTCTTGGATCCCCCACATTCCCATCCAGCCCAGACCCTGGGCAGCCACCTCTCATCCTCCTCCCCCTGGCCCCTCTCACACCTTTGATGGCCAACAGGAGCCTCTCCAGGCAACAGACCTGCACAAAAACTTCAAACCAAGCCCCTGAGACACCATCCTGAGCAGTGCTGCAGTCCAGCACAGCTTCTCTTGGCTGTAGGATGACATGAGCACTCAGCCCACTGGCTCTCACTGCCACAGGACAATCTGGAGCCCAATTCTGCAGCTGCACGTGTTTGGTGGAACGGGTCAATCTAAAGTCGCCTCCTGCAGCTGGAAGTGTTTGGTGAACAGACAAACTAGTTCAGCTTTAACTTGCACTGGGTACCTAAGACATCCAGGATTTGCTTCCACTGACTGCCCTGCCATGATAAAACCTGGAACTTCTCTTTCTGAAAGCAGAAAGATGAGGTAATATGCCAGGAGATATATCTTAGAGAGGCTTGTAACTGGAGGCCAAACTGGCAAGCTCTGGTGTGCATTATGATCCAGTCTTACGCATTTAAACACATTTATTATGCATTTAAACAAATGCATAATCCCTTGAGTACAGTATATATTTAGCAACGTGGATTAGGAAGGTGTTGGGCACTGAGAACACCACTCTCTGGTACAAAGAGATTGTGCAAAATCAAACCTGACTCCCAGACCAGCAGTGGAATTGCCAGGCCTGGCACACCTCTACTTGCCAGGACTGACTCTGGCAATTGCACAGAGCCCCTGGGCCAGCTCTGAGCTGTGGCCTGTACACAGGACAGGGTGCCCACTCAGAGTCCTTGTGGCAGCACACACTGCCCCAGCAGGCCCAGGCAGCTGGGATGCAGTCCTGCCACAGCAGGACAGGCTGGTCCCAGCACACACCGTCCATTTGGGAGCACTGCCCCATGGCCCTGGACACAGCCACGGCCAGGATGGCTGCTGCCAGAGTCAGCCCAGACCCCTCCATCTGCAGATGCACAGCTGGAACCAAACAGGCTTCAATTCCAGCTCGGATTGGTTTCGCCTCGCCGCTGTGCTGGCCTGAGCAGCCCCGGACACGAGCGCTCGCCCGAGGATGCTCAGAAGGAACAAGCTGACACCACGTGTCACACAGGAACATGCGAAATGGAAGTGTGGGTGGGGAGCATCACCAGCACGACAACGCGATGGCCAAGGGCAGGGACTCCCAGCCTGTCCAGTTCCACGGCAGTCAGCCAAAGGCCACACAGGGCTGGGCTTGGCTGGGCACACTTGCTGTCCCAGCCCTGGTCACCAGGACTGGCGAGGCCGGGTTCACGACCACAGCTGGGACCGACACATTCCTCTGCTCCACACACACAACAGGGGTGCCCCGGAGATGCAACAGACTGGGAGGGAGGAGGCAAAAGTGCAGGACGGGAAGAGCTGCTGTCCCAGGATGCAGAGGAACAACAGAGCCAGTGTTCCCCAGTCTATGCTGGGAAGGACCAGCCCGGGAAGAGGCCTCCCCAGTACACCCGGCCCGGACATGCGGGCTCGCACACCGCTGCCGGCCGCAGCTGGGCTCCCGGAGCCGCGAGGGCTGATGCTCCGACACCAACATGGCTGCGAGGCTCCGCCGGCTTCTCCGCCGGCTTCTCCGCCGCCGCTCTGCCATCTCCCCAGCGGGAACCTTCCTGCGGGGAAGGGCCGTTCTGTCCTACTTTCTTCTCCCGCACACGGCGGTGTTCGCCGCGGAGGGGGCGGAGGGGACGGGGGAGAGGGGGGCGCAGCCGCATCCCGGGACGCAGGGGACCACGGCGGCCCTAGGGACAGAGCCGCGGGGAGAGCGGCGTGTCTGTGGGACGGGGCGGGAGGGCCGGGGCGGGGGGAGCCGCGGGGTTCCCGTTCCCTCCGGCAGAGCCCCGCACCCCCTGAGCACCCCCCGAGCCGCCCGCGGGAGCGCCCCGGGATGGCTCCGCGCACGGCGGCGCCTCCGCCCGCTCGGGCAGCGCCGCAGCGCCAGCGGTGCCGGGTAACCGGGCGGCGGCGGCAGCGGCACCGCGGCGCGGAGGGGGCGGCGGCCGCGGCACGGGCGGCCCCGCGGCATCGCAGCCTGGCAGCATCTCCGGCCCCGCGGCACCCCCAGCCCAGCCCAGCCCAGCCCAGCCCGGCGCGGGCGGCCGCCGGCGCCGTCCCGCGGGCAGCGGCGGCAGCGCGGCCGGGCCCGGCCCGGCCCGGCCCGTCTGCGGGGCACCCGCCCCGCCGCTCCGCGCTCCCCGCGGCCGCCGCCCTCCCGGGAAGGGCGTCGTCCCGGCGCCCCCGCCGCGCCGTGGGGTCGTCCTGACCGGGACGTTCGGGACCGGCCGGGTCGCCCCTCGCCTCCCTCCCCCGCCCCGTCCCCTGGGCCGGTACCGCGGTGCAATGCAGATGTGCCGGGCGCGACTCCCCTCGCGTTACCTGGTGCCTCCGGGGACGGGCGGCGGCCGGAGCGCGTCCCCTGCGGGTGCGGCCGCGGCCGGGCCCCGGCGGGCTGCGGGCGCTGGCGGCAGGCGGGCTGCCCGCCGCTCCGCCCCGAGCCGGCGCTCGCCACCCGCATCCTACCGCGGGTCCGCGGCGGAGCTGCCCGCGGCCGGGGCGGGCAGGGCGGCCCGGGGACGGCCCCACGCGGCGGCTCGGGCGGGCGGCGGCACATGCACACACGCGCGGCGGGGGCGGGAGGCGCGGGACGACCCGCCCGCATCAGCCCGCCCGCATCGCCCCGCACCGGGCAGCCCGCCCCGTTCCGCTCCCGCCGGCGCTGACCTTGTCGCGTACCTGCGCCAGGTTAATCCTCGCCAAGCGCTGCCGCTCCGCGCCCCGCTGCGGGATCCTGCGCGCCGGGCGCTGCGCCGCACGGACGGACGGACGGACGGATGGACAGACGGACGCGGCCGAGGCGCGAGCAGCCCCGCCGCCGGGCCGGCGCCTCCCGGGTGCGGGTGCCGCTAGCGCGGGGCGGCCGGCGGCAGGGCCATGCGGCTCCGCGCCGCTCCGCGCCGGGCGCGCTCAGGCGGAGCAGCCGCGGCGGCGGGCGCTGCGGCGGGGCAGAGCGGGGAGCGCGGCGCCCGCGGCTCGGCCCTCCGCGGCGGCGGCAGCTGCGCCCATCCTCCGCGCCGCCGGCCTCCGCCCGGCCCCGGCCCCGGCCGCGGGCAGCCGCGCCGCTCGCTGCCGCATGGAGCAGCCGCCGCCTCCCCCGCGCCGCGCCGCGCCGCGCCGGGGCGGGCTGGAGCAGCCGGGCCCTCCCCGCCCCGCCGCACGCACGGCTGAGCCGCAGCCGCCCGCCCGACCGCCGCCGCGCAGACGTGCGGCCGGGCCGCCCCCCGCCGCGCCGGGCTCGGGGCTGCGCGCCGCCGGGCGGGACCAGGCGCGGGCACCGGCACCGATACGGACACGCCTCCGCCTGCCCCGCCACGCCGGGGCCGGGCTGCGGCGACGGGCACCGGGAGCGGCCGCGGCCCTCGGGGCGCCCCGCAGCCCTCCCCCAGCCGCCGCCCGGGGCCGCAGGTCCGGAGCGGGTGGCGGGCGGGGGGCGGGGGCGGCTGCGGGCGCTGCGCGGGAGTTTGACCTGACGATCGATCCCGCTGGATGCACCGGCGGAACCGGCCCGCGGCGCGGAGCGGCCACGTGGGGTGAGAGTACGGCGGCAGCTCCGCTCCGCGCCGCCCGGCGTGGCCAGGGCTCCTGTCCGCCCTCGGGGCACGCAGCTGCCCGCATCCCGCCCGCATCCCGCCCGCATCCCGCCCGCATCCCGCCCGCGCCCTGCCGGTCCGAGGACAGGGACCGCAACACCGGACTTGTAGGAGGGATGATCCTGGCAGGAGAAGGAAAGGCTGGGTCATCTGTGGGGGCAGTAAACTGGAGCGCTTTGGGGGATTGCGGCATCGTTACCTGTCTCCTGGATCTCTAAAAGGGAGGAGAGTGCATTTCGTGCTATGGAACACTGACACCTTTTCTAGCGCTCTTTTGTGGGAAAACGTCGGGGATGTTGCAGGACCCGAAGAAGAGGAGCAGTGCCTGGAGAGCCTGGAAGAGGAGCTAATTAACGAACCTCGTCAGCGGCCGGTGACCCCGCACCTGCAGGGATGTGCAGGCACGTGCCCTTCCACCACTGGGCAGCAGCCCTGTCTCCCCCGACACCCTCCCCTGGGATGGGAGGCAGCTGCAGGCTCCTCCGGGACTCTGCAGCCGGACCAGCCCGCGTGGCCGCTGCTGCTGAGGGTGCAGGAGAAAGAAAACCCATGGAGTGCTGGGCTCGCTTGGAGGCAGCGGGAGCGATGCTGCCGGGATACACTGGCACCTTCTCTCCGGGGATGCACGTGGTAGGATCCCCATTCCAGAAACGGGAAGAAGCAGTGGCAGTCCTCACGCCGCTCTGCTGACACCCTGACAAAGTTTTTTGTGCCTTGGGATGGCACCTTGGATCTGGCACCGGTATGGGTGAGAAGAGGGAACACATCAGCATTCCTGGGCTCAGGGCTGTCCGTGTGACCTGACAACTTTGAAGAGGTCTCCACAGCAGCCTGTGACCCAGGTCCCACAGGGAACACAGCTGCCAGGGCTGCATCATCCTCTGTCCTTCTGACAGCCTCTGGAGCTGTCCCGGGCTGGGCTGCCGGGCTGGGCCTGAGTTAATCTCCAAGTACCAGCTGCTGTTCCACAGAGCTGCTTCGAGCTGTTACAGGGCGAGAGAGGCTGGCAGGAGGAAATGAATCTAAATCTTCTCTTCCTCAAAGGAAAACTCATATCAGCTGGTTTTGCTGGGGTGGTCTGTGCCCCACATTCAGTCCTAGCGCTGGTCGCCTTTGGAGCTGGAGGCAGTGTCGTGCTCAGCCCTGATTTGGCGTTCACAGTGTGCTCCCCTGTGGAGGGAGAAGAGAGACAAAAAGATGCTCCCTGGGAAAACATCCGTGGTCTTGGCTGGCATCCACCGGTGTCTTGGGCTTCAGGGTCAAGCGTTTTCTGCTCCATCAGTTCTCTGCTGCCCCAGGAGCAGGGGGGCTGGCATGCCAGTGATGCCAGCAGCGGGGCTGGCATTGGAAGAGGAGGCAAACATGGGGGTACGGCTTCCCTGGCCGTAGGAACATGGAGAAGCTGGGTGGAAACTCAGTGGAAGCTGTGCTCAGAGCCTGGTATGTACTGGGGGTGCACTGCTCTGCATCATCCAGCACAAACGCTGTGAGGGCTGGTTCAGCACCACTCTGAACTGGTACCGGTGCAGTGCAGCCCAGGAGCTCCACAACCTTGCAGCTACAGCAATGCCCCGTGCTCTCTGGCCTCAGGTGTTCGAGCAAGGGCTGCTGCATCTTCTTTGGCAGCCTGAAATCCCTCCTGCACGTGAGGCTGAGATGACAACTCCGCCTGGTTAATGTACCCAGAGGGAAAACTCTGGGGTGTGTAGGAGTGCGGGAGCTGTGGCTGTGCTGGGGACGTTCCCTCGCTGATGGCTGGGATGGAAATCCTGCTTGTCTGAGACCTGAGTGACCGTGTGTGGCTGCTGTGCCGTGCAGGCCTTACCCTGAAAATGTTCCCCTCCCTCTTGTCCCCCTCCCCTGGGGCCTCTCCTGGGGCCTCTCCCGGGGTGTTCCTGCCTGCCCCCAGTGACTCCACGGGGGTGTGTGTGCCTGAACCTCCCTTCAGTGTCAGGGACAGGCTGCCTTGGGACAAACCTCAGTGCCCTGGGAAGGGGCAGCTCTGTGTCCTGGCATCGTTATTCCCAGTGCCTGGCAGGGTACCTGATGGACAGCACTGTCCTGCATGGCCCTGGCACTGTGGATGCTCGGGATTACTCAGGTGAGCTCCCACCTAGCTCTGGCCAGGATTCACACCGCCTTGGGGGCCCTCTGGCTTTTTTCCTGACAGAGCTGGTAACTCCTTAACCTGAAATCTTTTTCCCCTCACAGGTATCATTTTAAATATATATATATATTTTGTTCCTTAAATAAAGAGACCTTGAGGTGTCTTTAAACAAAGCGGCCAAGATGCTTTGTTTAAATAACACAGAGCTCTTTTATGCACTTTCTAACCCTCGGGAAGGAGGGACCCGGGGCTGGGCTCAGTGCCACCGTGCCGCAGCTGCAGTGACAGGGTGCCCCGCTCACCCAGCCTGCTGCCCACAACACCCACACCCCGGCGCCCGTCCCTCGCCCCTTCGGGCCTCCTCCGCACCCCACAGGGCCGGGCAATGCTTTGAGCTGTGGCAGGAGCCAGCGGCATCCTCGGGAGCTGCCGCCGGGCTGCGGGGGCAGAGCAGGGCCGGGGCGCTCCGTGGCACGGGCGGGAGCGGGAGCTGCTCGGGGATAACGTCACTGCACGGAGCAGCTCTCCATCAGCACAGGCACCGAGCGCTGGTACCGCGGGCGGAGTGTGCACCCTAAAGGAGAGCAGCAGCAGTGCAGCCCCGGCACCGCAGCTCCCGACAGCCCCGCGAGAAACACGTCCGGAGGCAGTGCGTGGTACTGCTCAGGAGAGACTGTGGTACCTCATCAGAACGTGTCTGGAGCCGGCAGTGCCTCTTCATCCTTGCAAGGAGAAAATTCACTGCCCTAATCACTGAAATGTCAAGTGTCACGTCGCGTGAAGTAGATTTCTCTTCCCTGGAGCACCTTGGAGATAAGAACGCCTCAGGTACCAGTGACTGCCAGCCTCTCCTTCCAGGAGAACCAGGGAAGCACGTGGAGTTAACCCAGCGATCATTTCCTGGGGACGTTTTTCCATTTTAACTTCTTCAGTCTGTAAGATGGGGGAGCTGTTGCATTGTACAAAACGCGGCACGGACGTTCCGGAGCCCTGGTCTCCTTGTTGCCAGCAGGCCGGAGGTGAGAACGCTCCCAGCTGTCCCGGTGCCCCCCGCTCCCACCCTCAGTGCCCAGGGAGGCTCGGGGCAGGCGCTGCTGAACCTGGCCCGGGCACGCAGGTCCCTCCGCACTCCCTCTGGTTTTATTTAGGGTCAGCCCACCGGTGTGACATCTCTGTCCTTGGTGGCTGGTGAAGGCCCAGCAGGTGTTGGTGCCCTGGCCCCACACTGCCTGCCCCTGCCCCTGGCACTGCCAGGGAATCACCCCCAAAACCACCACGGGGTGGGGGGCTGGCGACAGGTTCATCCTCAAACACACTCGGCCCACCTGGTGGAACCAAACCAAGGTACTCGACGGCTGGAGTGCACCCTTTTTTGCATCTTTAATCAAAAAACAGATTTAAAATCATGAATAAAGTAGTTGTGGTGTCTGTTTGCTTAATCTTTTAACAGATTTGTTCTTTGAGAAATAAAATAGTGTGCTGGTTTATTTTATTTATTTTAATTTCTTGCATGATTATATGAAGACTTCTAGCAGTTGGTACCTGGCTTATTTAAAAAGTGCTTTGATTGTCAGACACAAGCTGGCATGTGATCGTGGATGAGCACACCTGCCACAATTCTGCATTGCACCAGCACAGTTTTGTCTGGGGAAGTCCGGAGGCACAACTGGGAAAAGTTTGCTGTGCCTCAGCCCAAACCTGATGGGCAGGCTCTGCCCGCCCCAGAGCCAGCACAGGAGCTCAGGGCTCTCTTCACTCAGCTTTGTGCCCCACACAATGGGTTTCTCACCCCTGTGGTGGCCTGGCGGGGACACGGGCTTGCCCAGAGCTCACCCAAAGCTCACCCAAACAAGCAGAGCTGGAAAAATAATAAATTTAATAAGATAACTAATATTTTTGAGAAGTTGCTAATTGGAAAATAATAAAAAAAAAGACACAGAAGCAAAAGAATTCTAGTAATAACTCTTTTAAAAAGAGCAAACTGGCGTCTGGAATGGATCCCCACTGCTTCTGAGCTTGTTCAATTAAAATCAACACTGAATGGGTTTTCTTTCCCTACCATTACTCAAGCTGCATCCTTCAAAAGGATGGCAAATGATTGATATGCATATGAAAGAACCACAGAGTATGAAATTACAAAATGATACAGGGTTTGGATATTTGCACTTTGAGATATTAAATCTTCTGAAGGAAAATATTTGAGCAAATTCTGAATGAAGAACTCTACAGAGGAGGAGGAAAGAGCAGCAAGATAATCTAATAAGGCAGAGACCCAGCAATTTCCAAGTGCTGAATCCCTCAGTTTAACCACGGCACAGAGTTTCCAGCCCAGGATCTGCTCTTCTCTCTGGTCTGGGCATTCACTGCCAGGGTCTTGTGTGTGTTCATGGCACAATCCAGGCTCAGGGTCCTGAGTCAGGCTTGGATTTAACCCTTTCTAGAGATACAGAGAAGCTAGAAATCACTTCATTGCCCCTGGTGCCCACCCTCCTTTCATTCCTGCACACTCAGTGTTGCTGCTACACCTCTCCAAGCAGGTGGAAACCTTCTGGACTGTCCCAACAGGCTCTGCAGCACAGACAGCCCCTGCTCCCCTGCAACCCCTGCTCCCCTGCAGCCCCTGCTCCCCTGCAGCCCCTGCTCCCCTGCAGCCCCTGATCCCTGCAGCCCCTGCTCCCCTGCAGCCCCTGCTCCCCTGCAGCCCCTGATCCCTGCAGCCCCTGCTCCCCTGCAGCCCCTGCTGCCCTGCAGCCCCTGCTCCCCTGCAGCCCCTGATCCCTGCAGCCCCTGCTCCCCTGCAGCCCCTGCTCCCCTGCAGCCCCTGATCCCTGCAGCCCCTGCTGCCCTGCAGCCCCTGATCCCTGCAGCCCCTGCTCCCCTGCAGCCCCTGCTCTGGCCGGCCCTGCTGCCCTGCCTGGCCACAGACTCTCTCCTCACAGCTGGCAGGAAGAGCCAAAGTGGGGGTGTCGTGGTCATTTGAGTCCCTCAAATGTACAGGACAAAGTGCTCTGTAAATTAGGCTTTTTTAATGAGCTCATTAGGAGATCCAACAACCAAGCACAACAAACAAGGGTCTGACCCCCTTTGCCCAAAGGATTCACATGGATTCACTTATTTACCACTCAAGCCATATGAGATTCCATGATGTGTAAGCCAGAAGTGAATCACACACCGATGAGCAAAGAAGATCTCAGTCCAGGGTTCATTCCTCCTCCTCCATCATGGGGTGGGGGCCCCTCCAGCACAAAAGGAAGCCGGGAAACCTCAGCAGTCCTGCTGCTGTGGGATCCACTGCAAGGGCGTTGGGGTGAGCTGACATTTACACCCCCCAGCTTGGTCTGTTCTATTCCCAAGAGTCAGCAGGCTGAGCTTCCTGACAGGTGACACGTGGAGATGCTGGCTGCAGGGATGGGGAGGGGTGGCTGCATCGCAGACCTTTAGCTCCTGCCAGCCACCTCCTGCCACCGTGGGGCTCTTGCTCTGACCCAGGGATGCTGCTCCCACCACACACCAGGCTGGTGGGCTGTGGGCTGTGCTAGCCAAAAATTTGGTCAGGAGTCACAGGAACACTCATGAGGTTTCAGGTATCCCCTTTGAATCTGGTGTTTGAGAGGTGCAAGAGGAGGACTTGGGCTGTCTGCTGTGTCTCAGTCTGGCACTCTGCTTTATTTTACTAATGTTGTGTGCAGGTTCAACATCACTGAAAGTCACCAGTCTGGCGTGAACTGCCTTGTCAGGAAGATGCTGCATGGAAACCCCTTGGACAGTCGCCTGACGGTCTCTGATCACACAAGACTTGCAGTGTTTGAAGTCTCGGGATGCCGTGACTCGACGGTAATTAGCAGTAATTGTTCCCCACGAAGGCGCAGTATTTGACTAATAACTTCTCTTACAGGAGTCAGGGAGATCAGGGACAGGGTCAGGAGCTGTCACTGCTGATTACCCTGTGGCTCCCGCTGCTAACAGAGCTCTCTGCAGCTCCTGCCGGTGTCACCTCCCAAGGACGGACAGGCTGCTGGGTGCTGTAGGGTCCCATTCCACTCCCGTAGCTAACAGAGCTCTCTGCGGCTCCTGCCAAGGACACCAAGTGTCCCCTCCCAGGGAAGGACAGGCTGCTGGGTGCTGCGGGGTCCCATTCCGCTCCTGTAGCTAACAGAGCTCTCTGCAGCTCCTGCCAAGGACACCAAGTGTCACCTCCCAAGGACGGACAGGCTGCTGGGTGCTGTAGGGTCCCATTCCGCTCCCGTAGCTAACAGAGCTCTCTGCGGCTCCTGCCAAGGACACCAAGTGTCCCTCCCAGGGAAGGACAGGCTGCTGGGTGCTGCGGGGTTCCGTTCCATGGGGAGAGGTGCTGGGTGCATGGTGCCAGCCTGGCCTGCCCCAGGGCCGTGGGGTTTGCTGCTGTTTGAAGTTCTTCAGGAATGAACCCAGGCTGGGCTAAAGAAAAACAACTTCAATAGGCAAAACCCGACTGGCCCCTTGTGTAAGCTGCTCCAACCTCTTGCTGCCCTCTTAAAAAAAGTTGTTTTACTTCTGATCTTCAGTTTCCCGCTGTAACTTCCAAACACAGCGGGTTTTTTCCTTTTTCTTTTTTAAGGTCCAGCCCCTAAAGAGGAATGTTTTCCTGCTTTTGCTATGTTTCTCAGGCCCTGGGTGACATTTCCTAATGTGCTGGCATTGGCTGTGGGTTAACAGGAGGGGATCCGGGGCTACTGAGAGCCGTGCTGCCCCCCAGACCAAACCCCTCTCTTTCCACCCCCAGGCTGCTGCCCTGACCCGTGTCACACAGGACAGGAAGGATGGGGACTGGTGCTGCCACATGGGCTTGGAGAAATGTGGCTGATTCCCCGCCTGCTTTCTGTCAAAAGCCCATAATTAGATGCGTTCTCTGGGGCCTTTACAGTGTTTGTATAGTGAGCAATTACCAAATGCTACATTACAATTGTACAATTAGCAGTGCTACACTGTTAATAATGAATTTAAGACTTGTGTAACAAGACTGGAGGGCTTCCATTTGGAGGGCTTAGGAGGATCTCGTTTGCATTACAAAAACCAAGCTAAGCACTGGCCTGCCGGTTGCTGACTTTTCGTCTGAGCAGGGGCGCATTTCAATCCCAAAGCCAAACTCAGTGACTTCTCATGGGTGGGGAAATTTCAGTTCCCAGGGCTGAGATGATGAGGATGGAAACAAGTCTGAGAGAATCTTGTGGAAGCAAATAAGGCAACATTTCTGAAGAAAATGGCACTCCAAAACCATTACACTCTGGTTTTTTATTCTCTCAAGCGATGTCTTGGAACCCCCAGATTCCCTATTAGTTCCTCAGAGCAGGTTTGTGGGCATTTTGTGGTTTGTTTAAACAGCCCACCAGTATTGTTAGTGTTCTTTGATGGTGAGAAGGTTGACATTAAATAAAATTTAAATTAAGGGATTTTTTCCACTTCCATTTTCCCAAAACCTAGCACTGACAAAGAAAAGGGATCCAGCCCTGAGGCTGTACTTGTCTCTCTTCTCTCTCCTGTTTGCTTTCTCCCCTCATTCTTTCACACAGCAGATGGCAATTTCATCCCTAAAAGTTGCGTGTTACCCTGTTCGGTGATGAGTTTGGGAATACATCCATTGGCATCGACAGGAGGGGAGCAGCAGGATGGAATGAGGAAGCTGGGTGGATGTCAGCTGCAGGAGCCACCAGTGGATCCCTCTTGGAGCCCCTGGCATTGGTCCTGATGCCTCAGCTTTTATATTTTCAGATTCTGTGCTGCCTAGGGATGAAGCCTCGTATTGGGAACTGTACTGAGCTCCCTCTGGAGCAGTGAGAAAAAACAAATCCATTTCTGCTGGCAGACCAAGGACAACTTTCAGGCCAAAACACAAACAGCGATGGACTGAGGGGTGGAACTAGAAGGATGGGACCTCACGGCCTGGGGCTGGAATTGGACAATTGGACCCCAATGTGCAAACAGACCTAAACTTATAAAATGGCAAAATCTTGTGACTGAGCTGCCATCTTTGTTACCACTTGCAGCCCACCCTGGGTGCAGCCTTGCTCAGGCTTCTGTAATGCCCAGGGTGGATTCTGGGGACCTTTTAATAAATCCTGATTTTATTCTCTAGTTTTGCCTAGCCTCTGTTTCAGGTCAGCCTTCCCAAGGCAACAGTGCCATCAGGAAAGGGGGAAGCTTCTGGCAGCTTCTCACAGAGCCACCCTTGTCATTCCCCCATCACCAAAACCTGGCCATGAAACCCCCATACAATTTACATTTTATTTGTGTGTTTGGTTTGCAGAGTGATTTTTATTTCAGAAAAATGGTGCATTTCCAAGCAGCCCTGGCGGCTTATGACTTATGTTCAAGGCAAACACAAGACAAATGAGGCACCTCCGGAGAGCCAAACTCCAGGAGAGCTCACTGCCAGGTGGTCCAGTGCTAAATAATTACCACTACTTAGTACAGAATGAATAAATGCATAAAACCCAGGAAAAAGAGAAATTAAGCCTGAAGGGGATACCTGAACAAGCCAAGCCCCACAGAACTGGGGCTTGTAAATTGGGCTGTGAGGTTCAAAAATGTATAGGACAGGTTTTGCAATGAGGAATGGTTTCTCTGACAACCTATCAGATGTGTGTGATGTATTATGGGATGCATGGTTCACTCTGTGTGCTATTAATTATGTCACTCATTGGTCAGAAACTTAAACAGCGTTTGTATGTGACAAATGGTGGTTTCTGGAAGGTGAGGGGCCCACGAGGCCTGCAAGGGCTCCCCTGCTGCAGTACCTGGGACAGTCCCAGCAGAACGGTCCTGCCACGGCTTGGGGTGGCCCAGGTCCCACTGGTACCACAGACATCCTCCCTTCTGAGCCTTCTGGTACAGGAATTGCTTCCCAGTGCCTCTGCAGGGCCATCTCAGCCCTGTCCCACTGCAGGGCCATCTCAGCCCTGTCCCACTGCAGAGCCATCTCAGCCCTGTCCCACTGCAGGGCCACCACAGCCCTGTCCCACTGGTACCACAGACATCCTCCCTTCTGGGCCTTCTGGTACAGCAATTGCTTCCCAGTTCCTCTGCAGGGCCATCTCAGCCCTGTCCCACTGCACAGCCACCACAGCCCTGTCCCACTGCAGGGCCACCACAGCCCTGTCCCACTGGTACCACAGACATCCTCCCTTCTGAGCCTTCTGGTACAGGAATTGCTTCCCAGTGCCTCTGCAGAGCCACCACAGCCCTGTCCCACTGCACAGCCACCACAGCCCTGTCCCACTGCAGGGCCACCAGCCCTGTCCCACTGCAGGCCACCACAGCCCTGTCCCACTGCAGGGCCACCACAGCCCTGTCCCACTGCAGAGCCACCACAGCCCTGTCCCACTGCAGGGCCACCTCAGCCCTGTCCCACTGCAGGGCCACCACAGCCCTGTCCCACTGCAGGGCCACCTCAGCCCTGTCCCAGTGGTACCACAGACATCCTCCCTTCTGAGCCCTCTGGAACAGGAATTTAAAGCTGCTGCCTGGGGGGACTCCAAGCCTGCCCGTTTTCCCTCAAAGGACAGACACGATGTCGCTCATCTCACACAGGGCGGGGTGGCTGCTGCAGCCACAAGGAACTGAGGGTATGAGCAAGGGAGATTTATGGCAGAGAAGATGATCCTTCACCTCAACACCTGGTACAGCTGGAGGAAAACAGACAATAATTGGAAGACAAGAGCACTTCACATCTGCAACTTCACCTACCATACCAGTGGTTCTACTAAAAATAGAACCTCTATCTACAGGTTTTACCATAGATATAGAGATTGTCAGAGCTAGAAGTCTATTATTTCTGCAAGATGAAAGATAATCTCGTTTCCCACCATGAGAGATACAGCAGAAGACACAAACAGCCACTAGGCCCAACCAAAAGTCCATATAACCATTTATCCAGCACAATCTGTGCCAGAAAGGAGTGTGCTTCCAAATCCCAGATCCTAAAACTCTGTGCAATCAGTTACTATGTCATGAACTGGAGCCTCATGCTGGGAATAACAAACCAGGTCTGGGGAACACAGGCTGACTTTGCAGATAAAATCCTCTAGTCAGAAAATTCAGCAGTCTGACAGAAAATGTGACAAAATTAATGTAAAATACATTGTGCAGGAACGAGACAGACTTAAAGGCAAAGATGACAGACTTGCACACTGGCTGACAGCACTTAACTGGGAAAGAGATCAAAGCCTGCAATCCTACAATATTCTCCCAGTTTCTAGTGATTAGTGGCTGAAATGGTTTAGCTTAGAATGAAAAGCCAGGATTGTTCTTTCTGTGATAAATTTATTCAGTCAGATTTGGGTTCAAGTGACCCTTTAGCATCAACACCAACAGCACCTGGTTCTCGAGCTTGTGCAAGAACCGTGCTGCTCTCCCCAAGGATGTGTCATCCCAAACCTCTGGCAGCCACACAGGGCTCAGGTCGGTGCCTCCAGGTTTTTATGCCTCAAGGATCTTCTTTTCTCACTTCAGGTTTGCAGGAAGTCTCTGGCCCAAGGGCCAGTGGTTTGCTCCAGGTGGAGGAAGTTCCCAGCCCCGCTCGGAGCCCTGGCAGGGGCTGCCCCAGGGGTGTCACAGGGGGTGTTGGCACCAGGGCCCATCACCAAGAGGAACACGAAGTCACAGATCACAGAATCAGGAGTGGTTTGTGCTGGAAAGGACCTCAGGACCCCTCGTGTCCCACTCCTGCCATGGACAGGGACACCTTCCACTAGACCAGATTGCTCCAAGCTTTGTCCAACCTGGCCATGACCTTGTATGTGGCAATTTGCCCTCAACAGATCCAAAATATTTCTGTAACACGGTCAGAGCATCCTGGAACCACCTACACTGAAGGGAAAGGTTGTTCTGACCCCCACTGTCAGTCTGGAAATCCGTCTTCCCCCAGGGCCAGGGACTTCCCAAAGCAACTTTTTCCAGGCAGTGCAAGGCTGACGGGTCCAGAAAAAACAGCCCACATGTTCCTCTCACAGTTCCTCAGGGTGTTTTATTCCAAGGTGGATCCCACCTTCCCACCACTCCCATGCTCAGATGGGGAGTGCTGGGTGTTGCCACAGAGCCACTCAGGCTTCTGACAGTTTTAATCCTCTGATATGCTGATGCCTGTAATATTTATACATATAAATCACACAGCTATAGAGCTCTGATGTCCTGACTGAATTTCTTTGCATTCAGGAGAATCCATAAAATTATTTCAGCTGGAGTTAACGGTTATAACTCAAATATATTTTTCTTAAGTGATAAACTTAATTTATCACAGCTTGCTATCAGCAGGGACCCCATGATCTCATGAGCAAATGGAAGATTGAGGAGGGAAAAATGAGGGCAGGTTTGATGTTATAAATTAAGTGGGAAATTTCCAGTGATGTTTGAAAAAGCCTGTTACTTTACAAAAGATTTGAGATTCCCATTGGTGAGCTGACTAAGCTGTTCTGTATAACCTATAGGGGCAAGGCTGTTGTTTGCTGCCAGCCCCACATGTTCAGCAAAGCTCAGAGAAACCTTGTGGTTGCACAATGACTTAAGTTTTCAGCCCAAGATTTATCATTTCAGGAGGTTTTATATGAGATCAAGTTTGCAGTTCTCCTCATCACTCCTGGATTTATTTACGAATGAAGATGAGGTGACTCATAATGGAAATTTAGTAAGCCAGATGTGTTGGAAAAGGATGTGAAAAGCAATTTCTTCCTCCTATTCCAAGCCAAAATGAGCTTGAAGTACTGAACTTGTTTACCAGACAATTTTCTTTACCTTTCTCCTCATTCATCCAAATTTTTACCCTAATTCTTTAAAAATATCAATAAAACTGTGAGCACGTTGGATTCCATCATTGTCCAAGGAATTAGGGGCATTTTCCTCACAGGGAAACATCAGCAAACTTTCTATTACTGCCTTTCACTTATCACTACATTCAGTTATTTCTGGCTTCTAACGTTTGTGGTCACACTCAAACTCTCACACTATGAAACAAAGAAATCAGAGCCAGCTGTCCTCCTTCCTAGAGCTGCCCATGCTGGTGTTTCTCACGCTCCCACTGCTGTTCTTGTGGTGTCAGTGCTGCCCAGCCCTGTGGCTCTGTGTCACTGGTGGGAGAGGTGGCAGCACTGGAGGCCCTTTGCTCTTGTCTTGCTCCCTGGGAGCAGAGCCAGACCTCCCCTGGCTGCAGCCTCCTGTCAGTCAGAGTTGTAGAGAGCAGCAAGGTCTCAGTGTTTGTATGATACTGGTATTTGTTATTGCCCTACATTGTGCTCATCCCCAGAATCTCACCTTGCCCTGGGGCACAGTTGCACGGTGATCATTAACAAACAACAAGGAGAGAACAGGTTGTGCCTGAATTTGGTTCTGTCCCTGCAGGTTTGCTGCAGGCTGCCAGAAGGGTCCCCAGTGTGGTGCCACCAGTACTGCCCTGACTGGACATGGTCAAGCACTGTCACCATCACTTCTGAGGGAGCCCAGAACATTCCTGTGAGAACATTTTGGGCTCCTAAGTGCAGCCAGAAGCCAGGAAGGCACACATGGCCAGGTGCTCGCACACCCGGTGAGCAGCCTCCCAAAGCTGCAGCCACTGCAGCACTGCCCTATGTCCCTGCACATTGGCACGTTTGAAGTCACAAGGTCACAACACAGAGAGCAATTTGTTTTCATAAATCCTGCTCATTATGCAAATTCATTATTTACAGACACCGTTAGGCTGAAGTGGATGTGAGAAACAGTAATAGGAGCCTTGGTTTTGGCAGGAGGAAAAAAATATTTGACAGAAGATGAATTAGGGCTTGGCCAAATGAGCAAAAGCTATTTTGGAGAATGGGAATGCAGAACCTCCCCAGCAATGCAGCCACAGAGCCTTGTCTGGAGGCAGAGCTGGGTGTGGGGAGAAGGCAGAGGCTGCTGCCCTGGCAGTCGGTGCCCTGCTGGCCCCCAGAGCCCCCGTGAGGCTGGGGCAGCCTGGGCTCCCACACGTGGCTCACCAGGGGCTGCTGCCAGCAGGGCAGAACTGCAGGCTGCAGACACAGGCCAGAGCATCCAGCCCTGTCCCAGCTGTCCCTGACACACACATGGCATCTCTGCCGTGCCAAGGGGTGACACCAGTGTCTGCCAGACCTCCCCACCTTGCCTGCGGATGCACATTTCAGTGCCCACATCTCGACAGATGAAATGTATAAACCATTAAATTAATTTAATTTGAGGCAGTCTGGGGCTTCATGGTCTAGAAACTTAGCCGTGGCTTCCCCTCCTTAAAGCAAATATGTTTGCTGTTCTGCTGTGCTTCTTATTTGTTTTTTGGCTTCTTATCTGCCTTCTCTAGGAGAGCAGAGTGAAACTTATTTATTCATTCAGCACAAAGCCATCAGCTGGAGCCTTGCCAGAAGCTGGCAAACACCTCGAGGTTTTTCCTTGGCTGTGGTGCCATCAGATACAACTGTGGGTCCCAGCCCTGGGGCACTTGGAGGGAAGCCTTAATCTGGCACAGATTTCACATGGCAGGACACTGCATGGACACGGTCTGGGGTGCTTTTTCCAGCAGCAGTTAATGCAGGCTTGCACACATTTTAATATATTGTACGATTTCCATGGCAGTTTGTCCTGTTAGCTCCTTGATGGGCCAGGGGAAGGGAATGACTAATTTATGGTGTAAGAGACAATGTTCCAGCTGAACATTGGACAAAGACAGCATCACTGTTCAATGGATGCTTTTACATCCTGGTCATCCTGCCCCCTCTATTGCAATGGATCCCAACCCTCACCCTCAGGGCCTTCCCTGCCCTCCTCCCTTCAGGGGCTGCTGTCATGCCAGCACAGCCACCACTGCTGTCACAGGAATTTAGGTGGCCCAGGGTGTGTCTGCCAAATTCTGGGCCCAAGACTCAGGCAATTGGTGCCTGATCCTGCTGGGTCAGTGCCAGCCAATGTGTCCTTTGGGCACACGCAGCAGGTGGACCAGGCTCTCCCTGCCCAGCCCTGGGAACCTCCCACCACGAACCTGAGTGATGGAATTGTTGATAATGGCTTGTTATTAAATCCATTATTAGCTCCGTACTATTTTTGCCTTGCTGGGTGCTGACAGCTGGACTAGAAGCAGTTCCCCTACCTGTGCTAGCACTCACTGTGGGAGACAGGCTGTTAACCTCCAGGGGAAAATAAAAAGCTCCTTTTTGTACAAATGTCAGTGTTATTTTTGAAAGCTTAACAAGCAAAGAAAAAAAATCCCTTTCCCAGAAAATCTTCAGCACCTGTTACAGAATCATTTTGCATCTTATCTCCTTTTGCTTTCCCTGTGTGCCTTGGAATTGTTTGTGTCAACATGCAGAACAACAGGCTATGCACAAAATCTTGCTATAATCTCTTCCTTAGCATCAACTGGAGGAAAATGTGATTTTTCTGTCTGTGTGCAGGGGATGTGCACTGAGCTGAAGTGCCAGGTAACATCTCATTTGTTCACAGTTTCTTTTTCACCCACAAAGCTGAGCAGGTCCTGTCCCTTCTGTAAGACAGGGACACATCTCCAGGGTGTTTGCAGTGTCACAGTAACCCCGTGGAGGGCAAACAGGGATCGGGCCCATGGGAATCCAAGAGTTCATGGTGTTCAGGGCCCTCCTCACTGCCCCTGCCTGTCCCTGCTCCCTGCAGAGGGTTGCTCCTCAGCCACAGACCTGCAGGGAGCCCACAAGGGGGGCCCACAGCCCCCCACCTCGGGACTTGGGGTTGGTGTGGCTGCTCCAGCAGCCTGTAGGGCTCTGGTAGCTCCCATCTGGAAAACCGCCTGGGAAAAGAGCAGCTACCCATAAATCTTACTGAGGGCTGGAGCTGTGCTGTGGGATGGCCCCAGAACCTCTGTGACCTGAAAGGACCATGACTGGGGTTTAATGTTACAGAGAAATTCACTTCCCACTTTCACCCAGCTTTCACCTGTAATTATAACCTCAGGCATGACAGGTAAATTGCTCCTTGTCACTGGAGCAGAAAACATCTCCCCTTTATTTTGGGGTATGGCAAATGCAGGCAAGTTAAGTGTGAATTTTAAAATGCAATTTTGTCTATGAGCCACTGTGGCACCGCTGGGTTCATCTAGAAGAACTGCAGTCAGTCCAGAACGGAGGCAGGAGCTGCCTTTTACCTCCTCAGGCAGCACACAGATGGGTGTACAACTCCCTTTTAACACCGCTCAGTTTTCTTTTTTCCCTTGGAATTCCAGGTGTACAATCCTGGCAGTGAAACAGGACGGGCACAGAGCACGCTCTCTGCAACATCCACTAAAAATAGTGCAGGAATGGTGCTGCTGCCTTCTGCAGACTCGGGGGAAAAAAAGAGCTTTTCAAGTCTATAATTCCCTAATACAATCAAACACAATCATAAGCAAAATTATTCATGCTGACTTGATTAGTAAAAAGAGAATAATATGCTAATGAGGCAGCATCCCTCCCTGCATCTGAACATGGTGCTACAGCTCTCTGGGCACGGATTCATCACTGTGGGAGAACAGCACCTCCTTCCCTTGCTCTCAGAACCTCCTGGTGCCTGGAATGCAGGTGGACATTTGAGCTGCTCCTTGCCAGGGCTGTGGCTGGTCTGAGCTCCCAGGCCAAAGGGCAGGAGAAAACATGAGGCTGTCCCTGGGGACAGGTGGGCAATGGCAGTGACCCAGGTGAGGCTGTGCCTGGGGACAGGTGAGCAATGGCAGTGACCCAGGTGAGCAATGGCAGTGACCCCAGGTGAGGCTGCGCATGGGGACAGGTGGGCAATGGCAGTGACCCAGGTGAGGCTGGGCTCAGACACAGGGGAGCAATGGCAGTGACCCAGGTGAGGCTGTGCCTGGGGACAGGTGGGCAATGGCAGTGACCCAGGTGAGCAATGCAGTGACCCAGGTGAGGCTGTGCCTGGGGACAGGTGGGCAGTGGCAGTGACCCAGGTGGGCAATGGCAGTGACCCAGGTGAGCAATGGCAGTGACCCAGGTGAGGCTGGGCTCAGACACAGGGGAGCACCGGCAATGACCTGGGTGAGACCGTGCCTGCACATGAGGTGAGGGAGGATGGAGTCTTTTCCTTGGCACCAAGGGAGAAAATAAATCTTTTCCCATCTGCTCCAAAAGGAAGGGATTTCTCCAAAACTTGCAGCTGGTTTCCTGGCTGCATGAGGGCTGCACCATGACTGAGTGTGTGCTCCACCCTGCAGGGTACATGTTCTGTACAAGGAGTCACTCACTCCCCGAGGGGAGTACCTCTGTCCCCAGGGGTCACTCTGTGCATTCCCAAGGGGGATGTTTCTGTTCTCCTGTTCCCACACCACAGCTGGAGCCCAGGCTGCCCTGTGGGCTGCTGACCTGTCTGCACTGAGAGCCCAGGCTCCACTGGGGCCGGTGTCATTTTTTTCCTTTCAACAGGATTCATCAGCTCTCTCTGCCCAGAGTCTTGATATCCCCTGCAGATCAAAGGCATCATTTTTCCTCTCTGTCAGCAGGGATTCTGCCTGGGTATGTAGGTCAGAATTTGGTCCTTTTCATCCCATTGTCTGCCATATCTTTCATTCTTCACAGAAGCTAACATTTCTCCTCACTTTTTTGAAATATTCCATTTGTACCATTTTTTCCCCCCCCTCAACCTGGCTGCATTCTCCTGACATTGTGGCCTCTCTCCATTCTGTGTGACATTAGAGACAATGCACTGGGCAATAATTTATACATGATCCAGAATTTCCTTAAGCCTTTGAGCCTTCTGCTCAAATATCCTTCTGGGTTTGTCAGACAGATACTTCCATTACATGACTCAAATGTTCAATAATAATAGGTTGGATCTTTTCAAATATCAAAACTTACTCCCACTGGAAATCAATCATCAGACAAGAGACAAGCCAGGTAGTTGAGAATTGCCTGCCAACTTTCCTTCACTGTAAAAGCTGATGAAAGCAGGCAAACTCTAAATGAGTTTTGTCAAAGACAGCTTAAAGAGAGCAGCTGAGAGGATAATTATGGCCACACAGAAGCAGTGTTTGCACAGACACACGGTGGTGGGGGCACGGAGGGGGAAGGTGTGTCAGGAGTGCAGGTCCAGCGCCAGCAGGCTCTGAGTGATGTTCTGAGAGTCACAGGAGGTGGGGGGACCCCATCACAGCCCCCCAGGACATACAGGGGGGATTTGAGGAGGATGGAGGGTCTCTCTGCAGGAAGAACCCCCTGGGGAAGGCAATGGGTGATGGGTGCCAGCTGCACCAGAAAAGGTTTCATCTCAATATGGAAGAAACTTTTAACAAGGAGAACAATCATTCACTGGAACAACCTTCCCAGGGACAGGCCTCCATCGCTGGAGGGTCCCACATGCAGGTGGTCAGGGGGTGAGAAAAGCTCTGTGGGCTTCCTTTCCCAGAAAGCATTGGAGTAGATGATCTTTAAAGGTCCCTCCTGCCTGGGCTGCTCTGGGATTCTACAGTTCTATAATCTGTAGAAAATAAGGGTGTAAAAATATGATGGGATTTTTCAGCTGTTACAGAACAGAAACTTTGTATTTGAGGATTAAACGTGCTGGTCCTGCCCATCCCATGCCGAGCATGGGAGAGCCATACTTTGATAAGAGTCAACAATCCTGGTTCCTGAGGGAACAGGCTGCAGGGATGGGGACACAAGGACTGTCCTTGAGGCCTGTGGAAGTGGAGCTGATGGGAGCAGGTACCCCAGAGCCATCTCTCTCTGCAGCCTGTGGTCGCTGCTCTCAGCCCATCCCCTTGCCCAGCATTTCCTGTGCTCCACAGCCATTTCTGTGCTGAGCCGAAGCTCCCGTGTTCTCTCTATCCCAATGTCATGTCCACTGCAGAAAGGCTCAGTGTGTATCTACCATTAAATGTCTTTTTATTTATGCATGAATAATTGAAACCTTGCATTATTAATGTTTTAATTAACCTTTACACAAGGTTTGCTGTTTTTAATGCCTCCTTTCATCTCCCTGAGCAGTCTCTATAATGTGTTTAACTGCTGACTTTATGTCCTGTCAGTTGTGTGAAGTTTTTATCTGCAGCATGTGCACAGATCATCTTCAGAAGGAAGCCACTGCTGAAAGCCGTGGAGCTGACTCCTCATGAAATTACCTCCCCATCTGTGATTCCTGCCATTGCTAAGCTCTCTATTGGAAATGTTGATGCATTTTGTCCTGTGTTGCTGCAGCTTTTCCTGTCTCTTCTTGCACAAAGGAGCCCGGGTCACTTTTGTGACTCATAACTGCAGCAGTGAGGAATAAGCACAGGTTTCCTTTGGGAAGCCAGGCTGGGAGTTGGTAGATGCTCATGGCTGTAGGGGGCTGGATTATTAACTGTTTAATGATGCTGCCCCAAGTGTACAAAGGTGCTAATGAACCCACAGTGAACCTGTGTGTGTCTGTCCTGTCTGTAGCACAGTGCTGGTGTCCCAGCACAGCCCTCCCACACAGTGATAACCCATGGGACATAAAGCTGAAGGACTTTATCAATACAGAACTAAGTAAAATCAGTAAATAAAGCAGTGTCATTAGAAAGGTACAAAGGGGCTCCAGTGCCTTGCTCCCCCTGAACGGGGACAGCTGTGTTTACTCCCACTTTCACCCCCATCTTCAGGAAACCTCTGACCTTGTGCCCAAGAAATCACCTGGTTATAGCAGTATGAGCCTGGCTCAGGGGGAAAGCAGGGCACTCCTGCAGGAGCTGTAGGAGGAGCTCACGAGCACAGGTAATGCAGGAAAAGGTACAAACAGCTCTTCCAAAGGGAGCCCGAGTGCTCTGCTCGTTGTCCTTGTGATGGTGCTGCCACAGCCCGGGGGACTGAGCTGGGCAGGTGCAGGCACTGCAGAGGCTCCATCACCAGGGGAGCACCCAGCCCTCACCACCACCTCATTCCTGCCCAGGGAAGCAAACAAGCTCAGCTGCTCTGCCTCCTCCTCAGATCTCTCCACAGCACTTCTTTGGTGGCTGTAGGGCAGCTAGCACCAGGCTCATCTTCTTATTTTGGGCTTCTCCTCTCCTTATGGACCAAAATCCCGTCTGTTTGAGCCTCCAAAACTCGGTGATGTTTGGGGTTATCTGAGACAATGAGCACAAAAGTGAACAGTGTGGCTGGGGGGGAGCTCAGCCCTCCTCCCTCAGCTCCACTCCTGCACATGGCTCTTCCTGGTGTCAGACACAAAAATGTCTGTAGAAAGCATCAAACAAGCAATAGATGGCTGTGACCCAGGCCAGGGGATTTTCCTGTGCCCAAATGGCTTCATCACCACGTGACAGTGGCACGTTTGCTCCTGGACACACTGAGTCAGAATGCTGCTTAATGGGTAAAACAACAGGACAGTAATTAATAATTGGGATGAGGAAGGTTTTCCATTAACCGATCACATATGGCAAGTAATTCAGCTTAAAATTTGTCATTGTCACTTTTCCAGCATAAATTCAGAAAGAATGGTGCTTCATTAAGTCTGTAAGGCTCTTCCAGAGTAAGCAGCTACTGGCCATTCACAATAAGTTAATTAAAACTCTTTCACAATAGAAAGAGCAAATGTTGGTGGGAATAAATTGATTTCCTGTTAGCATGTGCTCAGTACTGACTGATGTACTGACTAATGCTCTATCTACATCCACTTCATCTCAGTCAAGTGTAACCTTTAGCATGCAACTATTCTCACTTTTTCATTAGTAACTGCTGTTAAATGCCATGACAGTCCAAGTCACAGTTCCATTTTTTTCCTCAGTTTACCATGCAACCTCCTGGTAATAGTTTCTTTTATACCAAATTGCACCTAAAAAAAAAACCAAACCCTGGTGGTAAATCCTGATAATTTGATTTTTTCACATTTCTCTGCCCCTTCCTCTTTTCCCATAATATTTAATAATGTTCAGCCTGTGAGCACTCATTGTTTGCCCTTCCCAGGTGACCTCTGGGGTCAGAGGACAGGTGTCTGGGTGTGCTTCACTGTGCAAACAGGAGCAGAAATGTTCAGGAAACTCCTTCTCCTTCCTTTTGCCTTTAAGCCAGTTTGGCAAATATGGAATGTTTCGGCCATCTGATGCAAAAGAGGTTTTAGATGTCAGACGGGAACATCTCTAATAAATACCATTGACCCTGCCTGAGCCTTCCTGCTCTTCCCTTCCCTCAGGGGCCTTACCAGGGATATGGGACCAGCTCATCACCCTGCAGTGACAGCCTGAGCAGTGTCTGGTGTCTGCACCGTTAATAAAGCACAGGATTCATCTCCCTGACCCTCCAGTGAGGTAATAAATAAATAGTGCCAATGGTGCATGAACACCAGATCGTGTCTGTTCTGTGTAGAAATCTCCCCCACTCCACCTCCACAAAATCTTGTAGCTCAGCAGTGGCTGCAAAGATTTAATCAACAACACTCTGTAAAAAAGCATTTTTTTAAAAAAAACCATTCCCACACCTCCCAGCAATATCTGGTCTAAATTTTTTATGAAATAATTCATTGATTTCAGAAGTACAAGTTCAAGTGCAGTGAAACTGTGAGTAAATTCTGATGAAAGGCAGCAGTGAGTTTGTTTCTAAAAACAGGGTAAAAGTGAAAAAGATGAAATGTTTCCTGAGGGAGTTGAAAAAGCCCCAACACTTGCTTGAAGACCAGGTTTTGGGAAGGAGCATTACAGACAGAAAAGGTGCCTGCTGTGAATGGATGAAGGCTCTGAGGCTGGAGGGGGTAGAGGCTGCAGGGAAGTGTTCTCACAGCTCAGGTGCTATTCTCACTTCTGAGCTCAACAATATAAATGGGGAAAATTCTGGTAATGCCCAGAGCATGCTGTACCTTGTGCGAGTTTTCTGTAAGCTCTGAGATCTAAAGGCCCTTTTGGAGAGGGGACAGAACTGTTGGTATCACTGCTGAAAATTGTTTGGCTTTTTGTGTGCAGAATGGCAAATATTATAATTGCATTATTATTGTATTAAATTCAGCCTTGAATGAACAAAGAGCTCTGTAATTGCAGCAGTGAGTTAACACCTTTGTAATGGCTGGTTAAGATCTTTAATTGTACTCTCCATTTCCAGCTGCTGGTCTCCTCTCTGGGAGCACAGTCCTGGGTGCCAAACACTTGGTACACCCTTGGTCTGGAAATTCATTTCTGCTCGAATTTAGCAGGGAGCACAGTGAAATCCTGGAGCGGGCCCAAGGCTGTGATAAGGTTTTGTCCCTTGGTCACCTCACCTGTACCTCCCAAACCAAAGTCCTCCACAAACCCCAGCAAACTCTGCAGGTCCCAAGGGCAGTGACCAGCCTTCAGGCTCTCCTGAGGAGGTGTCAGATGCGAGTTCTCAGCTCTGCCTCAGTGAGTTTGCTTTATTGCCACTAGAGATAACAGCACCCCGGGTGTTGGGGTCACCAGTGTTTGTGGCTGATATGAGATGGTGTCTGTGATTTTTCATGAACAAGTGACATGTTTGACTTGCCCACCTGCTCCCCATGGGCTGGAGTCTGGCTTTGCCTTGCAGGCTGGAGGGATGGAAATGCTCAGGGCAGCCCTCTGGGGCTCTCTTCTCGCCCTTTAGAACACATCACCCCCAGGTCAGATCCTCATTTCTCACCAAGCACCGGAGTGGAGCTGTTCCTGCAGCCCTTGGGGATGATCACTGTCCCAGCCTGGCTCTGCGGGGCTGCTACATCCTCACTGCTCCCACAGGGTCTTCTCCTGTGCCAGGAGCCCAACATGCACATACGGAGGAACAACAACACAGAGGATAAAGCACTATCACAGCTAAAAGAATCACATTTTCCAATAAAATTACATAAGAGCTGTGCCATATGGCTTAGCAATGAAATTACAGCAGCTGGTCGAAGAGGGAGAGTTTCAGTGACTCTGGCCAAAAACAGTGGTAATACAGAGCTC
The DNA here is from genome assembly GCA_021534815.1 of Acrocephalus arundinaceus. NCBI lineage: Eukaryota > Metazoa > Chordata > Aves > Passeriformes > Sylviidae > Acrocephalus > Acrocephalus arundinaceus. The sequence continues at coordinate 112,151 of JAJEOU010000631.1, read as the reverse complement.
CTGAAATTATTTGTGTATCTGGCAGAAAAATTTGATTATCAGCTCTGTATCCTACTGAACATGTCAGATGTACACTCAAGGAACTCCTCGTTCTCTGAACCTGGAGTGACTCACCAGCTTTGATGGGTGGCAGCTTTTGAAGGAGCTGCTGGCTGCCACTTCCAGCCGTAGCTGTGGCCACCCAAAGGTTCCTCTGGGCTTTCTGTGTGCTCCACCCCAAAAGCAGGAGGCCCTGATATCCTCAGGTCCTGCCTAAGGCTCTAGGAGGTGTCACACTGTGCTGCCTTTTTGCCCAGTGCCAGGGGCTCCCAAAGGTGTGTGAGGAGCAGGCAGGGATGTTGAAAGCAGAGGCAGGAGGGAGCTGGTGCCTCGTGTCAGTGTCTTGGCACATCCACTGGACCCCTTCAGCACCTCTGACACTCAGGGAGTGAGGAAAGGATGGGAGGCCCCAGCCAGTTCTTTGTCCCTTCCAAGGCAGAATTGCCTTTTCTCTGACTAGGAAAGAAGATGAACTTGATTTTCCCAGGTAACTCCTGGCTCCATCAGGTTTATATCAGAATCCAGCTGACTTTGGAAACAGGAGCATCAGCAGGGTTGGAACAGGGAGCAACAGGTACAAGTTATTACCAATGAATGGACACACGGGAGGGGTGTGCCAGTGGGAGGGAACAGCCAGTCCATCCCTGCAGGCTGTCCAGCTGGCTGCCGGGAGCACACGTGGGTTCCTGTCCCTCACATCGTCCTTCTGGGGAACCAAACCAGCTGGGAAAAGGTCACTGCTAAGGCCACAAGTGTTTGGTAACTGTCTAGAAAGAAGATGGATAAAAGCAGCCTGTACAGCATGTTAAATAATTTTCCAGATGAAAGCACGATGAACTATAGTTGGGAAGCTGAATGGGATCAGGTATGAGATCTTTTTCTAAAAGGAAGGGAATTCAATCATGCTCTGTAAAGCAAAACCAAGACAAGTGTGAGGAGCAAAGGGGCAGAGAAGGAGCAAGAACAAAGTGAAGGATCAGAGAAGGCACACGGAGGTGTGGGGAGGGGGAGAGCAGAGGAGGAATTTCTCTGTCTGCCTCACGGAGGAAAAGGCAAGGTTTGCAGGAAGAGGACAGCAGGGCAGGGGGAGGGAAAGGCCCTGTCATCTTTGCTGTTCCTCCCCAGGGCCAGCAGCTCGTGGGGCTCTGTGGGCAGAGGCTGGTGAGGGGTGCCCAGCTGGAAGGGAAGGAGGGCTGGGGCTGAGGGCAGAGGAGCCCCACGTGGCCCAGGGGCTGCTGCTCACAGCTGGGCACTGCCCCAGGGATGGCAGGGGCCAGGACAGGGCAGCCACGGAGCTGGCAGGGAGGAAGGATGGGCTCCTGCTGCAGGGGAGGCTTTGTGCATCTCACTGGGACAGGAGGCAGCTCCCCGTGCTGAGCACAGCTTGCATTGGAGGGTTTGCCAAGGAAACTGTTCCTTCCCCAGGAGTCATGTGGCTCAGATTCTCTTTGTTCCTCTCTGTGAAAGATGTAAAAGGCAGTTACAGAGGGGAATCTCTCCTCTTGCACAGGGGCTACCACCACCCAAAGCACACTCCCTTTGTGACACTTCACTTCCCCAAATGTATCAGAGGGTGATTGGGAAGGAAAAGCTCAGCTCATCTCCCACAGCCTTGAAGGCCCCTGGGGCACCACCCCACTTTTTTGAGGGGATCATCTCACTCCTCCCAATGTTCTTCCCGTTTCCTCCCTTTGCTTTCTATTTCATTGATAAAGAAATACTACTTTGAAAGAAGTCTTTAACCTTTTATAACAATTCACTCTTCGGTGGCCAAGCCAAGCATGCTGGAGCCTTGCAGCCAGAAAGTGAAGCCAGCTCGGAGCCGATTTGGGAATTCCCTGCCCACTCTTCAGAGGTGTCCAAAGGCTGTGCTGGGTAGCAGGGACCCACTGAAGCCTCCCCACCCATGACCTCCCCAGCTCTGGGGAGCTGGAGCTGCTCTGCAGGAGCTGCCCAGCCCTGCCCTTGGCCAGTGCTTGCTGTACTTTCCAGCCACAAGCTCTGCTTCCCTCCCCTTCCTAGCACAGCCCAGAGTGTTGGTGACACTGGGATTTGATGCACATGGAAGAAACTTCCACTGTCTTTGAAGCATGTTAAAATAGCGCTGGCAGACAGTGGCTGTTACCAGCTTTGCTCAAGGTGAATGGGAAAAGGGGAAGTTGAAATTTCACACAGCACTGAGAAGAAGACATGGTTTTCATACCTTAGAGTACTGGGAATGGTAATTCAGAAATAAATGGATCTACACAGGAACAATGGCTCCTGGACCCTGGGGAAAATGTTCAGTGAATCCTTCGCATTTCCAGCATGCAGGGCCTGAGCAGTAACTGGCCTGGTGCCCATTCCGTGGGTGCTGGGATGGCCTGAGGTAGCTCACAGCTGCTCTGTGCAGGGTGTTCAGCTGGGAAATGCAAACCCTTAGTGTTCCTCCATGAATGGCTTGTACAAAAGGCTTCTCAGGGAGCTGAACTGAGCCTGCACTGTGCACGGTCTGAACAATTATGATTATTTTAAAAAATCAACTGCCAGAATTAAACCTAAACAAGTAATTCTGAGTTTCAGGCAGAAGGAACCTCAGCACAAATTTAAACCAACCAAAGGAATTACTGTTCATCTCCCAGTTCCACTTGTGTTTTATTCCTTTAAACCAGTAAGATACTTCTCAAGCTTGGGAGCATTTTGCCATCAGTCTTACTGACAAGAGCCTTCCTCCTGCTCTATTTTAGTCATCAAAGAAACTGTGAGCCTGAGGTAACCAGGTTAAAGCCCTTTGAAATGACAGCCTTCCTTTATGGTCTCAGTCCCGATCAGAAGTGCTGTTCCGTGGAAGCCTGCAGACCTCTCCATTCATAAGAGTGTAATGACACTTGATGTCATTGCTCGCTGCTATTTTGTTTCCCAGCAGAGGAGGGTCCCTGGGGGCTCAGTCACACACAGTGCAAACAGCAGGAATGTCCCACCCTGGGTTTGCTCAGAGAAAGGCTTCTGACAATGAATCCCAGGCTGCTACACGGAACAGTCTCCCCAGAGAACAAAGCTTGTTTGGGGAGTGTGGAATAAGAGCTGCGTCCCTGGGCAGGATCAGCGGTATTTCCAGGTCACTGAGAATCAGGCCTATTAATAGCAGCTCCTGATTGCTGCCCGCAGAATTGATTTGCTCTGCCTTGTCCTGCCTGAGGCAAACGGAGAGGTAAATCAGGAGAGCTGTCAGAGAGCTTCCTCAGGGACAGCATCCTCCTTCCACATGGCCACACATGGTCCCCAGCATGCAGGCTGGGCCAGCTCTGGAGACACTGGCCACAGAGGGCAGGTGGGTTCAGCAAGCAGAGGAAGCAAAGAGGCCCTTGGCTTTTTCCATTCAGGTCTCCCTGATTATTAATCAGGATCTGCTGATTAAGAGATGCAAGGTTTGGCAATTGGTGCAAGGCACTGACACCCTCCTGGTCTGAGTCTGGGCCAGTTCTCAGTGTCAGGGGATGAGTCCTGACCCCCAGGGAGCTCCTTTCCCCCAGCTCCAGCCCGGCTGCTGACAGCAGAGGGGAAGGGAAGAGCCTGGCAGACAAGCACCACAGGTCCCCGAGGGTCACAGCCACCCACCAGCAGTGGGACAGGTCCCAGTGCTGTTCCAGCTCCCCCACCATGACCTGGCTTCATCCCCCCATACAGCCTCACCCCGCTCTCCACAGGCATCTGTCAGGGCAGCAGGGCTGAGCACAGCCCCCTCTCATTGCAGCTGTGAATCATAGGGAACCTTGGATTTAGGAATGTGCTGCTGAGGACACTGATTCCTGACAAATCTGGTGTCTGCAGCTCAAGAGAAAGAGCTCCCAGACACATCAATTCTCTTTCCAGCCCTCTCCCATACACCCCAAATATATCCAGCCTTGGGTGCACCAGTCTAAGTCTAAGCCACTTTAAGTGCTCAGCTGAGAGTGCACAGATGTGCTCAGTGCCTGTATGTTTTATTTCTCAGGTTGTTTGTAAACATCTGAAGGGTGCTACATTCATCCTTGTCAGGCACCGGCCCTTGGAGAGCAGAGAACTCAGAGCTGATGCCCTTGGATCTCTGACCCTCAGAGAGGCTGTGCCAGGCTCCGCTCTCAGAGGTGGGGATGCTCAGCTGATGTAAGGAGTAGTTGCTATGGGATTCTGTGGAGCCCTCGTTGCCTCCCCTGTCCTCTCCAGTGTGCTGTTGGTATTATCAGTCTCATGGTAAACTCCAGCCCTGCAAAATACCATTTCCTGGGCATAGCCAGGAGCCAGTGCACCACCAAAACCTGCATGGAGCAAAGGTCACCAGGTGCTGACTTCAAGTGAGGTAGATGCCCTGTCCCAAGTACAGTGAAGTATTTTTTCTTTTTTTACTTAAAGTTTTCAGAAGATGTTGCTAATGTGGAGCAGAAACAAACCAGGTGTAATTAGCTGTAGCGCAAATGAGGCCATCCAATTCACAAGAGTTCTGATTTCCACTTTCCAGGAATGCAGCACTTCATCTCTCTTGAGAAGGGTTCAGGCTCTGTATTGCAGGATCCAGCTGGGATTTGGCAACTGATTTCCATGAGCTGATTGTCAACAGTGCTGGAATTAATGATAGTGCTATGAACAATCTACATCTGCACATTCTCTTGTGATGTGTTAAGCATGCACATATCACACTTGCGATGAAATTAATTACAGAAAGACACAGGAGCCTCCTTTCAAATACACATCAGGCAGCCCTGCCAGCTATTTAATGTGTCACAGTCTCAGCAAACCCATTTCTTTCAAGAATTTGTGACTTGTTTCAACTTGTTAAACACAACCTTTCATTTAACAGTTTGTACAGTTAAAGGGATTGACTTTAAAACTACAAAACTATTTCTGCTCCACTGACAGCAATATTTCCTTTGCTTTCACATCCTTTTGAACAGTTTATTGCAGAGCCTTCCCCCACCTCAGTGCTTATTGCTTCACAATTTCTTGCAGTTCCCTTATTACTTGAATTATTTTCCCTTTGTATCCCTTGCCATTGTAAGTATCCAGAACAAACTGGATACACAACAGAGCCTGTGATTAGATGTGTTTCCTAGGAGAGATGGAAAGAAAGGGTGGCGTGCACCAACCCTCACCCAACGCCTGCTCATGGTACCTGTAAGTTAAATAGTTATCTAGGTAAAAATACAGTCAGCCTTAACGTAGAATTTAGGCAGAGAATTATGAGTGGTTGTTTGACATTACTTGATAGGATTTAAAGGGTATCAAAATTACAGTGCTTTAGTTAAAACCTGCACGACAGCAGAAACCTGCCATCCACTTTAGCCCAGCCATCACCATCACCTGACCTTCCCCTCCTTCCGGGTGCCCAAAGCTGCAGGCAATGGGACAGTCCCTAGCCCAGATGGATGCTAAAATGTCACTGCCATGAGAGGTGTCCCCAGCTGGCACAGCCACAGCAGCCAGACCCCTGGCACAGCCAGCACCAGGCACACTGTTCCCAGGAAAAGTTCCTGCGGTTCCCTGGGCTGAGGCATTTTCCCTGGGAGCCAGAGGGGAGGTGCAGCTGTCAGGAACAGCCATAGGGACACAGGGAGGGTAGCAGGGAGAGCTCACTCAGTGCTGGTGTGAACAGCTGGGTAAAAATCATTCATAGGGCAAAACCAGAGCAAATGAACAGCAGTTTCAGTCCAGAAAGGCAGAAAGCAGCTCCATGCCAAGTGGAGTTGGGTGTGGTTTGGATCCAGCGCTTACTGTTGGCAGAAATGAGACTAAAAAAATGAATGCATTGTGGTGCAAAGAGTGGTCCAGAGAGAATTTCTTTCCATTTTGTCGTTTTCTGGTCTAGGTCTGAGTGGCATCACGAGCAAAGCCAAGTGAAGCAGCTGGTGGCAGGCAGGGCAGTGCCTGGCATGACCCTGGCGAGGGAAAGCTCAGGGCCCTGTGCCTATGTCAGCACCGCCAGCCCCAGCACACGCCCTGCACAGCGCCTCTGTACAGCAGCTCGAGCTCTGGACAGAACTGTTTGATGTGGCACAGGATAATTTTCAAAATGGGTCCCTTCATGGGGTCTTTTCAGCCTCAAATTGTGCTGAACAACAAGCAAAATCACCTTGTGTGCAGACTTTCCCTGCTAGTGTCACAGCTGTACCCACAGCCAGCACACCTGTAAGGTAGATAGTTCTGTCCCTGGCACCAGCCCCTGCCCGGTTTTCAGTTGTGTTATTTCAGCTGCGTTATTTCAGCTGTGTTATTTCAGCTGTGTTATTTCATGCTTCCACAGCTCCACAGAACCCTCTGTCCAGGAGATAAACTGTACTCTCAGGCAGGAATGCGTGTGTGTGAGGGAGCGTCCTCACAGCCCAAAGCTGAGACCAAGGAGTTGGAAGCAGTGCTGGTTGGCTTCTCCTCGCAGCGGTTCTTGAATGAGTTAGTGGATAAAAGGGGCACGTTTCCATGCAGTCTGTCCGTGTGGGACATGGAGACAGGAGGGACAGAGGGAAGGGTGTGGGCCTCAGGCCTGCGGCTGTGACAAAGCTCTGCCCGTTTTGTCTCCACAAACATCTGAACTACAAGAAGTAACAGATTCTGATGAATGCACTGTTGTACCATGTTGGTTTTATGATGACTACACGTGGTGTGCACACCACCAATATTGTCTTTAAACCTTTCTGAAGGGTGTTTGCTTGTGAATAGATGAACACTGTAAGCCCCAAGCTCTTGCAGCTTTGGTGGCATTGATGTCAGGGCTCTCATTTTCCTTCATTGCTCCTTGGATCTCCCTGGTCCTGTTTTCTCTGTCACACAGCATAGCACTGCCTCACAAAAATAGGTCATATAGACAGCTCTGGCATAGGGTTACAGAGCTGAGAGACAAATATGGATAAAACAACCCCCAGAAAAGTGCTGACACACCAAACAGAATGTCACAGCCCAGAGATAAGAACCAGGCATGGCATCTGAGGAAGGAGAGTTACCATAAGTGAACATTTATAAACAGAAATAACATTATTATTGCTATTTAACTACTTTTGACCCTGAGCCCTCCATCAGCTCTTCCCTGATGCTCCTGGTCCCAAGAGCCACAGAGCTGAGCCTCCCCAGGATGCTGTGGCCTCTTCACTTGCCCTGTACCTTCCCCACACAAGGTCAGGGAGAGTCAAAAGCGTGGAGCACCTGCCACAGCTCTGGCTTGGAAAAATCAATCCCCTTGCCCTCAACAGTGGCTGTGAGTTTCCCCTGCCACCAGGCACATTCATTAAACAAAAACAAACAAACAAAGAAACAAAAACTCCAAAACAAACATGAACAGAACAACTAAGGAAGAAGGGATTCTTTACTTCTGAAAAAAATCTAAAAATATTTTTGCATTATGTTTTGGTTAGGTTTTTCATAATTCCTTTGAACATCTTGGGAGAAACTTCTTTTGCTTTTTTTTTTCTATCCTCTTCAGGTTTTTCACCACTTACATGGCACAATCAGCTAAGAAACACAGACAGGTGATAACTGAGAAAACTGCTGAAGCAGAAGTTTATCAAAGCTTCCTATTTTTGAAGTTTCAAGTACTAACTCAGGTAAAATTAGTAGAATAAAATAACATTCAGGAATTTCAGTTTTATTTATTGCCTTCTTTCTGCCATTCAGGGTGAAATTCTTCCCTGCAGCCCTCCAGCCCCTGCCACTAACTGTAGGAGCACTGGGGGACCCTGGCTGGGAAAGTGAAACCATTTGAACAAATGGCCCAGAAGTTGTTAAATTAAACAATTTGCAGCAGCCACTACTGCAGCCACCGAAGACGGACAGGCCTGGTGTAATTTACTCAGCCTTGCATACAGACTGGGTGAATGAAACACACGTGTTTGAAGCTCCCACGTTTACAGGAAATGTTCTATAATCACACACCTGGCCCCACAGCCCCAGGGATGACCATGTCTGCACAGATGGTTCCCCCAAACCCCACAGCCCCATTACAAAGCACGGATAAGTTTTCCAGGACACTTTTTTTCTCATACTTTTGAATTTTCTTTATGTTTGCACCTTTTTTTTTTTAAGTCGTGCAGGAAAAGCTACATTCCTCTTTAATTTTACTTAAATTCCTTTTTATCAGGTGGGTTTTATTACATTCGCTACTTTCTATAGAATAACAAAAAACAACAGCAACAAAACCCAAAAGCTTTGATTAAAAATCAGGTCCTCAGTATTGCTATTACTGCCATCATCATTCTGCCATGATGAGGATTACGATTATCATTGAATTATCAGGCCAAGGTGAAAAGGTTCCTGGATGCCACAGGACGTCACAGGCAGATGTTGCAGCTGTTGAAGGGCTTACATTGACACATCTGAGGTGGAAAGCACCAGCCTGGGAAGAATTTTCCTCTCACCAGCAATGCAAAAAGGAAACAGAAAGGAAAAAGAAAGGAAACAGAAAGGAAACAGAAAGCATCATACGATCAAGACAAAGAGTGGAAACAGAGAATCAAGAAGAATGAGCGATCAGTAAATCAAGATCAGTCCTGCAGAAACCCTGCACCAGAGACGTTTTCCTCTCCCAAAGCAGAGGAGAAGTGGTGGCTGCCCCATTTCTAGAAACATTCAGCCTCAGCTTGGATGGGGTTTGGACCAACCTGGTTTAGTGGAAGATGCCACTACTCTGGTAGGGCATGAGATTAGGTGGTCCCTAAAGGCCCCTACTGACCCAAACCATCCTGTGATTCTGACATTTCCATGCAAGGGTAAGGGTTCAAACCTTCCCCACACCACAGGACACTCTGACAGACTTCTGGGGTGGTTCTTCTTTACTTCCAGCTGAAAATGAAGCGTGCCTTTCTGAGGCAAGGTAAATTACCTAAAGCTCTCCTGTCTAAAACTGAGGAGTTTCTCACTGACTGTCACACTTAATTTATGTAAGTGATTAACAGGAATGTGCTGTGGCCAGGCAATGCCCCAGTTTCCACCTGCACAGCACAGCAGCTCCCCCCAGCCTCACCTGATGTGTCCCACTCAGGTTTGCTGACAGTGGGTCGGGCTGGCTGTCTCTGACATGGCCCAAGGACCCCAGAGGACAACGAACACTTCTGGAGGGGTAAAACTGTTGTAAAAAATAGCAGTGCTTGTTCTGCCAGCATTTCAGCCCTCAATCAGTTCTCAGTGCCTCGACCTCTGTGGTATGGTTAGCTCCAGGACCGCTCACTGCAGACATGTCTGTGTCAGACAGACAGATGTCCTGTCTTCCCTCTCAGTGCTGAGCAGATCACTGGGAAATGGCTGTCCTGGCATGGCCATGCCTCAATAAAATTCTGCACTAGCATTTATTTGTACCTAACCAGAGTAGGGAAGGGTTTCTCAATGGTTTCATCACCCACTGAGGGCACCAAAAAGCTACCAAAAGCTGCCATGAAGGTGGCACCCTTCCACCCCTGCCCCCAAACCTTTGGCAGCAGCAGACATGTCCCCAGCCCTGCCTGGTGGCTGCTGGGCTGTCACTGTTGTCCCCTCTGCTCCTGGGCTGCTCAGACCCAATGCAGGGCCCATCCTGGCAGGGTAGAGGACATCACCTGTGTTCAGGCGGGCAGAAGTGCATCCTTTTCAACATAAATTAGTCCGTGGTTCAAAAAGGGGAACAGAGAATAGGACTATTGTGTAAACCCAACAGGACTCCTCAATCTGGCAAAGAGGAAAATGTATGCCAGGAAGTGCTAGAGGTCTGGAAAAAATAGCTGGTGTGGAGAAAACAAATCATGTCCTTGCTCTTTCCTTAGTGCAAAAGCTGGGAAATAAAAATACCAGATCGAATTCTGAAGCAAGAAAAGAAATGTGTAAATAAATGGGGCTTTTTGCTGAGATGGATTGTTACAGAGACCAAAAATACAGATAACTGGGAAATAGCTACAAGAATTTCTCAGAAGAAAATTCCACTGAGTCTTTAACCTTAAATGCCCTGAGCACAGAATGGTGGCTCACAGATTACACCGTGGAGCACAGACAACTTCTACCCTTGCTGTCCGTTTTGGAGGGCTCAGCACCCGGCCCATGAGGGTCGGCTGTGGGGCTGGACAGGCCCTCTGTGCCAGGCTGTGCCCATCCACACTGGGTGAGTCTGTCAGACAGTGAACAGTTACGGGTTATGGCTCAAACGTTTTTACAAAGGACTTTTGCCTATTCGAGCAAAATTGTGTAACACAAACTACACAGTAGATCACTGCACCCTGAATGGACTGCAAGTTGACAGAGATAAAAAAGTGACCCCACTGCTCACAGCATCTGGAAGAGCACCCAGAGCAGGGCCCACCCCAGCACCTTTGGGTGGAGGCCATAGCCCCAGGCTTTCCTGCCTGCACACACTCCCCCAGCCCAGCGGGAGGAGGAGAGGGTTTGGGTGTATGGCAAAAACAATCCTCTGGTCAGAGGCAGCGCGGGGCCCCCAGCCTGGGAAAGGCACATCCAGGGGACATCCAGTGAGGGACAGCACGGGACATCCAGTGAGGGACAGTGTGGGACATCCAGTGAGGGACAGCGTGGGACATCCTGTGAGGGACAGCGTGGGACATCCAGTGAGCGACAGTGTGGGACATCCAGTGAGGGACAGTGTGGGACATCCAGTGAGGGACAGCGTGGGACATCCAGCGAGGGACAGAATGGGACATCCTGTGAGGGACAGCACGGGACATCCAGTGAGGGACAGAATGGGACATCCAGCGAGGGACAGCACGGGACATCCAGTGAGGGACAGAATGGGACATCCAGTGAGGGACAGAATGGGACATCCAGTGAGGGACACCGTGGGACATCCAGTGAGGGACAGTGTGGGACATCCAGTGAGGGACAGAATGGGACATCCAGTGAGGGACACCGTGGGACATCCAGTGAGGGAGAGGGGCCGTCATGGCCCATCCAAGGCCCCCCAAAGGGTCCCCAGGCCCCGCCCCAGAGCACTGCACTGATGAAACGTGATGCAACAGCTCCACAGCCTTGCAAGGGACAGTGCCAAACCTGCCCCCCCAGGGGAGGTACCCGGGCACTCCCACCTGCCCAAACGTATATTACTCCACTGGATTCTGTGGTTTTTGGCAGCAGACCCCCCCCACCCAAGAAGATCAGATGGAGGGAAGCAACGACATGTCCTTGGGACCCACAGAGGGGTGTTATGGTTCCACTTAATCTCTGTCACTCTCTCTGTCCCCACCCACACACCTCTTATTTATTTATTTCCTTTTTTCCGCCTTTCTTTCTCTTTGTCTCTCTTACTATTAAATAAAATATATCAATTTTTGGATATCAACATCTGACCTCATTTGGTTTTTATCTCATTTTGGGGAATACTTTGAACCTTTCTGGGCTTGCTCTATTTTACTCACAGAGAGTTAGTTCTCTTTGCTCCTCTGTGATTAGAGCAGATTGTAACAGAGCCACTGCAGCCTCTGCTCCTGGGCCTTGCCAGCCCACACCCCTGCAGACCCCACTAATTCCACTGACTGACTCAGCCTCCCACTGCAGGGCCCACAGCCATCCCACCCCAGGGATGTGCTGCTGCCCCACTCGCTGGCACCTCGAAGGGACATGGGCATGACTTTTGAACTGTGCTTGAGACCAGCTGCAAGGTTGGATTTGAGTGCCATACTCCCAACATGCTGCCTGCTCAAAACCTGGGGTTTCACCCTCCCTAGCTTTTCAGGCTGTGCAATTGGGGTGTCAGTCCATCTGGACCAGGGCTCTGGTGGGTGCTGGATCTTGGGCAGGCAGCTCCCTTCTGCACGTGGAGGTGGGAAAACAGACACAGACAAACTTGGGGCATAGATCTTAAGTAGTATGATAATTGTCTTTCTTTTCCTGCATCCCCTCTCTACACGGATGTTTTATAATTAATTTGCATGCTCTCAGTAAAAGCAGGGTATGTTTTAGATGGCTGGTGTCTCTGCAAATGAGATTTATTCACTAAACATCATTTAATGAAACTCAGGAAATGAGGGAGTGCTGTAATGCCCTGATGTGCACAGCTGCTGGAAGCCGTGGCCAGCCCCTGCACTTCTGCACTGGGACTAAGGAGCTCAGGTGTGCAGGTATACTGCTGATTGCTTCTCTGTTAATTAATACTCCAGGCAACACATTTCCTCTAATTACACCATACATGACAGCTGTTGCCAGCAGCCTCAGGACTCCGTGATACAGAGCACTCTTAGCACTTGTCCTTATTTAGGACAAATGTCTTATTTTGAGTCAAGGGCTGCAGTTTTACAAGTCCACACATACACACAAGGAAATTCTGTCACTGGAGAAAAGGGCAAATCTGTCCTAAAAATGCAATGGCAATAATGGCCATGTCATCCCTCTCCTTTTATCACAGCACCTCTGGCTTCACATCAAGATATGCTGCTTTGGTTGGCTGGTTGTGCAGCTTTCCTGGTGGTTACATTCTGGGGTGGCACCAAAGGATCTCACACTGAGTGCCCTGAGGTCCCTGAGGGAAACCAAAGCCTGAAAAGTAGACAGGTCTGTGGAGGAGAGGCCTGCAGGCAGCAAGAGGAGCTGGACACTGCTGGCTTACAGCCCTGGCAGGTGCAGTGGGGTCCTCATCGCTGTTGGCAAAGCTGGAAGGGGAAGGAAGGGTCTCATACATCGGCTCCCCTCCCTCCAACACCTCCCAGCTCTAGGCCAGCCTGACGCAGCGCTTTTGGAGGCTCAAGCTGTCCCCATAGTGCCAGGGTCCCTGTGGCTCCCACCCTGTGGGGCTTTGGGGCCTCTCTGCGCTCTCTGCCCCCATCGTGGGCGCCTGCACGAGGGTTTCCCTCTGCAAACAGGTTCTGAGAAGTGCAGGGCTGATGTGGGCAGGGTTTCATGCTGGTTCCACACTGGACTGCAGGCAGAGTCCTGGGCTGGTGTAAAAGGTGTAAAAGCATCCCCAGAGTGCCGGGCACACGAGCTGGTTCACACAGAGGCCACTGCAGCCTGTGAGAGGCAGCAGGGTGGCAGCAGCTGGTGCCCAGCCCTGCAGCTGCAGTGACAGGCACCACAGCCAGGCAGATCTCCCAGACACGGCTGGAGGAGCTGCCTCTCCTGTCCTGCTCTGCACTGCCCAGTGACTGGAGCTGGTGCCACAGCAGCTCAGGATGAAGTTTGCCTTCAAACCTCTAGCAGCATGCCAGGAACAATTACGGCTTCATCACTAGGAGTGTCACCTGGGTTTGGAAATGCCTCTCCACACCTGCAAAACTAAAGTATCTCCAGAATTACAGAGATAAATATGATGCAATGAGTTGTTTATTTGGTACAAGCTGCTGCAAAGCTTTTGCCAGTCTTCAGAAAATGAGCTCACTGTTCCATCTCCTCTTGGGCTGCTCTGCAGCCACAGCCACCCCTAACACCACCTTTTCCTTCAGTTAGACACACCACTAGGCTGATGTCCTTAGCAGCAGCCAGGAAAAGGAACAAAGAACTTTCTGAGCTGTCTTGTTAGTCCAGCATGCCTCTGTATGGAGACATTAAAGAATTGCTCAGGATGAAAACACATCTCTGTGATGTGAGCAAGAGAGAGACTCCTTCCACCACCTCCTCCTCCTCTTCTTCCTCCTCCTCCTAACTCCTCTAAGCCCTGTAAGACCCCAGCAGGATCCAAAGCAGATGCAGTACTATAGCAGGCAGTACAGCATGGATGAAAGCTCATCCCTGCTGCACACTGACATTTGCTGTCTTGGGTTCACAGGTTTGCCCCAGTTGCAGCAGCATCCATCCAGTCTGTGTTTCTGTTTATTTTAGACCAGGTTCCCTCTCCTCAGTGCCGTGAGACTTCATAGGACTGGGAGCACCGCTCTAAGTCTCACAAAAATTATTTGGTGACACTACAAACCCTTTTCTCCTGACGGTAGGAGCAAGGAAGGGGCCGGCGGTATGGAATACTGAGGGCAGCCCTCGGGGTGCAGGGTCATCTCAGCAAAGCCCAAGCAGACCCCAAGAGTAAGAAAACCTCGGCAGCTGCAGCAGTGCTGCAGAGCCAATTTACGATTTTAAACCGGAGTTTTGTCACCTTTGTGGTCACCATCAGTACCAGATGGGACACTGCATCTCCCTTTGAATGCATTCATAATGGGCTCTGCTGGGAGCCCTTTGAGCAGGAGATAAACAGGTGATTATCCCGACACTGTCCTGACGGATGGATGGGGATGCTCAGGGACGTGTGTGCCATTCCCACAACCTTTTAGGGAGGTTCCCTAAATCACAGCAATCAGCGACCACTTAGAAGCCATAACCAAAAGAGGAGAGGGCTGACTTTAAGGAGTAAAACTCACAAGCACTGACAATGCCAGCTGCCTCCTGGCACAGAAGGTGGATGCAGTGAAGGCTTGAACCATCAGGTCCGTGCTAAAGAAGCCATTCATGTCCAGATGCAACAAAAAAGGGCTCAGGACTGGTACTGCAGGGCACTTTTAGGAGGATAATGGGTACATTCTGGGAAAGCTGCATCCCTCAGGACTTTTCTCCAGGGCTTGAAGATAGCACATAAAATGAAATTATTAAGTATTAAGAAAAGAAAGGGAAAGGGAGGGAGATACTGGCTACTTTTACAGAGGGGTAGAAAAAAATCGAGTGAGTGGGAATTTAGCCATGGGAACTGGAACAGTTCAGAAGGTGACGGGATGGGAAGTGGCCAGAAGTGAAGGTTTAACTCCTGAGAACAGCAGCTGAGTCAATGACAGGGTCAGGGAACAGGACAGATGCCTGACAAGCAGGAGAGGATGTGCAGGCAGGCAGTGAAAGGAACGAGCGGGAAGGGATGTGACTTTACCAACAGTGGGCCTGCTTGTGGATAAAGCCAGATACTGATAGATGAAAGAAGCAAAAGGAGGAACGATAAATTCCAGAGGAATTCCACTCATTGACACTGACTTTTGCTCACCCAAGACCGTGCTGGACTTAGAGAAAAAGAACAGAGATACAAAGAAAAAGGGGGTCTGTTTTAGGCGATTCGGGAAGTCTGCACCTCTCAGGTACCTCAGCCAATGGGGGAGAGAGGGAAATGCAGGCAGGAAATCAGGATAAAAAGGAGGCTTCATCCTCCAGCCATTTGAGAGACCTCATGGGAAATGACCACAGCCTCTCCCTTTATTCGAATAAAGTTACAGGCCTGTGTCTCCTTTTTGGACATAAATCTCTGGCATCATGGATTAATTTTCCTAAGAGCAGGAACATGGGAGCAATTGTGCCCTACTGCCAAGAGCAGGAACATCAGGCTGCAGACACCTGGAATTGTGGAGTGGTACAGGAGGGTTGGTCCGCTGGGTAGAAGAAACATGATAGAAAAGTTGTAATGGCTTGGCTCGGACACAGTCTGTTTCAGAGGCATGAAAACAGTTGGTATGAGTAGGACAAACTACTCCACATCAACACAAGTTCCATTTGAAAAAAACCACTTGTGGTATCCTGAGTAAAAACAGCTCGCTGTAAACCAGGAGTTTGTGGGAACTACTGAGTAGTTAATGTTTGCAATACTTACTGTGTAGGACAATAGTTCCAAGAAAAGCAGGTCATGTTTCAAGGCATCAGAGGAATCCAGTAAAGCTGCCATTCAACTAGATGCTAAGTAGGGCAAAGATAAAGAAAAACATTCCAAAGTACTCTCTAAATACAAATCCCTTCCACTTCAGACAGCTTAACAGTGTTTCACTGCAAATTCAGACACTAAAACATAACCAAACCCACAATTCAGCTGCGTTAAGAAGAATAAAGGAGTGTTCCTAGAAAGCTTGGCTGACTCACTCGTACTTTGATAGCAGCTGGGGAGCCGATGCCAAGTGTGGATAGCAATGAACACCTGTGGGACACCCAGCGAGGCAGAAACGTCAGCTCTGCCACGGCAGCAGGGGTGGATAGGGATGGATGTGCCTCCAGGAACTGTTCCTGTACTGGGGAGAGAGGGGACTCCAGTTCCAACACAAACTGTTGGGTTGGGAACGTCCATCCCAAATTATTCTCTGATTTGTAATGCTGTGAGGCAGAAAAAGACACTCAGGCAGACAGAGACAGATAACGAGGGTGCTCTCAGAGCCTTGCTGAACACATGCCCTAAGCTGAGGGGTGCAAGAGAATTACAAGTTGGTTTGAGAAGGTGGCAGTGTGGTGCTGCCGACCGCTCTCAGGAGCCATCCGAGATGGGAACTCAGATCTCACTAGTGAGGCAGGAACAGACAGAGTGGGGACTGGGCGCCAGGAGCCCTCTGCATGGTGACAGGCAGCTTGTGCTTCATGTGACAGAAACACGGGTTCCAGGGCAGTGATTTCAGAGGGCTGAGGGGAAAAGGCTGGACTGGGGCACTGCACCCCAAAAAGCTGACAAGGAGATGAAAAGGATCCTCCAAAAGACCTTCTGTTTGAAGACAGACCTGTAAGGGGAGAGCAAGGAGGAGACAGAGCTACAAGATATAAAACAGCAAAAATTTTGATGTAGGAGAGACTGCTTGCCAGTCTTCAGGGTGGCTGAATAATAATGGGGGGAAAAAAGCAGGAAAGGGCTGAAAGGTTACAGTGGGTTGTAAGAGCCTGTCAGCACAGCCTCTCATGGCTTTGGTCATCAAATAAAGATGTTCCCCCACAGACACATGATCAGTGCTTGAACATCTCACCCCACTGATGTTTTGTGCTCTGGTTTAGACAAAGAATTTAACAGTCTCCTTCTCTATTCTTTAAAGAAAAACCTTTACAGATGGCTGGGAATGCCATGCATAATGTATGCTTTAAGTGTTTGTTTGTCTTATTTGAGTGGAGCTTTTGATGTTGGACTATCCATTACTTAAAAGCCAATAAGTTAGAAAACCATGAAGGAAAGTGAAATGGCTTGTATCATTTAGTTCTGCACAGTATTTGTGTGCGCTGAAGATTTCATTTTTTCTGTAAGATGCAGATGGTTTGAAATTGAAAAGCTGGGCTATTCCAGTAGCAGTCCTTTTGTTCTCAGAATGAGCTTGGCTTATTGAAGCAAAGCAGGAAAACCTCTGATTAATGGCAACATCTATCTTTAGGCAAAAAGGTTGTCATTAGACTGAGCTACTGTGCAATTCTGAAATGTTTTAACGTTGTGCTTTACATGGTAAGATCTTGAAGAGGTTCTTTCTTCTGGAGAGATCAAACCCAGTTGAGGGGATCGTTGTTCTCTTGATGGGGTGGGGAGAGCCCAGGAGCAGTGACAGCAGGGAATACCTGCCAAGGGAAGACCCAGGGTGCAGCTGGCCTAGAGATACACCTGCAAAGGCAGATGGATTTGGTACTTAGCCTCAAAAGAATAACACTCCAGCTGGAAATGGGAGGTTTTGGTCGGTTAATGAGGGAAGAGAATGACCAGTGAAAGGTATGATGGACGGGGGCAGTGTGTAAGAGCATGGGCAGCCCCAGCCCAAGCCCATCACTGCAGCTGGAGCCAGAGCTGAACTGCTGCTCCCAGGGGTAGGTCCTGAGCAGGATTCCCGGATCAGGGGAGCAGGGCTGTGTCACTGTCACTGTGTCACTGTCACTGTGTCACTGTCACTGTGTCACTGTCACAGCAGCTGCTGGGGCAGAGGCAGCAGAGCCCAACTCCCACTGCCCACGCAGCTGCAGCTCTTCCCTAAGGGCTTGGCTCCTCCAGCCCTCAAGCAGACCTGGGCACCGCTTTCAACTCTCTTCGTACCACACCACACCTGCATCATCACTTCTGCTAAAAATGTCCACAAAGCTCCTTCTCAGCAGCAGATTTTCTGCATCGAGCTCATCCTAGCCAGGCAACCACAGGGGACCATCCGAGGGACAGCAGGTCCCTCACTGCCCACCCTCAGCAGGTCCCTGTGGCCAGCCCACACCCCGGGGGGCTTTGCCATGGCATGCCGAGGGGCACTGGGGCTTTGGAGAGCTGAACTCTGTCCCCAGTGCTCCTGCTGATCCCAGCCCCACTCTGCAGGCTTGGCTTTGGTGTGAGAGTGTCCTCACGGGAACATTCCTGGAAATCTGCTGTTGTTTTCCAAATCAAGCAGTTTGCCTGAGTTTTCCCAGAAAGGCAGAAGCAGAGTGTAGGTTTAAAAACAAGATGCACTTTCCTCTCTTCATGAGCAAAATGGCTTGTGGCCTTGAAAAAAACAAATGAAGAGTGGACATTGAAGAAGATAATTAAAAACCTTTTAACTCTTATGGGAAAAGGTACATTACTGAGAACAAACAAATGTGGAGTTTTCAAAATGCGATTTTTTCAGGGATTTTTTGTTTAAACATTTTTTAAAATTATTATTATTATTTGAAAACAATATGCAGAACTTACCCTTTTACATTATGGTGATCAGAAACAGAGTTTTAAAAAGCAGACTGGGTTAGTGCAGTGCAGGAACATGAACCAAGTCAGGGCAGCTGAGTCTGCCTGAGAGGAACTGGCACAACCAGACCTGGTGTGTCCATTCTGATCTGTGTGACAGAGGGAAAAGAGGCTGCAGAAGTTGCATTTTCCACCTCAAAGGTTTTAGGCAATGTCCATTGGATTTTACTCAGTTGAAAGGACTTGTATGTTTTTGATCATTTCTGAGAGTCTCAAGTCTCTTCAGACACCAGAGCTGAGGAATCTGTTCATAATTTCTCATGCAAGCTGATGAGCTTCAGCTGAGACAAAGTACATGTAAGAGGGAACAGAAGTATCAGGTAGTGGGAAACAGAGTCAGTAGTTTTAGCAGTAATCAGTGGGGAGTGTAGGAAATGTAAACCCACAGGGGCTGGGGATCCCTCACAGAGCCAGATGTCCTGGCCCCAGAGCCCAGGCGTGGTGGTGTGCTGACCATCACCAGTCCCTGGGATCCCAGCCCAGGGGCCAGGCCAGGCTGCCTGGTGGGCTGCACCCAGCCTGTGCCTTACACACTTGCTGTTCCTGCTGTGTATAGTATTTTAGTTCATTTTACACTGTGCTGGCTTGGTGCTATTTCTGTAGGATATTCTGCATTTTAAAATGTCACGTTTTCATCCCTCGGCTTTGGAGTAAGAACTGAACTGAAATACCTCCTCTAAATTCAGAACCAGGGCTCATCTAATGTCAGATGATGTTTCAGTCCTCGGCATACAGCAGACAGCCACAGCAGTGCACAGGCTTTTCCATCTGGGAGAGAGAGCAGTGACTCCAGCCCTGGTTCAGCTTCTTCCTCCAGACTATCCAGCACCCTCCAAAGGCACTAAGGGAGCAGTCAGACAGCCTGGTTTAGATGTACACACTGCATAGACCAGTTTTTCCAAACAATTTTGAGCAAATGGAATTGTTTATTCATCCTGTAACAGCCACATGGACTGCAGAGAGGTGGCAGGTAACAGGTGAAGCCTGGAGGAAGCTGGGGAGGGCTACGAAGTGTTTTCAGAGGAAATCAATATTCCTTTGGTACCTCTTGCTGCACAACACCAGCAGAGAGATGCTGACAGCCACTGAAGCTACACAGGCTCTCATCTTCTCACTTGACAGACCATTAACTTTAAGGACTCTGCCCAGGCTGCCTGCTCCAGTTGAAGAGTCTCTGTGATTATCTTTCCAGGCAAATTAATCACTGACATATTTTCTTTATTTTATTCTGAACGAACTAATAAATGAATTTACTAGGTGATTTCTTCATTTAATACTGCAGTTTAAATCAACAGACAATGGCAGAAACCCAGTTTATTGAAACTTGCTCATTGCCTATAGCCATTTCCATGGTGCTGGTACCTGTAAATCCTCACTGGGCAAGGCTGAGTGATGCTTCTCGGCTGGAGCCCACAAAATATGTAAATGTTCTTCCAGAAGACTAACACAGTTGGGAGGAGTGTGTGGTGTAACCCTTCCTAAAGCTGTGCCCTGGACAAAGGGACCAGTGAGACAATTGTACTGCAAGTCAAACCAGAATTTCCCATTAGATGTTAAAGACTGTTTAATAGCTCCTAAAGTGCTTCTCCTTTGTTCAAAAGTAGACAAAGTAAATATTTATGTGTCAGGAAAAACGGTTCCTTTTCCCCAGTGGAGATGTTATTTGTCCCTTCTAAACACTAAGGCCACTAACAATAATTCCATGCAAATAGGAAATAATTATAAGCAGAGAGGCACTCACAGGAGGGAAATTAGGAACACAGAGAGGCTCTTATTTCTATTCTCTAAAAAGTCTTGACTTACTGTACATTAAAGTTTCTTTTTGAAACTCTTTCTGGCATTGCCACTGTTCCTGGTACAGCTCAAACAGGAAGGAAGCTGCAGGCTCTGCTGTCAGTGTGGCCTTCCCCCAGCTCTCAGCACTCCCACCACCTGCACACCCAGCCCTGGGCAGGCCAGGGGAGGAGGAGCACACCCTGCCTGGCACTGCCGGTGCTTCAGGTCTCTCCTGCACCATCCCCTTGGGCAGAGCTGCCACTGCTGCAGGCTGCCAGGGGCTTGGCCCTCCAGCTGCTCAAGGGCTGCCTCTGAACCCACTGCACCTGGCATCCTCACAGTGCCCATCACTGCTCACCATGGACTGAGAAGCCAGTGAACAGGTTTATTCTCCCCTAGTTTAGTGTGTCTCAAATTGTAATAACAGTAAATTATTCCATTATTTATCTTTAGTGGCATCAGGTATGGGACAGCACCTCTGCTGCACTGTGTTGTGCCTGTTACTGTAGTCCAGGAGTGCCTCAATCTACAAAATTTATTATTGTCCTCCTGCATCTGTGGGAAGGATACCAAAATACACAGAACCATTTTTAACATGTAGGCTGTGATTTTAAAATGCTCATTTCATACCAAGGAAATGAGTTTTAAGATGCCATTGAAGCTGCCAACAAAATTGAATCCTTACAGAAAAACCATTCAAATGCACAGGAAATAAATGCTCCCAGGCAAGGATTTCCTTTGATTTCCGAATGGTTCTTTCGGAGAAAAAAAATAACCCAAAACAGATGAAGATGGGAGAGTGAATATTTTGATTCCCTTTGATTATCCCTCAGTGTTTGGAAGAGGAAACAAACATCGGTTTGAAAGAATCCCCATTTGGTACAATGCCAGAATAGGACATTCCCCAGGTGTCCAGGGCTGCATTCCCCCACTGTAGCCCTGGGCGGGGTGTGGGTCAGGCAGCTCTCACTGCCTGGCATCGGGGTGGGCAGAAATCCCCGGACACGCAGGTGGGGCCATGGGCAGCAGGACCGTGGCCATTCACACCCGTAGTGCCGCAGGACCCTGGCTGAGGGTGTTTGTGCAGCCCCTGAGTGACCTCCAGCCCTGCCCCTGAGCTCAGGCACTGTGGGCTCTGCAGGAGAGGGATGTGCTCTGCAGCACAGCCGTAGGCTACAAACACCCTATAACCACGCCATCCTTGTCCCTCAGAACCTGCCTGTTCTGTTTACAAATGGAAGCACGGGTGACAATGACCACAGAAATCCAGGGACACAAATGCAGCTCAGTGACAAGGGTGTTTTGTGCAGACAGAAGAGATGCATCCCACAGCCGTCCATGGAATTGCTGCCCACTTTGTATTTATGGGCAGGGAGACACCGGACACTGCTCTTCATCAGGTTACACTGGAGGAGCTGTTCTCCCCTGGAGCACAGCCCAGACCTTTCTGGTAACCAAATCTCACTCACTCCCACCCTCGTGGCTCATCCCACCACAGCAGCACCCTGCCAGCCTCCTCTGGGAGACTGAGGATGCCCAAGAAGCCCCCCTGGGGATGTGTATTGAAGGTCAGACAGTGTTTGTCAGGTTCAGCCTCACAGGAATTTCAGGCTGAAAGGACACAGCAGAAGAGCACAGCGTGTCTCCTGTTTGCAGGGATCCTTCTGGGCATACAGGGCCACTGCCCAGCCCAGTGTTCCAGCAAGGCGCTGGGAAGGGGCTGGCGTGCTGCACCCTTTTGTGGTGGCCAGCAAGGTGGGCAGGGAGTGCCTTGGGCAGTGTAGTACCCTGAGCTCCTCCTTAAAGAATATCCTGTCCTCCAGCCCCTAACCTGCACTCTGTGCACTGGTTCAGGTGCCGTGGGGTCAGGAGAGTGCCCCTCTGTCTCTGCCACTGATCTGCCACGAGATTTTTGCACAAATCGTGCGGCATTTCTGGGCTTTAATTTCAGTAAATCAGGGTTACAGCAGCAGACCTGCACTGCTGTGCCCTCCACAAGCTCTGGAGGACAACACTGGGCCCATGAAAGTCACAAATTCTCTAAAGTACGTGAGCAAAACAGTAAATATTTCAATGGGGTATTAACAGTTGACTTATAAAAGGTTGCACTAATCTACAAAGCACAAGACAGCTATGTCTGCTTACACATAGGATTCTAGTCTTCTAACAGTCCTATAATTTTAGGTAAAGCCATTTCCAGAGGATTAGCAATTGTCTTTCTGAGGTAGTAGTTGTAGAAGGTTCTCAGGAGTCTCACGCATATTTCAGCAGAGCTGAGTTACACCGAGCACACAGCCTATTGTCATTATGGAGCAGGGAGTACGGGAGTGCAGCACCTGAAAAATTGTATGTATGTGTTTTACTTTTGGGGTTATTACATCCGTGTCTTCCACGAGCCTTAAATGTTTGTAAACAACTCACTTAGTCATCACTAAGCATTTATTATTAGTGTTCTCCCTGATGTCTGTTCGAATAATAGAACTGAAATTCTCACAATAAAATATAAATTTTGGACATATATTCCTAACCTTGATCTGTTTAATGTTTTGTTCAAAAATCTAGAAATCATTTATTACACAAAGTGAACTCCAAAAAGAAGATATGGATCAAACACAGAATATAAAATAGCATATATCTGTAGTTTCAGTCCATGAAGATCCACCAGTTCTCTCCTCATTTCCTTAGGATATTACACGGGGTCATTGTTGCTTTAACAGTCCATTAAAACCCTGGCTGGAGGGAACACCTGCTGCTGACACCAAGGCTTTCAGTCAGTGAGACATGGCTTTGTCCACCCAGAAACCTTCAGGGATGGGGACTCAGTCCTCTCTTAATCACCCGCATTTTTCATGGGTGATGCAAAATAGTTCCCAGTTGCATTCACCAGCTCTTTTGGCACCCTCTGTGAGACCCCACTAGCTCCCAAGTGTGGAAAAACCCAGCTCCCTCTGCTCCAGCTCCCCACTCCTGCACTGTCACAGGCTGTCCCTTTCCCCACAGCTCTTACACTGTGCCAGCACAGACTGGGAAAAGACACCTCAAGTCCAAAGACACTGAAATAGGGGTTTTTCACTTGATTTATTGGAGGTTTGGGGGGTTTGTGTTATGCTGAATTAGCCCTGAAGCTGTGCTGGAGCAGGGGTCTATCCCGTGTGGGCTGGGATGGAGCTATGGACAGGGACGGGGTCACAGACGGTGGATGCAGGCTGATGAGTCCGCCAGCACCTTGTGCAGGAGCTCAGCTGACCCCACACCAAAACAGCCTCACCTCTCCAGTGACGTTTGGCACGGATGGGTTCTCTTGCTGAGTAAATAAATCCCGAGCGGGCAGCTTTGGAAACTCCCCGAGACAGCAATTAGCTGCATGTCCCGATGTGCGAGCCCCCGGCCCCTCTCCAGCCCCCCCAGCGCCCCAGCCTCCCGGCCGGCGGCAGAAGCTCCCTCAGGAACGCCGGACCTCGCATCCCCACCGCCCGTACCTGCCAGATCAGAGCCCGAGGTGTCAGCAGAGCCACGCCCGAGCGCACCAAAGGAGCCGCATTTCTGTGCAGAAATTCCATCTGCGACATGTCACGGGTGCCATCTGCTGACGCTTCCCTGGCCTCAGGGTCCGGCCCTGCGCGGGTGGCGCAGCCCGACCCCAGCCGTCCCCTCGGGCACCGCCAGGGAGGACGGAGCCTGCTCTAGTCCCTGTTGTCTGTGGGGTATGGGGCAGGGCAGGGGGCACACAGACCTGCCCTGGTCCCTGCTGTCTGTGGGGTCAGGTGCAGGGCAGGGGGCACACAGACCTGCCCTGGTCCCTGCTGTCTGTGGGGTCAGGGGCAGGGCAGGGGGCACACAGACCTGCCCTGGTCCCTGCTGTCTGTGGGGTCAGGTGCAGGGCAGGGGGCACAGACCTGCCCTGGTCCCTGCTGTCTGTGGGGTCAGGGGCAGGGCAGGGGGCACACAGACCTGCCCTGGTCCCTGCTGTCTGTGGGGTCAGGTGCAGGGCAGGGGCACAGACCTGCCCTGGTCCCTGCTGTCTGTGGGGTCAGGGGCAGGGCAGGGGGCACACAGACCTGCCCTGGTCCCTGCTGTCTGTGGGGTCAGGGGCAGGGCAGGGGGCACACAGACCTGTCCTGCACAGCACAGGGTCACAGCCCCGGGCAGCCAGGAGGGGCAGAGCAGCCAGGACACCCCACAGCTTCACTGCTGAGTCTGTGCTGACAAAGTGGGGCTGCTGTTCTCGCAGTGGGTCCTTTAGCTCCCAAAAGTCACTTTGTCCTACAGAGAAAGCAGCCAGTTGTCAGCAGCCCAGCAGAGATGGCGTGGCCAGCCAGGCTCAATGGACAGCCCCTGTTTTCATCTGGGTCCTGCACCCATGGTGTGAGCTCTCAAGACCTGGAAACCTTGGAGCAGCACTGACATCCTCCTCTGAAAGCAGAACCCTTCAGAGGTACCACCTGTCCTGTGATGCCTCATTTACACTCTGGGGATGTTACAGAGGTCACCTACGTTGAGCCGCCTGGGCTGGCTGTCCCCCTGCTAGGAAATTCAGTCATGGGGACAGAAGGAGCCTCCTACTGTCACCATGCAGACGAGCAATAGCTCTGGGAGCACAGCTGAGGGCCACAGGGGAGCAGAACCACGTGCTGGCCAGGACACCACAGCCCCTGGGTACTTGCAGCAAGCCAAGTGGCAGAACCGTAGTTCGGGCCCCCAGTGGGTGGAAGCTGAGATCCAAATCCTTTCACCTTTTTTCAGCTGCAGTCTGTGCTCCTGGTAGCTCCTGCACCCATTCTGATTTCTGCCAGAGGCTGGGAAGGAATCAGGGCCTTGGAAGCAAAGGGGCTCTGGCCTGGGGACATTGGCTGCTGGGTGAGCATGGCAAGAAGGGCAGGGGGACACCAGAAATTGCCCCCTCAGAATCCAGCAAGGGCCACCCCAGTACCCCATTCAGGGGACCCACTCTCCCACTCCACGAGGATGCTGTTCCCACCTGCACAGACCAGATACCCCACACTGGCCCTGGGAGCACAGAAAGTGGCAGGAGAGATGTTTAATGGGGTTCTATCATTGCCTGCTCCCCCCAGTCAGATATGTCTCCTTCCAGCAAGGTGCTGTGCAAAGGTTCTGCCCCCAGCCCCACCGTGGGGGGACTGATATGGTGTGAAACCAAGTTCAGCACTACTGCCTGGTGCCACCAAAACAACCTCCACTTACTGCAGTACTGAGTGTAGCAGTTACAACCATAAAATTCAAATCTTTTCTCTCCAGAAATAAAACTGAAAGGCAGAAATAAATTCTGCCTAAGAAGGAGAAGGAAGCAAAAATGATGAAATAAGTAGCAACTAAGTAAGTGGTACTACAATGTACCACTTTGTAAAGGTTGGATACCAAAAGGTCAGTTCCTTTAAAACAGACATTCAGGTATGAAAGGACCAATGTGGTATTTATTTTCCACAGACTCAGTGTTTAACTGAGCAATTATACTGCCAGTTGCTGAAATGATGGGGTGCAAATGAAAAATGTGTTTACATGTCCATGATCATTAAGTCTTTGTACTTCTGTGGAGATACAGGTAGAATAAATATTTTAAAATAAAAATTGTTTTGAACCTCTCCAACAACATAGTCGTATCAGTCAGATAATCCCAGCTGCAATGCTTTTAAGAAGTGTTTTGTGTTCCAATTTAGAGCAGAATAACTGAAAGACAAGGTGCCAATTCTCAGAGCACCAGAGAAACTCCTCTGGATCCTAGTCTAAAATTGAATTTTTTTAAAAAAAATCCATTTAGAAGTCTGGAAACATTTTTTTCATGATTTTCACATTACTTTTGCTGTGTCAGAGAAGTAAAATCCATTTTGGTAGTAAACGTTCCACACAAACTTCCAAAAGTCAAGTATTCTGCAAGATTAATGCCGTAGAATGAAAACATCTCCATGCCAAAAACCCTTGCAGTGCTGCCCAAGGATCCATCAGTTAGAGATTTCTTGCTGCATTTGTGTTCTCAGATGTGAAATACTCAAGACAAAATATCAAAACAGAGGAAGGGCAATTCCCACATAAATGGAACAGGAGTACCATAACACCTTTACAGAAACATTTGCTCTAGAGTGTTACAGTGATTGGGCACAAGGAAAAGCACACGCACAGTTCTTGGTCATCAGAAGCTTTTACTTTTTGAATCTTTGTGCTTTTATAAGATGCTCCACAAAAGGGGCTGCCATTGGTCAGAGAAGGACTGCGTCTGTTCTCCTTCAGCAAACAACAGGTGACAGAGATTGTTTGGGGAAACTGGCGTGAGAAGGGCAAAGCTCTCTTTAGTGTTTACAAAACAACAAAGCTCTCTTTAGTGTTTACAAACCAACAAAGACATTGCCGTGAGAATGGGAATGTGTTCCCGTGGGAAAGAGCCAGCAGTAGCCAGCAGTAAAAATCCCAAGCCCAAGAAAATACACAGGGCGACACTAGAGGACACAACAGTGAAAGACAACTACTGCTCTCAAGTCAGTGGGTTTATAAACAATTTGTAAGAGCTCTCTCAAGCCCAGCACATTGACAGAGTTCCACTGATGTGTGGAACAGCTCAATAAAACACACAAAATGCACATGGAGCCCCAGGTTTGTCTTTGCAGCAGCAGCTGATACAGGGCAAACCTCTTGCAGTTACCTCTGACTGAAATACACCTGCAGCACCCATTGGTGTGACACTGGGCATGTTTGGGACAAGGATTATTTGATTTTCACCTTTTCTCTGGGTGGATCAACACAAAAGCATAACTGAGTGAAATTAGGCTTTTTTTCTGAGAGTGAATGCCACACTCCTGGTGTCAACCTCTCTGCCCCACTCTCCACTTCCCCAGTGCCATTTAAAGCAAGTCCAGCACCATACTGGGACAAGCTCTGCAATCTGGCAGGTTTGAGGGCTGCAGTCCCCAGGCCTCGCCCCCACAATGTATAATTGAGGAAAAGCCCACTGAAATGAATGTGAATGCAAGGGCTCCATCCCTACACACTCCCCTCCGAGTGCTTGGGAACAGATTTGGAGGAATCTCAGAGTTCCTGAGCAAGAGAGGCACAGGGATGAGGTGCTGTACCAACTGAACCCAGCCCAGTGAGCACAACAGATTGCTGAGCTCAAATTAAGGTACCTCTACATTTTCAGGTGTTGCAGTGATAAAAAACCCAATATACTTTATTACTAGTACCTTAAAACTGCCCCAAATCTATTCCATTTCCATACACATTATTTCTACAAAAATATGTAACTTAACGTTCCCAATTTGATTATCTGATATGTTACAGAGCTACGTGAAAACTTGTTATGGAGATTTGACAAGGTTTACATTCAACAGAAAAGTTTAAATCGATTCCTTAAGTTCCCCTCTCCCTCCAAATTCAAATTAATTTCCTAATCCTATTATCACTAATAAAATTTCCGAGTAATTTTAAATAAAATTCTTTTAACTACTGTATGGGAGTTGCATGGCAAGGTTTCGGTAGAGGTGGCTGCAGTGAAAAGTGCCAGAAGTTTCTCCTGTGTCTGATGGAGACAATGCCAGGGCTGAGCCCATCAGCAATGGTGAAAAACAGAACCGGAAATGGAAAACTCCAGGGCAACGGCAGCTGCAGAGAGGAGTGAGAATATGTGAGAGGAACAGCCCTAGAGCTCCCCAGGTCTCTGCAGGAGGGGCAGGAGGTGCTCCAGATGCCAGAGCAGAGACCCCCCTGCAGGCCCTGGGGGGCTGTGCCAGAGCAGGGGATGCCCAAACCCATGGAAGCCCTCACTGGAGACTGGGCAGTGTCACACACACTGCTGATAAATTGAGAACAAGTTTATCTTTTCTCCAAATCCACTGTCTATTATGCATCTCAGAAAAGTTTGTGCATGAGAAAATGGAAAAAAAATAATTACCTAGCACAGGTAATGGACTGGCCTAACCCCTGCTGTAGCTTTCATGAAGTCAAAATTTCCAGCAGGAAATAAGCAGCCCCATTTTGCCCAGTGTTGGCCTATTTTATAACTTTACAAACTAATGATAACTCTCAAGCCATCTGAGCAGCAGCCAAAGAAACGAGAGCAGACACACACAGGAGCATATCCCTAATACACTTTCAGTAACCAGGGAGGAAGAGGTCACCTAAAGCCCATTCTTATGCAGAATTTTAAAAAAATGAGACTGGATTTTGGTCAGAAAATGCTTTAAGGAAGTTTTACCTTCACTTTCTTCATTAACCTTAGTTTTCTGGTCCTTTTGAGGGCTTTTGTGAACTGCCATATAAGCCAAAGCAATAATTTGCTCCTTCAGTCTCACTGAACATGTCAGGAAGCCTTGCTCTGGGAAAAACATTCCTATAGTATTTCAGCAGTCACAGGTGTGTGTGCTGTACATTCAGGGGTTTGTGCATTGCAAGGAGCACTTCAAATGTCAGTGAAAGCCATTTCCAATTATCTCCAAAAATAATTGCAGCAACAATGCTCTTAAGCTCATATTTGTTGGAGTGTGCGATTTATACGTGGGACATGAATCCACAAAGCTCCAAGGATTCCAGAAAGCTAATTTAAAAAATCTGATACAGTTATGCGAGGACAGGAGCGTTTCAGTAGGAACTCCTTTGCAGCTGGAAAGCAGCACGAAGAGGAGGTGAACTTTCAGAAGGGCCAGTTTTGCAAATAAAGGTATTTTTGGCTCCTTACTGACTCTCATGCTTTAAGCTGTTCAGGGCCAGTGCCGTGTTCAAGCAGCTCTTCAGCAAGGACAGCAGCCTGTCCCCAGGCTGTGGCCTCAGCAAGGTCTGCCAGCACAGACAGCTCAGCTGGAAACAAAGCTCCTGACAACTGCAGTGCACCCGAGGTTAACAACGCACGTGTTTGTGTACACTTACATCAGACTGGAGAGGACACATAGAAAGAAGTACAGCTGAAGTAGTTTAGAAACCTGCACATTAACAGGCAGGGGGAGGACTCGGCACAAACCTGAACTCACGGGTGAAACCAGCTCTTCCCAGGGTACTGGGCAGATTTGGGTCACTGCATCCCCTGGGACTGGCATCACTTTCCCCCCTGCCTTCCCTTCCCCATGACCCAGCGCCGGCACACGTGGCAGTGAGCACACAGCCTGTGCCACACACACCTCAGGAGCCTCTCAAACCGCCTGCAGGTGCGAGACGGGTCACAGCAACAAGGACTGGGTGCCATGGGACACGGGGTACCCTACAGGATGGGTACAGATTTGAAGGGAAGGTAGTGACTTTCCACAATCAAGACCCAAGAGATGCACCTCATACTCCCTCTGGCGCTGGTATTTACCAGGTAACACATTGAAATTTCAGAAAACAAAACAGAACCAATGCTCCTGTCCTGAAATCTTACTCAAGCAAAAGGTTTGGAGTTGGTTTTGGGTTTTTTTACCACAAAGACCAGGATTCTCTTACTTCAAGCTGCCTGTGTCACAACAGAAGCACTCTGAATACAAGGTTGGCTGCAGCCAGAGCATATCAACCTGCCCTGCCTGAGGAAGGCACAGCTCATTTTCTTTCAGCTACCAGGTGTGCTGTTCAGAGAGCCATCAGCTCGGAATGCTCCAGAAAGCAGAGGTAACCAAGGCTCCTCAGCTGGAAGGGAGATCAGATACGGAACAAAAACCACTGGGTGGTCTGTGGTCACAGAAAAAAGCATGAAAAGGAAAGGAAAAGGACCGAGGACCTCAGCCAAACCTACAGCGCTCAGTGCAGCACACTGACATCACGGACAGCACGTAGCAAACCTCTCACTGAACTGTAGGTGGTGCAACAGGACTTGTGGGGTTTGGGATTTTTGTGATTGTTGTTGAAGGTTGTGTTTAACATTGCAAAGGCATCACTTCAGCTTTCCCACAGCAGGAGCAGATGCCTGCTCCCAAGCAGGTGGTGCAATGAACCAGTGGACCCAGACCCTGGCTTGTTGGTGTTCCCAAGCACTGAGTGACTTGGACTTGCCAAAGAGGGAACAATGACGTCCCCTAGCACCATCTTTCCTCTTCTTTGATCACATGCTCTGACATATCCAAACCCCATGTTTCATCCATCCTTCTTGTATCAGCATCCATGACACTATTCCAAGGCTGTGACAGTTGCCAAAAAGAAAAACCAGTTGTAAGAGGGATTGCTACAGGCTTGGCAATTCTCTCCTCTATCAGTCACCAGCCACATGGGGAAACGAGAAGCAAAGAAGGTTGAATCTGATGCAGAAAACAAAGGAGACAGGGAGCCAGCTAAAGGGAGATGGGATGGTCTGTACTGGAATGAAAGAAAGAAATCCAAAGAGTGGTTACTAATTTGAAGGGTCTGGGAGGAAAATTGCTGATCCACAGTGCTGCACTGCAAGGGGGAGCAGTGCAGAGACACCTGACTGAGAGGGCATCACCCCGCAGCAGCTCAGGGCTGTGCAGGAACCTGCCTCAATATACAAGTCCTTGGTGTGCAGTATCCCGGGTGCCCTCTGCGAGGAGCAGATGGAATGAAACACACCTGAGAAGGAGGAAATGGAATGAGACTTACTTGGTTTGTGTGCAGGCGCAGTTACT
The DNA here is from genome assembly GCA_021534815.1 of Acrocephalus arundinaceus. Taxonomy (NCBI): domain Eukaryota; kingdom Metazoa; phylum Chordata; class Aves; order Passeriformes; family Sylviidae; genus Acrocephalus; species Acrocephalus arundinaceus. The sequence goes on along the minus strand of JAJEOU010000631.1, from coordinate 81,491 downwards.
GTTGGTGCTTCTGATTTGTGGAGCACAGAGTCAGGGAATGCCATGGTCTGCCAGGCAGAGGAGAGGCCTCATCTGGAGGGGCTTGAAGAGTCACCACCTGTCCTTGCCACGGCAGCTGCAGCTGCCATCCCTCCTGCAGCTGCTCCGCAGGGCTGGGGCAGGCTGGCACAGCTGGCACACGGGTATGCAGATCCGCAGCACCATGGACACAGCCAGCGCCGGGACAGGCGAGGACAGAGCTCCCGGCATGGCCTTAGCGTCCTCCAGCATCTCTCACCCAGCTGCTCCAAGGCTGTTCTGCTCTCGCTGATGCCAGGAACACGCTGGATTCTCCATGGCGCCGCGCTCCTGCTGCCCAGCATCCTCTGGAGGCCCTGCCACCTGCGGAGCCGGGGCAGGCGGGATCCCTGCGGCAGGCGGGATGCCGGGATGATGTCAGGGCCAGGACCGCACACTTGAGGCAAATTTACATCAAAATAGTCCGTTCACACCTCCCCTGAGTACGAAGGGAAGGGCATTTCTTATGCAGACCAGTGAGATTGATGGCCCTGATATAACACCCAGATCCCGCTGGGGACTTCAATTAACATTTAGCAATCAATACTAGTAAAGAGCAAGGCTTTTCCCTCAGACTTACGCTGTTTATGTTGTTTTCAAAACACCTGCATTTCCGTCAAAGAGAATAGTAAAGAAAATTCATATCTCATTAATCAAAACACTGAGCCTCAGGGCAGAAATAGTTTGTTTACAAAATATTACATTGATCACTGAAATTTGAAATCTACGTTGAATTAAAGGCTTAATATGCCTTTATTCAACTTTATGTTTTTCATGTTGGTCTTTGATATTACTGTGTCACGGAGGAAAAAAAAAAAGAAAAAGCCTACAAATGATCCCTCCATCACTCCAAGCCCTCAATTTTAGATTTACACAAAAAGCAACAAGGCTAGGCAGGATCTTCCCATTTTCTGCATCTGATTTTCTGCTTTTATTTTGATAGCTTCTATGCATTACTGAAGATAGAAAATTAACGTACTTATGTCAGAAACAGTGATGCGTTAATGTGTTAATTATTATGGACTCTAAAAGCCTGAATTCATTTGTGCTGAATGAGTGCAAATTATCTGATAAACCCTTTAATCATGACTTTCTGAGCTTCCCCTCCATAGGTTTAGTCTTCTCGTTTATAGCCACGTGTATAAACTACAGACTATTTGTACATCCACACGGAACAAATCAGGCTCCCCAGAAAGGCGCCGATGAACCTGCTTGGCAAGGCCCTGCTAATCCACAGGTGAGGGGATCTGGGAATAAGCTGCCTGCTTCCACACAGCCAGAGCAGCTTTACCCGAGGAGCTTTGTGCTTTAGGGAGCTCATGAGTTTTACAAGCCCTGTAAATTATTTTGATTCAGGGGTTTTAGGGATCAGATTAAGGTTTTCACATGCATTTCTATGCAGTTTGTGTGCAGCTGTGTGAGGTAGTTTTGTGGTTCGGTTTTGGGTTTTGATGGGATTTTTTTGAGCTACAGGGTGGCCTTCTGGGGCAGAGCCAGCCCCTCTGAGCACTGGAAGAGGAATCTTCCACGCCGGGGGTCCCAGCCTGCCGTCAGTGCTGCGCTGCCCTGGGAAGGCGTTTCCCCTTCGGCTAAGGGCAGCTCACACTCCTCTGTTCAGACAGCGAGCACCCTGCCCTGGCCGAGCCTGGTCAGCACCCGCGGAGGTTTAGCTCAGTTTGGGATTTTTTATTTTTGCATCTTCATACAAAACCTCTTAAAACAAACCAGCCGGGGTAAAACTTGCCCCAGCTCTGCAGAACACTCAGCACTCCCTGCCTCTGGGAGCATCTGTCACATACCCTGTGTAAAACAAGTAAATTTTAAGTTGTAAGTATAGAAGCTGAGAATAAAGTGAGCTGAACCAGAATTATCAGATGTGATGTCACGTGGTTTTGGGTTTGTTTTGTTTTGTTTTGTTTTGTTGGGGAGGGTGTTTGGATTTTTTTGTTGTTGATGATTGGTTTTTTGTTTGTTTTACAGACAAGGGGAAATAACCCTTGAAACAGTGTAATTTCCCAGCCAAAGAGTGGGGAGTCAGGCTCATTTGGAGGTGCTGCCCGTCTGCTGGGGACCTCTCTCCTGACATCAGCACAGATGACCCTCCGGGAACAATCTGAATCTCACAACCCTCCCATAAGTTTCACCCAGGAACGGGTGTCCTGAAGATTACAGTGGAGCTCTGCAGTTCCTGGAATGAACCCTTCAGGCCAGCAATGGGAAAGCCAGAGGGAACCAGCAGCCACTCCCCTGTGGAACAGGCACAGTGCAGCACCAGTTCTGTGGAAGAAATGGTGATGCCTCACGGAGCAAGTGATCTATTTTTTCTGGCTCAGAAAAATGCACTTTTCTTTGCTAGTTTAGAAACTGAGCCTGAAAAATTGACACACAGCCTCACGGTATCCTCATGTACAAAATCTGCCCACTATGAGTAAGGATTTCAATCACATGATAAGCATCTACTTACACAATTGCATCCCTAGCACTGAGAGGCAGGATTCAGGGAAAGTGTTACCTTTAGGATTTGCCATCTGTTTGAGAGAAACCCACACATGCCAGATAAGGAAACAGCTGTGTCCTCATTCCACCTTCTGGCACATGCACATGAGGACATGGGGCAGCTGATGGTGTGCACTCCTCTATTTTCAGCCTCTGGGCTTTTGTTCTTCAAGTCCTGGACGAGTTTATTTGTGCAATTGCAGGTGCTGGGCTATGGGTAAGACAAGCTGTTATTTTGTTCCAGAAATTACATTTTCCACGAGCACCTTGAATTCAGAACTTACAATATACTCCATTTGTGTGTGTAACAAATATTTATGTAATGCCTTTAGCTGGGAAAAGTCACCTTTATGGTTTCCTCTGTTATTTTTCTTACAGATGGTGCCAAGGAATCAATAACCATGTCACTTATTTTGGCAAACAGAGCAAATGGCTTTATGTGGAACCATACAGTACCTGCCTTTATACCTCTGGAAACAAAGTCAGAATTTCTCCTGCCTCCTACTTTTTAACCAATCATATACACAGTCGTTAAAATTAAATGAAATGCACCTGCTTACAGCTCTTGACCTGTTTCATGTCTGGTTTTCACCAGATCTCATCTGGCACAGTTCTAAGGAGAAGCCAGCAGAACCTCAGCAAAGTGTCAACAAGTGGTCCCAGTATGGAGGTCACATCCTCCCTTACCTTTTGCCATCCCTTCACACTGCTGTGACCTTCATGCTGGCTTGGAGAAGTCCTGATACAAGAGAAGTGCTTCACTGTGTGAACAATAGTTATTGCACTTCCTCTTTCTCATTTCTTTTCCTCCTAACCTTTAGAAATCTGCAGGCACTTACTCAGAGCATCAAGCCTGGATTCATATTTGCACAATCCATGCACTGAGGCCAAGTGTCTCCTGTAATTCAGGGAGTGGCACACAGAGCAGCACTGACCACCTGAAGCCTTCCAGGGCCTCAGCCCTATTGATCTGGGCCCTGGGCAGGGGAAGGCTGCTAGAAGCACCGGTGGATTTGTGTCTATGGACCTGGTCTTTTCCATGCTCAAACTCTTTTTTTTTTTTTTTTTTTTTTTGTATGGGAAGTTGAGCTGGAATTGAAGAGCACGAGTTAAATATTTCATGTCATGCTGGAATATATAATTCATGATCAAATCCTTCAGAAAGAAAAAGATAAGATGGAGCTGCAAAAGCTTTAAATAAAGTATTTTCTGTCCCCTCTAGACAGACTGATGGAAAACTGCTTTCCCCCTTTTCTATTGGTGCTTTAAAAGAAATTAGAAAATAATGTGTTAGCAGTAAAAACAAATACTCAAAGTGCATTTGAGGAATTGTTATTGTTTGTAAACAGACGTAATTAATGTTTTATACACATTTATCTAAAGTATTGTGCTTGGTTCCTCCACAATTCACAGCCTCTCTTAAGAACAAGGCATATTGGCCTCAACCTGTAAACAGCTGCACACGTTGTTATTGTTGTGATGGCCTGGGGAGCCCTGGACAGGAGAATGTGACAGTGTAGCTCTGACAGAGCTCCACTCCATTCAGAGGGGTGAGATTGTTCCACAAGTCTGCACTACAAAGGGTTTGTCACACTGGGATGAAGTGTGGGATCCCAAAATCATGGACTGGTTTGGGTTAAAGGGATCCCAAATCCCCCCCAGTGCCACCCCAGCCATGGCAGGGACACCTCCCACTGTCCCAGGCTGCTCCAACCCCAATGTCCAACCTGGCCTTGGGCAGTGCCAGGGATCCAGGGGCAGCCACAGCTGCTCTGGGAGCTGCTCTGCAGCCCCACAACCTCAGTGCCTCCACACCCTCACAAGGAAGAATTTCTCCCTAACAGCCCAGCTAGCCCTGCCCTCTGACTGTGATCATAACAGGCCCTGCTAGAAAGTCTTTCCTATGGGTCCCCTTTAGCATTGAAAGGCCACAGTCAGGTCTCCCCAGACCCTCCTCCCTGCCAGGCTGGACAATCCCAGCCCTCTCAGCCTCTCCTCACAGTGCTGGCTCTGCAGAGCCCTTGGCTGGGCTCTCTCCAGTCTGTCCATGTCTCTCTTGCACTGGGGAGCCCAGCTCTGGACATGTTCTCCAGGTGTGGCCTCACCAGTGCTGTGTAGAGGGGCAGGTTTGCCTCTCTCCACCTGCTCTATCTGAGCATTGACCTTAACAGAAACATCTGAAAAGAAGTTTTAAAAAAATCAACCAAAAAAAAAAAAAAATCAAAGCAATAATCATTTTTTGGGGCTGTTTTCCTTTATCACACTCATAGTGACAAACCAAGATCTTGGATGAAAGATCTTCAGATTTTTCAGCCCACGGTTCAAGCAATTTCCAGTCCAACAAGATCCCAGGGGTGCATCGCTGAAGCAGGTCTCTGCGGGCAAAACTCACTTTTGGAAACTGGAATTTGCCTGGCAGAGTTTGTGCACTGTCCTTCACCACTCCTCCCCGATGTACAGATTTCAAACATTTCTGAGAGCACTAACTTCTGCTCAGCAGCCCCAGAAAAGTGCTCTGCTTCATTCAATTTCTGTAGCAAAGATCCAAATTGTGCTCTGGCAGTTTACAAAGCAGCAAGTTAATGCTGGGCTCCCTTTGGTTTGTGGAGAAAATAATCACAGAGCTCTGACAACCGAACAACAGACAATTGCATGTTGTCTCTGTGTTTTCTTTGAAGGAATTGATACAAAATCACCAACGAGATTGCAGTTAATCATTCCTAGGAAGCACCATCGATGTTTTTGAGGATGGATGAGTTTGGGCTGGTGTGATGGAGCTGCCATGGAAACAGGTGGCACTCCACACCACGGGTACTAAACCAGGGGGCAGCTGTCCCAGGATCATCCAACATGGAAAAGCACCAGGATTCTGTAGTGATGGCACATCTGTGTAAACAATGAAGCTGCAAGCGTGCAATTAACCTGAAAATGGAGCAGTGTAAAGGTTTTTCCCTGCCCTACAGAGAGGTGCCTCGTGTGGATGGCTGTGCCCTGCAATAGGTGCAGCCACAGCCCCCTGGCCCTGCACAGGCAGCCACAGCATCACCAGCACCAAGCTCTGGTGGGATATTGCTGCCACTCCCATGCTGTCCTCTTTTAAAGGTATCCCCACTGCCTTTCCATGCAGACATTTGTTACAAGGAATGCAGAACTGGGAGGATTTTTTTCCTCTGTGTTCCTTTTTGGAAGACAAATAAAAATTTGAATTAATTAAAAAAAATCACAAACCTCTCTTCAGCCTTGGCAAATAAAGTCTTGATGAGAGCCAAATGCCTTGAAACAACACGTGCCTCAGGACATGCTGAGGGAAAATGCAAACAACAGAGTTTACTTATAACAGCTGGCAGAGACAATACGTTCTGGGAAATGTGTATAAAATACACAAATGCTTATAAAACAGAGTGGGGAAAAGGAGAGGAAGCAACATTTGATTTCTACAGAACACAGAATGGCAGGAATCTTCTGGTGGCTGCCTGCCCATGCCAGAGAGCAGAGGGCCAATGTCCACTGGCCCTTACAGAGCCCCCTGCCCCTGGCGTGCCTTGGGGTGGCCTCTCCCAGCCACGCCACAGACCCCAGAGCAGGTGCTGCGGCCATCGGCCTGGCACTCAGAGGGTGACGTCCTGGGACAGTTCCACAGGGCTCAGAGGACCAGGTGGAGATCAGCATTTCTCAGCAGGGAGGGACAGCCATCCCAGAGCCATGGGGACACCTTGGCTGACACCCCACCTGCGACACGAGCTCCCACAGCAGGAACCCAGTGCCTCCCGTGGCTCTGGGTCAGGTCCATCATCCACACCTGACCTCTGGACAGACAGACCCACAATACAGATGCCTGAACGGCATCTCAGGAAGGCAAAAAGTGTAAGAAATACACAGACAGAGCCTTCAATAGGGCCAAGAATGCCAGTAGGCTTCAAAACTTGCCAGGTGACATCACCTAGCACTAAGATGAAGTTTAAAAATTATTGGTAGTGCTTCACACAAATATAAATATTTTTTTTAAAAACCCTAAAAGAAACTATTTGTGTGGATGCAGAAAATGAAATCTGTAATCAGGAGTTCCAGAAAAAGGCACCAAACTGGGACTCCAGATAAATAGAAAAAGTAGAAAATTACTGTAGACCTATCAGTCTTTTATAGTAATTCACTGCTGTTTCAAGCTTTCTCACCGTGATTCAGCCTGTAATCTCCTGCTATGCATGAGATGCAAAGATTATTGACTTCACTAAATGAACTCGGACACCAAATCCCTTCTGTCCTCTGCTGAAACAGCAGCTTGGGGAGTGTTCGTGTGAAGCACCCACATCATCATGTCAGTGTCCTTGACGACCTTCTCTTAGATCTTTAAAACATCTCTGGAGGAGTTCACACTTGAGATTGAATAGCTCTTTACTGCTCAGGTTGTCAGTGCATTAGAAATGTCAGCCTTTGAAATAGACATCACAAGGAATTTAGTTACAGAAAGCAACACAATTTTATTACCTGACAAAAATAAACTTAAAACACTTCAGTTAAAAGACAGAGCCGATTTTCACCGAAATAGAGCAGGAGAAATACACTGTCAGTTGTTTCCCAAAGCTAACTTATCACAAAGCTGATGCAGCAAAATTGAGCTTGTGAGTTCCTGGGGGAAATATTTTTATTTATTTTCTTCCTTTTAACAAAACGTAAGAGCATGTGGGAAGTGCAAAGAGCCAGACAGACAATAGACATGATTTTGAAGAAGTAAAAACTGATTGGAAGAAGTCAGGAAGAAATCAGACTAGCTATACTTGTCATTTAATTGATTTTCTGTTCAAGCATCCAGGATCCCAAGCTTTCTGCCCATGCCATCACTCATTACTGCATGAGCGAGGTCACAGAGGTTTTGCTGCAATTCCTTGCACTGCATGCACTGATCATCTGTCCATTTATCATTGCATCATCACTGATATCATCTTGTTATAACCTGCGACATGGAAATGCCCCTGAGCTCGGTGTAGAGACAGAGTTCTCATCAGGCTTAAGTTAAAATTAATCACAAGCAAGCTTTAAAGCCAAGACAAGTCCCTTTCTTACTTAGAGTTGAGGCCCTTGTGCCCAGATGAAAGCTGCTGTATCCTGTGCCACAAACGCCCCAGTGAGCCCCACATGGGCAGCACCGGCTCAAAGCCAGGTCCAGTCTTTGTGTCACAGCCAATGTTCTCTTGCACTGCTCCTTCTGCTCTTTGCACCGTGCCCGGTCCCCGGCGATGGACAGCCCTCACCCATGGCAGTGACTCTGCTGCACCCTCTGGTTTCAGGGCTCACCTTTCCTTCCCAGCCTCGGCCCTTCCCACACCACGTTTGGGTCACCGCTGGAAAATGTCTGCAACATTCAGCAAGTGTCCGACTCCCTGTTGCTCAATGGATTGGGTTTTTTCTGCTTTTTCTGCATTTCTGTCTTCTTTGAGAGCACCTTATGAGACATCCATACAGACCTGCATAGAGATTGACTTCTTAAAGATTTTCACGACCCTTAACCTGACCCTAATCTCAGAATATAAAGCTGAGAAATAAAACTGAGATACACAATTTCTAGTTTTTCAGGAAGAGATATCCTTAAATTGCTGGTCTCTTTTTCAAACACATAGGTGCCTTCTCATACCAAATTTGCATTAAAAGCAGGAGAGTAGCTGAGAAAAGTCAATGAAAACAAAGTTAATTGCTGCAGCCATTAAGCGCTGATAAGCAGAGCCGGGTGTGAAAGAGCAGTCCCAGGTTCCGGGTTATCTGCATTAGAATCATGCAGAGAATCAGAGTGGGAGGCAAACCACCACCAGCAGCATTCATCAGCCCGGATTCTGACTCCAACGTGATGATAAAAAAGAACATCAATCATCAGCTGCGAGGTAGAAACAACAAAAAGGCAAAGGAAAGCCTACACCTACTGTTAGGTACTTGAGAAAACTTCAACAAGTCTGAGATATCTCTGAAAATAATGTGCACAGGTGTGTCTTGAATAATGAAGAGCTTTTAATGTAATAAATGGAGATAAACTGATAATATAATTACTAGCATTAATTCAGCAATCACAATTGTTGTCAAACATTGATGCCCTGTGTTTTTCAGAAGTTTGACAAAGAGGTTGCCAGTTTTTGCAGGGAAGTGAAACAAGATTTATACAATTTAGTCCAAGCGCTCCTTCTGCGTTCTCTGTTGTCTGATTAAAACAAAGGAGGAGCACCATGTACTGCACGCCCCACTGACCAAGCCTCACATCCTAAAGAAAGCACTTCCCTAAAGCACACGGCACAACTGTCTGCCAAAATGAATAAATCTGACCTGTCTATTGAGGAGCTACCTACCTCAAGTGTATATCCAAAACTTTGGTGTATGTTTCTTCCTTTCCCTGCACTTACCACAAGACCTATCCCTGAGTCTGTGGCCAATAGATTTGACAGATCTTAATTTGATATTATTAATGATAGGAAGAGGTGTAGGAGAGGGGGAAAAAAACCCAAAACCAACAGATTTTTTTACCCAAAAGTTTTACAGATACTGGATGAAGCAGAATCTTGATCCTGATGACCACTGGGTCCAGGACCCCAAATCCCTGTTTTCCACTGTGCCATCCGCTCGCTGTCAGGGAGGGGTGAGGAGCAGGGCAGCCCCCGGGGCAGTGAGCACCACAGAGCTCTGCTTGTCCTGTTGCACCACTACTGTGAAGAACAAGGGATTTGGGGGAAATGTCAGTTTTAACTCTGTTGTAATAAAGAAATGTAAACCCCCAGGGCAGTGCAGGGGCAGTAATCAGTGGAGGAACTGTGACTAGCACAGTGTGACAGAGATGGCAAGAAAATGTGGACCTTAATAGGAAATGGTACCATCGAAGTATTTTTAATAAGGAAGGGCTGTTTCCATAGCAACCAAAAAAAAAATTTAAAAAAAAAAAAAGGTGAGGGAAGAAAAATAGTCAAGAAAAATTCCAACACTCTCTTCCATGTCAAACAAATTTTCCCCGAATCTAGACCAGCAAAAAACCGGTTAGTACCAGGGAATAAAGAACACTAAGACAGTGAGTGTTCTCCTCTTTATAAAGGGTTTTGGGGATGCACATCTCATAAAATAAAAATATTTGCCAGACTTGGTCAAGGAAAAATGTACCTTAGTACAAATGATGCATCAATTTCCATAGTGATAGCGTTTCTGTTTGATATGTTTATCAACAATCTGGGCAAGGGGATCAAGTTCTCCCTCAGTCAGTTGCAGATGACACCAGGTTGGGTAGAAGTGTTGATCTACCAGAGGGCAGGAAGGTTCTTCAGAGGGATTTGGACTGGCTGGTTCAATGGACCAAGGCCAACAGTATAAGAATCAGTGAGGCAAAGTGCCAGGTCCTGCACTTGGGTCACAACAATGCCATGAATGCTCCAAGCTTGGGAAAGAGCAGCTGGGAAAGCTATCTGCTGGAGAGGACCCAGTGATCTCTGGCAGCCTCCCAGTGATGTGCATTAGACAGAGCAGTTTTTCTTCCAAAGCAATGACTTCAGTGTCCTAAAGGATCCAGACCACTCTCCTTTATCCAGGTCTTACATCTGTGCATGGAGTAAAATCATTCTTATATGCTGGCCCCACACAAGATCATCCCTCACTCTCTGTGTGGATTTATGCAGCCTTCAGTGGGCATCTCCTGCCAGCTGTTCTGTGATTGTCATCATTTTCTCTGTTTTGGGGGAAATGATTGCCTGAAGCACACTGAGCTGCCATACAGCAGCTGTTCAGGTTCACTTTGCAGGTTGGGCAGGAATGCCTTTGGGATTCTCCCTTCTAACCAAGTGACTTATTCCACCAGCTGAGCCCATGGCACAGACACTCTCTTTTATTAAATCAGTACTAAAGCTCTCTGGACAAAAGGAAATCATGATCAACAAGAGATGTGTATAGTGCTGAGCTGGACTCTCACGGTGCCTTGACAGTTCAGAAAAGACAATGACCTTGGAATGGCTTTGCAAAGCAGAGTAAGGCAAAAGAGGTCTCCCTCCCTTTGGGCTGAACAGGCATTTAGAACCGTGCCTGTCTCCAAGGAATTTGCTACACCTCACCCTTGCTCTCGTTGCTCTGAGGGATGATGTGGGCATCATGAGGGCTGTTGTGGTGTCCATGTAAGAGTCCTCCATCCGGTGCACCCCTCAGTGCCCTGCTCACAGCTCCTGCCTTTTCCCGGGAACTCCTGAGTCCACAGAGCCTCTCCATTCCCAGGCTTCACTCCAGCTCTGCAGTTTGCTGGTGTGATGATACTAATGATACAGGTCCTGAGCAACTGGTTCTGTGCCCTTGGTTCCCAGGAGCTCTGAACCACCTCCGTTAGGATCATAAATGAGGCCTTTCAAATGCCAGGCACTGGTTCCAAGAGATAAGTGTTATTTGCTCCCAGAATTACATTGAGTAGAGCCACTGAAGAATGTTTTGTGCACTGTCATGCTTTATTAACCAGAAAAGAGAGCAGAAAAAAGTTACAACCGTGCAAATATTAACTATTGTCTGTCAGCATGGATTAAGAGCACTCAAACTTCATTGCCTGAAAGGCTGCACTTGCCTAATAACACAGTAATAGTTTTCACGTGAGGCCTCAATTTAATCTTTCTGCATTCCTGGGCTGTTTAGGCTGCTTTGCTTCAAGAGTCACGTTTAATCAGTGTGCCACCTTCTGTTGAAAGCATGCCTTTTAAATAAAACTTTGATAGACATTTGTCTTACATAAAACTTGTCCTTCTATGCAAAGATAAAAGCAGAACACTGAAGGGACGATTTGTCTAAAATCAAAGAAATGCTCCCTGTCTCACTGTCTGCTGTGTGCCTTATCCTCAGAGTTCACTTCACTTTCATTACACGTCACTCTATGCAGATACCACCAAATTAGAGAATCAGTAATTTAGCTCTGAGCCACTCACTAAAGCAAGGTGCAAAGGAACAGAGCATGCCTGGTTGCCTGAGGGGTGTGTGCCCTTGCACAACTCTCTGGTGATGTGCACTTCTGCATCAGGTGGCCACCAACGAATGTGTTCTTGAATTTACATACTTTGGCTAGTAATAATTAATTCCAAAGGCCAAACTTTGACTCTTTTTCAAGAGTCAGTACTCTGAGCTACAGCACGGCAGGGCTGTGGCCCTTGGGGTGGCCATGCTGGGCAGTGGCCATGGGTCACGCTGTGGTGCTGCCTTGGACTACCCTGAGCACCACCTGGCTCAGCTCTGGATGGTGCCCGATGCCCTGCAGTAGCCTGGCAGTGCCCACACTCCCAGAGGCTGCCAACACTTGTCTGTTCCCAAGGAACAGTGAAGCTGTGGGGGCTGTTTTGGCCACAGGCTCACACTGGTGCCTGTAGACCTTGCACCCATCGTGCTCACTTCGACTGCCTTTGTTCACAAATCCGGGAAAGGCTCTTCCAGGTCAGAGCTTCTTGCTCGTGACTGTTAAAAGGGAGGAAGAAACCCCTGGGGCTTGGGGTCTTTCTGGAAGGTGCTCCCTGTACAACTGCATCAGGTGGCTGCTGGAGCACTATTTTCATTTTTACCTTCTTCATTTATTTCCCTGCCACATTTTGCCAGGTTTTCAGAGATCGACAGTTCCAGATGAGCCTCTGGTTCTGAGTTTTCATTGGCTTTATCTTATTCATTTGAGAAAACACCAGTCTCTGAGCCCAGCTCAGCCCTGGGAAGGTGCTGTTCCAAGGCAGCAATTCCATCAGCTGCTGCAGCTCAGCTGCCCAGCCCAGCCCAGCACCACTGCTGCAGGGTGAGAGCTGTCCCTGCCTCCCCTGTGCAGGGCACACAGAAAATCAGGGCAAACAGAGGGGATCCTGTTTACTGTGCATGAGCCTCAACAGCAAGTGGGATAAATGTGCTGAGACACTGAGGTCAGCAGAAGAGCAGCCAGAGGGAACCCAGGGACTGATAATTCTCATCCTCTGCTCCCACCACCCTCGTGCTTGAGAGCTCATTTCCTGGCCATTAACCCAAATCAGAGCAGACTGGCCCCCAGCAGGACAGCTCACAAGGGACAGGGACACAGGGACAGGCAGAACTGGAGCCTGGGGGGGAGTTTCAGAGTGTCTGAGGCAGAGAGATGCTGCAAAGAGCCCGAGGAAGAATCATGGGAGTTGCACGATGACAAAAGAATAGCTGCAGGAAAGTGAATGCCTGCCAGATCACAGTTTAGGGATGCCACAGCCCATGAGCTTCATCTGGTTAACCCAAGTCAAAATAATGTTATGAGAAATTTTTAAGCCTTTCCTCCCCTACTTTGCAAGACAACAGATCCAAGTACATTTCCAAGTCCTGCATATTTACTTATTTCTTACACACACAGTTTATCCATAGGGATGCAGTATCCTCCTTACCATGTATGATGGAGTGATGTGTCCTTGGCAGCAGGAGGGGAATTCTGCTTGTGCCTTGTTTTGATAAGAGCAAATCACAGCAGAAAATAAACACCAGTTTACCTCTAATCTTTACAGCAATCTGGAAACATTACCTAAACGTTAGTGAAAGTCACTCACAGGACATGCCATTACCTCTGTTCCTGTGTTCCTGTGCACTCCACCATCATTTGGCACACTCTCAGCAGGGCCAGGGTGGGTAGTTACCAATTTGAGTTATGCTGCTGAACCTTTTGCCCTCCCTTTCCTCCACAGAGTCCTGCTGGTTCTCATCACTCAGCCTTTTTTAGGAAAGGTTAGGAACTCTTCAGATGCAAATTCCCATGTGCTGTGCACGTGGATCTCAGTGTCCATGGGAATGAAGGACCATTGTGCAACTGTGCCTGTACAGATCAGTCACTGCATGGTGCAGGCAGCTTCATGCAGGCTGTGATTCTGCTGCCTCTCCTGACATGTGCCTATATGTTTGGCTATGAATGTACATTTTAGTGCTGGGTGCTGATCTACAAGAATCCAGGTAAATCACATACAGAAACATATCCCATATCTGACCTGCTCTGCAAACCAGTGTTTGGATGAGAATGACAGCAAAGAAATAGTTCCAAATTTATATAAGTAAACATAAGGAAGTAAACACTCAACTCGCATTTGTTCCTGTCCAGAAAGGCTGAGGAAGGGATTGTGGGATGCTCACAATGGCATCATCACCCAGAGAAACTCCAATACTGCTGGGCACAGGGAGTGTGCACACTCTGAGACTTTGCAAACACTGATGCCACTTTTAATCAAGGTAAACTTCAGTCATTGCACTCAATATTATTTCATTTGAAGAACTGTGCTGTGAAAAAAAAAATCCTTAATTAGTATTTTGCTCAAGTAATTCTCTCAGAGGAGATTTGAACTTTATTAAATTATTCTAAAGAAGAAAACACATCTTAATACAGCTATTGCATTGATTGAGTGTAACCCACAAGCTTCCATTTCAATAATCATTGCCATTTCTATTGATCTTTGCAAAACTTCTCAAGTTGATAAACTTTCCCAGAGGTTAAATTTTTCTTAAGACAGAGACCATATGAAGAGAAATGTCATGTCTCAGACTCCTGGAATGAATTGCAAGCATAAAATAAGACATGAAAAAGAGGCAGAGAAGCAGCCATGCTGTTTTGCCTGAAGGAACATAATTCTGTTGTTTTTATTAGCTGTGCAGATACTGTAAAATTCAGGCTCTCTGCTCTCTGTTCAAGTTATTCTGGCCCATTTGACACCTGGAGCTTTCTCAGTGTCCTTCTACCTGCTGTTGTGTTGGAACACCTGTCTCCTTTCCACCAGAGATCATCCCAAAGAGCACCCAGCTATCCATGACCAGCTGCTAATGGGTTTTCACACACACAGCCACTGTGGCTGGGCAGTGCTCACAGTGCTGGCACACTGACCCATGTGGGTCTGGCCCTCATGTGCCACAGCTCTGAAAGAAACCCCTGCCCTGGCACCCCCAGGCCTTTGTGCTGGCTGAATCCCACTCCTCTCAATAGAGCTGAGGCTGGGCATCCCCACACCTGCTGTGGGGACAGACAGCCTGACTCAGGCAGGCAGCCCCAGGCAGGTCCCCAGACCAGCACCTCTCTCATGGCCATGCTGGTGTCCCCGTGGCCTCTAGCCACAGGGAAATGTGTCACAGGCACAGCCCCCATGGCCCTGTGCCTCTGCCTGGCAGGGCTCCCTGGGCTCCCCTCCACGCTCCCTCCCAGAGCTCCCGTGAGGAAGCCAGTTACCCAACATTTGAAGGCAGCAATTAGTATTCACATAAAGTACCTCTGAAATCATTCCACTCCATAATTACGCTCAAATTCATTACCAAGAATATTAGAACTATAATTAACTTCCAAGCCTTGCGTGAGCTCCAGATAAAACCAGAACCTGTTATGAGAGATGGCTTCTGGAGCCACTGGCATCAAGGAGGCAAAACTACACTCCACAGAGGGAATGTACTGCTTAAGAGCTTCAAACTCGTGGTTTTACTTGATTTCTTTTCCATGTCCTAGTATAAACTGTAATCTTAATATCTGATATCTCCTTTTTGCTTTCTATTATTGGATTAGGATTCCTAAAAAAAAAATCACAAAAAAGCCAATGTATCAAGTTACTTAAAATTGCTCTGTTTATACTCTAGTGAGGTCTGCAAAGCATCCTACAGCATTCAAAACCGTAATTTCAAAATAGAAAACTAGGCATAAAATGTCATTGAAATACTAATTAGCTCCTGACCAATTATTCCAATAGTTGGGAATGATTCTCCTTTGGTGGGAATTACTCAATGCAGATTGGAATCTTGCAGGGGCAGCCTCTATATAATACCTGGTCTTGGGACAAGAACCAACCAAAGACATTGAAGACATTGCATATGAGATTGTTAGATCATTCTAATCTTAAATTCCTGCCTTTCATTTCTGAAATCAACATTTTTCTACATATTTGGAGAGATATTATTCCACCCCAGCAAGCCATGACACTTTCAAATGTATTTTAACTAAATAATTTGAAATATTTGAGGAAGCCAATGATGCTGCATGTATGTAGTGGATTGACCTTTCCTGGGCACCAAGCGCCCACCAAGCCACTCTATCACTCCCTTTCCCAGAAGGACAGGGGAGAGAAAATAAACAGTAGATTGAGATAAGGCAGTTTACTAAAGCAATAAAAGAAAAACAGAAGTTTGTGTGCATAAGCAAAGGGGAAAAGTTAATCTCTACTTCCCATCAGCAACCAATGTTCAGGCACTTCCCGGGAAGCAGGGCTTCAGCACAGCTAGAGGTTGCTCCAGAAGGCGAACATTGTAGAATAACAAACGCCATCCTGTTCCTCCTTTCTCCCTTAGCTTTTATCTCTGCGCTGACTCGCTGTGTCCCCTCCGAGGATCTGGCCTGCTCCCAGCCCCTTGGTGCGGGGGGAAGGTCAGACAGTGCGTGCTGCTCAGCAGTAGCCAAAACACTGCTGTTATCAACACCCTTCCAGCTTCCCAGGGAAGGCACACGGTGAGGGCTGCGAAGGGAACACGAGCTCTGTCTCAGTCAGACCCCATACAAGGTGGTAGGAAGCCAACCCAGGGGAGAGCAGTCCCTGCTGGGCCTGGGGCACATTGTGGCACCAGAGTGGGATGGTTTGTGCTCCAGGGCTGCGGCAGTGGACAGGCTCTGGTGGCCCAGTGGGTCGCAGAAAGGCTCAGCCTCAGCAGAAGGGAGCAGCTCCATGCCCAGAACTTAAGGTTCAGCAGGGTGCCTGCAGCTCCAGTGGAAGCAAGGGGAAGAATAGGGAAAGGAGGGGCCACTGGTCCCCAGGCACGGGGTGATGAGGGACGTAGAGGGGGTGGCAGTGCCATCTTTGCCCCGATTCCCCGGCCAGGGCTGCACATTAAGTGACAAGCCCCCTTTAAGAGCCTGGGGAAGGGTAACTCTGCCCATAGCAGGGGGATGCCATATCCAACTCTGCAATTCAGGAGCCCGGCTTAACCCCTAAAAGGCTCTAAACAGGAAGGAGATGAGACTCCCAATGACAGGAGATGTTTTTACCTCTGCAGCAACAAACCACATGGATGACAGCTGTTACACAGTGCTGGAACCTGCCTTTTGAAAGAGAAGTCTCCAAGAGGAGGTACAAGAACTATCAGTAGTTAATTGGTTTTGGTTCTTCTCTGATAATGGCAAATGGGAAAGAAAAAATATATATATTCAACATAATACCTCAGATAAGAAAAGCTTCTGATTTTGTGCCAGTACCTATATTTTTTTCCTTGAGTACAAAGAGGAATTTGTATGTTTTTCTTTACTTAAGTCATACTGTGTTTCAAATATGGATGATTTATCTGTTTCCCTTCTGGTTCTACTGACATATTTGGTTATATATGTGAGATTAAAATTAAGATGCTTCATGGAATTTTGGAGAGTAGAAATTGCACAGTACCTTGCAGAGATAACCCATCAGCTGCTATCCAAACGGAGAGCAGTAAATCTTAATCTGTTTTCAAGAAGCCATACACTGTACATTTTTTATGGCAGTTGTGAGATGTATCTGATTCAGTGACACTGTTATTAAAGACAGTAGGAAATAACACAAATGATTCTCTCAGCAGACCTCTGATGGTGGCATCTCACAGCTCCTGTCAGATGGCACCATGGAGGCATGCTGCCCAGACATGTTTTCGGCAAGAGACAAAACTAAATGGAAATGGAGAGCTCATCATTACAGCTCTGAGATGGAAAACAGGCATGGAGGAGCTGCAGCACTGCTGGACACCCTGCAGGACGAGCTGCCAGTAGGGACTTTGGCATGTCTTGTGCTCCACAGGCAGGGCTGGATACATTACTGGGATGGATGGCACTGCCTGGCTCCCAGTGGATGTGCCCATCTCCCTAGGAGCCTTCCATGGACAATCACCAGGAGGTGCTCCACAGGCGGGCTGAGAGAAGACCTGAGCAAGGTGTTTCCTGGTGCCCAAGGTCAGCATCAAAGCCATTAAGGCACATGCCCTGTGATGCCTGACTGCTCATGCAGGGAAGGCTGGTGCTGGTGCCCTACCCCAGCTTGTTAACACAGTTCCAGCCTTTCAGACCCCACCTGCACGGGGAGCCTCTGGCCACTACTCACAACCTGGCTCCTCGCTTTCTGTGCTGTCCCTACCCAGCATTTGCATGGCCAATCCCACCTGCTCTGATCCTGACCCCCAGGAAGGTTTGTGAGAGGGCTCAGTGTCCCTCACTCACCTCAGTCGAGGTGCTCAGAACAAGGCTCTGCTATGCCCAGAGGGAGGCAAACAGGGGGCAGGAGGAGAGCAGGGTCCTCACTGATCTCAGCACCACTTCCAGATGTAAACTACACTTAAGGGCAGCAGCATCTTCCTGATTCCAGTGACAAACAAGTACAAACAAGACTTAGAAAAGTTTTGGTGAGATGATAGGGAGCTGTGACAGGACAGAATTTAGACCTTTTCTCTTTTGTAGTCCTCTAGATTTTTCTGTTTAACTTTAACTACAGTGGAATTGAAATACTGAGAAGAGAGGGCAAAGCCCTCCTAGGGCTACGGTATTAGAGCTTATATAGAAAAAGCACATCTTTAATCCGAGCAAGCATGTTCACAGCTCCCTGGGGTTTGTTGGGGCAGCTTCTGCTGAACACAAATTTACCTAATGCTGCCGTGTGTCCAAACTCACAAAGGGTTTCTCCATCCAGGGCTTTGTCCTTGCGGGTAGCCAGCACCCTGCTTGGGTGTCCACATGGCTGCTGATGGCCAGGAGTGTCATGTGCCCCACCTCACATGAGCTGTGCTGAGCTGCCCGCTCTGCTGTGACTCCTCTGAAAGATCCTGCTGGCCCTTCTCTGCGAGATCCTGCTGTCCCTCCTACGTGAAATGCCTCTGTCCCTCCTCTGGGAGACGCTGGTGTCCCACACTGTGCAGCCCAGGCTGCACAGAGAGCCAGCCAGGTGCTTGCACAGGAGTTCACACCAGCTCCAGCTCATTCACAGGGCTCAAGACAGAGGGGAATGTAGTGATGGAGAGAGGGAGAGCATCCAGGTGTATCTGCTGTGTGATGTCAGGTTGAGTGCAGGATTCTGCTGTCAGTATTTTC
Source organism: Acrocephalus arundinaceus (assembly GCA_021534815.1). Lineage (NCBI taxonomy): Eukaryota > Metazoa > Chordata > Aves > Passeriformes > Sylviidae > Acrocephalus > Acrocephalus arundinaceus. The sequence continues at coordinate 62,911 of JAJEOU010000631.1, read as the reverse complement.
CTTCTAATGACATCTAAAGCACCACCAGGGTGACGCACAAACAGAACACAAGCAGCCCTGAAACCTGCGCTCGGAGCAGCCCCTCTGGTCACTGTCATGTGATGCTTTCCACAGAGTATTTCTCCAAGCGTAGGAGCTGCTGCTTTGTCAAAGTCGCCAAGACATATTCCTGTAATGTTTGCTTCATTTAGGTTTTGATTATAAATAAACAATGCTTTCTCAGTAGGAGGGAGTTTCAGTCAAACTCACAAGAGAGTCTGTGCAATGCAGAGCCCCAGGCTAGAAGTCCCAGAGCACTAATGGTTGGCACCCAAGCCCCTGGGCATTGCCCTGTGCTACCTAGTGCCCACATAGCCAGGATTCCTTCAGAGAACGAGGCCACCTTGGGAATGAATAGTGAATAAAAACCTGTGACCATCAGCACATTGAATTATTTATTAAATGAGCATATGGGTCCATTAGTGCTTTCTCCCCATGCCTTGTCCACAAGAGCAGACAATGGTGTGCAGTGAGCCTCATGCCATGAGCTTCTGCACCTTCTGGCTCTTCTGCTGCAGGAGCATCAGGCTTGATCCTGCTGTTCCCCTGGCCCCTGAAAATGTCTCTTCCCCACCATTTTCTCCATGACCTTCATGAAGAGGCTCAGTAAGTGCTCTGTAGCTGTACCAAGTGAGAGACTTCCATTTTCTTTCTTTATGGTTCCTTTATCCAGTATTTGTTCTGAAAGTCTCTGCTTATACACACAATATATTTGATATATAAGCCCATATAAATACCACTGGCATATAATGAGGCCCTGAAATTAATACAAACTATGTGCTTAGAGCTGCTGGATAGTATTTAATCAAAACTCCAGTTTTACTGGTGATAAGTGAGAAATCTTAATTGATGGAGTTTTAAAATATGAAAAACTGCCTCTCATGAGGAGGCATTAAAACCTAATTCACAGAAAATCTAGCTTGGGAAAAGCATTGCAATAAGGAAACAAAAGAGTGGGCAGAGAGAGAACAAGAGAGGAAAGGACTGAGAAAGGGAGAGAGTGCCAGAAGTGAAAATGAGCACAGATTTACAATATCCTGCAGGAGAAAAGTCTCCTCTGCTGCCTCTGCAGAGCAGTGTTGCACAGAGTTTGCTGCTAGTGAATAACCAACCCATTCACTGATTTGTGCTCCTCTCCTGGTTCCCTCTCTGTTCTCAGCCTGGAGCAATCCCAGCCTGGGCTCTGCTGGAGCAGCTGGGATGGGGAATTGGTGTCAACAGAGGGTGGCAGCTCCCAAGAGATCCAGGACAGCACACAATCCCATCCCGTGAGGTTTGTTTTGTTGCATTATTATTGCTCCATTGAGGAGACACACAACAGCTCTGTTCAGCCCTTCCCAGCCCACTCACTGTTGGTTTTCCCTGTGAGGCTGTGCCAGGACAGCAAGGAAGCTGGGAATATTCTGGTGTAATTAAATTACCTCCATATCCACTGCAATGCCAACTAGGTGGCTGGGAGAAGATCATGGGGCTGGGAAAGCCTCAGGCAAGTACCTTGGTGGAGAATTATCATCTGAAACACCCACCATGCTGGAAAGTATTGGGCAGTAGCATAACAAACTGTGATTTTTGACTGGGCAGGCAGATGCTGATTTTCCACCTCAAGGCAGGAAACAACATCACTCCAAAATTGTGTTTGCACCCGTTCTCATTACCCGTTCCCATTACCCATTCCCTACTCTGTGCTGAAGACTTGTGTCTTCGTGGCCACAGGTGAGCAGTGGGAGGAGGAAGAGGAGGGAAGAAGAGAGGACAACCACTTGAGAGTGGAGCAATTTAGACTTGCACTTGCTAGCCCTGAGGAGCAGGACCCTGGCGATGCCCAGGCATGTAGGAGGAACCATCAGCACTCTTCAGAGCTGTGGTAGGTAGCACCCAGCCATGCTCAGCCCTGCTGTGCTCAGCTCTGCCCTGTGGCCCCAGGCTCCCTGTGGGGCCAGCAGTGCCATTGCTGTGTGTTCTGGATGGGAAAGAGGCATCTGCAGCAGTGCCTGGCAGTGCCTTCCTCCTACAGTGAATAACTGATCTTCTCTCAGCTTTTCCACAACAGACCACATTGCATAAAATATCAGTTTCTGTAGAAGTGTCTAATCCAAATTCTGGAGGCATTAGCGACTTTATATTCTGATAAACTCTGGGACTAACTTCCCTTTGGTATGAGGGAGGAACACATGTGCATAGCAACACAGAAACAGATGAAAGGTGCTGATGGAAATGAGATTCAGTAGCAGCCAGGCTACTGCCGTAGCAATTGGCAAGTGACCTAACTCACAGCAAAACAATTGTCACAGTCCTCTCACTCTGGTGTGGCCAGGCCAGACAGTGAGTCAAGGCATGCCCTGAGGGCAGGCAGGGCCTCCTTCCCACAGCCTCCACGGGTGGCCGCGCCCTACAAAATGCTCACAATGGAAGGATGTGCAACAAGCTGCTTGCAAGATTATTTTCAAAAAAATTTGACCTTTGAAATAAATATATAAAACTTCAGATTATTATTTTTAAATGGTCGTAACAAGAAAAAGTCCTGCTTGTAGTAGAAATCACCTCTGCTGAAGTCAGCCTGGCTCTTCTCTGTACTGCAAAGATGAACCCGGGGCAGCATCCTCCCTCCTCCGTTCACTTCTGCCCTGGATGCGCTTGGAGTGGGAGCTGCCTGTGCCAGGTAATGAGCCTGCTGAGCTGTGCACCATGGCAGGACAGTGCTTTGCAGTCTGGGAAGGTCTCTGCTGAGCTGAGAGCTGTGGCACAGCTGGTGCACTAGGAATACCTCACCTGGCCAAACACAATCTCTTCTGGCTGACTTACTAATGCTCTTTTCCATTTCAGCACCTTTCAGAGGGCCATGGGCCTTGCAGGATGCAATGTGGTGTCACGAAATCCTGCTCAAGTGTGGAAGGTTTCACAACAGGTCTTACCTTTATTGGGTAGATTAAGGACTTTACATACTTAAGTTCTTTGCTACTTCCCAGAGCAAAGAGAGGGCCTGGGCTCCGGGCTCCCATGGCCCCTCCCACATCAACCTGCATGTGTTTTCTTATGACTCAAGGCACTGATTTCATTCATCAATGATTTTCATTAATAATTACTTTCCATATCTCTCAAGTCTTTCTTCAGCTTTACCAATGCTTCAGATTTTTATTTCATGTGCCAGAACATTTATTAATATTCACTCTCTTAGGAACCAGAGCATCTGTGACTTCCAGAGGTAGGAGCAGTGTCATCAGCTCAGATGAAATCGCTCACTAAATAATTAAAAATAATCAGTGATGAGCATTTAATCTTTACCATCAATTGATGTCAAAGCTTCCTCAGTATAAAACAGAGCAAGTTGCTCTGGCTTCTCAGAACAGAGACAAGCCCTGGCACCCAGTGGTCACAGGGGCAGCTCAGGACCTGGCACCCCCTTGCCAGCTCTCAAGGGGCTGTGAAGTCCCTGAAGGGGCTGAGGAAACCAGCAGGTTTTAAGATTAACATCCTCCCAGCACAGCACTGGTCCCACAGGGTTAGGGAAGGTGCAAGGCTGAGCCATGCAGGGATCTGTGGAGCAGCTGTTTTGTCCTGGGTGAGATAGGATGGAACACAGCACACGTCCTGTCTGTGTACCAGGACCCACGGGGCTGGTGCTGAAGTGTTTAGGAAAAGTTCAGGACTTGGTCCAGAGTCAGCCAGTCCCTCTGTCCCTGTCAGCCAGCAGCTGCTTTCCCCACTGTTCTGGACATGAACTATCTTCCACCAGTCTGCATCACAGCAGCCAGGTCCCCTCCTGATTCATCCCAGAAAAAAATGAAATAGTTTACAATTGCCACCATGCTCTACCACTGTGTCCATAATTTCCCCCAGATCAGATTACTCATCAAATTTCATCTGAATTTTCTCCTACATAAATCCCAAGTAAGAAAATGTACACCTGAAAGTCACTTCGTGCAAATGCTGGAGAAAAGCCTCCCCAGCACCCCCCGTTGCAGAAGCAGGTCTCTCCCCTGCATGGCCAGACAGCTTTCTGGGCTGCTGCTGCCCTTCTGAGCTGCTCCTGTTTGACACTGAAGATGAGAAGCACGGTATGAAACCAGGTCAGTCGCTAACAGAGACCTTATTGAAGATTGGAAGTGTTTGGAGGGATAGGAAAAGCATCTATTCACTCTTTTAAATCATTATTACAAATGTTGACCAACTGTAGCCGCTAACAGGACAAGCCAAATAGAGAAGATTATACACTAATAATACTATAACATGCTTTTCCTTTGTCTATGGGAAAATATTTCTAAAATATTAATTGAAAGTATTATAGGAGCTGCTCACTTTCCACTGGCTGTTCTTCTGCTTTTGAATGCAGGTAACAAACAATTAATTCTCCTGTTAATTAGAGTGCCCAGAAGAAAACAATTTTTCCCTCTTTTAGCTGTCTTTAAAATTGATTTTGAAGCATGTGTCAAACGGAATACAGAACATGTGTGCTCTGGTGCATTTTGCCTTGGAGTGGAGCGTGACAGCAACCAAAGCTGTTTATTCTCATTTACTAGTGTTTAGCAGCTGAATATTTCTCTGCATTAAACATCTACAGATCCCAGAAGGCAGATGTCAGCAATGGCTTCAGGCCCCTTTATGACAGAAAAAGTAAAAAGTGTGTGTGAGTGCAGTTGTGAGTGCAGCTGTGAGTGCCATTTGTGTTTTTCCCTCGCACAGTGGAGGGGTCCCATGGGCTGAGGTGAGAGTCCCCAGCGCAGTGAGCCTGCGCAGACCCTGCCACCTCCCCTCACGGTGCTCACCTTCATCCTTGCAGGAGAACACAATGTAAGCTTTGCAGGTGCTGAAATGCACAGAAGGGTGGCACAGCCACAAAAACATAAAAATGTTGGGTGCATTACACGTGTATTACATCACACCCATAAATATGATTCGTGGCATCCCAGTCAGTCACTGTTAGAGTCACTGCCTCGAATCTGCCAGTCCTTACCGTTCTTTTCAGCGCTGAACTCCTGTTTCTAGTGTGATTTTTTTGAAACCAATGCTCAAGTCACATTTCTAATTTGCCCTCTGTTTTTTTTGAGATGAGGAGGTAATCAAGAAATTATCAACACATTGTGAGATTCAAGCAAATAATATTTGGGAACCAAAGCAATGACAAGCAATTAGGACCTCGTGTGCTTCCAAAGACAGGTGCCAAGGCATCTGGTCCTCTGGTGGTGCCCTGCAGCCAGTGACCATTGCCAGTGGAACACCTGGGACAGTGGCAGAAATGGCACTGGGCTGCCAGGCCAGTGCTCTGCTTGTGCTCTGGGACACAGAGAAGGACGTGTCTGGTTTGCATGATGCAGCAGCTATAACTGGTGGAAATGTTCTGGGATAGAGTTTAGTTGATTTTACTTTTTCAAGGATATTTGCCTGATAGAAAAGCTTGTCTGTGTATTTTCCTCTCTGTAATTTACATTTAGCATATAAAATGGGAATATAATTTTCATATGAAATTAATACTAGCCTCATGCTTTAGGCTGCAATGATTAAAACATGGAAGTTAAAGAAATTCTAAAAATAACAAATTTAGATTTTTATGGTCATTTCCATTTACCTTCAAAGCAATGGATGATCACATTTTCCAGCTGAACATTCCAGACAGGAACAGAAGGCCTGGCTGCCCCATGTTAAGTGCTGGGCTGAGCAGTGACTACCTGGGACATGGTGAGTTCCTGCCTGTTCCCTCAGGTCATGGTACTATGCCCTTGTCTGAATCTGTCTTTGTGATCTGCTGATGTCAGTCCTCAGCAGTACCAGGGATATGCAGATGGTGCCAGAGACGCTCAACACAAGACAAGTGAAGTCTTTACTTCTACCTAAATTGTTGTTATTATTTCTTCTCTGTTGTTATTTGGAAATTTAGTCTACTGAAAGAAACTTACTCCCAACCCTTTCTACAGCTCCTTTTGATTTTTCTTCACAGCAATATATTCCAGAGACTCAAGCTATGTCTCTGGATGGATATTTCTGAGACTTGGCTCTGTGCTGTCAGGGGTTAAATTAGACTGGGGAAAAGTTCAGTCTTTGACAAATCTATTTTTTGAGGATGTTCATTCCCAGCTTTGGTCTGACATTTCTGCTTGATGTGGCAGTGACCTTCATGGGGGCTCTTATGAAGACTATGTTGTCTTTAATCCAGTGAAACGAAGTAGATTCTGGAGTTTGCAATCCTTGGGATTTCCCCAGCAAGAACTGTAGTCTGCCAGCATAAAACTGAGCTCTGTGCACGGCTGATGGCAGCTTGGCAGTGTAGCCTGGGTCACAGCTGCAGCCATGGCAGCAGAGGGAGATGCTGGGGGACATCCCTGGGGGACAGCCCAGGGTCTGCAGCCGTGCTCACCAAAGCCACGTGTGGGACCCACACAGGTCCCACAGTCCCCTCCTCAGGAGCTGCGTGGTTTGGGAAGGATGTGGGTGGGAAGACAGAATTTGTGCCTTGACGTGAGGGGGCAAAGGGCTCTGTTGCAGGCTCAGGGGTTTCCCAGCAGCTCCAAGCCAAGGGGACCCTCATCTCCAGCACAATACAGACACGTTGCTCCGTGCCAGACAGGCTGCAGCCAACACAGATGGTACAAATATAAATACTTCTTTTTTAAAGTTGAATGCAAATTTTAAAAGTAATTTACTCATCTGTTATTCCTGCTCCCAGCATTTAGCAAATGCATTTTTATTCATCTGCCCTTGGCATACAAGCCTCTGCCATTAATACTTGAATTTATCATAACTCCAACTGACTCTGACTTATGTCCCCAGGGAAAAAAAACTGGGTAAAGTCTTTCTCAGTCACTTTAAATGAATCCTGCAAGCCTGAGATTCACTGATGATATTTCATATCATATGTATTTGATCAAATTCATATATTCTCAGAGTTTTCTTCTCTCTCAGGATCTTTGACAGAGCTGTGTTACAGCTGGCAGTGCTGGCTGTACTCACACTCTTGTGTTTGTGTGGGGAAGTTCTTATTCCTTTATCATCCATCACAAGTTTGTTACCTTAGCACCCGACCACTGCAAGTGAAGAGAGGCTTTTGTACAACAATATCACATACACAGTATGTAACTGTGTGGTATGAGAGCATTCACAGTAAAACAACTTAGGAAATGAAGTAACGTACCTGTGGTGACTGAACTCTTCAGTAATAATAAATTAGTGTTCGGGAAATTAATTGATCAGGAAATGGTGTCTTATTACTACTACACTAAAAACTCTTTGTGTAGTGACCTCAAATTCCAGAAAATGCTCCAAAATTTCCTTTTGAATCAGTCCCAAAGCTTTGCCAATAGAAACTCACAGATACTGCTTTGGCCTCTGCTCAGGATCTGTTCTCAAGTGTAAGAAGCCATCTCCCAGTAAAAGCCCAAAGCAAGGCATCTCTTTCTCCTTCAGAGGATGTTTATCACAACTTGACACTAACCACTGCAAAATAAATGCCCTTCCAAAAAAAAAAAAGACATTTTAATATTCTGCTGACAGTAGAGTAAGCAATACTTTCCTGCAAATTTTTGCTGACAGGTAAAAGGGCCAGACCCATCCCAGCCGTGGTTCCCTCCTTGTGAACTCCCCTCTTAGGCAAGGAATTTTGTGTTCTCTGTTTCTTACCTGACAGACCAGGCCCATGACCGAGAGGCAGCAATGCTTGTACACCTAAGGTATTCAGCAGCTGGTAAGCAGAGATGATTAGAGATGCATTTGTTACTGCTCCTTCTTTTAACACATTGGTTTTTCCCTCCCCATTGAGATAACCAAGCACAGTTGTGTGTCTCAGGAGCTGCTGACCTGGCATTTGTGACAGCAGCAGCAGCAGCAGGAGCAGCAGCAGGAGCAGGAGCAGCAGCAGGAGCAGACCTTCATCTCCCCACATCAGCACGTTCCTCCCAGCTTTGCTTCTGCATGGGAATATGGGAAGATGGTATTTCTAAAATAAACTCTGTGGAATGAGACCAGTTCTCCTATCTCATGTTCCTAAAACACAAACTCTGAATCAGAAAGAAGTGTTCTACGTGGCACTTCACCACTTCCTGGGTTTTTCTTGAATTCAGAGCTCCTGTGGAGAAGCATCATGCCACCCAGTCATGGATCCTGCAGGCTTTCTGCAAGGCCACAAAGTAGCACGAGGCAACAAAATATGAATTAAGTCTTTGGATGTAGAGAATTAGGAAATAATAGTAAGAAAGCTGAATGAGAAAAATCAATTTCAGCTAGAAGAAAACTAAAATCCAAAGAATTTTCCTACTAGCAGAAAAAATGTGCAACTGGATTTTTTTGCTTAAATAAATAATTTTTTGATCCAAATTTCTTCAGTACCATATATATGTCTGTCTGTGTAGTTTGAAAGCAAAACTTTCCTCAGACAGCCCATCCTGCCTGCAGGAGTTATCACTTTTTTCTGCATTACTGTGACAAGAGTATTCCAGCTGAGTCAGCAGGCAGGGGTCTGTCTGCTCACAGGAATAAGTAGTAACAGTGTGATTTTTTTGGCAAAAGGGTGCACAGGAGTCTCAGCTCTCAAATTCACCAGTTCTTTAATCATTCTCTCTCTGTGACAAATTTTTTCTCTGAGAAATACATTGAAAGGACAATTTTTCACAGTTCCTCACACACACTAGAAGATTGACAAGACAATACTTACGAATTTCTCTTCCATCAGCACTTTCATGTTCATGACAGTTCAGTGTATTAACATCAGGCTTCTGATTACAGTTTTTGTATTTTCTTACACAAGGAAGAGTGTTCTGAAAACACACTGCAGTTACAGGCATACCATTCAAATGTGCCTAGTGTGTGTTAGAGAGGATGGGAAAACTGGTGAAGGAAAATGAATACAAGATAAAAGTGCTGGTAAGTGCTGGAACCCACACACCTCCATTTCAGAAGTGTCATGACAGCTGTTATGTTCTGAAATTAATAATCCATAGAATCCTAATAATTCTGTCTAGAGGATTAACAATGAGCAAAACTGGCACCAGCTCTGGAATGGAGATGTTTGCACACAGGTGTCAGACTTACCTGCAGATCTGGGCTGGACACCTGTGTAGATTTACCTGAGTTTGCCTTTACTCTGAGTATACAGTGGCAACCTTTTCTTCCATGCATGCATGTGGAAGGAAAGAAAACCAGAAATGGGAAAGAAATACAAGCAAAAAATTCTGTACCTTAGCAAAATGAAATATGATTCTGAAATCTGGCCAAGGGTTTCAAAAGAGTGTGAAATGTGTAGTCTTCACCTTGATAAAGCAATTTATTTGCATTATTATCTATAAAAGAGAGTCTCACTGAATGAAGCATCATCCATATATTGTCTGCAGAATTCCACCATCAGAGGACACATATAACGCAAGATCTCAGGGAGACATCTCTCTGTTCATTCTTGCATTTTGTTAAGAACTTGGATTTTATGATCAAAGAGGACCATTAAATCATTTTATGTGATATACTGAGTAACTTAAGCAAGATAAATTATTTTCTGATATGTGCATGATTCCAGTAGCATGTCCACCAAAGTGCTGCTTTCTGATCTTGTTTTGAAGCCTTCTAAGGTGCAAATCTATCATTTCCCTCAGAGTCACTGCCAGAGGTTAATATTCATCAATTTTAACAGTCAGGGCCTTTGCCACTCTTGAATGTCATCAGCAATTTCATTGAGCCTTTTGCTTTCATTTCAGAGTCTTTACTTTCTGTTCTCCTGCCCCCACCCCCAGTTCTTCTTTGAGTAAATGTCCATGTCTATGGCAGCTGTGGGTTTAATTTTATTTATTTTATTTATTTTTATTTATTTTATTAATTTAATTAATGAGCAGTGATGTTTCCTGTGCTCACAAGTCCCACATACAGCCAGGAACATGCAGGTGTGAACACAGCAATCTGAACACACAGCTGAATGAACTGGGCAGCCTTTAGAACTTCATTAGTTCAGTTAAAATCGCTGTCCAAACCACCAGCAATATTATGGATCTCCCCAGCAGTAGACGAGGTGCAGCCCATGCAAGTCTGGCTGTTGGGGCTCTCCTCATGAGCAGTCTGTCCAGCTCTTGGTCTGATACCTCAGCAGGTGAAGGTACTGGGGCAGCCCCTTGCCTTCTCTGCATGCTGCTGTTGCCATGGGGGGTTTGGTCATGTCGGGGCTCAGCTGTTTCATGCCTGAAGGGTCCCTGTGTGGTGTGAGCGGGGCACAGCAGGTGAGACAGGCTCCCACTCACCCCCAGTCCTCACTGGGACACAGCTGGTGGTTTATTTTATCTGCCTTGTTGGATTGCAGTTGCAGCTATCTACCTGTAACTCCTAAGTATAATGAGCCAAATAATGCGAGGCTAAACAGGATAGAAATGATGATTAGCATGTTTCAAACATCTCTCCAGAACCACTCCAATATATTTCTAGTGCAGGATTTTGGAAATATGAACTTTTCTATGGGTGGATGAAGAAAATTTCACTCTGAGGAAAAAACAGAAGGAATCGCTCTGTTTTATTTCCTGTCTTTTTAAGACTGATTCAAATGCCTTTAAAGGAAAATGGAATGCTGAAACAAATTCCTGGAAGAGAGATGAATGAATTAAACCATTAAAACATGCAAAACACTGTCACTGATACTATACTTACTTTGACCAGACATAACATGTGTTGTTTGTTTATTATCAAGACAATATTTACACTTTAACATTCAATTGGTTTTTGCAGTTAGTCACTCCGAGCAATAAATAAATGCACAGTTTCTTGTTAAACCTAATTTCTGAATCCAAATAAAATTATTTACAGTGCAATGCATGCCACAATCACAATATGCTGTGTACTTTATTGCTGATACTGTATACATCTTTCTGTGCAAGCCTTCACTTCACTGCCCAAGAGTCAGACATGCCCAAAGGGCTTCCACTGAGCTTAGGTGTCTCCTTCGCTTATAAACCACCCACAGATCAGACACTTTCACCTTTCAAACATAAACATTTCAAAATAAAATATTTTAAAATCCCTAACTGAATCTTTAGATGGGATCATATGCACCTGTTTATGTATGAATATTAGAAATGAATGACCATCTTGCACCAGTGTCACTTGCACCAGACACATACTCAAAACTGGAAAACCAAATCTCTTCAGTGGATCAAGAAGCACTGAAGTGGTGAGTAGAGATGGCAGCAGGACTTCAGGATTCGATGCTGAACCGTACCAAGATGGGAAATGGCACAAGCAGCTCTAAGTCCAGGGCTCCAAGGAGGAACTTCACTTGTGTTTTCCTGCTTGGGCTCCCTGACCCCAGTCCCTGCAAAATCTCAGTGATTTGTGGCTCATCATGACTGAGATGATCCATTTTTCTACACATGAAGACACCTTTTGAGGGGAAAGAGAAAAGGGGCAGCTTGGGAGGGACTTCAGCCCGTGGTCACAGCTATGATGGACAAGCAGCTTTGCCAAGATCTGGTCGAGGTCCTGGTGGCTTTACCTGCCTCGAGGCCCAGGCTGTCAGGAGAATAGGTGTGACACTGGGCTCGGCTTGCAATCCTCTCTGCTCCTGACATTAGCTTCACCATGCTTGGGTCTTTCCTTTGAAGCGGCTCAAAAAAATTGACCTCTGGACTTCAGGACTATAAGCAAATGTCCACTGTCCCTGCTCGTAGGCAAGCTCTGAATTTTGCACTATTCCTTCCTCACAGACTCATCACAATGAATGCTTTGCTGAGTGTCTTGCTGAGATAGCTCATTTGTGTCCTGCTTTCACATCAGGAATTTACTGGTCACAGCAGGAGGGGAGATAGCCCAGGTGAGAGCTTCACTTTTTTGTGTTTGCCTGTTTGTTGCTACTAGATTCCTCTTTGAACATCTCAAGGTTCTTAACGAGGTACTAATTGAGAGAGAAATGCCCCTTGCAAGCCTAAAAATCAGAAATTTTATTCGTATCAGCCTAAACTCAGTGAATGCCACTACAATTTGTACGTTACTTAGGAATTATCTTTCTGAACACCTATTTAAGCAGCACTGGAATCAACAGCAAAATGGTGGGCTTCTATAAGCAAAGCAAAACAACATAATTTTATGTGGAGCGTGACACGGCCTCTGATCCTTGCGTGGCTGACTGATGATACAACTGAACATTGGAGCATGTGTTACAAATTTTGAATCAGTCTGTTTGAAATTTTTTTCTGAAAGAGAATTGGGTATCTAAGTTACATTTTATGTTCATAAATATTCACTCTAGTCCACCAAAGCAAAATCAAATGAAGGCAAAATAGCTGCATTTAATCTTTCATTTACTTGTGAATGTGTGTTCTTTTTTTCCTCCCTCGTTACCTTAGAGCTTGGAGCTCTGAATTGGAGACAGAAATTACTCATTTATTTCCCAAGATCATGCGACATAGACTTAAAATGTTTTAAAACCTTCATATACCTCATTCTTGATGTTAATGTTCTACTTGGAGTGGTTGATAGAGGCCTGATTAGTGATGGAAAGACATTCAATAAGTGACAGCAAAATGCTCATTATGTGACACATATTAAAGACAATTATAAACTCATTAGGTAAATGTCTTTTGAATTATTATAAAACATCAGTAAAAAAGAAAAAAAATTTTTGAAGTGTTTTAAATTTAAAGTTGTAAAGAAATTTGTAGACTTCAATATAAATTTTGACCCAATTTCCAAAGAATTTTTAAAAGACTACATAAATCTAAACTTAGCATTTTATTTTCCTCATCCTCATAGTAAATAGCCTCTTAAATAGGTCAATTTGGGTCAAAAAGTGATTTTTAAAAAATCATTTTTAAACAGCAGTAAACAGAAACTTTGGGTCCCAAGCCAATGTTGATGAAAATATGCACTGCTCAGTGGGGAGACCCACACTTATTTGCTTTTGGCCACTTCTCTTGGAAGCCGTGACACAAAATCAGGTGAAGCTGTTTCCAACCCCAGCATCAAAGCTATTTTGAAATTAGAAAATGTGTGGCTCAAGACAACTGAAGATAAGCTGCTCACTTGAAACTCTACAGTAAAAGTGCTCTACAACAAAATTAAGTCCCTAAAAATACTTCAGATTTATAATACTTTTTATTTTCTCCCCTTAGAGAAAGCACTGCCTAGTCTCATTGATTGTTCTGGAGCCTCACAAAACAGTCATGCAAAATCTTGCTTATATGGAAGTGTCTTGTTTTCAAAGATGCAAGAATGAGACCTGAAAACACCCTTGAGCTCAAGTTTTAAAGATGGAGAAAGTGGAAACTGTCAGAGAGGAACAAGTTGGCTATACCTAGAAAAACATGTGCTATTTTATTTTTTCTCTTAACAGCTAAGGATTTTCTGGATATTATCACTTCTGTCCAGTCTGTCATGCATTATTAAATATCTGGCACATTTTGTGGATGCGGTGATTCCTGCTCAGGGTAGCTCTCAGTCTGCATTCATTTCTTGCTTCCCTTGCTTCGCTCTAACCCAACAATTAACAAAAGCTTTGTTGAGGCTCCATCCATAAACTATGCTTCCTTCTGGACAGGCACATGCCCAGACCAGTTTCCACTTGGTGTCCTGACACAGAACTTCTGGTCAAAATGAGGGAATGAAAACTTGAACTCCAAGAAAAATTATTAGTAAAAGTTTGTGGTAAATGCAAATCCACATGCAGGGTGAGCTTGAGTCAAAAGTCTACACAAGTTATTTCGAAGTGAGTGTTCCCTGCATCAGTGAGAGCTGGGCCAAGGCAGCATAGCCAGGCCATGTTTTGGCTGCAGGAGCAGAGCAGGAAGGGAGGGAGAGGGGCAGAGTGGGCAGGCAGCGCAGGGCCTGGAGCTGGACGCACACCCTCACCCAGCCCCACAGCCCCTGGGCTCTGGGCCTTCTGTGGGGCACCGTGCCAGAGCACCCCCTCCTCCCTGCCACAGCCCCAGCCCTTGAGCTGGGATGGACTGGATGACAACAAAGAGGGAAAGGGGCCCGTGGCCTCCTGGGCCCCACACGCTCAGGCACGGGCTGGGTGCTGCAATGGCCGAGCCCTGCAGAGCATCCCCTGCTCTGCAGTCAGCTCTGGCAGGAGGAAATCCTTATAACCCTCTGCACAAGGAAGGGAAGGGGATCATGTCAGCATCAGGAGAGGGCTACCTTTCACTGAGCCTGTCTGGAAGGCCACATTGGCATGTCTCTGGAGTTATTTAGAATCTAAATTAGGTCATAGCCAATTACTGCCTGCATGGTGGAGGCCTTGGTGCTTCAGAATGGCTGAGCCTTGGGATAAAAATGCAAGAATTCAGCAGATGATATATCGCTGCTTGTGTCACATATAGCCATTTATCTCCAGTTAAGACATGAGTAATGCACTAAAAGGTTTTTTTACTGACCAATTTCTTCAACTCCCCTTCCTGAAGTGTGTTACTGGGCTTCAGGTACATGGGCAAGAAGGAAAATACTTGGGGGCTGGCAAGATTCAGAAATTAGTTCTTCGTGCACAGAGTATAATGAGTCAAAAGTATCTCATAAATGAAGTGAGGTGAAGCTAGACTAAGAAAATAGAAATGGAGGTGAACATTTAAAGCCTTTTATCAACAGACTACTATGTAACAAAAGCAGATTTCACAAATTTGTCTCATTTGAGAAGCCATGCAACCAGCTCAATCCAGGTCACTGGCCCCATTGCCCTTTAGACAGGCACATGGTTTTCTGCCAACACTTTCACACTTGCCTTTGCAGTTCCTTTAGCTTACAGAATTTGAAAAGGCGTTCTTAGGAATTAGTGAAAAGCCAATAAAAAAGCAACACTCAAAGACTAGTGGATTAAAAACCAGAATGTCAGATCATGGTCATTGCACATCACTGCACTCGTGGTCACACCACAGAGCTGAGAAAACTTCTACAAACACACATACACACACACACATCCCCACACTGGGACAGTACTCACAACACTGTGTTAACCATTTAAAGAAACAAAACTTTTCTAGTTAGTGCATGTTCCTTATCTGGATTTCCCAGGGGCAGCACCATCATCTTCACACTGATGGTACAAGAGGTTTTGACTTCCATCCAGCCCTTACACCCTTTGAGGAGGATCACAATGGCAGCAGAGCTGGGCTGTCAACATCAGACATCACAGCACATTTTAAAACTAATTCTCTGCTCTTCTGACCTCCCAAGATATTTTGTCTCTTTATAAATAAATGGCTTGCTAAGAAGAACAAAATATCAGCTATGTAGTAAAGGTTGCTCAGAAGTTTATCTCCAAGGCTTAGAACTCCCTGAACTTTGCACAGATTTTTGTCTGTTTTATTTCTTTGAACCAAGATTTCCCTAAACCCTTTGTCTTTAATGGAAGAGAGATTCTTACACTGCAAGCTACAGAAAGAAAATTACCTGATTGAAACTTGACAGCTGAGTTTAAGAGCATTGATAAAGACCTGAGAACTTAGTGAAGTTAAGATAAAGGAAAATAGAATAAGATTGCATTGTGTGAGATGTTATTGCAATTTTTTAATAGAAAAGCATCAATAAGGGCATTGGTGTAAAACGAGGAAAGGAAGAGAGTATATCTCAATGAAAGCCCAGCAGAACATGCTTTTAGGGTACACGAATAAACAGAGATAGAGATGGATTTGCAGAGAGTTTGTACTCAACCAAAGACAGAGATGAGTTCCAGGGTTCTTTGACTTTCAGTGAAAAAAAAAAAAACCAAAACTGCTGCTGAGACAGCAAGACTGACACAAAATAAAAAGAAAAAAAGCTCTGAAGGTTTCTACTTAATAATTTCTATATTCTTTTTTACTTTTTTTCTTAGTAGTTAAAAAGGTGAATGTTTCAAGCATTTTGTAGCACCACAACTTACCTCACCACTGCCAGCTCTGCAGGTTCCTAAAGGAAAATAAGCCTCCTAATTCTAACCAGACAATCACAAAAAATCCTAATAAAGAGCACGCTAGGAATGTTAGGTATGGAAACGGCCTTTATGGGTTTTTTTTCATTTTTCACTGGATCTACTACAATTGAATATTTTTTATTCTGTGACTGCAGGTCTAAAAAACGTGGCCACTGCACATGTGTTCATACATATACAAGGAATCATAAGAGGATGAATTAAAGCAGTGAAAATTCCTCTCTCTCTCAGTCCTGCAGATCCATAGATAAATATTTCCAGAAGAGAGCCATGGTGACAGCTGAAATGTTACCAATCATTTCTCTGAAGCACTCTTTCTCTGGGGTCATAAAGGCTGGACTCTCCTTCTGTTAGTCATTAATGAAAAGGTTCCCTGCATTAGTGCCTCAGAGAGAGGCTGCCCCTCACCCTGGGCTTTTCTGCCAGCACTGAAGGAAGTGGCTGAGCAAGGGCTGCCATGGCTGAGGGAAGGTGAGAGCTGGGGTGGGGAGAAGGTGAAGCCGCTCACCTGTGTCCTCTTGGCCCTCTGCCCACGGGCAGGGGCTGCCAGCCAGGCCAGGGCTCCCAGCTCGGAGGGCAGGAGCTCTCAGGTGCCCCAAAGGCTGGCTCCTGTGCTCTCAGCCCTGAGGGGAGCTCAGCTCAGCTCCCAGCTCGGAGGACAGGAGCTCTCAGGTGCCCCAAAGGCTGGCTCTCCTGCTCTCATCCCTGCGAGGAGCTCAGCTCAGCTCCCAGCTCGGAGGGCAGGAGCTCTCAGGTGCCCCAAAGGCTGGCTCTCCTGCTCTCAGCCCTGCGGGGAGCTCAGTTCAGCTCCCAGCTCGGAGGGCAGGAGCTCTCAGGTGCCCCAAAGGCTGGCTCTTGTGCTCTCAGTCCTGAGGGGAGCTCAGCTCAGCTCTCAGCTCGGAGGACAGGAGCTCTCAGGTGCCCCAAAGGCTGACTCTCCTGCTCTCAGCCCTGCGGGGAGCTCAGTTCAGCTCCCAGCTCGGAGGACAGGAGCTCTCAGGTGCCCCAAAGGCTGGCTCTTGTGCTCAGCCCTGCGGGGAGCTCAGTTCAGCTCCCAGCTCGGAGGACAGGAGCTCTCAGGTGCCCCAAAGGCTGGCTCTTGTGCTCAGCCCTGCGGGGAGCTCAGTTCAGCTCCCAGCTCGGAGGACAGGAGCTCTCAGGTGCCCCAAAGGCTGGCTCTTGTGCTCAGCCCTGCGGGGAGCTCAGCTCAGCTCCCAGCTCGGAGGACAGGAGCTCTCAGGTGCCCCAAAGGCTGGCTCTTGTGCTCAGCCCTGCGGGGAGCTCAGCTCAGCCCACCCAGGCACTGCCCACAGCAGAGCGGGGAACAGGGGCAGGATGAGCTGGCGTTTTCTCTATGGATGTGTCCTGCAGCCCCTCCCAGATTTGTCCAAGCAGCAAAAGACTGAGTTTGCCATCAGATCTCAGCTTGGAGTTTGGTATTTTTTTAGGGAAATAATTTCCAGAGCAATAAAGAACAAGTCTGAGTATCTTAAAACTACACACTTTTATGTGTAATCATTTTTGACCTGTCTCCCTGATAAAAAAAGAGATTTATCTGAAAGTCCTGAAGGCACTAAAGCTGTTGTGAGGAAGTATGCTGAGCACACTGGTCAGTGAGAGAAATGAACCTAGTCGGGCTATAAATAGCACCAGAAGGATGTTATTAAATCAATGCTTGGGGAATCAGGCTTCTGCTTTGCTTTCTATTTTGTTTTTTCCATCTTTCTGATTTCCCTGCTAAGAGAATCAGAGGCAGATCTTTGCAAATGTATTCCTTCAATTTTCTCTTTAACTGTGTAAATACACAAATACAGTTGGGATATCATATGTGGCATATTGGTTGGGGGTGCATAAATGCATTGTAACCAATATAATTCTAAAACAAACAAACAAACAAAACCACCCAAAAACATTCACTCTATTTTTGTCTGGTTTCTTCCCTGCCCTTGGACTCTGAGAAATGTACTTTGCTCTGTCCTCCACACAGTAAATTCCTGGAGTAGACACTCAACTATTGTCTGTCTGGGATTATTTCAGCAACTTCTCTTGCTTTTACTTTCATTTTATATGATGCTCTCCAGAAGCCACATTTTTATGTCTTCTCAGAAATCCAGTTGTCCTGCAATAGGAAACCTTTCCCTAAACCAAGTACTTGTTTCATTTGGATGGTTTATTATCCATTCTCAGACATTTGTTCTCTTTATACAAATGGAAGCAACAAATTAAATGAAAACTGTAAAGCTGACAAATACCAGCCATCAGAGTGCAGATTAAGAGCACCACAACAACACTTTTTACAATGACTGCTGAGGTAATGGAGTAAATTTAAAATAAATTGTGGGAAAAGTGCTTTGTATCATCTCTTTTCTGACCTTAACCCATGGGCAGAGAAACAGCCAGAGGTTGTGCACATCCTCCTGTCACTACAGAAAAGTCCCAAATGTTCTGGTTTGTTTTGGAGCCAGGCTTTTCTCCATGGTGCCCAGCAATAAGACAAGAGGTAATGGGCAGAAACTGATGCCCAGGAATTTCCAACTGAACTTAAGGAAGATCAACTTTCCTATACAGTGACCAAGCACTGCAACAGGTTGCCCAGAGAGGGTGTAGAGTCTCCCTCACTGGAGATATTCCAGAATAATCTGGACACACTAGTGTGTCACATGCCCTGGGATGATCCTGGATGAGTTGGGAGGCTGGACCAGATGAGCCACTGTAGTTCCTTCCAACCTTACCCTTCCTGGGATTCTGTGCTCCTGTGAAGCAGCATCTGTGGGGGAATTCAAACACAAAGTTCCCTGCTCAGACACTGGCCTGTGCTCCATAACCTCCACACACCTCCACTCCCATGTCCCCATGGCTGCTGTCCCTGCTGTGCCACCTTGAGGAGGGGGACTCAGCACCCTCTGGGAATTACCAGCATTGCCTTCAGCCTCCTTGTTTCCTGGATAGGCAGTTCATTGCTTTTCTTCTCCTACAATATCCCCATCTTCCTTCTTTCTGGTGGGGCTTGAGTTGGTTTGCCATGGTTTGTGAACCCATGAGAACAATACGCATTTTAACTGCCTTGGGTGTGAATGGGTTATAGGAATAATCCTTCTGTGAGGCTGAAAGCCAAAGCCTGCAGGGCTGGCAGGGAGGCTGATGGCAGCTCTGCCATGCAAACACATCTCTGAGCCAAAGAGGCTTTGCTGTAACCCAAAACATACCGAGGGGGATGTGCTCTGGGTTTGCATAAAGGTCTCTTTCCTTTGAAATCAAGTTGTGTTCTCTACTCTTTCCATCAATATATTTGGTAGCATCAAAAACTGTTAAAGGTGAAGCAGAATTCCAGTCATGGAGGGAGGAAAAAGCACTTTTTTTAGATCTGTTCAGACCAGGAAACACCTGGATGACACCCACTTCAAACTGATGTCATAGAGCCATCAGAGTGAAAGCCCCAGTATCTCCAGCACAATGTGGATGCAGAACAAAACCTAAGACTCCAACTGCTTGCAGCTGCTTCTGAGCATATCTTTCAAGTGAAAACAACTTTTCAAATAAACCTTGAGGAGAAACAAAGTGAACAGCTACATGAATAACGAATGACACCACACTGAGTGTTACAAGTCTTCTGGATGGAGCCATCTGTTCTTGGAACCCATATATTTATGTTTCCAATGTGACTTTCTGTATTCCTGCAACTAGAGCTGATATTAAACATGGTCATGCATGTGTGTGTTAGTACATTTTTCTTGCAGCTTTTTTAACTGCTGGGTTTATACAACAGCTTTCGTGCTAGGATACAAACAGGAATGTTCCTCAGTCATACTCATGTGGCCATAGATCACTGGATACGACAGAGTAATGCAAAGTATAAAAAGATTTTTTCCCCTCTGTTGAACAGAAAAATATTTCTGTCTTTCTACTAGATGATTATTAGATTTTCAGCAAGAAAGATATGGCCTTGCAAAGACTCCTCTTCCTTACTTTGCGCAAAGTTTCTGAGCAGCTTGAACTGAGTGATGCTCTTTCCTTTCCAAGTACTATGGGAGCAGTGAATTGTGATTCATTATCCTGTCCTCAAGGGGTTCAGGAGACAGCAACACACATTCCTCTGTTACAAGAGATCACACGCTAATTAACAGCATTATACATTTATGAACCAATTATCATATTTGCACAGGACAAGTGCATCCTACTTCTAATTATAATTTAAGGTCTCACTTGAATAAGCTGTCGTTGAAGACAAGCCCAGTGCACCCTATTAGCATTTTGCAAGTGGAAGTCGAGATGCTCAGCCGAGCTTCCTTCCCCAGCACCATCCCCGGCGTTAGCAGGGTTACGTCCTCACCTGTGCAGCACAGGGCGGACTGGCTGTTACTGAGCAAAGGCTTCTCGCTTCTCCCGCTTCTTCCAGAACATCCTCCCCCAGCCTCTCCCTGTGTGGCTCGGAATAGGAGGGGAGGTCAATTACGGCCTCAAAGGAAAGCCAACAGCAGACACCCAGGCACTGTAAACCTGGCAGCTTGAATTACTGACTCTTTGCTAGCAGTGCAGTCTCTCCCTCAATCTCTCCCTCACTCTCTCTCTTTACCTACCAGCCATGCAGAGACGGGGGGAAACTGAAGCAGAGGTGAGTCTTTGCTTTAATGTCTTTTGTGTAAAAGGAAAACAAGCTGCCTCTCAGAGCATGAAGCAGCTCAGGTATGTGACTTCCCCTTCTGTGAGGGCGAGCACGAACTGCTATTTCCCACCCCTCGCACGGGTGGGTGGTCCCTGCCTCCGTGTCTCACGCATCTCCACATCCCTTCTCTGTGCTCCGCCAAAACATATTTCTCAATGGTTTCAGCAGTTCTTTCCATCAACAAAACAATAAAAAACTGGGTATTTTATTTTCTCTTCCCACAGAGGTGTTCCATATGTGTAACTTCCACAACCACCTTCACTACCCACCTCTACAAGGAGTACAGATGAAAAAATATTTCTAGTCGTCCTTTAAAACAGCCAGAAATGAATCATTTGAACTGATAGTGTCATGGGAGAGCCTGGCCCACACATCTGTCTGGAAAATTCATGGGTACCTGAGAACAAGAAATCATAATATTTGGCTCTGGAATTTATAATATTTGCTTCTTCTGCTACTCCCTCTGATGAAATATATTCTGTTACATTTTTGTCAATTCCTGGATAGGGAAAGAAGCAACACTTTAATCTTCTCTGAGGCAGACTGTATATATTAAAAGCTCTATAAACACGAGTTTTCCAAAGTACTGTCGTTGTTCCTGCAGGCAGTAATGTTGCAAACCAAGTAATAAGACTTCAAGCACTAATCAAAATATTCAGAATTGCAAGCTGGTGACAAACAACCTGAAGCCTAAATAGCTCTTAGCAGTAAAAATAAATCGAGCCTTGTCTGGGTTCTCCATGGACTTTTGTACCTCATGAACCATAAATATATTTCCATTTCAGCTTTCAAATTAGTTGCTGTTTAGGCTACCTCAACATCTGTGGGAAAACCTTCCCTGGCAGAAGAAGCAAACAGCTTTGCAGAGATTCTGGTTAGTGAGGTCGAGCAGTACCCTCAGAGGAGACCTGCTTCCAAGAACAGCCCTGTCAGTTCTCCTGTTTTATTACTAAAGTGCTTTTAGTTGAATCCAATGAATCTGCTCTGCCAGTGGAGTTAAATCCACTCTGGCAGCAGCAGGTGCTGGCTCCAGGCATGTGGTGGCCAGGGCCACTGGTTCGCCTGTGCCAGATGCAGGGGATGCCATGTCCAAAGTAAAAACACTAGAAACTTTCATTTAAATAATCTCTTCTAGTCCTTTTGTACTGCATTTTAAGTTTCTCAGACTATATCAAACAATCTGCATGAACATGACATGTCACAAACTGTGCAGTGCTGTTCACAACCCGGGGTGAGAGCTGGCTGGTGACACTGTGATGTTTACTGACAAGATAAAATGCATCCTGGAGAAAAAAAAAAACATTATTCCCTTAACAAATGAAAGCAGACATCCCTGAAGCTATACACTCTCTGAAATGCCTGTTTAAAGTAATTGGTAAATAGGAATACTTTCCACTAGCTTTGGGTAGCAGAACATTTAAAGACATGGTCTAAACACCTGGCCACTTTATCTGAGACCTGGGGACAGGGTGTGTTTAAGGCAGGTATTAATGCCTAGCTCTCTGCTGCTGAACCAGACAATCACATGTGCTCACAGGGATATGCTGGGAGCTCTCCAAGCACCCTGTCTGAGTGTGCTGCTACCAGGAAGCCCCAAAGGGTGCCCAGAGAGATGGACCTTCAGCTGGTCTTTTTGGCGATGCAGATGAGGTCACTGGTAAAAAAATCTCTCTGCCCTGAGTATTCTGCAGCAGGGTTTTGAGCTTTAATCCAATTTATTTGACTGGTAGAGTGGAAAAAAACAGTTGGAGATGTGTGCCTCCAGGGAGACACTCCAAACAAAGGAATCTCTGACCCTTTATACCCTGACCATGCACCTGATCCTCACCCACTCCTCACATACTCTGCACACGCCTCTTTGTCCAAAGGTGATTTTTGGTCTGGGGCTCTCCAGTTCTTACTGGACTCTTCCTCTGTCTCACAGTGGGTCAGTAGCTGACTTTAAGTTGTGGCTTCCTTATCTCCCAATTTCCACTGGCATCAGGGCTGCCTTTTACATAACTAAGCAAGAGCTCAAGACATGTTCAGTCTAAGATAAGACTTAAGATAACTTCAGTCTAAGGCTTTAGTTCAGGTTTAGTTGCTCATATTAAGCAAACTTACTCAGACAAAAGAATACCGTTTGTAGAATTCAGCTGGCCACAATTTATCCACAGGATTCACTCAAGAGCCCATTTAACATGTTCATGTATCATGGGGCATCTTGAGCACCCTGCGTTCTCCCCCACCCTTCCTCCTCCCTCCAGCTCAGCATGGGGCAAGAGCAGCTCTCCAGAGCAACACTCCAGAAACTGGCAATAAAGTGATTAACGTTATTATTGCTTTCCAGTCCAGTTTAGTATGAGAAGAGCTCTGGTTTCTGGTTTCATTCCTGCTGGGGCAAATAAAATGAAACAGTGCCAAAGTAGAAGATAGGTACATCCAAAGAGGAAAGGAATTCAGTCAGACTGATAAAACAGAATCTTAACAAACATTTAAGGAAAATACTTAAATCCATTTTATTCTCCTTCTCTATATGAAAGACAATGAATTTGAGGTACCAGTTTGAATTCATTTTGAGTCAATTCACACGCAGAGAATGTACTCCTTTGCTCAAGGGAAGACAGTTAATGAATCTAACCTCATAGCTATAAAGTATCAGCTCCATAGTTAGCACAATCACCTCAGACCAGTAAGCCTCATTATCTGTACTGCTCACTTAATCCTGTTCAATTAGGCATAGATAAATAAATGGAAAAGGAATGACATTATTTATCCGTTTAAACATTAAATAAAGCAAACCATTAATAATCACCAGTTAAAGCCAATGTGACTCTTGCAGTAGTCACGCATTTCTACTGTTTTGCTGACAGGACGCTTGGGCTTCCTCTTTGCTTCCCTGTGTGATATCTATGCTGTACCCACAAGACATCGGGTCCATTTTTTCTGTGGTCTTCCCACTGTTTGCACTACTTTGTTCTACATGCTAGCTGGGTACACATTTTCCATCAGTTGCTCCAGATTTATTCAGAGTATTGGATGTAGGTTTATTTAGCTCTCTGAGCAGAAACCATAGATTTTACTTCCTTCTGGTATTTTTCCCAATAGAAAACACATTTTCTTCCATTTCTCATTATTTCTGCTCAGTTTTGGTCAATACTTCCCTTTGGTTAACTACAGAATTTATCACTGTATTTAATTACTCATTTCATTTTGCCAAAGAATCATGTTGTTATAAATGAGTGTGCTGCTTAATTTCAATCAAAAGAAATAAAAATCTAAACAAATTAAACATAGTAGCAAGTTTAATTTGAGCAGCATAAAGTTACAATAATTCTTGATAAAAGATAATATTGGTTCTAATACATAAGCAAATTTTTACCACGGGGTACATGGGCAGAACCTGTCTAGTCCCATGTACCAATTATGATGTCTAACCTTGCCCTTTTATGCCATGTGTCACCTCCCATTCCCTCCTATTTTCGATTTGTAACCCCTGTGTCTCCTCCTTTATCGCCGCCTATTTCCGCCTCACTGCACTGACTCTGTCACCCATTTTTGGTGGTCTTCCCAACCTTTGGGGTCATGGGGAGGAAGGCTCTCCTCCTCCTCCTCTTAGTGCCCCTCCAATGAATCCACTGGTTACAAATGTGCACTAACCTGTTATTGCATTATGTGTTCCATATACGTACATCCAAAAGTATTTCATAGTACACTAAGACAATAAATTCATCTTTAATTAACATTTACTTGGACTTTGTCTCAAAACTGTCCCATCCTGGATAATTTTAACTTCAGGGCCAAACTACCTGGACATCATCCTAAAACTTCCCCATGCTAGATAATTTTAGCTTCTGTTTGTTATCTCAAAGTTGAACATCTGCTGGAGAAGGGGGACTTCCACTGCCCCTTCCCTCTTCTCCTAAAAAGTTACTGCTTTAAGATATTGATTACTATTTGATTTTACTGTTTCAATTTTATCAGCACAAATCATACCATTTATTACAATGTGGTTTAAAAAAGTTGAAACTATATTCATTTGTGATTATGCACTCCTTAGCTCTCTGTTTCAGCAAGCTAAACATTTTCAGCCGGCTTTTGGAAGCAGCATTTTTTTTAAGACATACTTTTGTTGATCTGCACACCTTTGGTTTTGATGACTGTGACACTAACTTTACCTCCTGTTGTCTTCAGCAATATTACCACTCAAGATTCAGACTCTTCGGTGCAACTCCGTTGTTATCATTACCCTGCTTTTCCAGTCCCTTCTCTGTATTTGCTCTGGCTGGCTTGCAGCAGCCCCACCACGATTCTCTGAAGCCTTGGCACAGGGCACGCTTGCTTACCCTCTCAGTCACAACTGTCCTTCCTGGCTACCACTGGCCACTGTTGTCTCTTGAATAAAGAAGCCATTAGAGTTGGGGCAGAACTGATTGTACAATAAAAAATAGTAATGAAAAAAAGAATATTGGCGTGTGACTAGGGATTTGGTAGGATTTTATCTCTCTTATTCAAGTAGTACTCAAACTATTCTAAATAAAGTTTATTTCCAAGAAATTTACCAGAGTTGCTGTTTTGCTGTCTTTTGGAGGAATATCCATACCTAGATACACACAGCTATGCATGAACATACTCACTGCCCTCACCACAGACACTGAAAGCAATGGTCCATGACATTTGCAAGGGGAACCTCAGGGGCAGAGCTCTGAGAAGAGGGAGGCAGAGCATTTCACAAAGCTAATTACTCGCCATGAAGGACATCCCTCACCAGCAGATATTTCAAACACATGAAATAGAAAGACCTTTCTGAGAAATAGGTAAATGAAGAATAAGGAAATATAGTGCTTTTGAACATAAGTGCACTTACAAGGTTAATCAGATTGCAGAGATAGCAGGCTAGACACTTACTTTATGGCATCTCTATTTCTTTCCTGGCACAAGTATAAAGATTTTCACAGGTCTTTTCAAAAGAGGAAATGTGAGCTGGATGCTCTCAGTAATCCAATTGCTTGCTCATATAAATAATCGCATTGTAAAGAAAACAGTAATGCTGTAAAAGCAGGAGAGAAGAAAAATCCAGACCAGCTTAGCTCTCTGTCCCACTGCTCAAAGCATAAATGTCAGGCTTTTTATGTGTGCAAATGAATGAAGGAATAAATCTTGCAGATCCTTCAGAGGATACATCTATTATACATCTTTAAGGGCACATGTGTCTCTCCAGAAGTGTGTTATGTGATCTGGAGCACACTGATTTCCATGCAATGTCAGAGCCTGGTGCCCACCGAGGCTTTGACATAGCACATCTTTGAGAAGAAAGGAGATTTCAGCTGAGTCCCTCTCGGCTTTGGGGCAGCGCAGGAAGCAGCACTGGTGTGCAGAGCAGAGCTGATTGCATCCTGCTGCAAGATCCCAGCGTGGATGAGCCAGAGACTGGACTAAAGCAGAGAGAAACGCAGCTGACATAGGGTGGGTTTTGGATTTTCCTTTCTGAAATCTCATGTCTGTATTTACTTGTTCTTTTATAAAACAGGGAGTAGGTTTAGACATCACCACAATGCAAAACATTTAATTTACATATAACAGAAATGGTCTGTGTAATTTTGCAAAAAAGAAGAGAATATTTTAAAATGCTTCCATCTGTCCTTCAGCATTTCAACACCTCTTCTATGCAAGACTACAGGGAAGTTAAAGGCAATAATATTACAAGCTATATCTCCACAGGAGTTTATGAGTTTATTCTTAATTCCTTAGGAGTTTTTCAAGGCTGTCAGCTTCAGTTTAGACACTTCAAGCATTTCCTTTCTCCTTCATCTAAGACCAGTGAATGTGGTGTTTGGAACACCAGCCTTAACTCTTTCCCTACCACAGCACTGACCTGCTGGCTTTATTCCCTTCAGTTTGCTTCTCTCACATTTTCTAGCAACTACTCCCAAACTAAAAGGGCACTTTCTGGTCCATTTCCCTCTTTCATCTTTGAGTCCCTGTATGCTGCTAGCTCAGGGATGCAGCTTTCAGGGTCTCACCCTTGCTGTGTGCCCACTCTGCTTGGACCTCCTTTAGTCCCAAACACAAACTGGGAGCCAGTCCTGCCTTCTCCTCCCCAGTGCTGAGGGAGAACAGGGAATGCGAGGGGAGGCACAGTGGCCACTTCACTGTCCTCCACTGGCACTGGAGACAAAAAGGCTCTTCCAACCAGAAAAATGAGCAATCTCACATAGGAACATCTCAGGGTGGTACAAGATGGGGATGAGACTTCCCTCGGTGTCCTTCCCCACGGAAGCCTCTTTGGTCAGCCATCCTGATGGCTGAGGAAGCTGGAATTTGGACAATGAACTAATGCACAGGCTTTAAAGGACATTTAAGAATAGGAGAAAAAAAACCTTTGTGACTCAGAAGCGCAGTACTAACTGAATACCCAATGCCACAATTAACCACAGAAAACAAGACAAAATGAGTGATTTTCATTTTGGTAGGTCCAAGTCTAACAAAGGCCAGAGCAAGTGTTCCTTATGACACCATCCTTTTATGCCTTTCCAGTTGCCAAACAAGGCACCACAGATCCTTTTAGATTTAAATACCAGTGGGAGTGGTTTTGCATAGGGAAACACTTAAGAAAATAGCTCTTATTTCTGAGATTTCCTGTATTTCCCTTCCCTGCTAAAGTTAGAGGAAACTGATATTCCCACGGAGTGGTGAGTCCCTTCTACAGCGGTTGTGGTGATGACAGGTACCACCCATCGTGCCAATCATTCCATAAGGTACTGAAATTAATTATTTTTAAAACTAATACATGATAAATTGTGTCAAAGGAAATGAAGAAGCCATCTTCAGAGCAGTTTTTTGAGACTTCTCTAGTTAACTCAAAAGTCAAACTAAGATATTTGAGTTTATACCTAAAGGGGAATTCTCAGCGTGTGTGTGAATCGACACATACGGGTAACCATGGCAACCACCAAATCACAGCCGAAAGGCAGAGTACATTTATTTCATTACCTCACTAACAACGCCGGGTGGCACAGACACACAGGACTCAGGCTCTGCCAGGCTCAGCTCATCCCACTGGGCACAGACCACAGGCTCTGCCAAGCTCAGCTCATCCCACTGGGCACAGACACACAGGGCACAGGCTCTGCCAGGCTCAGCTCATCCCGCTGGGCACAGACACACAGGGCACAGGCTCTGCCAAGCTCAGCTCATCCCACTGGGCACAGACACACAGGGCACAGGCTCTGCCAGGCTCAGCTCATCCCCAGCAGGGGGAACTGCTGTCTGCCCGTGTATTAAATATATTAGAGGGCTTCACACATTTTATCACAAGGCTGTGCTTTTATGATCTCTCTCTCTCCCAGCAGGAGACAAGCATGTCTATGAGAGTGGTATCTCTCCACAGGAATTTTACTTCTCAAAACAGGCAGAGGATGAACAACATTAGGCATAATAAGTAGAGTTTTCCCACACCAACATTCTTAGCATTCCCAGCTGCAACAGCATTTTCAGTGAAATTATTCCCTCCTTGTCAAATCCTTTGGTTTTAACCCTTTCCTCCCAATGGCATGCTTTTAAATTGTCATTCTTTGTTATGAACTGAAGCTTAGGAAAATACAAAACTTTCCCCTTTAATGGCTTTGGTCTTTTCCATTTGGCAAATTTTGATTTTTTTACTTCTTTTTTCTACAGTGAAGAAGCCAAATTCATGTTACTGGTAATAGAGAAATTCAGGCTAGAGGCCAAACCTCCCAATCCCTCTGAAATGATCTAATGTTCCCCAACCATTTATTAATGAAAATTATCATAAATGTTCTGCTTTTTAAATGTTATGCGAAGTATGTTTCCAGGCATACAAAGAAAGAAGGCTGGGAATAAAAGTTGACTTATTTGGCTGTTGTTATTAGATTATGCAGCAGGATTGCTTTTACCTTTCCTTTGCTCTGCTGGGAGTCTGGACCTTCCTGGCTTTGTCTGCACACAGGGGTCTGCAGGACCCCCATTCCCATCACCCACAACCTAAATTCATCTTCAACACCTACTGATCACTTAGTCCCTCCCCCCCTCAGACTGGGTGTTGAAGAACCCCCCAAACTGTGCTGAGCCCCCATCTTTCACTTGTGACATTGTTTGCATGTTTGGTTTACACCAGCCAGTTCACACCCTGTGCACACTCCCAGCTGCAATTCCATTCACCGGCTTTTATACAATGTCTGCACACCAAAGTGCTCGTTGGAAACAGTGTAAAAAGGGGGTTGCTGTGGCTTTTTATCCTAAAAGTGGATGCAGAAGCCAGCTCCATTTGGTTTACACAGAAAGTGTCTTCCTTCAGTGCATTGGACAATAAAGTTCAACCACTTCCAAATTCCACCTCTTCCCTAAAAGCAACTTGTCAGCTAAAGTAATTGTATGAAAACATAAACAAACTGTTACACTCCCTCAAGAAGCCATTAAACATGCCATGGTAAGTCAGGAATTTGCATATGGCTGATTGTTTAGTAAACAAACTGTCTCCTGAGAGCACTGTAATTAATCTTTTGCATCAAATCTGTTGATTAGTCTTTCTGGGAATAATGCTAGACAATACAAGCAGGTGTGAGTCATGATATCACTTTCTTTGAAATTTAGGATTAAATATGGCAATGATCAAATTTTTAAGTGCATTTTTAAAGCTTTGGAATCTTTAGTAAAAGATTAATTATACTTTTTACATCAAGACTGAAATTGATGTAAAGCTAACCCTAACTCTTTGGTATTCTTCCATTAGGAAAAAAAAAATTAGGAAATCTGAATTTAACTTCAGATTGTTTAACAACCTACAGGCTGTTGTATTTGCCAATGAGAGTAACACTGAAAGTGTAAAATGAGATGTATGTTTAGATGTACATTATTACCTGTACCAGGCAGTACTTTTTTTTTCCTATTATTACTAGCAAAGCTCAAAGGTAGCTGACACTGATGCTGTGCACCAGGGCTAGTGGAGAGATCCCCCACAAACCATGGGGACCTTAGTGCCCCTGACCTGTCCCTCTTGCACCAGTGGCATCATGTCACTTGTGGGCCTGAATCCAGACTTTCTCCCAGGGAGGTGATTCAGAAGAGGCAAACAGATAAACCACTCAGTAGTGCAGGCTGAGACCAAGGTGTGCCTGTGGTCAGTCAGCTGGGCAGCTTTCATCAGAACGGGCAACTATGGAAACAATCTTGATCTCACAGGGTCATAGCTGGGCTGCTGACATCCCCGTCACCACTACAGGACCAGCCCAGGCCACCCCACAGCCAGCTGGGGCCCTGCAGTGCTCTGAACACAGCACAACAGCTCTCCATGGCTTGAGCTGAGACCTCCGCTGGACCTGGAATCCCTCATGGTATTTGACAAACTTATTGCTTTGCCTTGTTGAGAGTACTTGGTAGTTTCTTTCCCTGGGTCAGTTATTTTCAGTGATAACCTGTCAAAGGACAAAATCAGTCAGATTATCATGCTCTTCCTTGCTTTAGGAGAGTCTTGCTGAATTTCTCTGAGTTCCCCAGAGCTGTATCTGGTGTGGAGAGAGATCACCTACTTGGCGTCAGTGCTGTCCCATTTGGCAGACCCCAGCACCCTCCTTGCAGCAGCCTGGGTCCACACACTGCCCCACTGGGGCTATTAGGTTTTTCACGTAAGAGTTCAAGATAAGCAAAGGTTTCATTTTTGAATAAAGCACCAGGAGAAGGGCCAATGTTTTCACGATATTTGGTTTGTCAGCTGTTAATTTCCATCACACTCTTGTTCACCTCTGTTTCCCAGAGGCAAAGCACAGGACAGCTCTGAGAATCTGCAGAGGGAAAGAGGACAAAAATATTGGCTATGTTAACCAAAGTCTTCAAGCAGCTAGGAAAGTCTGGAAGGTACCATGGAAAGGTTGCTATTTATAGAGACACAGCTGCCAGCTATCTTAGATTTTAGACTGCAGATATTTATTACAAATTATTGGGGTGGGTATTTGTAAAAATAACAAGGTCACATCAAACCTACCAAACTAATCTGTTGATTAATATATTTTTTTTAAAAAAGCACTTGAACATTAGGTTAGGAAAGTAAGAAGGAAACAGTGGACTAAAAGTTTTATCATAGTGAAAATATACAAGAGCATTTCTTTTCTCCTGATAATACAGGACAGAAGCATAAAAGATTGAGGAATAAGGTGTGTAAAAGCACACCATGCATCTGTGTCAGAATTGTATATGATGCAAACAAAAATCATATTGGAGTGAACTGCAAAATTACAGTGCAAGGAATCCATTTTCCCATCATAAGTCTATCACACCTTTCTAAAAGCAGTGTCTGTCAAAGCACATAGATTTTCCATATCCCCAGAAAATCCCCAAGACAGCTCTTCTGTGTCTGTAATTCCAATAAAAGAATAATCAGATAACAATTCCAGGCCCAGCCTAGGTACTCCCTGGCAGCTCTGCGGGCGCTCCAGGGGATGTTTCTGGGGCTCGTTGCCTCTGCAAGGCTGGTAAAACCCCCCAGCCCATGAGCAGCAGCAAATCCTCCAGGGAGGATGTTCCCATAAGGCATTCAGGGATTAATTTATTGCTGTTGTGCATTCTGACCCAGGGCATTGAAAGGACAGCAGACTGCAGTCCCACTGGGACAGGACACAGAACCATTGCTGCAGCTGTCAGGACACCATCACCCATTCCCTGGGAGCACAGCCTGCCCTTTTGAGGGCCTAATGACCAATTGGAGCTAATAACATGAGTGAGGATTGCTATTTTAGACAGCCAGCAGTGATGGAGTAATGGTAGGCAAGGTGCTTGGGCCAGGCTAGGTTCTGCTGGGGGCAGCAGCATGGTCAGCCACCCCCAGGGCAGACTGGCCCAGTGCCACAGGGGAGCCGTGGCTATGCCTGGCCACACCGACAGCTTGGGGCAGGACAGAGGGGATGCAAATGTCCCGGGGGTGCCCTGCTTTGGGTTTCTGGGGGTGACACAGACCCCAGCAGCAGCCAGCAGACACAGCAGGGATTCACCCACACAGCAGGACGAGGGGCTGGCAGGGGATCTTGGTTTGACCTGCTTGCTGCTAAATGCCCTCTGCAAGGCTGTGCCAGGTGCCATAGCTGGCCCTTGAAGCATTTCTCTGTTCCTGCTTTAATGCTCGTGGCTGCCGCAGTCCAGCCATCAAGAGCCTTGCCAAGAGAAGCAATAGTCATGAGCACTGTGTGAGAAGAGGCTGCTCTTCCTCTACCTTCCCCACAGAAAGAGAATTGTATCATGAAGTTGTGCACAATAAGATGATATGGATTCAAGTTGCCTGTTCCATTCTCTTGAGGGACCAGAGAACAGCAATCATATGAGAAATCCCACATGAACCATGGATACAGCAGAAAAGAAAAACAATGGTACTTCTGCTGCACATCTTCTACAGCTGCACCTCTGAAAACTACAGGTAAGACACAATACTACCAGACAGCGGAGTTCCTACACAGAAAGACTATGTGGACAGACCTCAGTCTCTGGGAGAATCCTCTCAAGTGAAGAAGCCAGTTTTTCACGATGAAAGGGCAATTAGAACAAAGAAAATGAACTGTCTTCCCGTATTTCTCTGAGCTAGCTCCTCCATTACCTGAGACAGAGGTAGGTTAGTCCCAGTGGTTCAGCCCTGAGGCTGCAAAGTTTAGTCTTGATGCTGCTGCTGCTGGGCCATGAGGCATCTCAGAAAATAACTGGGAAATACCCTCCTACACTTTGGAAGGTGACAAGCTTCTTCCAGAGCACGTGCCAAGTTCTGCTGCTTTGCTTGCCATGAGTCCATGAGCCAGCCCAGAGGCTTGACTCAGTGCAGCTCAAGTGGCTCTTTAAAGATCATTGTAAAGGTAAACACAAAATGTGAGCAGTGATTAAACACTTTACAATGGTGATACTTAATTTCTTATTTGCTGGTGTCAGATCACACACTGGTGATCCCTTCTAACTTCCAGCAAGCTCCCACGTGATGGGCAGCTGGAATTGAGGTTTTTCAGGACAAGCACCCATGGAAGGATGTCTCAAGGGTGCCAACATTGTCTTCCTAAATTTCAACCCTGTTGCATATTTAAAGTTTGGCAATTAATATAAAGAATCAAAGTAATCCTAATTTGAAGTATTTTAAGTTACCTCATTAGATTCAATATTAATTTCTTCATCATCTCCTCTCAATTACATTTCCATTTCAAATTATTTATCTCTGTTAATTCTAATCAATTTTATATTTTGCTAACAAGTATGATCTTGATGGGTGGCTGGAGCACTTGAAGGTCACTGCAGCAGGCAAGTGACCCTGTGACAGACCACGGCACAGTGCGTGTCCTGCTCAAGGGAAGTCGCCCATGGGAGTGTACAAGCTGTCAGAAAATGTGGGTATTTTTATTGCTGCACTTTCTTCATCTTCCGTTGTTTGAAACAACTGTCACAAAAGCAAAGGCTCTTCTTGCTGGATCAGATGCTGAAGATGGCAGTAACTGGGGACAGCACCTTCCCTAGCTCAGCAAGGCTCAGTGTGCAAGATGGCTCACCTGGCTGCACACATGCAATTTCATTTTTTGTTCCTTTGCCACCTCAGAGAAGGACCCCTGAGTGCCAGGCAAAGCTCGTGCTGAGTAATTCACGACCAAGGCTGGGCCAACATGGGAACCATCCTGCCCCAGGGCAGCAGGTGTTCTGCAGCATTGGCTGTGTTTGCTGCAGCACCAGAGACCCTGGGGAAATCCACCTGCAAATTGTATCTAAAATAATAACCCACTGGGCATATTGTGCTTCAGGAAGAACTGCCTTGAGAGGAAGAGGATTGCAAGAGACAACCAAAGCCTGCTTGTTTGAGGACCAGCTGCTTCAGCAGAATCCCTGCAAATTGCAGCTGGTTTCTGGTGTCTCCTGCTGTCCCTTATCCTGAGGTTTTCCTTGTGTCAATGACCATCACCTGGCCAAGAGCTGTTGCAAGTTTAATTTGCATGCTCAAAGCAAATTTAAAGAGATGCTGGCATTTTTCCAAACAGAGAAAATTATCTGCTAATATACTGGATAATGTGTTACACTGTAACATAATATCAGGATGAAAAATTGTTCTGAACAATCATTAAAAAGAAAAATTAAACTATAAATTAAAATCAGCCCTTGAATGTAAAACCACAATTTAAACTCACACTTCATGAAGACATAGGCATAAAGAGAATCAGAAATACTTAAAATAATTATATACTTTAATTATGTACAGAACCTAAAATATTCTTTGATAGCTAAAGTTTTAACGAGTGAAATAGGGGTATGACAGATTATAAGACCACATCTGCAGAAGTTGGATTTTGAAAAGAAAATACTATCATGAGATTTCTCATCAGAATTACAGAAATGACAGCACTGAGAGTGGCTGCTTCCAGAACTGAAATACTGGCTTTCTGTGAAAATGACACTGTCAGAGAAAAAAAAAAATCTCTGTTCTATGTTTCTGATGCACTGATAGGTTCCTTCACTTTCAGCTAGAGCTATCTAGCCAGGAAAGACAAAGGGGGAGAATTTTTTGTTAGGAAAGATGGATTCAAAGTGCTGTTACTTATAGTTTATTACTGGCCTACTAATGTTTATATCGTTATAGTTATGTTGACTGTTAAAAAGTAGTCAATTACCCCATGAGAATTCCAGAGAGTATAAAAAAAGTTATAAAAAGTAAAAATCCCTAAAATTTAAAAATGCCTAAAAGTAGAAATCTCCAATAAATTAAAAATAAGCTTATGAAACTCCAAAGGTCTTGGAGCTGAAAAGCA
This sequence comes from Acrocephalus arundinaceus, assembly GCA_021534815.1. Lineage (NCBI taxonomy): Eukaryota > Metazoa > Chordata > Aves > Passeriformes > Sylviidae > Acrocephalus > Acrocephalus arundinaceus. The sequence continues at coordinate 28,608 of JAJEOU010000631.1, read as the reverse complement.
TGATTGAATTTAAACTTGAAACTTTGAGTGAAATATGTAAAACATAAGATACTTGAACAAAGATGAACAATGATGAATGCCAAAGGATCTGAGTATTGGACCTTTCCTCAAAGAGAATCCTTTTCACTAACATCTACATGCCAGGAGCTACTCTGTAGCACCAGGGAGACAAAGGAATCCATCAGTGCTGAAAAGCCTTTGTTTGCACTCAGTAGTGTTCAAAAAACTGGTCTCAACAACCGGTCTGACCAACCAATCAAACAGTTGTTTCCTGTCTCAGCACCTGGGGTCTGACTTTAAAAAACTAATGTGTGAACAACTTGAACTCACCTGGTGTGTGAGAAACCTCTCAAAAGCAACATAAGTCCCAAGCTGTGTCTTGCAGCCTCCACTGTGGCAGCAAAATATGTTACAGCAGCAAAAGGCAGTACACATCTTTTTAATCTTTCCATAATTCTTTTAGAATCAGTGTATGAGGTGAATCAAAGAATCGACAAACTACATCCAACATAAACTATAGGAACAACAGTGTATAAAATCAGTTTCTTTTCAACTCCCTCATAGAGCAAAAAATTAAAGCCTCAAACCTTCCCTCTTGAACTTTAAAGACATAAGGATAATCCTTTTTATCTATGGATAAATTAGACTCTGTCTTCAACAGGTGTCTCATCTTGACTTCATCATTTGATGGGTCATTTGAGAAATTTGCTTCTTCCTGAGCCAGTTTACCACTTTTCAATGCATCACTGTTTCAGAAGGGTTTCATCACTATTCCTGGAGTGTTGTATAAAGAGCCATAATCACTTATAACTCCAGTTAAAGAGAGTAACTTTTGGGGTTTTGTCCCCTTTTGTTTTCTTCTAGCAGGAGAGATTCTTAATGAGAGGGAGTCACACTCTAAATAGACCATCAATGTATAATTGGGGGGAGGTTGAGTGACAGTGTCCACAAGCAGTGAATATTTTTCTAAGAAGCAAAGGTGACCAACAAGACCTACTTCTTGTGAGCATCCTTTTGCAGCCTCAGGGCTGAAGTGATGCCAGAAAAACAACTCATGAGGTGGTTATGCCATGTTTCTGTTCACTGGCTCTTAGGTACAGACAGTTTCCCTGCATACACATCCTCTCTTCCAAAGTAGTGTAACAACTCAGTAATAATCAGAAAAAAAATTGGCACTAAGAAGCTTCTCTCCTCACCTTGTTCTTTGCCGCACCAGATTCCTAGGCAGGACCTAAATATCCAAGGAAAAAAAGTCCACTAAATATCCTTCCATTCATTTCTTTTTTAAAGAAATTTGGAACAGCTTTGCTTTCTTGAAAATCCATCACTCATAACTACAAAGCTGCTAACAGCTTTATATCATTAAACATAAAACAAAAACGGAATTAATGTCACAGATAGTTTAATTCAGTCTTCTGTGGCAATCTGTTATTCAAATTGATTAGGAGCAATATGAAGCAGGAAAATGTGAACTGTCATTAACATCTAGTAGGCTGGTTAATTGAAGATTCAAAGCAGTTGTATATCACCACTCATACTACTGTGGCCATCCCAGTGTGACTGAAAGCTGGCAGCTTGAGGTGTTGGGCACTGACATGGTTGCATCTTGGGCTGCCCAGTATCACATCTGCAGAAATATGCTTTTCAGTTGCTCTAGCAACGAGAAGTGAAGAGGTCAGGGAGGAATGTCCCAGCACAAAACCTCTCGGAGGTGTTTCCATCAGCCTGCCTGCTGTGTGTCCTGGGACTGCCAGCGCTGCTGCTATACCTCCTGTAAGGGTTTAGGCTCACCAGGACACTCATATTGCAAGAAAAATAAAACCACCTGTATATTTTAAGATCCCAGGTTTTATCAGCAACTGAATAAGGGCTTCCAAGACTTTGATTTTGGCTGGAGGAAGCATTGATTCTGTGTCAATTGACTATTCAGATTTGAGACTTCCCTATCACTTCTGCATCAGCTCCTCCTTGCTGTGCTGAGCAGGGTTACAGCAACAGCACCTTCAACAGGTCCTGAGCTGTAGCCCTTCAGCTGCTGCTCCTCAGCACTGGGACTTCTCCCTGGACACAGCTGACCAGGAGTCAAATGAAGCAGCAGACACAATGGAGCCTGTTGATGCCCAGGACATCAAGGGCACAAGAGGAAAGTGAATCTTGTTCTGGCAGCATCACCCCAGAGCTAGCCCAAATCCAAGGGGAAGAGTGCACTCTCCACACTGATGGCTCTCAGTTTCTTCCACCCTTGCTTGTGACTTCTGCTGAGCTTCACAGCAGAGGGAAGAACTGGATATCTGTTATATCTAACACCTGAATGGGCTAGACAGAGTCTGACCCAGCTGGTTCTTGCCAAAAGAGAGCCATGGCTATTTGATTATTAATTCAGCTGCAAGCATTCTGCTTATAAATGAGATTTAGGAGCAAGGGCAAAATGAAATACTGTAGATAGCAAACCAAAATAAATCCATCCTAAACCCTATCACAAAACAGCAATGAAAACTTATAAAGGTGGGTAGCTCTATTTGTGAAATGCAGGTCACTTCTTCAGTGGTCATACTGGCACATCAAAGGTGCTTGATAAATGCTCTGTATAAAGGGCATTCCTACTGCTAAAGATGACACTGCAAACGAAATGAATACCCTATTACCAAAAAATTACAATAAAGAAATATATATTTTCTTTTTTGTCACTTGTGGCTGGAAAATGATATAGCACAATTAAAATCTTCACTTGTGACAGTGATTCCATGAGAAGCTTAAGCTGCCAATACTGATTATCAGTGCTAAATTCTTACAGGCATTTTAATTTCTGTCACTGCAGTAAAAGAACCCATATGCACTTGCTTTACCACAGTAATTACTTTATCCTATGACAAAGAGTTACAAGGTAAGTATTGCTGAACATAATGCAAATGGCAAAAAGGTTTGTTCTAAGCACTTCCACAGTTATTCCCTGGCCACCGCCAAGCTTCATAGATCCCTGCTTTCCCAGTGTCTGTTTCCTCCTTACTTGCACTCACATTTGTTTATATTTCTCTCCCTGATGTTTTCTTCAGTTGGGCTTTTGAGCTGTGTAAGGCTCCTTGAAGGTGAAATAAAGGTCCACCAAATTCTTACTGTTGGAAGAATTACATATTACTTACATATTGGTATGAAATTTGCTTTCTTCCTTCCCATCCATCTCCACCTTTCTCAGTCCCATGACTCTCCCGTAGCAGAATATTTTTCGAGGGAAAGATGTTAGAAGATGTTTGGACAAATATTTAAGAGACAAAGCTGTATGTGTTTTTGAAACACTGATTTTCTTGCTCTTTGCTATGTGAACCAAAGTGAAAGTACTGGTGTAATGGCCACCAGGCAAAGCTTTTAGTCAGCAGGGTCTGAAAGGTGACCTGATCACTGCCACAATGTGTGCTTTGTCATGTATTCAACACACCTTTAAAATTAATGACCCTGCAACACAGTAAATCTGCACATTTGTTTTACAAAAGTAAACACCACCTATGAATCTTCTCTGGAGCACGTTTTACTGAGGCCATAAAATGCTATGCCTCAGAGTAAATGCAAGGTAATGCCAAATACCCCTTCACGCTGTAGAGCCCGAGCCCTGAGCGCCAGCTATGCCCGGCAGCCACAGCGCAGGATTGCGTCTGCAGGGCAGCCTGGCAGCTGGCTCCCTGGAGCTGGCAGGCTCCCGATCCCCATGGATATGTTTCAGAAATATTTCTCTTGCTCTTGCAGTGTCTAGGTGTTCAGAAGCCCGGAGGGATTCCCAGGTTTTGTGCCTGTAAAAATGTTTGTTATCTTTTAGTGCCCTAGAGCTGCAAGAGACATAAAATCATAGAATTGTTTGTGTGGGAAGGGACCTTCCAGATCACCTAGTTCCAACTGCTCTGCCATGAGCAGGAAGACCTCCCACTAATCCACGTTGCCCCAAGCCCCATACACAACCCAGCCTTGAACACTTCCAGGGACAGAGCAGTCACAGCTGCTCTGGGAACCCTGTGCCAGGGCATCATCACCCTCACAGGGAAGAATTTCCCCCCAATATCTCATAGGCCACATGCAGAAACATTCATACAGTTTACAGGCATAGATTTACATGACACTATTAGCATATATAGCATGGAAAACAGACTTCTTACTTTTTAAGGCTTCAGTGACTCTTATTTGAATGCACAGCCTTGTTTCAGCTGAAAATGCATGAAAGGGAAGCATTAGGAAAAGGCAATAAACGCATAGAAATCTGCAAAATCATCAGTGATCTGAAGAGCTGAGGTTCTCATTGTTGAAAAATAGATTGAGATAATGAGGATTTATTATGGAATTATTATGGGCCATTTCCCCTACTTGGTTCTTTCCATTAAGTTCACTTACATGAGCACACCCAGCATCACAGACCCACACTGGTGAGAGACCAGCTGTTAGGCAGCACAAAACCTCACGGAGGTTCCAGTTCCTCTCTAAAGGAGTCAACAAGAAAAAGAACATGACATCAGTTATGAAGTTTCTTTTGCATTTAGTTTTATTAGCAGCTGCAACATGAAACAAGATGAGAAAAATGGGACAGAATTTTTCGACACTGGAAGGAGAAGAAGGAAGCAAAAATCACTCCATGAAGAAATAAAGAGAAGAGCAGAAAGTGCTGGAATGGAGGACAAAAATTAAACAAGCAGTAGTTGCACTTAAGAGGTGGCAAAAAATGACCATGTATATGGTGTGCTATCTTCACACAGAGGTCAGCATTCCACAAAAGAAATAAGGTATATTAATGCAGAAACCAAATTCAGGAACATATTCGTTAGGAGCAATTGCATATCCCTACAGAAAAACACACCCATGAAAACTGGTGAGCAACAGTGGCAGGGACTGGCTGTGATTTTACTTTGCACGTCTCAGCCCATGGACTTCCCTGTTTGGTTCTAGATTTTTCAGTATGAAGGTGCTGGTCATATGATTGCTCAGTACTGCACATGCAGAAAGCCCAGCTTTACACAGAGTGACAGTCAAAAGCCACTGTGGTTGTCCAGCACCAACTACAACAGGCTGCTCATTTTGCCATGATGAGTAAATTACTCCCCACTCAGGTGGACCTCACCCCCTGCTTCAGCCTCATAATTTTCACTCCACCTTGTTCCTCCATTTTTTTCCATGTGAAGAAGCCAGTTGTGACCGGTTCCCTGGGGAAGACCCCTGTGTGGTTACAGTCAGATGTGGCAGGGTGATGTCTGAGGAATCTGGTGAGGGGGACAGTGGGAACTGCCTTCTGTTGCATGAGTGCCCAGCAGCCCTGCATCATTTTGCCCATGTACTGAGCACCCAGGGCACACCACAAAACAGGAGACATTCCTCAAGAGACAACTGAAGTAGGCTAAGAGCAGAGCAAGGAACCTGAGTGCAGTCTTTGAGTAATCAAAGAAATAATCAAAGTGATAATCACACCAAAGATCAGGTGAACTGGACAGGCAGAGTGCCACAAACTGGAAAGCCCAAAGTGCTGTAGTGCACTGCATTACCAGACACATTCATTTGCTGTCAAATCATGTCAGAGCAGAGGCAAACTCCCCCTCATGACTATGAAAATGCTTCTCTTATTTTCCCAGTCTATTTCTTGAAAGGATGAGCATCAAATCTGCATAGTCTGAGCCTGCTTAATCTTGCAGCACACCATTGTACTGCATGTCTGAGGCACCCGTCTCAGCAAAACCCTGCCTGTTCTCTGCGTCCTGGGGAAGCTGGACCATGCTGAAGACAGGTTACAGGTGGCACCGGGCTGTGTTGTGTCACCTCATATTCTCTTCCCCGCTTGGACTGCTTCCCTAATGTCTTGTGTCTCAGAGCTGCACAGCCTTATTAAATCATAGAGAAGCGAAAATATTTATAAACTGACCTACTTCATTGTGAAGTGAATACTGGCCATACTTTACTCTGCACCCCCTCAGCTAAACTGCATGCAAAGCCTTACAATGAATTTTAAAAAGTTACAAGTGCTGGGAAATATCCACATCCTTCTTGTGCAGGGGTCCCAAAGCTGGATGCAGGACTCCAGATGAGACCACACCTGAACGGAGGAGAGGGGCAGAATCTCCCCCTCATCTGCCCACACTGTGGGGATGCAGCCCAGGCCACAGTTGGTTTCTGGGTTGCCGGCACACACAGGTGGGACACATCCAGCCTCAAATCCACTCTCACCTTCGAGTCCTTCTCCTCCTTTGCAAACTTCTGTGGCAGCAATCTTCATTACTCAACACCCTGCTTCCTCCAGCACTGCACAAGCTGGCTGGGCACTCAGCCACATCCTGGGAACAAAGTAGCACATCTCACTGCAGCTGAGTCTCTGGCTATCCCCCACAGCCTCCCAGAGGCTGCTGCAGAGTCTCTCCCTGTACATGCATGGGATTTGGGTGGGTCTGCAGGAAGGACAGTGGGGCTACATCATGCCCATGAGGCAGTGGGAAACCTGGCTCTGGCCATCTCCTGCTAATCACGTCAGTCCTTGACTCTGAGTTGCAGGGAGGGGTTGAAACATCAAGGGCTGGGATTCTGGTGAACTGCTCCAGGTTCTTTAGTGCTTTCATCTTAATGAATACTGTTTCTCTTTTTCTTGTTTTGTACTGAGGGTAAAAGAAGTTAATACTAGTAATAATATATACAGCTATATATAATTATTATAATATACAGTTAGATTTATGAATATATGAATTATGAAAAATAATTCCTTCTTCAGCCAATGTTAATTGAACAAGCATCATAAATATAGATAATATATGTAGCTGAATAATTTAGAAATGCTTACCATTGTCGTTGGTGGCAATCAAGGTGTGTTTCTATGAATATTCATACAGTATCAAGATAAAATGTTGCACTTTGAATAATAACAGAGTTTAATGCTTAGTTTCTAAGGCTTTTATAAATGTGTTGTTAGGCAGGAAATGTCATCATATCCATAGTGCTTAATCTGATAATGCATATTTTTATTTTTACAATGTACTATTGGTCATAAGGTAGAACATTCCAGTGATTTTTATTGTCTTTATTAAAGGATTAAAGTGCAGAGAGAATTGCTTAAATGCTGATTTTTGGAATGTATAAACTATGAACAATATTTCTGTAAGACAAACTTACCATAACATGTTCAAAAAGAAACATTTTGGATTTTATTTTCAATTCTATTCAATCTAGATAAATTTAATATGCCTTTTCCTCATCTCTATGTCACAAGGGATAATGAAGTATTAACTTTGTACATTTTTTGCTCCTTTTAATGAGGTAAAGTGTTTGTCTACTCTGGTAAGAAGGAGGCTGAGAGGCAACCTCATGGCTCCCTGCAGCTTCCTGAGAGGGACCAATGGAGAGGGAGAGACTGAGCTCTTCTCTCTGCAATCCAGGGACAGGATGCCTGGGAATGGCTCAAAGCTGCATCAAGGGAGGTTCAGACCAGACACTAGAAAGCATTTCTTTACTGGGAGGCACTAGAACAGACTTCCTAGAGAGGCAGTTGATTTCCCAAGCCTGCCCGTGTTGAAGAAGCATTTGGGCAATGTCCTTAAGAGCATGCTTCAGCTTTTGGTCAGTCCTGAAATGATCCGGCAGTTGGATCAGATCATCCAGATGGTATGTTCCTTTCAACTGACCTATCCTATCCTATCCTATCCTATCCTATCCTATCCTATCCTATCCTATCCTATCCTATCCTATCCTATCCTATCCTATCCTATCCTATCCTATCCTATCCTATCCTATCCTATCCTATCCTATCCTATCCTATCCTATCCTATCCTATCTATCCTACTCTGTTCTAACAAGATACCACTTTCTACGCAGGGGAACAGTAGTGGTTTACCTGGATGTCAGCAGAACACTCAGCACCATTTCCCAAAGACATCTCCTGGACAAAAGGGCAAGACATAGGTTGCATGGTTGGTCTCTGAGATGAGTAAGAAATTGTTGAATAGTCTGCATCCAGAGCACTGACGAGTGTATTTTACTTGGGCTGGCAGCCTGTCAGAGGTGAGCTCCCCCAGAGATTGATAGTGGGACCTACACAGGTCAACATCTTCATAAATTATTTGGGATGGAAAACACTCTCACCAAGTGTGCTGACAGTAAACTGGTTGGTGAGGAGGATACATCAGAAGGCAGACACATCTCACACAGAGACCTGGACAGGCTGGAACACTGGGCTAGCAAGAACTGTGTGAGGTCTAATGAAGTCAGGTGCAAAATTCTGCACCAGGAGTGGAATAACAATAGAGCCCAGTACAGATGAAGGTCTTGGAGATGTCTTACTGAAAGGGATGGTGATAACAATCATTCACTGGAACAACCTCCCCAGGGACAGGTTGAGTCCCCATTGTTGGAGGGTTCAACATGCAGCTGGACAGGGTACGGGGAAATGTTTCCACGCTCCCTTTCCCACAAAAGGCTGGAGCAGACGATTTTTCAATGTCCTTTCCAACCCAGGCTGCTCTGTGATTCTACAGTGCTAAAGCCTTGAATCCTTTCCCTGTTTTTCCAGGAAAATGATAGTAAAGCTTAAAGAGACTTACCTGAAAGATGGGCACAGAGTCAAATGGCCACGGTTCTTTACATTGTGGTTCTTTTTCATAATCCAGTATTTTTTAATCTTTTTAACAGCCCTTGCTAGTAGAAATTAAACCATTAAAGACATCTGGCCTTTCTTGTATGCTTTCTTTTATCAGTGCTAAGTTGTAATTAATGTATTTTTACTATAAGATAATTTGGGGGTTGATTCTTCGATGTATTGAATGATGGTTTTCTATCTAGAGTAAAGTGGACAGTGGTGGCACCACTTCCTTTCTATTAAGACTTTTAGACTACAACTCTTGGAATATCTAGTGTTCTTGACATTTGGCTTCACTTATGATAAACATATATAACAAAGCACATGAGTCACTGCAAATCTGCTCTTTGAATTTATGTATTTGAGAGCAGGAAAATGGATTCACATGAGTAGGTTAAGCCAAAATACAAATAAGTCAGGGCAACAAGCCAGAAGTTGATGAATTTGTCATCTGGCACGATAGTCCAAAGCTTAAGCACGCCTTCATTTAGAGGGAAAAACCTATTTGTCTTCCTGAAGTTCAGTGATTTCAAACTGAGGATTGTCCCCTAAGTGAGGAGTGAGGATATCAAATTATTTGCTTCAGTGATGAAAGGTTGCCCAGAAATCCAGAGATCTTTTCAGCAGAAAATCCTGAATTAATTCAAAAGAAAACATGTCAGTCTGTCCTCTTGCTGCATTTTTCAACATCCCTATTTGAATTTGAGGGACTTGTAAAAGGTGTTATTCTATTATTCTCTTTGCAGCTGTCCCTGAAACAACTAGAGTTCATTTTCAAACACAGTTTTCCCATGTCAGAAGGCAGTTTTTACACTTTTTGCAGCTTCATATGAAGTTCACCCAAATTAAGCAAAATATAATCTGAAAATACTCTGAAATTTGTGATGTTTATTAGTTCAGAGTGTTTTGTGTCTGCCTTTAATAAATAGTTTTATGCATTTAACAATTTTAAAATAAGCCAATTTTTTAATGACATGAGAGCTGTCATACAGTGAGTGCAGTGAAATACCACTTCACAGGAGCTCTTTGATGTGGCTTTCAGGCGGTTAGTGCATGCATATGAATACACTTGACAATTTTTCTAATGCAGTCTGTACTCACCTGTTTCCATATTAGCAACACACAATATAATAGTGCAGTCAGGTATCCAAAATTCAAGAAAACAAGGGTCAGCTATACAAAATTCCACATTTTCACAACCACTTGGATACAGTACAGCCCCCAGCACTGGGCAACCCTGAGACATGCTCTGTTGGTCCTCCTCAGGAGCAGGCTGCAAGTGTTTCTGTGGAGACCAAACACTCTTTGCCCTGCAGCCACAGCAGTCAGTGGAGGTTTAGTCCGTCATTTTCTTTGTCAATCTTGTTCAGCTTTGCAAGAAAAGGAGGTTCTTCGTAAGCAGATGCTACTGTTTGCCACTCTCAAAATAAGTAATTATATCTAATTTATATATTCTGTTCGAGGGAGAGAGTGTAGAGCTGTTCTGGGCCCTGAAGGATGCTCCAGAACAAAAAGACACAAAGTATTTCCAGTGTGGTTACAAGAGTAATATTTTGTATCACCTTGAGCTATGTAATTTCCAAGTAAGATAGTATTTATGCCTTGGAATTTTTAAAATCCTGGTGCAATTGACCCTCAAGAACAGGATAAAATGTCTGGTTTTTCAAATGAAAACAGCAGTATACTATGAAAGAGGATGTACTGGCAAAAGGCCAACCCACCTGAACTGTAATTCATGCCCTGAGGCTGTTGGACAAAGCACTTCTCATAAAACCAGGCCATCACTGAGGAATGTGAGGCTGCATTCTGCTGTTACTGGAGTCACAGTGGGAGGGAAAACTCACACAGTGAAAGGTTCCACCTTTGGGAAATTCAAGAATACACAGGAGTGGGAAAAAGATTCTTTGGGTGGTGCAGGGTTAGGGTTAATGCAGTGTTGGTAATCATGAAAATCTACCATCCTCCCCTGAGGAATGACTGATACGTACTAGGTCAAGGTCTTAATAAACTCAGATGCGATGTGCCTTTAATATTTGTTTCTGTGAACAAAGTACATAGAAAAAGAAACTATGTTCTTTAAATATTTTACTGGTGTTTTATTCTGTTACACAAAGCCACGTTTGTTTGAAAGTTTTACATATGTGTGTGTGTGTACTCTTTATTTAAGTATAATATTTGGATTTCTTCATCAGTTTTGATGTGCTTTTTCCTGGAAAATGTTATAGCACTGAACACAAATACGGGGTTTCACTGTGTGGAAAGATACTGAGCAGCCCTTGTTCAGAGGGAAGATTCCCCTTACCAGTGCAGTGGGATTCAGCCCTACCAGTGTCTGTTTGCTCCCTAAAAACTGAAAAAATCATTATGAGAATGGTACAAAGGAATAGCAGGAGCCAGACAGTTCTTGTGGCTTCGCTTCAGTAGGATTTCCCAAACCATTCTGTGATTCTGTGATTACATGATAGTTTGCAGAATAGGAAAGACTGCTCTTTAGAGATTTTTCTCCTGACATATACAGAAACATTTAAAGGAAGGGTAAGAAGAATAAGAACCATTAGTCATAGTTTTCCACAGGCCTGGATAATGAAAAGACTGTCAAGACACTATTACAAAATTATTATTCCATATATGCAAATAAGAGAAGGACTGAGGGATTTTGAGATGGTTATAAGAAAAAGCATGCTTAAAATACACACAAACGTGTCCTTGATTTCCTATTCCCTGTACCCATGCCTCAAACACTAATCAAATGTTTTAAAACTTTGCATTGTTGGTCTGCTGAGCATTTGTAAAGAATAAACAACAGCGAGGAAAATAAAGAAAATAATGAAAGTATTGTAAAAGGGCAAATCTCCATTCATTGCACATTCCCATAAAGGTGTAACACACAAGACAGTCTCCAGGAGCTCCCATCACAATTACTGTGTTCAGCAATTAGGACAAATGAGAACTTGAATCATTTCTAGCAGCCTTTCAGATTGTTAAAATTGAATAAAGGATGATGAACAAGTATATACACACAAGATATAATTTAAACAGTCACATTCTATCTGTCAAGGACACTGAAAAAAAATTGCATAGCAGTATAGAACAATCAAAATATGTATGGAAGCAAATCAAAATATTCAAGACTCATATGGCAAAAGAAAACAGCTGTTTCTTTAGTAAAGAGAATTAGAATATTAAGGTTTGAGTTTATTTTAAAGCAAAGTTATTTGACTGAAACACAAATTGTCTGCAATGTAAGGACTGGGAATATATATATAACTGGGGAAGCAGGCAGTGATCTTCACTTAGGAAGGCCAGAAGGCACCCGTAAAAGCCCAAAATCAGATCTGCAGCATTCTATCTCCAGTGAAACTTATCAAAGAGCCAGGATGGAGATAAAGTGTCCTTGAGTCCAGTTCTGACCTGCTGCAGCTTAGATGGGATTTCCAGTTAGAGATCTTGCAACTTGATGGACACAAAACATTGCAGATGTGTGGAGCTGAGTTCTGTGCAAATCACACAGCAAGGAGCTGGCTTCCAATCCAAACATTTCTCCCAAAGGCTTCCTACCCAAGAAGACAGGAATTGACAGGAAGCATTGGCAGTGGGCATCACAGACTTTGTACAGGCATGGCAGCAGAAATCTTGCAGAGACTGCGTGGCTTGTACCACAGGCACGGGCCATCCCTGCTTCAGGAGGGCAGCAAAACCCGGCCAGGTGGCTGCAAGGGACTGCGGCTTCCTCACCACATGGGGAGAATCTACCTGGTTGGTAAAGATTAAAGGCCAGAATACAGAATATCCTGACATGGGTTTTCATATAAAAGACATTCCTGCATGGTTATTTTAAGAGAAAGACTCGTGCAGACACGAACAACACCACCACAGCACTTGAGAAAGCAACTAAGTACAAATTCTGAAGTAGCCACTACAGTATATCTTGCTTAGACTTCAACATTATGTGGGGTCTTTAAAGATAACTTTGTCCTTCCTGTGTTTGTATTTCTGGAGACATCCTTAGTTAAATAGGATTATTTTCTAATTCAAAGACATCCAGAAATGAAGAATTGAGCACTTCTCTCTGAAGCTGGTTCTGGTGCATAGTTGTGGTGGAGATTAAATGCAGACAAGGCACACAAATGTGTGAGATAAACTGACCGTCTCTGAGCATTTTGCACTTTCCCTCCCTGAGTTATTGATGCAGACACAGGTGGCCGTGTGTCAACCCCTCTAGAAGTACAGAATTTGGCATCTATACTTATCATTCCACTAGAAGTAATGCAAACCTACTTTGACTGGCTTGTAGGGAAATATAGGAAGCTATTGCACTCTAGCAGGGCATCTTACGCCCCACAAAAACTTATCTATTGTTTGCTATCCAGCCAGATAACTCAGGCAGGACAAACTGCCTTGTAGTGAGTCATTTTGGCACCAGGGTTGACACTGGTGTGGCATCTCTCAACTACCAATTAACGTCTTGCTTCTGAAGTGAGATCTGGAAGATAAGCTGAATTTCTGAGTGACAGCCATTTACTTTACAACTATAAAAGCCACAGCAAACTTCCACATAGCAGAAATCTTCTATACATTTTTCTGGAAACCCATGGAGTTTCTCCCATGAGTAGGGACAATTGTTCCACAGCTACTCCCCAGGGTTAATTGAAGGAATCTCTGCACATCATTGTCATTTTGGTGGGAAGATACGTCTGACTCCTAATCAATATTACTTCTTTTCCTAGCTTTAATATAGGTACCTTGATACAGTCCACTCTTCTAAGTGATGCTATAATCTACTAGTAGTTATTTTAGTTTTATAGTGCATAGTAATTCTGATTAAGATCTTTTACCTGTTATGTCTGTTCATTTGTCTTAATAAATAATTCATTTATATATAAATATATCTGATTTGCCATGATTACAGCTCACAGGACAAAGGGCTTCCTTAAATTTAAACTGTTGCCAAAATCTGAGCCTAAGGAAGGATTTAGCTTCATTTAAACCCCTTTCTGTGAAGGATGTTAAATACACAAAGGAGTCCTTTCTACCCCCGAGACAAACTTTTCAGCCAGCAAAGCTTCTTTAGTAAACTTCATCTGAAGCTCCCACTTCCCTGTGACATGCATTATTTCAAGTGTTCACATTTGCACTATTCATTGAGACATAGTGTAGAAATAAGTCAAATATTCTCTCCACCCCATCAGTAAACTGTTCTGCACTGAATTTCTGAACACCTACATAATTGCAATTAATCTGACACAAAATATTCTAGCATAAACAATGCACCTCTGAGATAGTCACAACTGGTTCTCACAGCACAGAGAAAAAAACAAAAGCTCATGCAAAATGAATTCTTTGATGAAAATGTCATTGAAGTGGAGTCTGGTCAGAATAAATCAAGGAATCTTAGTTTTGTTTTTCATTCCATTTTGTTAAATGAGGATATATTAAAAAAAACAGTGTTTGTGTGTGCTATGTAAATAAAGCTGATAAGGTAGTCTCAGTACACTCCATAATCCTGTTAAAATTACCTCATTTCTATTATTTTAAATTCTATTACTTTTCAAAGGAATACAGGAGAACTAGCTCATATTTGAAACTAGCACTAATATTTAATGACACTCTGGGTATAACATTATCCACTGGGAAGCACTTTTGTCACCCTGGATTACTCAACAAGTAACACAGGTCTTCAGTTAATCACAGCTGAGTTGTTACTAACAGTATCTCAGTGAGATATTTATACTCTGCATGTTCCATGAAATTGTTATGCAAATTTTTCCATTTATAAGAGTAAAATGAACACTAGCAGCACTATCTGCTGCCAGCAGAAGCTTTAAACAGAATTTAACAAGGCCACTCATGTTATATGTTATTCAGATTGACTTCTGTACTGACAGTCACAGCATGAGCATTTCACATTACTAGGAACTTATTTCATTATACAGATTGTTATTACACATAATACATATAGATTATACTTAATGTACATATAAATAATGTCTGTAATATACAATACAATTAAAATTATAATAATGCAATCATATTTTTAATGGATTCAATAAATTATAGATACTATTTATCATTACTTATAATACAAATACAGTTCAACCATATGTTCTCAGGATCTTTGTAGGGTAAGGGTTTATACTCAGCCAACCAAATCCATGGTGGGCTTGTTGATTTCTGGTGATCTCTCCTGCCCTTTTTTTTTGTTTTTCCTCCCTAGAATTCTCTAATTTCTCCTTTCACATAAGCTCCTCTGAAGCTTGTGGTGTTTCTCTTTTGCCTACAACCATATTACTCATTTCTAAATAAACAAATGACAGGAGTTATCACTGTATACTAAATTAAGATATAAGAAATCTAATCACATCATATTTTACTTCCTTACTTTTTTTCCTTAGTAAGCTATCTCCTACTTATTTCCAATTTCTGGTCTTCTCTTTTTGATGTTACAGATCTAGTTTTAATTCTAGCAAGGTCTGTAGCATGAAAACCAGTCCAAAATAGAGGTGCTTACTTTGCAAATGGCAAGGATCTATGAGATATCCACGGCAAATCATGCCGAAGCAGTTTGACTGCTCTCTGTGCTGAGGTCACTAGCTCTGTCTGAGCAGTGGACTTTGTTAGTTTTGATCATAGCAAGTCATTGTTATAGTTTCCCATGAAATCCAAATGGTCAAACTAGCAAGAAATGGAAACATTCTGCTTTCAGAAATTAAGGAAACACATATTTAAAGCCAGAATGATGAGAATAAAGAACATTTCTGAATCATCAACTGTACTAATCTAAGAAAGATGGCTCTATGTAACAGTTTGCAGAGCTGCCGTATGATTAGTTACAATTCTGACCTCTTTTGGTAAGAAGCAGGTACTATATAGGACTCTTAAGAAGCAGATACAGAAATAGGAATTAAGGTCCAGAATGTCTGTTTTAAAATGCTGGGATTCAATTTCCTAGGGAGAAGAGGGCAGGGTCCTGATAAAACACTGATCTGAAAGGCCTTTGCATTTCACCTCCCTGCTTTGTCTCATATTCTTGACTGCTGATGGGGTGCACTGGCATTAGTGCAGGCAGCATTTATTTTTTTTACATTAAATATGACAAAGAAAAAAATGTATAGAATGCTTCATTAAGACTGAAAAGGCTGTCAAAGAATATGTGAAGACTGACAGAAAGAAACCTAATAAAATGCAGCTTGGCTTTGATGTAACGTCTGTGGATCAGCCTGCACATTTCTGTGCCAGAGTTTCATTATTTATTACTGCTGTTACAACATCTTGAGAGAGATACAATATTACATGAATGGAGAAGTAGATTTGTTCTTCAGGTCTCAGTTGAAATAAATTGAGTTGAACACAGACTTTGAAAGGAGTGCTGAAAAGCAAATTACGCATTTAGAGGTTAAGGTGTTTTAAGTAGATGGCAAATCAAAGCAAACCACCAAAGCAACATGTAGGACATCTGGCAAGAGAGCACCAGCCCCAAATTCCAGGTTTGCTGCAAGGCTGTTGTCACCACAAGCAGTAGAAATACCTGTAAAAGGCTGGTAGCCTCTGGCTAAATCTACTTTATGACTGAGAGGAATCAGAAACAGAAGGTAGTCAAACATTAGGATTTCTTCTGTGAGTTACCTGGGTTTTAAAAAGGTCTGACTTTGTGAGAATTTACATTTTCTGCAAACTAGAGCCTTTTTTTTTAACAGACACTGATTAAATGTTCCACCACTGACTTCATTTCACTTGGATTTGTGAAATATTTTCATATAAATATTGGAATTCTCACAAGGATCCAAATACAAGTTGTAGATTGCAAAGTAAGTAAAGTGACATATTTAGTAATGACAGTTCAGGTTTTCTCCGGTTTCTGGGCTTTTGTTTCCCTTCAGTCTACCACAAGCCTCCCTTCCTCCTGTTTAGACTTTCAGGGTTTTGAAGTGCAACATCAAAACCACAACCAAGGGCAAGTCTGAGGGGCACACCTCGGTAGCACATAAATACTGAGTACTTTTGCTTCCATGGAGCTGTCCCAGAGAGAAACAGGGATGCTGTGGCAGCAGCCTGGTAGGCCCAGAAATGGCACCAACTTCCCCAGCAGCACGACACAGGGGATGTCCAGCTATGCCACCACAAGGTCCACATCCCTCCCACTAGTCCTAGACCCGGAGGAGAGTGCTTGGCTGTCAGGATGGCAAAGCGCAGCCAGGGGGCAGCCAGGGAGGGAAGAGACAAGGGGGCTTTTCTCTCTGCAATCCTGTGAGGTGATCACTTGTCCCCATGGTCTCCCCTGAGATGACTGCTGGTCACTTCGTGCTGAGCAGCTGAGAGGCCATTGGCAGCCCTCTGCCCTGTGAAGGTGCATGTGACACAACTCAACATGCAGTCCCCTCTAGGTCAAGATGAGGTCCAGTGTGCACAATCCACTTAGATCTACTCATACTTCATTTCTCCTTACTGGTGGAAGTAATCACTGAATACAGAATTGCTAAATCCCACAAACTCCACAGGAACACCAGCAAACCCAGTGTGGAGGGGTACTCCCCCCTTTCAAGACGGCATCCGCCACAGGCAACTATGTTTAGGGAGACAAAGGGAAAACAGAGTCCTCCCTACTTATCTCTCCATCAGCAAAGGCAGCTGGCACATTCCAGCAGGTGCTCAGTGGCCAAATAAAGGTCACAAGCACCTTAATGGGGCTGAAGGCCCATCCAGGAAGAGCCTTTTTAGCTGGCTCTTCTCAGCTGAGAAAAGCCACTTTGTGTAAGGGCTGTGACGGAGGTTCAGTGACCCTCTCTCATCAGGAGTTTTGCCCAAAGACAGCTCAGAGGAGGAAGATTTAGTGGGAATGCTGCCCCTTAGCATGAGATAAAATAACATCTCTTTTTTTTTTTGCCTTGGGAGACTTTGGTTTAACCACTGAAAAGATGTCTCCATCCTTCAAAATGATGGAGAACAACCTGGCACTGCCAGATCAGCCTAAGACACAGGCTTGGACAGAGCCAAGGCTGCCTCTGCTCATCAGTGCAGGATTAGTACCTTCTCCAGAACCGTGAAAGACCTCTTCCTTCTGACTTCATGCTTCCTTTCTTTCCTGTTTGGTCCATTTGCTGCGGCAGCTGCACTTCACCCTCAGCCTGACTGGCTACTCTTTTTTCTTCAAGGGCAGATTCCACAGGTTCCCCTGTAAGAAACCAGCAGCAAGAACAAAACCACAACATCTGTCAACACGCTCCCTGCGTAGCCAGGGGAATGAAACTCAATGGAATCCAGGAATTCCTTACTCACAGAAACTCAGTTGGTCACAGTCTTTAGTAAGGGATGCTAAGGGCTAAACTAATGCTTACAGCACTGAACATTATTTTAACTAAAAAATATTTTCAACTAAAGTGCCTTGATGGCATCGATAGCATCATGCTCAAGGTTCATCCTTGTCAGCCACCAACAGTCACAGCAGAGCTCAGTACATCTGGGAAACTCGCATGGCCACTCACCTGGAAAAACTGCCCCAAAAATATCACTTCACCCAAAAGGGGGATTGCAGGAACAAGCAGGCATGTCTCCCACCTTGCTGAGATAATTTTGTGCAGTTTGTACTTCTTAAACTACATCTCCAAATCACACCAAAACCTTTCCTTCATTTCCATTATGCCATTATTAGCAGAAAAACTGGAATTATTTTTGAGGCTTGTATCTGATTGGGTTGACATTTTCCTTGGAAGAGCCTCACAAAGAACCTAAAATCCATCTCCAAATCACACCAAAAACTTAGCTTAATTTCCATGAGGTCAATAATACAATAAAACTTATTTTTGAAGCTTGTACCTGATTTGTTTGACGTTTTCCTCTGAAGAGCTCAGCAAAGAAAAGCTCTGCTCTGCCTCTCCCAAGTGCTCCTGACACAACTTCAGTTTCTTCCCTGTGGATGACAAGAGAAATTCCAATTTAAACAGCTAAAGATGAATTTCTGATGAAAAATACGAGATACTCAAACAGAAGAGAGGAGAGACTCGTTTGATCACCAAACACCAAATAAAGCAATTTGATTGCTTTAGATAAGCAGTGGCACAGCAGTGACAGGGATTTTTCTTATTTTCCTGAGAAAATCCTAGGAGAAAATCATCCTCAACTGTTCATTGCATGAAATCAACACTAAACAAACCAATTTGGGACACCCCAAGAGCAGCTCTCACTAAAACTCCACTGGGAATTCTCCTTTGGGCTGAGCCTAAACCACCTCGGCCCACAGGGATTGCAAAGAAAAACCCAAAGGAACCATTCCCCCATTTAATGCAGAGCAATAAATAAAATAAATGAATAAAAGCAGAGCAAAGAGACAGCACTGATGCAAACAGCTCTGGGAACACCTCCTGCAGATTGTCACATTCCTGTAGGACTGAAAGCTAAACAGAAGCTCCATCTAAAACTTAGAATCAAACACAGCAGTAAAATTCTGTGATTCTGTGAAGAGAAACAAAGAGGTAACAAAGGGACAACACCAAACAAGCCTCACAAACACGAACTCATCAAGCTGGGACTCACAGAAACTCCCCCAACTCCATTTGCTGCTCCTCTCTCTGCCAGGGCACCCACAAGTTCTTGTTTCAACACTTGCCAGGGAGCTGGAGAGAAGAAAACCTGCAATTAGTTCTGTGCAGTGGGGCCACAGGCTCTGGGTTCAGCCTCCTGGAAACAGAAGCAGACACTCCTCACCCTGCTGGGGCTGACTGGACCATTCTCTGCTCTGCTCTCACAAACCCCTCAGCACTGCAGCACAACCCCACAAAAGAAAAGCAGTTTATCCATAGGGGATGCTCCAGAAATAAAACCAAACAGAAACAAAAAACATAAGAAAATCCTATACGTTTGGAAATACCTTTGAACATATCCCCAAAGAACTCAAAAAGCCATTGAGAATGGGAAATATTCCCAAGCCAGACAAAAGCACCAAACACTGGGCCCAGGACACAAAGTTCTGGGTGCAAAGCTGTGAAAAACAAGGTTCACTTTCTTGGAAAAACTTAGAAGTTTAATAAAAGAATAATAAAAAAAAAATAGACAGGAGATACAAAAGCAAAATTCAATTTCTCTGCCCAGGGTGCCTGGCACAGGGCCAATTAGCACACCTGTCAACAAAAAGTTTGTTCCTTAAAAACATCAGCCTGTTGCTTATTTAAAAATTCACATGCACGATTCAAACATTCCTTTTGAGGGTGAATTTCTTTGTTCAGTTTCAACTCCCCCCCAGCCATTTTATCTGGTGGATCTGTCTGTGGGTGGCTCCATTCCATCCAATAGCACAGGTCCCATAAATTCTTCTCCCAGGGTTCTTTATTCGAATAAAATACTTGATAACACAAGTTCAATAGTTTCATGCAGGATGCAGGACCCCCTTCCTTCTGGTTTGTCAGTTTACAGAAAAAAAAAATCAGTCTTCTACTTTTAACACTATGTTACAATCAAAAATATCCATTCACCACGTTTCTAAACTCTATTAATAAAAGAAAATACAGTACAACCTTCCTACATTCTACATACAGCGTTCATTTTAATATTTGCAAAAAGCCAACTATATACTGTGCATTTATAACAATGTCATCACACCTCATGACAAAACTGAGATAAGGAAAAAAGTTCCTCCAGGCAAGAAAGGTTAAATACCCCTTGCCCCAGTGACAAAAGCCCCAAAAACATACCACCAACCCAAAACCAAACAAGCCCCAGGCTGTTCTGAGTTTCATTGGATGTCCACCACCTTCCCAGACTAGGGACATCTAAGGAAAGGCTCACACTCCTTTCCCAACTCCTCTGTCCCTTCCCTTCCCCTCAGGCATCCTTGTTCTGCCTGGGGCTGAGGTCACCTGAAAGCCTTGGAAAAGAAAACTTAAGCTGGCAGAAATAACATTACTCAAAAGCTGCCTCTACTTCCAATAAATCTCTTACAAACTCGATGGCAACTTCCACAGAAATTTTATTATTACAGTCACTTCATAAATCAGCCAAGAACACAAACCTCAAAAGGTCGTTTCTCCCTGCTGTGTTCTCACCAAGTTAAAGGCTAATTTAAATCTTTAGTATCATGTGAACTCCATCATGTAAGCAGATTAGAGAGCTTTCCCTGCAAGGGTTTTAGTTTGCAACTTCCACCCCTCAGCAGGAGTCTGAAATAATAAAAAACAGCCTTATCCCCCTGCCCAGGGATGCAAGGATCCAGCTCCTGGAAAAAGAGTACAACTTGTCAAACACAAAACTATAAATCTAGATTCTTGCGTTACCCGAGGACAACAAGTGTTTATATGTGAAAGCAATACAATTGATGCCCAAGATAAATGCCTAGACACTGAACAAAGCTTTTGCCATTTTGAAATGCATCCAAACACAGCCCCCAGCCAGGCCCACACACCACAAGAGATTAAAGGGGGAGAAACAAAGGCAGGAAAGCCTCTGTGCTTCTCCCTAGAGCACACATCCCCTCTTACCTGCACAAACACCGAGGATCAGCATAACTCTGATCT
The DNA here is from genome assembly GCA_021534815.1 of Acrocephalus arundinaceus. Taxonomy (NCBI): domain Eukaryota; kingdom Metazoa; phylum Chordata; class Aves; order Passeriformes; family Sylviidae; genus Acrocephalus; species Acrocephalus arundinaceus. Next base: position 7,527 of record JAJEOU010000631.1, on the reverse strand, counting down.
ACAGAAGAGCTTCTCAAGGTAATTTTCCAGCACCGAGCAAAACTCTTCATGCTTCCTCCACCTGAGCCATAGGAAACTACAAGCAAATGGAAAACTGAGACAGAATATACAGGAAAAAAAACCCTAATTCGGCACCAAAAAAGACCAGAAACAAGCCAAACTACAATAACTTTTGTCTCCCAACCCCACACACGAAAAGGCCGTGGGTTTCTGAAGCAAACTCCCACAGAACAACAGCCCCTGAACCCCACCACAGCTGTACCTGTTACCGCCTATGATATTAGACATACCTAAATACAGTCCCACACACCGCACCTTATGGAGAAGTAAATGAATAAGAAATAAATGAATATGTTCTCACTGCAATAAAATAGCCTGAAAAAGCCGCACACCCACACAGACAACCCGAAGACTTCCACACCAAGCCCATAAATGAGCGGCCGCCAATTTTGGGACCCTTTTGAACCCCCTCTCGGCTCGTGATTGGAGAGCTCGCTGAGGCAGCGGCAGCGCTGATTGGACAGAAAGCCCCGGGAACCGCCCCCGCCCCGGCTCCGCCCCGAGTCCGGCCCCGCTCCCCCGTCTCCGCCCCGAGCCCCGCCCCGATCCCCCCGCTCCGCCCCCTCGGGCCGGCGCTGAGGGCCCGGCTACGCCCCGAGCCCGGCCCCTCTCTCCCGGCTCCGCCCCTTCGGGCCGGCGCTGAGGGCCCGGCTCCGCCCCCTCGGGCGGGCGCTGAGGGCCCGGCTCCGCCCCAAGCCCGGCCCCTCTCCCCCGGCTCCGCCCCTTCGGGCCGGCGCTGAGGGCCCGGCTCCGCCCCCGGCCGGCGCTGAGGGCCCAGCCCCGCCCCGTTCCCCCGGTCCACGCTGTGGTGAGTGTTGGTCAATTTCTTTACTTTCCAAGTCCAGTGACACTCCCAGCATGGGCTGTGCTCTGCTGGAGGAGCCGTTTGTGCCTCCTCAGCCTGTGGCAGTGAGCACACAGGGAAGCTCAAGGCAGATTTCCTGAGATCTGTGTTCCCCACGTCACAGAAATCTAAGGGATTTGAGGAGAAATCGAAGGAATTTGAGGAGAAACCTAAGGAATCCACGTATTAAATTTGCTATGGAGGCACTCGGCTCCTATGCCAACAATTTTGCACTCCCGGGATGATGTTCCCCTCTATTGGAGTGCCTGGGATGTGATGGAATATTACTTGGAAACCAGGCAGAGGAGCTGTGCATGCAGCGCTTGGATTTTGACTTTGCCCCGAGATCCTTGCCTCCCTGCCAGCCCTTGCTGTTAGTAACGATTCCAAAGGAAAAATTGTAAATGAAGGCTAATGATGGCTGGGGGAATTTCCTTAGGAATTATGAACCTCACACATACGGAATTTTGGAAGTGGATCCCGATTTCAGCCTTGTACACCTGCAGGAGAAGAGGGATCCAGTGTGTCAGACAATGAGGTGTCCAGGGAAGGAGCAGCAAATCCACTCTGCCCCTGCTGTCACACTCAGAGTGGCAGCCACAGGTGAGATGAAAGGACGAAGAGGAGACACACAGCAGGTGAGACAGCCACAGGTGAGTGCTGTTAGGATAATGAAGTCACACGGCAGTGCCACGTGAGGGCAATTAAGGAGAACAGTGAGCAACCAGGGCAGCCACAGGTGAGGGCTGTTAGGATAAGGGGGCTGCTTTAAAAGGGGACCCTCAGCTCACTCCGCCTTGGAGCTCCTGGAGAAGGGACCTTTGCCATGTGTTCCTGTGAGTGTCGCCTGGAAGGACGGTGAGAGCATCTCGTTAGATTTGGGGGTGCGCTTGGATGTGCAGCTTTGCTCAAAGGAGGTGCCGAGGAACGACCCTTTGTGCCGGCTGAACAGGTAAGTCAGTGTGGGTTTTTACGGGGAGCTTTTCTCTTTTCTATTTTCAATTTTGCTTTGTTAATCCCTCTGCTGCTGTCTTTGGGGACACGTGTGCCCGTGCCCTGCCCGTGAGTGCCTTGAGTGCGTTCACTGCTGGTATTCGTTGTTTTGGGGGGGGATGTCGTAGCCGAGCATTGTTTTGGGGTGGAATGTCGTAGCCGAGCATTGTTTTGGGGTGGAATGTCGTAGCCGAGCATTGTTTGGGGGGGGATGTCGTAGCCGAGCATTGTTTTGAGGGGGGGATGTCGCAGCTGAGCGGGGCCGGGAGGCGGGAGCCGCGGCACGGAGCTCTCTGCCCGCTCCGGTTTGGGCTCTGCTGGGACACCCCCGGCCCGGTACCGCGGGGCGGGTGGGCGGGGGTCTCGTATAGGGCAGCCTCAGCCTGGCGGAGGGGCGGCTTTGGTACCGGGAGCTGGGTTCCGTTCCGTGCCGGGAGTGCGGGGCAGCCTCAGCCTGGCGGAGGGGCGGCTTTGGTACCGGGAGCTGGGTTCCGTTCCGTGCCGGGAGCGCGGGACAGCCTCAGCCTGGCGGAGGAGTGGCTTTGGTACGGGGAGCGCGGGGCAGCCTCAGCCTGGCGTAGGAGCGGCTTTGGTACCGGGAGCTGGGTTCCGTTCTGTGCCGGGAGTGCGGGGCTGGCTCGGGCACCGAGCGCCTCCGCTCCTGGGGTCTCCCTGGTCCTCCCCCACCGTGGAACGGCGCCAGCCCCGGAGCGAGTCCCGGCATTGATGTTTGTTTTTCTTTTTTTTTTTTTTTTTTTTTTTTGTAGCTGACAAAGAGATAACAGCCCGCTGATAGCAGGATATTCCTAGACGGCGAGACAGCCTTCTTTCACACCCGGCGTGGATTCTCATCCCCGGACATCCAAAAGATAAGTGGGGGGGCTACGGCTCACAGACGGGATGGAAGGAGGGTGGCGGGGGGGGGGAGGACTTTTGAGTCAGATTTGTAGGGCTTGAAAGGTAAAGGACTGAAGGACTAGAGAGCATGCAGTGAAAAGGAGAGGTACAGGCTAGGATGCAAATTAGAGTACAGGCATACCAGCCCACACACCACCCCTGTTTCACTGAGGGCAGGTGCAGGCAGCAACACCAGTGCAGGACAGTGCCAGAAGCCCTGAACCATGCTGGCAGTAACCCTAGGGCTAGAGCCAGGCCAGGAGGATAGTGGGGAGCAGGGTCGACAGGGTTGGGGAAACAGGGGGTTTCCCGCCCCGCCCCTCCCTGCGGTCTCCTGTCTCTCCGCAGCCAGGGATTGCTTCCTTCCTTCCCTCCTCGAGGCGGCGATTGGTAGGCTTCGCGCCTTTGCCATCGCCAAGAGTTCGGCTCTGTCAGCCTCTGCCCTGACCTCAGGGCCACCTTTCCTTAGGGCAGGACAAACTGTGGATTTTGTGTTCCCGGCGTCGGGACACTCTTGGGACCCTGTGTTAAGGAGCGTCCCTGGCTGCAAGTGTAGGGCCTTAAAGAATTGGTGTTCAGCACAGGGGTGTGACAGTGACAGTGACAGAGGCTGAGGGAGAGCTTGAGAGAAAAAGGACTCAGGGGCCAGAGAGCACAGGGTGAAAATAGGGGTACAGGCTAGGATGCAAATTAGAGTACAGGCACAGTGCCCCTGATTCCCTGAGAGCAGGTGCAGGCAGCAACCCTAAGGCTAGGGCTAGGCAGGGAGAGATAGTGGGGAGCAGAGTCTGGAGGGTTGGGGACAGCTGGGGGATGCCCACCCTGGGATCCCTGTCCTGCTGCAACCAGGGATGCTCACACCCTTAGGGAGGCCGTGTGTGCTCAGTGCCAACAGCTCCGTGAAGGCTTTGGCTCTGCAAGTGTCACCCTCCAAGTGTGTGCGGCCCAAGGACCCGGGCATTCCTAGGAGAGGGTGAGTAGCAGAGTTGTGGGGGTTTGGGGGATGTCCTGCTAAAATCAGGCTTTGATATTTGGTTTCTTTCTTGCAGCTGACTGAGAGACAACAGCCCAGGGACATCAGGGAACTCCCAGAGGACGAGTGACCTTCCATGGCACCCGACTTGGATTCTCATCCTGGACCCATCCCAAAGATAAGTGGGGGGCTACAGGGGGGATCAAAGTGGGGTGCAGGGTCAGGAGTCAGTGGGAGGGTTTTTGAGTCAGGTTTGGAGGCAGGGATGTCCAAGATGTGATCCCTTGGACTACATAAAGGAGAAGTCTCATTTTTGATCACAGTGCTGTGGTGTGCATGGCTGCACAGTAAAGAGCGAGAACTACAAGTTAGAGTGAACATGCACGGGCATACACCACAAAAGTCGGAGGCCTGGACGTGAGAAGACGAAGGATTGGCCAGGCAAGCA